>JAGDQO010001545.1:0-600000 GCA_018342035.1 Solanum appendiculatum | reverse complement strand
GGGAGTATGCCTAACCTACTCTAGAAAACCAATCACATATTTGGAAATTAACAAAGACCAGATTCGATGAATGAGTTAATCTCGAAGACTGGTATCAATGTAGAGGATGAGTAATATATAAAAAAACATTATTAAGATGATGAGGACTACCAAAAGACTTTATTTGAGTCTTGATTTACTGCTCCCTCATATCACGGTGGAGTACGACCTAGTGCACTAGAAAGGGTGTAAGTGACTCTGAAAGTTCCTCCCCCCTTTTAACGTAATGATCATAATTGCACTAAGGGCAATGCTGACCTATTGTTTAGGTTCGTGGTCTTTGTTTTGTAGTTTGATATTTTTGTAGATTTGCCCTTGTAAACTATCCTTGGATATTTGAGGTCCTTGGTGTGTATGTTTCATGATGGTAATGTTTTAATTTGTGCCCTTAGTGCGCCTTCTCCTTGGTGGTGTTTCTTTTTGTTTCAACTTGGTTGGTTTTACATTTCTCTATTGTCTTACGACTCATGCTTGATACTTACATTTAGTGCCATTAAAAGGTCTTGATTCATTGAATTTATGAGCTTGCAATTCGAAATCATCTCTATGAATAGTAAATGGTTGAATAAACGACAAGTGTTTTCTTCATGTAACAGTTCTTTACCAAGGAGCAAATTTTTCTTTTTCTTGAGTCTTTATTCTTGTGTTGAACTACGTTGGCATTTCCTTATAATAGATTGAGAGATGACTTTCTTAATAAAAAATTTCATGTTTTATTTTTAATTTCAGTGTTGTGTCATGTTTCTTACGAGAGGGACTAGCAAAAAATTTCATTTGTCAAATTAAAGGAAGGTTGAAAATGATTTGAAAAATTAGGGGAAAATTAAATTGAAAGCTATCTCTTATCATGGCTTGTACATATTTTGTTTGGCTTTGTGATTTACAAGCGGGTGTAGATTCAACCCCTTGTAGTTTGTCAAAAAT
The DNA here is from genome assembly GCA_018342035.1 of Solanum appendiculatum. Classification (NCBI taxonomy): domain Eukaryota; kingdom Viridiplantae; phylum Streptophyta; class Magnoliopsida; order Solanales; family Solanaceae; genus Solanum; species Solanum appendiculatum. The sequence goes on along the minus strand of JAGDQO010001545.1, from coordinate 599,037 downwards.
CATTTGGTTTAATTGATTTCAAGACTAACTTGAGACTTTGTTAGGTTGTAATGTCTTATGTGATAAGGTATATATTCATTCTTTTGTATAAATATTGTCTAGAATTTCACCAAAAATGTACTTCAAGGTTCTAGATATTGCTTGGTTTGAAATATGAACCTTGTCCCTCTTTGACTAGCCACTTTACCTAAAAAGTTTCCTTTCGTGACAATGATCCTAATCAACCCCATTGTGATGAAATATATCTTTGATCACCATGTTACACACCTTAACCTTTTTGAATCCTCTATTTTGTCACCCTCATCTCCCTAATTGCTAAGAATAAAAATATAGGCTTAAAGCTTAAGTTTAGGAGAGAAGAAGAGAATAAAATTATGATGCGGAAAAAAGCCTATGTTTGGGGGTGTGCGCACAAAGAATAGAAAGATGAATGAGCTAAAAAGTGTTTAGAGCATAAGCTTCAATTGAAAGTTCTTAGCGAACTCATGGATGAATGAATAAAAAAAAGGAAAAATAAAAAATTGGTGCTAGCTCTTGTTGTGCACATGCCTCATGTGAAAAGTAAAGGAGAATTGAAATGATTAAATGATGTCTTGATAGGAGAAATAAAGTTTAAACGAGTCAATGATGTTAGCGGTGTGCTCAACATGACATGTGATAGCAATAGGGAGGTTTCTAAGTTACTTTGACAAAATTATATTTTTCCCTTTATGCCCAAACCTAAGTTAAACTTGCAAGTCCTTAGGGATTTTAAGCCTTGCTAATCTATTAGTGTGATTTATTTACTGGTCAAGCCTATGGTTCAATGACTGTATGTTTCTTTCTGAGAGTGAGCGTATTTGCACAAGAGGAATTCTCTCTTGTGTGAGTGGTATTACATTTTTAATGTGAATGATGAGATGTTTATTTCAATTGAGTTGCATGAATGTTTTCTATTAGAATAATTCCTTATGCAAACCTTGAAATTGTCCTAGAATAAAATATTATCCAGATTTGTACTTGAAAAGTTGGTTTTGAATGAGAATTAGGCGCTGAGTTGCATGAATGTTAATAGTCGATTACTCTGGTGGTTGCTGAAAGGATTAGGCGCTTCACACTATGGAATAGGCATTTTTCGGGCTAAAAGCAAGTCAGGAGGAAAGAATTAAAGGAAAAGTCATAATTGATGCTAGAAAGGCTTCGGTTGGAATATTCCAAGCATATTTCATCCTTAAAAGGAAACTTTGGAAAATTCTATATGTGTAATATGTACTCTTATAATCTTTCCAAGGAAGACTATCCTAGACCTTATCATTGGCATCTTAGACATTACCTTGTGGAGAAAACCAAAATTTTGAGACGAGAGAAACACTACTAAACTTGAATAGTGAAGATTGTGAGCTTCAATGTGTAAATCTTAAGATATTTCTTCAACTCTTGATTTTGTTTAAGATATTCATAGTCGTAGTGTTTGATTTTCTAATTTTAATATTGTGGTTTTAATTCTTGTTTGTGCTTTTGCAATTAAATAAATATTATCTTAGTTATGATATGTGGTTTTTATTCTCTAAATGATCTAATGCTTTAATTGATTTCTATGGGAGTGATCACCCCAAGGACTTGCCTATTTATATTGATCCTGCTTGAGAAAGAGAATTAAGTGTAGGAAACGTTGATTAGCAAGATTTAATAATTGGCTAATGGGCTAGAGCTCGGTAGACTCTAGATCTTGATCTAACCGTCATCTCCTAGATTTGACCTAGAGATAAGATAATCCTGGTGTTGCTCTATTGGATTGTTTAATTTTCTATACTTGTAAACTTCGAGAGAATTACTCAAAATATACTTGCTTGTGATCAGGTGATAGATGTGGTTACTTTAGAATCCAAGGCATAGCTAGCTTACCCATGATTATCTTGATAATATTTGGTTATTTGTGATGATTCATTTGAGCATGAATTGAATCCTCAATTCCTGAATCAAATGGTGATCCTCGGTTCAAAAGGTCTGTGATCAATCTATCTTTTACTTTTGTTATCTTAGTTTTAGTATTTCAACCTTATTCGGAAAGCACCATGAAATACTTGTATCAATTGTTGGATTCAAACTAGTGGCTTGTAATTCTTTATCTTTTCGATCACCCCTTCATTGTTCTTTTTTGGGATTTGACACCGACCTCATTTGATGGGTATTATTTTTCATACGGCCACCTAAATTTCTAATTGTGATGAAACTAAGCTTGGGTGTTGCAATCCATATGGCGATGATCCTTGTCCCTATTGTGGAGGACCAAATAATGAAGAACATTGTATGAAGGCTTCTCTACATGGTGAAATGAGTGACACAATAAACATTGTGATTCAAACATGGATCATATGCCTAATCCTACGTCTTGAGTTTCAAGAAGATATATGGAGGGACTTTCTTCAATGGAGTGACAAACTTCTTGACTCGCATCATTACCGGTGCCATGAAGTGATCCAACTTGGGCTTGAAATCGCAAACTTGAAGACCAATGTGAGAACAATGCTTAGGGCATTCGATGTTCTTCCTCAAGTTGTGAAAACTGAGGAATTAGAGTTTGAATCTGAAAGAAGAAAGGGTTGTGCTTGATATAGATGAAATCTTGGTGATTTGCACACCATCCGAGCCAAAAATAATTGAAGATGCCACAATCAAAGAAATGATACTAGAGTTACAAGAAAAAGTCAACATCCTTATCTCTAGTTCAATCAAAAATAAAATTGCTAAGGAAGAGGCAAATCAAACAATGGAGAGGCTTGCACCATATTCCTACAATTTTTCAACATTGTGCTTGGAGGATATGATGATTTTTAATGATACTGAGTAATTGGATATGTGTGACAATGAGTACCTTGGTCCTTACATCTTGGAGATTGCCACACCATGGAGACAAAATGACATTCCACACTGAAAGGACATGAATTGCATGATCCGATGACAAAAAAGTGGCCTATCACTTGCCTCTCCCCTGCCTCTAATGTACCTCAACAAAAAGCCTATGTGAATTTAGGCAAGAGATTCAAATCATAAAAATAGAGGGATAGAATTGGATGCATTTTATGTGCACTCTTACCGCAAGATCAAGAATGAAACCTTTATTTGAAGTTGGGGAAGGGGTTCATCTCTTCCAAATAGAGAATAAATGGAAGATTCAAGCAAGCTCTGGTAAGTATTCTTTCTTACTCCTTTTGCTTATCCCCTTGGTGAATAGTAGTTAAGTAAATAATTTCCATGGTTTTTCTTTGTGCCACGTTTCTTTTTGAAGGAGTAAAAATTTTCTTTATCTCTTTCTTTTCTTTAAGTCTTTTTTTGTCGAACCGGGTTGGTTTTTCCCTATGATGGATTGAGAGGTGACTTTGTTAAGGAATAATGGCAAGTTTTTAGTTTTAGTTTGAGTCTTGTGTTGCTCTTTTTACAAGAGGGACCATCCAAAAAAATGTTTGAGAAAGAATGGATGAAAAATGATTTAACTGAATGGAAATAAGTAAATTTGAAGTAATCTCTTGTAGTGGCTCCTACATTCTTTGTTTGGCATTGTTATTTACCAGTGGGTATGAAACACATTGTTGTTTGTCAAAAGTCATTCTATGCAGTTAATTTTGGGAATAACTTAAGACCTTGTTGGGTGTGATGCTTTGTGGAAAAGGTTTTCGATTAATTCTTGTGTATGTATATTTTCAAGAAGTTGCTCAAAAATGTATTTGAAGGTGAAATTTAAGATATGACTTGAGTTGAAAGATGAACCTAGGCGCTCTTTCATGAGTCACTCAAACTAAAATATTCCTTTCCTTTACATAGATCTTAGGCCTCTTTTATTTTCATTAAGATTAACATGTTTGAATTTGAATGCACATCTAAATGATTAAGATCTTATCTGTAGATCTGAATACTTAACGATCAAGATTGTTTGTTTTTAAACATATATATATATATTAAAACAAAATGGAAAAAGATTGATTACTTATATAAATAAGAATAATAAAAATAATTATTAGAAAAAGTTGTAATCATATATTTTTGAATTTTTTTTAACACAAATTGATCTTTAATAAATAACTGATACATCTCGATGTTCTAGGATGTATTTTTCCATGTAATCTTCTCTAAAATAAATAATGAGAATGATACATTCAAATAATTTTAAATAAACTTGTAAAGGTTTCATCGTTCAATTTTAACAACACAAATATATGAAGTTACTTTGCAATAAATTTTATAAATTCTTGATAAACAAGCAGCATGAACAAAAATTAAAAGTTGAATGGAAATAATTTGGATAAATAATAAAGTTGGAGAATGACAAACACCAGAAATTTTCTTGAAGAAAAATATATGGAGCACAATTCTTTTCAAAAAATAAAAGTGCATTTAAGAGAGTCTGAATGAGAATAACACTCTATAAAAGATCTTATTCATTCACACCCTTTCAGACCCATTAAGAGATTTTTAAGTAAAAAAAAACAAACACACTTAATGGCCTAATGTCAGAACCATTTAAATTCAGACCTCCATTAACTGCAAGCAAATTAGGCCTTAGTCAGCCTCATTGGGCCTAAAACTATTTCTTTGGTCAACATATTGCACACCTTGACTTTTGTGAATCCTCTATCTTGACACCTTCATGTCTCCCTAGTTGTTAATAATTTTTTGTTTAGGTTAAAAGCTTATGTTTATGGGAGAAATGGAGAAAAAGTAAATAATTTGAAATGTAGGTAGAAGCCTATGTTTGGGAGTTTGCACAGCTACGAAAGAAAAGAGGAATTAACTAAAAAGTGTTTAAAGAATCATAAGCGTCCATTTAAAAGTGCTAAGTGATTCATGGATGAAAAAATTGAAATAAGAAAAATAACAATTGGTGTTAGCTTGTGTTGTGCTCATACCTCACGTAACATAAAAAGTGGGTGTTTGAATGAGCAAATGATATTTTGAAAAGAAATAAATATGGTTAAAACAAGTCAATGATTTGAGAGGTATTCTCAAATGAGAAGTGAAAGCAATAGGAAAGTATCTTAGTCACTTGACCAAATGATACCATACCTTTTTCCCAAGTCTAAGTTAAACCCGCAAATGTTTTGGAAATTTTAGCCTTGTTAATCTACATTGTTTGGCGATTCACATACCGAGCAAGCATATTGTTCAATGTGTGTGTACTTAAATTCCCTTGTAAGAGTGAGAAAATTTGTTTGATCTACAATCACTTGAATTAATGTTTATAAATTGTGAGTGAGATTCTCTCTTGTGTGAGGGGCATTGCACCTTTCATGTGAATAGTTATGTCTTGATTTAGATTGAGTTGCATGAATGCGATTAACTTGTAGAAAATCCTTGGGCAAACCTTGAAGGTTGATGCCATTGACTTGAGATACTTTGAAATGGTGCTTGAAAGAACTATTGTCCCCTATTTGTGCTTCAACAAAATTGTTTCAATGAGTAGGATTTTGAATGAAAGAAAACATTTGCCTAGTAATTGATGGTGGAACCAATTGTATGTTGTGTGTGTATAGAATCTTTTATTTTTTTTATGTTTTTGAGTCTAAGAGTGTAATTATGAATATCCTATATTATGTGTGGATGAGGTCAAATCCTATGCTTAGTGAATGTTTTGATTGGGGACAAGCAATAGTTCATGTTTAAGGGTTTGATGAGTTGGAATTTTTCCAATTTATTAAACTCATAATCATTAATTATTTCTATATTTTAATACTAGTTGCAGGGATATTATTCCATAGTTCTCTTCACAATATGTTATAGGAGTTTCACCTGCCAAAAGCAAGTCAGGAGACGGAAATCAAAGGATAACTCATATTTGATTCTACAAAGGTCACCTTTGGAATATTCCAAAGATAATTTTTGAATATGTATAATTATATACTCTTATATTCTTTCCAAGAAAACTATCATAGACCTTATTATTGACATCTTAGACATTACCTTTGGGAGAAAAATTCAAATTTAGAGAGGAGAGAGCCACTTCTTAACTTGAAGAGTAATCATTGTGAGCTACAATGTGTAAATTTTATATATTTCTTGAAATTTTTATTTTGTAATAAATATACCAGGTTGTAGTGTTTGGTTTTCATATTTTGATATTGTGCTTTTGATTCTTGTTTGTGCTTTTTCCATTTATTGAATATTATATTGTTTATGATATGGGTCTTTGATTCTATAATTGATATCGTGTTTCAATTTATTTCCAAGGGACTGATCAACCAGGGAATTTCCTATTTATCTTGATTTTGCTTGAGAAAGAGGATTTGTGTAGGAAAGGTTGATTAGCATGATTAGCTAGGGAGAGTAGATCTCTGTGTAACCCTCATCTCATGGATTTGACTAGAGATAGAAAAAACCTAGTGTTGTCCTATTGGATTGTTTAATTTTCTATACTTCCTTAGTTTGGGAGAATTACTCAAGATATACTTTCTTCTGATTGGGAGATACATGTGGGCAATTTAGAATCAATGGCAAAGTTTACTTACCTATGATTATCTAGATAATGTTTGGTTATTTGTGATGGATCATTTGAGAATGAATTGAATCCCCTTTCCTGAATCTAATTGATATCCTCGGGTCAAAAGGACTTTAATCAATCTATCTTTTACTTTGGTTATCTTAGTTTTAGTTTTTGTCCCTTATTGGAAAACACCCCAAAAAATACTTTTATCAATTGTTGGATTCAAGCTAGTAGCTTGTAATTATTTATCTTTTCGATCAACCCTATATTAGTTCTGGTGGTATTTGACCTCGACCTCATAAGTCGGGTATTATTTTGCATACGACCACCTACATATATAATTTTGAAGTTTCGTTGAGCGTTATTACCAAGAACAAGTGTGAATGAAGAAATACGTGTTGAGCAGCACCGTAACCAGCGTTAATGAATGCTGAACTGTCATTTTGCCAGTTCCACACAAGTCGATGATGGAAGCTTGAAGGCAAAAATGTACTTGCTGATGAAAGTGCATAATTTGAAAGGTTCCAAAGACAAAACTGAGATTTGTGTAATTCTATAGTTTTATCTTATTCCCAATTGGTAATAGTTAGAGTTTTTGATAGAAAGTTAGATAGGAAACTTCTTGGTTGCTAAGGAAGAAAACACAGATTGCATAGATCTTCATTTATTAGTAGCTAAGTCTGTCGTTAGCGGTGTTTGTGCAAGATATGGGTGTAAAACCCAATGGTTATTGATTGATTAACTATAAAATATGTTATTACACATAGATAAAATGTTGTCTTCAAGTTTCAATCCAAAAATCAGTGGTTGAAAACATTGGTTGAACTCTCTTACACTATTTTTGCATGAGAAATAAAAATAGAATGGGGTAAGACTTCAATAGTGAGGAATTGTGAAAGTAGTCGTTTGTTATGTATTTTATAGTTTGAGAAAATATCGAATGTAGCCTAGACAAAATTTCATCCATGTGGTAACTAATTTGGATTTGATCAATCGTTTTCTAATGTATTGAAACCCCATCATATACACACACCTAGTTGTTTCAATCCTCAATGAAAACATGTTTTTGTTGACTCCTTGTGTGAATGCGTAATTTTAACCTTTTCCCAATTTCCCCCTTTTGTATATACTTGTTTGAGAAAGAATTTTTCTAGATAGCATTTAGTTAAAGAATTAATTATAACGTAATCCTTTTTGTTAGTCCATGTGGTTTGACCCCACCTCATACGATGGGTATTGTTTTTGCTTACGACACCCAATCCTTTATTACGAGGTTTCAATAAGCTTTATCCAACATTTGTAAGAGTAGGAGGTAAGGCTGACTCATAAGACACCTCTCTGATATACCTAAAGATTTTAAAATAGTCCAATGAACCAAGGGCTAGGGTTTACCTTCCTCCCAAACCTCATCACGCCCTTCATGGGCGACACTCGAAGAAACACATAGTCAACAACCATGAACCTCTTACGCTGGAACTCGCGGATCAGAATAGCTCTTCGGCATACTTTTGGGAGTGTAAGGTCTCTATTGGATCACACAAACCCTTTCTATGGACTCACACAACAAATCAGTGCCCTACGGCCAAATCACAGAAGCATATAACCAACCCACCAGAGACCGACACCTCCTACCACACAATGCCTCGAACAAAGAAACATGAATACTCAAACTATAGTAGTTATTATACATAAACTCCACTTAAGCCAAGAGTTCTTCCCAATGACCTCCAAAATCAATGACACGAGCAAGAAGCATGTCCTCCAAAGCCTAAATAGTCCTTTCATACAGACCATCAGTTTTTGAATGAAAAGCTTTGTTAAGATCAACTCTAATACCCAACTTCCTCAAAATATACCTCCCGAAAAATGATGTATACTTAATACCACAATCTGAAATGATAGACACTAGCACCCCATTCAAACAGACCACCGCACAAATATAGATCTGAAAAAACCACTCTGAATTCTAGAAATTCTGAACTAGCAGTAAGTTAGTAGACTTGATCAATCAATCCATGATTACTCAATTAACCTCAAATCTCATAAAGGTTGTCCAGAGCTATTCGCTCCCACTTCTTCTCAGATATGGGTAGTTGTTAGGTCAAAGACAAACCAAGCCTAGCCTTGACACAAGCAAGAACCCTCCAAGCCTAGAGATATCAAGACAAACCATCCACTTGTCTAAAGACTGAAATTCCAAAGTCAAATTTCGCTCCTCAGTCACTAGGGGAAACAAACTCAGCATACTCACTGCCTTCAAGCTCAAGGCATTTCCTACCACATTAACCTTGCCCATGTGATAAAGAATTATGACATCATAGTCTTTCAATAACTTCAACCACCTACGTTACCTCAGATTAAGGTCCTTCTAGCTTCAAATGTAAAGAAGAATATGATGATGGGTGAAGATTTCACTATGCACTACATATAGGTAGTGCCTCAAATTTTTCAATGTGAAGACTATTATCATCAACTTCAAGTCATGAGTGGTGTAGTTCTTCTTGAGAACTCTTATACGCCTACAAGTATATCCAATCAATCTTTTCTGCTACTTCGATACACAACAAAAAATACACCAAAAGCATTACAATAGACTATAAACAACAAGACCTTAAGCTTCAAAAAGCTCACTTCACACTCCTCAGACTAGTGGATAGGAAAATTCTTCTACGTATCTATTCAATGGTGCAATAATCAAATGTAATCCCACAACAAACCATCTTTAGTTGACTGCAAACCATATGAATCAACAAACCTCGGTAGGTGAATAGTTCCTAATCCAATCACGAAATAGCATTTTCTTTGTTGGATGTAATAAAATCCCATGCTTGGATACCACGTGCCCCAAGATGGCGACAGACTCAAGCTAGATTTCACACATAGAGAACTTGACATACAACTGCCGATCCCACAAAGTGTGAAGAACTATCCTCAAATATTGCTTATGTTGGTCCCTACACTCAAAGTATACTAGAATATCATCGATGAATGCTATCAAAAGTGGCACCGTGATGGGTGTTGAGTAATACTCAACCATCATTGCGGCATTTCCACACAAGTTGATGACTGAAGCTTAAGGGTAAGAACGTAATTGATGATGAAAATGCTTCCTTCGAACGATTCCAAGGATAAAATTGGGATTTATATAATTATGTACTCTTATCTTCTTCCAAATTGGGGATAGTTTTCGTAGAGTTTTTGATAGAAAGATAGAGAGAAAGTAAAAAATGTAGTTAAGAAACATCTTTGTTGCCGAGGAAGAAAACTCAGATTGTGTACATCTTCATTTATGAGTCACTAAATCTTTATTGAGTAGTGTTTACGCAAGGTGTGGGTGTAAAACCCAATGGGTATTGATTGATTAAATCTAAAATTTGTTATTATGCATGGATCAATTGTTATCTTCATGTTTCAATCTAAAAATTAGTTGTTGAAAAGATTGGTTGAATTCTTTAACACTATTTTTGCATGAGAAAGCAAATAGAAGTAGGTAAGACTTCGTTAGTGAAGAATTGTAAAATTAGTCATTGGATTAGAACTAGCAATAGTCTTATCGAACTAATTTCACATTTAAGGGTAGAGCTAAAGATAGTCTACCGGCTCAAGAAATTTGTGGTTTTTTGATTTTTACGATCTTTGAGTTTTAGAGAATTCGAGGGATATGTATTTAATAGTTCGAGAGAATTTCGAATGTAGCCTAGACCAAATTCTAGCCATGTTGTGACTAATTTGGAGTTGATCAATCTTTTCCTATTGGGTTGAAACCCAATCACAATACACACACACCTAGTCATATCCATCCTTGTTGAAAACTCCTTTGAGTTGACTCCTTGAATTCTTTACTTATGATTGTGTAATTTTAAGTGTTTCCCAATTTCCCCCTTTTTTGATACTTTTCTGAGAATACATTTTGCTATATAGCATTGAGTTAAAGAAAAACTTAGAACTTAATCCTCATGACTGTCCTAGTGGTTCAACCCAACTTCATAAGTTTGGTATTATTTTGCGTATGACACCCTATACCTTAATCGGGAGGTTTTGTTAAGCATTATCAAACATCAGTGCAACATAGAGGTAAGGCTAACTCATAAGACATCTCTCTAATATTCCTCAAGATCTCAAAATAGTCAAATGAACCTAGAGGCTAACTTTCCCTTCTCCTGAACTTTATCACACCCTTAATTGGTGACACATGCAGAAACACATGATCGACCACCATGAAAAAGTTAGGTCAAAATTTTCCAATCAGCATAGCTCTTTGGACAATTATTCATAGAATGGGGCCTCTCTTGGATCATACAAACTCTATCCATGGACTCTCACGAAAATTGTTGCCCCACAACCTAACTACAAAAGCATCAAACTACCCAACAGAGACCAACACCTCCTACCACATAACGCCTTTGCAGGGCCACCTAAATACTCAAATGGTTGTTGTTATTATACGTTAAATCTACTAAAACCAACATTTTGTCAAAGTGACGTCAAAAATCAATGACACGGTCAAGAAGTATACCCTGAAAAATCTAAATGCTCCTCTCAAACTAACCATCGATTCGTGAATGAAAAGCTCTGATAACCTCAACTCTAATACCTAACTCCATTTGAATAGACCTCCCAAAACACGATGTTAACTGAGTAAAATGATCTTAAATAATAAACACTGCATTGTGTGCAAACTGACAACCTCACAATGTAGATCTGAGCTAACATATATAAATTGTAGGAAGTCTGATCTAGCAGAAAGTGAGAAGACTTGGTCAATCAATCCAGATGACCCAAATAGCATCAAAATTCAAAAATGTTTGTGTCAAGCCTACTACGATGTCCACAACTTAACAAATCTTGTGCTTTAATGTGTGCTTTAAATGCAATGGCAAGAACAAAGAGTAAGAATATGGTCTCCTCTTACACTGCGTTAGACATGGAGTCTTCTCCTCTCCCTCCTCCTCATAAATGACAAAGGGGAATTTCTATAAATGAGCTATCGGAAGCTTCAAATCATCACCAAAACACCACCCCGCAATAATCTAACCAAGAGAGGGTAGAACCTAGTGTAGTGAGGAAGAGGAATGAGATTAAATTCAAGTTAGTGCAACCTTCATCAGCAAGAGAAAAAACTTCTATAGTCCTTCCTGTTATTGCTCAAAGAGCCTTAAACAAGCTCAAAGCTGCAGGAGAAAGGCCTATTCTCCATTGATAGAGTGATGAGTGACTACCCAGCTATACAGGACACCATCCAATTCCATCGGTTTGAAGGTTTCACTAGAGCCAGGAGTCCCTATATACCATCTTGGGTAAGGGAATTTTACACTATCTATACTCAAGACCTTCCGAAGAAGCGAAATGGCACAGTTTAGAAACCACTTGAAGAAGTGGAAGTGAGAGGGAAGAAATTTTAGTGGGACGCATGGGCCATTAATACTGCTTTACACATACCAGCATTTGCAAATGAATTATATTCACTCTGATTGCGCCACGATCTGGATTCTCTAAAGGGTTTGTTAGCACTCTTGATTTCTGATTCTTCTTCTTCGTGGATGGCGGATGATGCCAAGATCGAGAAGAAAGATTTAAAATGTTGTGTCTAGATACTTGTTTTGCTTCATCAATAGCAATCTAATGCCATCCCAGAATGATTCCATTCTCCACCATGAAAAGTGAGTGTTAATTGGCACCATCATCGATCGTAAGCATATACATGTGGATGCCCTTATTGTTTCTAAGATGCTAATGACCGCGAGACAGGAGAAGACATCACTTCCATTCCCAGTGTTCATTACAATGTTGTGTGAGAGAGCAGGAGTACCTTTTCATGCTGCCATTGATGTGAGAGTCAAACAAGTCTTATCTAGTGAAGATTGCTTTGAGAGATGATGTGGCTCAGAAGAAAGCGCCAGCACTTGACTCCACCCAAGTGGTTGACCCCACTTCATTGGCACCAAAGACCAGCACAGCTACTCCTTCTATGGAGCAGGCAGGTATTCCTATTTCTTTTTCTATTGCAGGATCTTCTTATTCTACTCCAACTTCTACTATTCCTACTACTTCTGTATCGACTGCTTCTGTGAGGCCTCCCCCATCTATTGTTACCCATCATCTAATGACCCAGGAACATATTTATTAGGTGGGTTGTCTTGCCTAGTCATCTGATGTTAGAGCTGCCCGGGTTGAGAAGGACTTGGCTCGACTCATTGACCAGGAAATCGAGAAAGCCTTAGCTTCCCTTACTAATCGGGTGGTCAAGTGTGAGGAGGTGATTAGGGGAAACACTATGAGATTATATGATTGAACTTCTAGGTTAGTAGTTTCAGAGGAGGCCGAGGGTAGTTCTAATGTTGTAGACACCCATACAGCTGAGGTTGCCACGTTGAGGGTTGAGGTTGTCAAGACACAGTCCATTGACATCTCTACACTGTGTGGTGATGTTCCCCTTTCAAATGTTGCTGCTTGTGTACCTGAGATGCCTAGTGTTGCACCTTGCTCATTTGTACCTGAGGATGCCGGTACTGTATCTAAGGATGAGGATGATGGTGCCAACGAGGTGTTAGATGAGGAGACTGATGAAGAGAGATTGCATAAAGATGAGCATGGGATTACTGAGACCCTGACAGATATGCAAGAGAGAGAAGAGGTTATCCTTCAGGCTACCCTGGAGAGATCTCTTCGAGACACTACAGGGGTTGGGTCTAGTGGAGTCACTCCAGCCTCTACCACACTTCCTGGTGCTGAGAAGGGCACTGATCCCCCAACCGAGCCTTCATTGCCACCTCCTGTGATCCTATTGCCGGGCATTGATGCCCCACTTGAGACTTCTCCTCTCAAGACTCTAGATGAGAGTGCTCCAAAGGCATAGCCCATTAGGAGGATCCTATCTCTTAGCCTCTTAGTATTCTCTTTCATGCCGCATTGTGGACACTACTTTTTATTTTTTGTGGGGTTAGGGACTTCGTGCCAATACTCCCCTTTCTGTTTGTATTTTGACATTTTTTCCTTTGAACAATTATAGTTGATGCTTGTTTATATTGGAGTGGTTTTATTTTGAGAAATTGTCTCCGTACTTTATCATTCATTCTCTCTTGTTGAATGCAACCCCCATGAGTTTTAAAATCGTGAAATGCTTGAGGTTTTCATTGATAAAAAATTGAGAATCAATTTTGTTCAATATCAATGTCTTAAATAGTATCCATGATGAGCATGATGCGTAGTGTTTGTGTCGCAAGAATGAAATTGATGTGGTTACACCTTTGAATGATCTTTATAAATCTTTTTTTGACTAGCTGTGTCTTGATATGAGCCTTGCAATGAACATCACACGTACGCTTTTGATCTTTTCAGGATGTGGTAAATGAGTGTATTTCGAAGTGCCATGTGTGGTGAGGTTTTACCTGAAAACATGCATGTGGAGTCCTAAAATTTTCCTTGTTAGTTCAATTGTATTAATCTTTGTGAATGTGAGGCACGATCTTGGGCAAAAATTCAACTAGGGAACCATATCATTCGTAAACCATTTGTGACTACCTTGTGAGGGTGTGAAACCATTTTTGCACCATTTGAGCCTAATCCATTTGTTGTTAACCAAAAGAAACCTCTTGAACCAAATTATCCCTACTTTCTCACCAAAAACCCTTTATGAAGCATTGTGATGTTTGAATAGCCAACATAAGGCAATAGCCTAATTGACTATGTGGTAAATGAGTGTATTTCGAATATAAGCCCTTTTAATCCAAAAAATACCCTTCCAATCACTTTAAAAATTTCCCAAAAAAACATTATCCTCTCTGAAATATTCTCTCTCTAGAATCTAGAAAAAGAAGAAGAAGAAGAGGGCAAGCTAGGGTTCAAGAAATCAAGCTTTTCTTCATCAATTGCTTAAGGAATTGAGACACTAAGGTATGATAGTGTTCATCCATGGAGCCCTTTCCTTCATGGAATCCCTAAAATCTCTAATTTTCAACCTAAAAGTTCTCAATAGAATTAGGGTTTTCTTCCATGTTACGGGTTCTTTGTAATGTTGCTTCAATTGATTGATTTATGTAATTTGAAGTACAAATTGAGTTGAATTACATGAAACTTTATGAATCCCCATGAACCCATGCCAATTCCCCCAAATTTCGAACTTATTCTTTTGTTGATTGGTTAAATTATAAAGTGATTAATTATATGAAATCTCTATGAATCTATGCATGAACTATGATTCCTATGATAAGAATTTTCATGGTGAGATTATGAATGGCCTAAGGATGATTTTTATGAAAGTAAATGTGTTCAATCAAAAACTATGATTTTCCTCTATTATGTGGGTTCCTTCAAATATGATCAAATTGCCTTGTTTATAGTCTTCTAAGCATGAGTTGGCATTGAATTGCGTAATTTAAGATGAATTCTTATGAATCCATGTAAGCTCTATGAATTTCAAGTTATGAGCAAGATGAATTAAGTGACGATGAAATTTATGAAATCATGTATGTCTCTTATGAAGCTAATGATGAAGTAATGGTGCTTTGAGATTGAAGCATCAAAGTTTATGATATGTTGATGTTATGGTTGAGTTGTGAAAGGGTTTCTCACATAATAGCGATTACCCATGTTCTTAAGGAGCTATTCTAATGAAGAGACAAGAGGCTATCACCCATGTTCCCTAACATAGACAAGAGGTGATCACCCATGTTCCCTAACTTAGACAAGAGGTGATCACCCATGTCTACTTATGATAATTGAACTATGTCTAATCCGTGGGAATTATGCTTAGCACTGAGTGGACAAGTGGCGATTACCCACGTCCCATAGACTATGTGTTAGCATAGTATGATGGTCTATGATAGGCACTAGCTAGTGGATCTACGTAAGCTAAAAAGTTATGGTCTTACCTTGCCAAGTAGGGCAACCCTCTTTCAGTGTAGGGTAGACACCGGATTCCATGTTGATAGCTCGTATGGTCTTACATGTTGGTTAAGGCTACTCCCCACAACTATGAAGTAAGGTATTTTTATGATGTTCCTCAAGTAAAGTAAAGATGTTTAGCTTGCTTTGACCATGGTTTATGTTTCATGTTTCTAACCTTTATTATGTTTTAACTTGGGTATTGCATGTCACGAAAATGCCCCGTTTTAACATATTTTAAATGTTTATGTGCATTGCTATCATACTTGTTACTTGATTGTACTAACACATACTGTTGCCTACATTGACTTGTTAATATAGGGCCCAACGATTATCCATCCATTCGTGGCTGGAGCTTAGTAGAAGGATTTTTGAAGACTTGGTGAGTCCTCATCCATTCGAGGACATAGCCTAGTTGTTCTTACTTTTATGTTCATTCATGTGGGCATTATATTGGGTTACGTACCAAACTTTATTTCTCATTCTTATGTTAGATTGGCTTTGAGACATGAGATGTAGACTTCCGCTATTTTTCTTAAAAGCTTTGATATGATATTGTTTTTGAACTCTTAAATCTATGTGATCTATTATGTATGTATGCTAAGTGGTTTGTATGAGGCCTTTCGTGGTCTTGTATTCAATGTCACGTCTAAGGGGTACCTTGGGTCGTGACAAACTTGGTATCAGAGCCAGGTTTTAGAAAGATCCTAGGATGTCTCATAAGACACATCATGTAGAGTCTTATTCATGAGTGTGAAGCGCTCCACATTTATGAATGAGAGGCTATAAGACGTTTAAGAAACTTCACTTGTTTCATTACTCCTAGGTCGTTCCATAGAGTTTAACTCTATATGTCTCTCTCTCCTAATCCCTATCCTATATATTTAAGGATATGGCGACTCGAAGAGCTTATGCTAGAAGGAATGCGGGAGAGAATGTGGATAAACAAGCTCCTCCTCAAGCTCCTAAAGGTTCGGCCGATCCTTTGGCCGAACAAGTGACCAATGCGGAGTTTAGGGCTGTTTTTCAAGTGTTGGCTCAAGCCGTGATGGCTCAAGCCAATAGAGAGGTTGTTGCTCCCGTCAACCCAAATGTGGGTACGACGACATCAAGGTTGAGGGATTTCACAAGAATGACCCCTCTGGAATTTCATGGTTCTAAGGTTGAGGAAGATCCTCAAGAGTTCATTGATGAGGTGTACAAGATGCTAATGATCATGGGTGTAACGCCAGAGGAAAAGGCGGAGTTGGATGCCTATCAACATAAGGGTGTTTCTCAAGTTTGGTTCAACCAATGGAAGAGTGAGAGGGCAGATGATATGGGTCCTCTTGATTGGGAAAAATTCAAGGTTGCTTTTCTTGATAGGTTCTTTCCCCTTGAGATGAGAGAGGCAAGGGATCTTGAATTCATCAATCTTCATCAAGGAAACATGAGTGTGAAGGAGTATGCTTTGAAATTAACACAATTGTCTCGATATGCTCCTTCTATGGTTGCAGATCCTAGATAAGGCCATTATGAATTCCTAGTGATGTCATTTGGGTTGACAAATGCTTCGGTGGCATTTATGGGTTTGATGAATAGGGTGTTTAAGCAATATCTTGACATGTTTGTGATTGTGTTCAAAGATGATATTTTGATTTACTCAAGGAGTGAAGGTGAGCATGCCGATCATTTGAGGACTATATTGCAAGTTCTCAAGGACCATTGACTCTTTGCGAAGTTTAGTAAATGTGAATTTTGACTAAGGTTCGTGGCTTTTCTTGGACACATAGTCTTTTGTAAGGGTATTGAGGTAGATCCTAAGAAGACGGATGTGGTTAGAAATTGGCCTAGACCTCTATCACCTTCATATATTCATAATTTCTTGGGTTTAGCCGGTTATTATAGGAGGTTTGTTGAAGGTTTTTCTTCGATTGCTTCTCCATTGACGTTTTTGACTCAAAAGAAAGTTAAGTTCACTTGGTCTGAAGCATGTGAGAAGAGTTTTCAAGAGTTGAAAGATAGACTCACTTCGGTTCCGATATTGACTTTATCGGAAGTGTCCGATAGTTTTGTGGTTTATTGTGATGCATCGAGAATTGGGCTAGGATGTGTTCTTATGCAAAATGGGAAAGTTATTGCTTATGCTTCAAGGCAACTTAAGGTCCATGAAAAGAACTATCCTACTCATGACTTAGAATTGGTGGCGGTTGTGTTTGCGTTAAAGATTTGGAGGCACTACTTGTATGGTGTGCATGTTGACATTTTTACAGACCATGAGAGTTTGCAATATTTGTTCAAACAAAAAGATATAAATCTTCGCCAAAGGAGGTGGCTTGAGTTGTTGAAGAATTATGATATCACCCCGGTAAGGCTAATGTGGTGGCAGATGCTCTTAGTCAGTTCTCTATGTGTAGTGTTGCTCATGTTGAGGATAGTAAGAAAGAGTTGGTTCATGATGTTCATAGACTGGCCCGATTGGGTGTTATGTTGATTTATTCCACTAAAGGTGGTGTTATGGTTCACAATGGTTCTGAATCGTCCTTTATGCATGATGTGAAAGCTAAACAAATTCTTGATCCTAATTTGGTTGATTTGAAGGAAGCGGTGCTCAAAAAGTCTGTTGAGGCTTTCTCCCAAGGGGGAGATGGTGTATTTCAATATGAAGGTCGTTTGTGTGTCCCCGATGTAGAAGACTTAAGAGGACAAATTCTATCGAAAGCCCATAGTTCTCGATATTCCATTCGCCCGGGAGCTACCAAGATGTACCGTGATTTACGGGAGGTCTATTTGTGGAATGGGATGAAGAACGATATTGCGGAGTTTGTGGCTAAGTGTCCTAATTGTAAACAAGTAAAAGTTGAACATAAAAAGCCGGGAGGTTTGTCCCAAGATATAAGCATTCTGACTTGGAAGAGGAAGGATTATAATATGGACTTTATTGTTGGTTTACCACGTACCCGGTGACAATATTATTCGATTTGGGTTGTTGTGGATCGTATTACGAAAGCAGCCCATTTAATTCCCATCAAGGCTTCTTATTCGGCGGAGGATTATGCTAAGTTTTACTTGAAAGAAATGGTTAGGTTGCATGGAGTTCCTTTATCCATTATCTCCGATTGTGGTGCACAATTTACCTCTCAATTCTGGAAGTCCTTTCAAAAGGGACTTGGTACTCGTGTTAAGCTTATTACGGCATTTCATCCCCAAATTGATGGGCAAGCGGAGCGTTCTATCCAAACTTTGGAAGATATATGCTGAGATCTTGTGTAATTGATTTCAAGGGTAATTGGGATGATCATTTGCCTTTGATTGAATTTGCTTATCATAATTGCTACAATTCTAGTATTGACATGGCTCCATTTGAGGCTCTATATGGAAAGAGGTGTAGATCTCCTATAGGTTGGTTTGAAGTTTGTGAAGTTTCTTTGATAGGTCTTGAGTTGGTACATGAGGCTATGGAGAAAGTTCGACTTATCAGAGAAAGGTTGAAAACTAATAAAGGTCGACAAAAGTCCTATGCCGATGTTAGAAGGAGAGATTTAGAATTTGATGTTGATGATTGGGTTTACTTGAAAATTTAACCCATGAAGGATGTAATGAGTTCTGGAAAGAAAGGGAAGCTCAGTCCCCGTTATGTAGGCCCATATCAAATCTTGAGACATGTTGGTAAGGTTGCTTATGAACTTGACTTTCCTAATGACTTGGCATTGGTGCATCCGGTTTTCCATGTCTCATAGTTGAAAAAACGTGTGTGTGATCCGACGTCTATAGTGCCATTGGAGAATCTTGGCATAAAGGATAGTCTTTTCTATGAAGAAGTTCCGGTTGAGATTTTAGACCGGCAAGTCCGAAAGTTAAGAAATAAGGAAGTTGTTTCTGTGAAGGTTCTTTGGAGGAATCAATTAGTTGAGGACGCTACTTGGGAGGCCAAGGCCGAAATGATGTCCCGATACCCTCATCTCTTTCCTTTCAATCCTACACTAGCTTGAGGTATCTTGTTCCTCATGGTTCATTCTTTCAGTTTCATGTGTTTTAGTTTATTTTCATGATTCCTTGATTATGCATGTTCATAAAGAGTCTAATTTTGACAAAATTAGCTAGCATGATTGAATTATCTATGATAATGTGCATTGAGTATGAGTTGCATAAGACTTCATGAAATGATGTGTTGAACATGCTTTACCTTGGAGTTGATGTTTTCCTCCTCGGATATGTTCATTTTGTGATTGCATTCTATGTTGGGTTCATAGCTGCTATTCTTACCCTCCTTACGATGTCTTGATTCTCATTCGTGGACGAATGAAACCAAGGGGGGATAATGTAATACCCCGGATTTGAAAGAGTGGAAAATTCCTGATTTCTGGGTTACTGCCAGTAACGACGGAGGCCACATACGGTACGTAGGTTGACTTACAGCCCGTAGGTGGGAACCGTAAGTGGCAAGACCAAGTTTTCAAAAGTGTCAAGTTTCAGAAGCCCTATGACGCCCTGCCAAGATGGCCCGTCGCCCAGTGTACGAGTCCTAGATGGGACCTATCGTTGCAGGGTCAAAAATTGGCAGTCTCTGAATCTACCTACAGAAGGACAGGACAAGTCGTAGGTCAAACCGTAGGTAGGGGTACGATAGTTATTTTAAAGTGGTCGTTTGGTCTTTTCACCTTATGGCTTATTTACTAATCTAAGTCGGTTTGAACTTCTCCAAACACTATATAAGCCATTTTAATCCTAAAACTTCCCTTTCCAATCACTTTACAAATTTCCCAAAAAATATTCTCCTCTCTCAAATATTCTCTCTCTAGAAGCTAGAAGAGGGCAAACTAGGGTTTAAGAAATCAAGTTATTCTTCATCAATTCCTTAAGGAATTGAGACCCTAAGGTATGATAGTGTTCATCCATGGAGCCTGTCTCTCCATGGAATCCCAAAAATCTCTAATTTTCAACCTAGAAGTTCTCAATTGAATTAGGGGTTTTCTTCCATGTTATGGGTTCTTTGTAATGTTGCTTCAATGGATTGATTTATGATCTTTGGAGTACAAATTTAGTTAAATTACATGAAATTTGATGAATCCCCATTAACCCATGACAATTCCCTCAAATTTTGAAGTTATGCTTTTATTGATTATTGAATTATAAAGTTATGAATTATATGAAATCTCTATGAATCTATGCATGACATATGATTCCTAAGATAAGACTTTTCATGGTGAGATTATTAATTGACTAAGGATGATTTTCAAGAAAGTAAGTGTGTTCAATCAAAAACTATGATTTTCCTCAATTATGTGGGTTCCTTCAAATATGATCAAATTGCCTTGTTTGTGGTCTTCTAAGCATGAGTTGGCATTGAATTGCATGATTTGAGATGAATTCTTATGAATCCATGTAAGTTCTATGAATTTCAAGTTATGAGTAAGATGAATTAAGTGAAGATGAAATTTATGAAATCATGAATGTCTCTAATGAAGCTAATGATGAAATAGGGTGCTTTTAGATTGAAGCATCAAAGTTTATGATATGTTGATGTTATGGTTGAGTTGTGAAAGGCTTTCTCACGTAATACTCACACTATGATTTTGAAACGAACAAGAGGCGATTGCTCATGTTCTTAAAGAGTTATTCTAATGAAGGGATAAGAGGCAATCACCCATGTTCCCTAACATAGACAAGAGGCGATCACCCATGTCTACTTATGATAATTCAACTATGTATAATTCGTGGAAATTATGCTTAGCACCGAGTGGACAAGTAGCGATTACCCACTTTCCATAAACTTTGTGCCACTATAGGATGATGGTCTATGATGCACACTAGCTAGTGGATCCACGTAAGCTAAAATGTTATGGTCTTACCTTGGCAAGTTGGGCAACCCTCTTTCGGTGTAGGGTAGACACCGGATTCCATGTTGATAGCTCACATGGTCTTACATGTTGGTTAAGGCTACTCCCCACAACTATGAACTAAGGTGTTTTTATGATGATCCTCAAGTGAAGTAAAGATGTTTAGCTTGCTTTGACCATGGTTTATGTTTCATGTTTTCTAACCTTTATCATGTTTTAGCTTGGTCATTGCATGTCATGAAAATGTCCCGTTTTAGCATGTTTTAAATGTTTATGTGCATTGCTATCATATTTGGTACTTGATTGTACTAACGCAGACTCTTGCCTACATTGACTTGTTAATGTAGGGCCCGGCGATTTTCCATTTATTCATGGCTAGTGCTTAGTAGAAGGATTGTTGAAGATTTGGTGAGTCCTCATCCATTCGAGGGCATAGCCTAGTTGTTCTTACTTTTATGTTCTTTCATGTTGGAATTGTATTGGGTTACATCCTAAACTTTATTTCCCATTCTTATGTTCGATTGGCTTTGAGACATTAGATGTAGACTTCTGCTATTTTTCTTAAAAGCTTTGATATGATATTGTTTTTGAACTCTTAAATCTCTATGATCTTGTATGTATGTACGCTAAGTAGGTTGTATGAGGCCTTTCGGGGTCTTATATGCCATGTCACGTCTAGGGGGTACTTTGAGTCGTGACAGAACCCCTCTGTATAAAAAAAAGGAAATGTAAAAGAGGAGTGAATTAAATAAAAAGCGGATTCCTAAAGTGAATGATAAGCCAAGGGTTGATTCCTCAATTGAAAATAAAGAAAAAGAACTTGAGAACATGTGGTGATGATTGCAACAATGCTTTGAAAGGGTGAAGTCACTAATCAAAAATTTACTATACCTTAACCCTCAGCCACATTAGAAGACTAAAAGACCCTGGAGATCTTACATGAACTTGATCTTGTGATGATTGGAAAATATGGGCAAACCTATGGGACAAAGCTTGCATGTATTTCTCTTTTAAGAGAGTGAGAGTTGCATTAATTCCTTACACATTTGTTGTAATTGCTTTGTGAGAGCATGGAATCGTTCTTAATGTGAGGGCACTTTAATGCATTTGTTGAAAAATGTTCTTGCATTAGACAAGAAGCTATAGTGAGCTTGAGTTTGTGTTGAGACTAGCTAGTCATCATTTAAAGCTTTTTGATCATTATTTAGGGTAAAATGCTATAGAGAGTAGTCTTGCCATGGCACTTGCATGTTAGCTCTGATTGAGTACTACTGTAGACACCCTTTTTGCGCTTATTGTGTTCTCAATTTACTTGAGGACAAATAAAAGTTTAAGTTGGGGGTGTTGATGAGTGGTAAATTTGCATTCATTTAAGGCCTATTTAGCTCAATAATTAGTGTCCTCAATGCCTAATTATGTCCCTTTCAAATGGGATGTTGTTGATTTGCAGTTGTGAATGCAATTCGACAAGGCAATGATTGATGTGTAAAAGAATGGCAAAAAATGCAAAAAAGAAGTGCAAAGTGAACATTTTTTATCGTCTAGCATGATGGGCGGATCTCCAAGTGAGCATAACATCACCCAAAGTGACTGTGTGCAAGGAAATGATTTAATGCTCGAAAGGTGAACTAAGCTTGTATTTGGTAATTCGCTAAATGTGAAAGGAAGACTCAATCGAAGTCGCTGACTGAGGTTCAAATACCTAAATCCTAGAGTATCACAAGTTGAACTGAGAAGAAAAGGGTGATCCACCGAGTAGGTTTGGCGAGCTGGACTAATGTTATCGAAGCTGCCAGACATTTGAATTTTGGGCCAAATTTTGGGAAAATATAAATAGCCCAAAGAATGTATACTTAAGGGAGATTTTGATGGTTTTTTCGATGAGAGAGTGTTGAGAATGAGAGAACACTTTTACCTTTGAAGAACACTTTTCTAGCTTTTGGGATTTTATAACTTTGTTCTTGAATCCTAAAAATGGAAGTTGAATCAAAAGTGGGTTAGATTGTAATTGCTTAATTTCATGCTACACATTGCGACTTCTATGAAAGGTATGATTTCTTCGCTTTTTGTGATGGGTGGCTAAAACCCCAAGATCTAGGGGTACTCTAAAGGGTTGGGTGTTAATTTAATGTAGTAGGTATTGTTCTATGCTATATTTTACTGTTGTTTATGCATGAATTTGGTCTAATTATCATGAGGTTAACTAATGGGGTAAGGTTGGAAACTTAATTCCTACTTTCGATCTCCGGTTGAAGCTCGGAAGAGATTGATTGGAGTGGGTAATTAGTCGAATATTAGCAATTTAGGTTTGATGTATGTAGCTTGCTTGGAAGAGAGGTTATGGGTAGGACCTATTTTCCCTATTCTTGAAAGAAAGGATAGAGTAAGGTATTGGCTTATTTAGAATTGGCATATAGATGAGACCGAAAGGAGATTCTATGCAAGGATGCTTTGAGATCGAAAGAAGATTAGTGTCATTGAAGATGACTTAGCCTATTCATTAATGTTCATCACAATAGAGGAGCACAATTACCCCTACGTGAGATTGACTTCCAATATCCGCACCCCTAGATTTCTGATTAACTTTTGATTTTGTTGAATTTCAAGTTTAGTTGCGATATTTGATAACCAAAACTTCATATATAGTTTGTTGTTTCATAAACCCAATTGTTTTACAACTACAAATAAATTAATTAAAAATCCAAATTTCATGATAAGGAATTCTCTACATTGCACCATTCCCTGTGGGATTCGACTCTGACACTTTGTTGGGTTTTTTATTGACTATGATCGCTCACTCTTTTAATTGGTTTTTGAGGGTGATTTGAGCATTATCATGTCCCCATAATCACGACCTATCCCACATCCCTAGTCTAGAAGTAACACACGATAACCATATCTAGATTACCAACTCACACCTTGGGAATTATCTGGAATAGTGCTTAAGTTCACCCCAAGTGAAGCAACCCATATAGGCTAATGAATGGTGCAAACAATGTGCTGTCTACCTCTACCAGACTAAAAGCATGCCATAGCTGACTATACTAAAGGCTTAGAGGCCAGAATGTGCTAACCCAATTGCATATGATGTGTAACCAAATGATACAATTCCTAGCAAAATATCTCAACTTACTGCACTTGTAACATGTCCAATCAAACACAACCTGCTTAGAAGCACAAGTTAAAACAAAATAGACACCACTACCTAATTCCTAAAAACCATGAATAACATAACCTGCCTCATGACCACCTGCAACTTGAGTTGCTACCTCTATGGGTCTGATAGGTTGAGAGTGATGATGGCCTATACTCAGATTATACCTACCTCAAGATAAGATTCTATCACTTTTGTACCAATGTCTATGCCTCTTACCACTATCCCCATAAGACTCAAGACATACCTGCTCCATAATCCTTAATGACAAACTGCCTAAGGGAAGGTACACTCGGTTGCTATCAACTTATCTGATGCTAGATGTAGTGGTAAAGTCAACCATCTAAAAAAATTATGAATCAATCTTCCTCAATAGGAAATAATGTGGGACTATGCCTAACCTACTATAGAAAACCAATCACATACTTTGAAATTAACAAAGACCAGATTCCATGGATGAGTTAATCTCGAAGATTGGTATCAATGTAGAGGATGAGTAGTATATAAAAAAATATTATTAAGATGATGAGGAGTTCAAAAAGACTTTATTTGAGTCTTGATTTACTGCTCACTCATATCACGGTGGAGTACGACCTAGTGCACCAGAAGGGGTGTAAGCGACTCTGAAAGTTCCTCCCCCCTTTTAACTTAATGATCATTATTGCACTAAGGGCAATGCTGACCTCTTGTTTAGGTTCGTGGTCTTTATTTTGTATTTTGATATTTTTGTAGCTTGGCCCTTGTTAGCTATGAGGTAATGTTTTAATTTGTGCCCTTAGTGCGCCTTCTCCTTGATGGTGTTTATTTTTGTTTCAGCTTGGTTGGTTTTACATTTTTCTATTGTCTTACGACTCGTGCTTGATACTTGCACTTTGTGCCATTAATAGGTCTTGAATCAATGAATTTATGAGCGTTCAATTCGAAATCATCATTATGAATAGTAAATGGTTGAATAAACGACAAGTGTTTTGTTCATGTAACAGTTCTTTACCAAGGAGCGAATTTTTCTTTTTCTTGAGTCTTTATTCTTGTGTTAAACGACGTTGGCATTTCCTTATAATAGATTGAGAGATGAGTTTCTTAATAAAAAATTTCATGTTTTAATTTTTATTTCAGTGTTGTGTCATGTTTCTTACGAGAGGGACTAGCAAAAAATTTCATTTGTCAAATTAAAGGAAGGTTGAAAATGATTTGAAAAATTAGGGGAAAATTAAATTGAAAGCTATATCATGTCATGGTTTGTAAATATTTTGTTTGGCTTTGTGATTTACAAGCGGGTGTAGATTCAACCCCTTACAGTTTGTCAAAAATCATTTGGTTTAATTGATTTCTAGACTAACTTGAGACTTTGTTAGGTTGTAATGCCTTATGTGATAAGGTATATTTTCATTCTTTTGTATGAATATTGTCTAGAATTTCACCAAAAATGTACTTCAAGGTTCTAGATATTGCTTGGTTTGAAATATGAACCTTGTCCCTCTTTGACTAGCCACTTTACCTAAAAAAATTCCTTTCGTGACAATGATCCTAATCAACTCCATTGAGATGAAATATATCTTTGATCACCATGTTACACACCTTAACCTTTTTGAATCCTCTATTTTGTCACCCTCGTCTCCCTAATTGCTAACAATTAAAATATAGGATTAAAGCTTATGTTTAGGAGAGAACAACAAAATAAAATTATGATGTGGACAAAAGCCTATGTTTGGTGGTGTGCGCACAAAGAATAAAAAGAGGAATGAGCTGAATAGTGTTTAGAGCATAATCTTCAATTGAAACTGTTCTTAGCGAACTCATGGATGAATGAATCAAAAAAAGGAAAAATAAAAAAATTGGTGCTAGCTCTTGTTGTGCACATGCCTCATGTGAAAAGTAAAGGAGAATTGAAATGATTAAATGATGTCTTGATAGGAGAAATAAAGTTAAAACAAGCCAATGATGTTAGCGTTGTGCTCAAGATGACATGTGATAGCAATAGGGAGGTTTCTAAGTTACTTTGTCAAAATTATATTTTACCCTTTATGCCAAAACCTAAGTTAAACTCGCAAGTCCTCAGGGGTTTTAAGCCTTGCTAATCTATTAGTGTGATTTATTTACTGGTCAAGCCTATGGTTCAATGACTGTATGTTTCTTTCTGAGAGTGAGCGTATTTACACAAGAGGAATTCTCTCTTGTGTGAGTGGTATTACATTTTTCAAGTGAATGATGAGATCTTTATTTCGATTGAGTTGCATGAATGTTGTATATTAGAATAAATCCTTATGCAAACCTTGAAATTGTCATAGAATGAAATATTATCATGATTTGTACTTGAAAAGTTGGTTTTGAATGAGAATGATTTTGAAAGAAAAAAAATATGTGGCTTGGCTGATGATGGAATCAATTGTGAATTTTGGCTGAATGTAATTACACATATCTTATATTGTGTATGGCTGAGTTTCAATCCTATGCATAGTGATTGCTTTGTTTGAGGACAAGCAATAATTCAACTTTGGGGGTTTGATTAGTTTGTATTTTACTAACTTTTTACACTCATATTTAGGAATTATTACTATGTTCTTATGCTAATTGAGAGGGTTATATTCCCCAGTTCTCTTATGTGCAAATGTTTCTAGGAAAAATAGTTAAAAAGATTTGGAGCTTCAATTCATTGAAACAAACTAGCAAAGGAACCAACGTACAAAAAGAGCCAACCAGCCATTGCCAGCAAAATGCAAGTTATAATTGGATGAAACTATCTAAAGCACCATCGATTAACTAGCGCTAAATAATTCAAAATTGGCATTTTGCTGATTCAGGTGATGAGTTGTTATTTTACCCACTTATTAAACTCATATTCATGAATTATTTCTATGTTTTAATGCCAATTGAAGGGATATTAGGCCCTAGTTCACTTGTATGAAGGTATTTCTTGAAAATAATGTTTGATGGAGTTTGAACTAAAAATAACTAAATTGGTTTTCCGATATTAGGAATTGGCGCTTTGACTGGCCCTTCACAATAGGAATAGACGTTTCACCTGTTAATAGTCTATTACGCTGGTGGTTGCTGAAAGAATTAGGCGCTTCACAATATGGAATAGGCATTTTTTGGGCTAAAAACAAGTCAGGAGGAAACAATTAAAGGAAAAGTCATAATTGATGCTACAAAGGCTTCGGTTTGAATATTCCAAGGATATTTCATCCTTAAAAGGAAACTTTGGAATATTCTATATGTGTAATATGTACTCTTATATTCTTTCCAAGGAAGACTATCCTAGACCTTATGATTGGCATCTTAGACATTACCTTGGGGAGAAAACCATAATTTTGAGAGGAGAGAGCCACTACTAAACTTGAATAGTGAGGATTGTGAGCTTCAATGTGTAAATCTTAAGATATTTCTTCAACTCTTGATTTTTTATTAAATATTCATAGTCGTAGTGTTTGATTTTCTAATTTTAATATTGTGGTTTTTATTCTTGTTTGTGCTTTTGCAATTAATAAATTATTATCTTAGTTATGATATGTGGTTTTTATTCTCTAAAAGATCTAATGCTTTAATTGATTTCTATGGGAGTGATCAGCCCAAGGACTTGCCTATTTATATTGATCCTGCTTGAGAAAGAGAATTAAGTGTAGGAAACGTTTATTTGCAAGATTTAATAATTGGCTAATGGGCTAGAGCTCGGTAGACTCTAGATCTTGGTCTAACCGTCATCTCATGGATTTGACCTAGAGATAAGATAATCCTAGTGTTGCTCTATTGGATTGTTTAATTTTCTATACTTGTAAAGTTCAGGAGAATTACTCAAAATATACTTGCTTGTGATCAGATGATAGATGTGGTTACTGTAGAATCCAAGGCATAGCTAGCTTACCCATGATTATCTTGATAATATTTGGTTATTTGTGATGATTCATTTGAGCATGAATTGAATCCTCAATTCCTGAATCAAAAGGTGATCCTTGGTTCAAAAGGTCTGTGATCAATCTATCTTTTACTTTTGTTATCTTAGTTTTAGTATTTCTACCTTATTCGAAAAGCACCCAAAAATACTTGTATCAATTGTTGGATTCAAACTAGTGGCTTGTAATTATCTTTTCGATCACCAATTCATTGTTCTTTTTTGGGATTTGACACCGACCTCATTTGATGGGTATTATTTTTCATACGGCCACCTAAATTTCTAATTTTGAAGTGTAATTGAGCATTATAAAAAATGGCGCCATTGTCGGGGAACAATTTGGTGTATTGAATTGGTTTAGATTTTATAGTTCACGTGTTTCAATTCATGTTGTGAATTATTTTTTATGATTTTGTTTTTTTGTGCTCTTTTAGTTTTTGCTTTTTGTTTCTATAGCATCTTGTGAAGAAACTAAGCTTGGGTGTTGCAATCCCTATGGCGATGATCCTTGTCCCTATTGTGGAGGACCAAATAATGAAGAACATTGTATGAATACTTCTCTACATGGTGAAATGAGTGACACAATAAACATTGTGATTCAAACATGGATCATATGCATAATCCTACGTCTTGAGTTTCAAGAAGATATATGGAGGGACTTTCTTCAATGGAGTGACAAACTTCTTGACTCGCATCATTACCGGTGCCATGAAGTGATCCAACTTGGGCTTGAAATCGCAAACTTGAAAACCAATGGGAGAGCAATGCTTAGGGCATTCGATGTTCTTCCTCAAGTTGTGAAAACTGAGGAATTAGAGTTTGAATCTGAAAGAAGAAAGGGTTGTGCTTGATATACATGAAATATTGGTGATTTGCACACCATCCGAAGCAAAAATAATTGAAGATGCCACAATCAAAGAAATGATACTAGAGTTACAAGAAAAAGTCAACATCCTTATCTCTAGTTCAATCAAAAATAAAATTGCTAAGGAAGAGGCAAATCAAACAATGTAGAGGCTTGCACCATATTCCTACAATTTTTCAACATTGTGCTTGGAGGATATGATGCTTTTTAATGATACTGAGTAATTGGATATGTGTGACAATGAGTACCTTGGTCCTTACATCTTGGAGATTGCCACACCATGGAGACAAAATGACATTTCTCACTGAAAGGACATGAATTGCATGATCCGATGACAAAAAAGTGGCCTACCACTTGCCTCTCCCCTGCCAAATCCACCTCAACAACAAGCCTATGTGAATTTAGGCAAGAGATTCAAATCATCAAAATAGAGGGAGAGAATTGGATGCATTATGTGTGCACTCTTACCTCATGATCCTGAATGAAACCTTTATTTGAAGTTTGGGAGGAGGTTCATATCTTCCAAATAGAGAGATAAATGGAAGATTCAAGCAAGCTCTGGTAAGTATTCTTTCTTACTCCTTTTGCTTATCCCCTTGGTGAATAGTAGTTAAGTAAATAATTTTCATGGTTTTTCTTTGTGCCACGTTTCTTTTTCAAGGAGTAAAAATTTTCTTTATCTCTTTCTTTTCTTTAAGTTTTTTTTTGTCGAACCGGGTTGGTTTTTCCCTATGATAGATTGAGAGGTGACATTGTTAAGGAATAATGGCAAGTTTTTAGTTTTAGTTTGAGTCTTGTGTCGCTCCTTTTGCAAGAGGGACCATCCAAAAATATGTTTGAGAAAGAATGGATGAAAAATTATTTAACTGAATGGAAATAAGTAAATTTGAAGTAATCTCTTGTAGTGGCTCTTACATTCTTTGTTTGGCATTGTTATTTACCAGTGGGTATGAATCACACTGTTGTTTGTCAAAAGTCATTCTATGCAGTTAATTTTGGGAATAACTTAAGACCTTGTTGGGTGTGATGCCTTGTGTGGAAAAGGTTTTTGATTAATTCTTGTGTATGCATATTTTAAAAGAAGTTGCTCAAAAATGTATTTGAAGGTGAAATTTAAGATATGACTTGAGTTGAAAGATGAACCTAGGCGCTCTTTGATGAGTCACTCGAACAAAAATATTCCTTTCCTTGACATAGATCTTAGGCCTCTTTTATTTTCATTAAGATTAACATGTCTGAATTTGAATGCACATCTAAATAATTAAGATCTTATCTGTAGATCTGAATACTTAATGATCAAAATTGTTTGTTTTTAAACATATATATATATATATATATATATATATATATATTAAAAAAATGGAAAAAGATGGATTACTTATATAAATTAGAATAATAAAAATAATTATTAGAAAAAGTTGTAATCATATATTTTTGAATTTTTTTAAACACAAATTGATCTTTAATAAATAACTGATACATCTCGATGTTATATGGCGTATATGTCCATGTACTCTTCTCTAAAATAAATAATGAGCATGATACATTCAAATAATTTTAAATAAATTTGTAAAGGTATCATTGTTCAATTTCAACAACACAAATATATGAAGTTACTTTGCAATAAATTTTACAATAAATTTTATAAATTCTTGATAAACAAGCAGCACGAACAAAAATTAAAGGTTGAATGGAAATAATTTGGATAAATAATAAAATTGGAGAATGACAAACAATAGAATTTTTCTTGAAGAAAAATATATGGAGCACAATTCTTTACCAAAAATAAAAGTGCATTTAAGAGAGTCTGAATGAGAAGAACACTCCATAAAAGATCTTATTCATTCACACCCTTTCAGACCCATTAAGAGATTTTTAAGTAAAAAAAAACAAACACACTTAATGGCCTAATGTCAAAACCATTTAAATTCAGACCTCCATTAAATGCAAGCAAATAAGGCCTTAGTCAGCCTCTTGGGCCTAAAACTATTTCTTTGGTCACCATATTGCACACCTTGACTTTTGTGAATCCTCTATCTTGACACCTTCATGTCTCCCTAGTTGTTAATAATTTTTGGTGTAGGTTAAAAGCTTATGTTTATGGGAGAAATGTAGAAAAAGTAAATAATTTGAAATGTAGGCAAAAGACTATGTTTGGAGGTTTGTGCAGCTATGAAAGAAAAGTGGAATTAACTAAAGAGTGTTTAGAGAATCATAAGAGTCCATTTAAAAGTGCTTAAGTGATTCATGGATGAAAAAATTGATATAAGAAAAATAACAATTGGTGTTAGCCTGTGTTGTGCTCATACCTCACGTAAAATAAAAAGTGGGTGTTTGAATGTGCAAATGATACTTTGAAAAGAAATAAATAAGGTTAAAACAAGTCAACGATTTGAGAGGTATTCTTATATGAGAATTGAAAACAATAGGAAGGTATTTTAGTCACTTGACCAAATAATACCATACCTTTTTCCCAAGTCTAAGTTAAACCCGCAAGTCTTTTGGGAATTTGAGCCTTGTTAATCTACATTGGTTGGCGATTCACATACCGAGCAAGCATATTGTTCAATGTGTGTATACTTAAATTCCCTTGTAAGAGTGAGAAAATTTGTTTGATCTACAATCACTTGAATTAATGTTTATAAATTGTGAGTGAGATTCTCTCTTGTGTGATGGGCATTACACCTTTCATGTTAATAGTTATGTCTTGATTTAGATTAGGTTGCATGAATGAGATTAACTTGTAGAGAATCCTTGGGCAAACCTTGAAGGTTGATGCCATTGACTTTAGATGCTTTGAAATGGTGCTTGAAAGAACTATTGTCCCTTTTTTGTGCTTGGACAAAATTGTTTCAATGAGTAGCATTTTGAAAGAAAGAAAACATTTGCCTAGTAATTGATGGTGGAACCAATTGTATGTTGTGTGTGTATAGAGTCTTTTAATTTGAGTCTTTTGTTTTTTAATGTTTTTGAGTCTAAGAGTGTAATTATGAATATCCTATATTATGTGTGGATGAGGTCAAATCCTATGCTTAGTGAATGTTTTGATTGGGGACAAGCAATAATTCATGTTTAAGGGTTTGATGAGTTGGAATTTTTCCAATTTATTAAACTCATAATCATTAATTATTTCTATATTTTAATGCTAGTTGCAGGGATATTATGCCGTAGTTCTCTTCACAATATCTTATAGGAGTTTCACCTGCCGAAAGCAAGTTAGGAGGCGGAAATCAAAGGATAAGTCATATTTGATTCTATAAAGGTCTCCTTTGGAATATTCCAAGGATATTTCACGCTAAAAAGGCACCTTTGGAATATTCCAAAGATAATTTTTGAATATGTATAATTATATACTCTTATATTATTTCCAAGAAAACTCTCATAGACCTTATTATTGACATCTTAGACATTAACTTTGGGAGAAAAATCCTAATTTAGAGAGGAGAGAACCACTGCTTAACTTGAAGAGTAAACATTGTGAGCTTCAATGTGTAAATTTTAGATATTTCTTCAACTTTTGATTTTGTAATAAATATACCTAGTTGTACTGTTTGGTTTTCATATTTTGATATTGTGCTTTTGATTCTTGTTTGTGCTTTTGCAATTTATTGACTATTATATTGTTTATAATATGGGTCTTTGATTCTATAATTGATATCATGTTTTAATTTATTTCCAAGGGATTGATCAACCAGGGAATTTTCTATTTATCTTGATTTTGCTTGAGAAAGAGGATTTGTGTAGGAAAGGTTGATTAGCACGATTAGCTCGGGAGAGTAGATCTCTGTGTAACCCTCATCTCATGGATTTGACTAGAGATAGAAAAAACCTAGTGTTGTCCTATTGGATTGTTTAATTTTCTATACTTCCTTAGTTTGGGAGAATTACTCAAGATATACTTTCTTCTGATTGGGAGATACATGTGGGCACTTTAGAATCAATGGCAAAGTTGACTTACCTATGATTATCTAGATAATGTTTGGTTATTTGTGATGGATCATTTGAGAATGAATTGAATCCCCTTTCCTGAATCTAATTGATATCCTCGGGTCAAAAGGACTTTAATCAATCTATCTTTTACTTTGGTTATGTTAGTTTTAGTTTTTGTCCCTTATTGGAAAACACCCCAAAAAATACTTTTATCAATTGTTGGATTCAAGCTAGTGGCTTGTAATTATTTATCTTTTCGATCAACCCTATATTATTTCTTGTGGTATTTGACCTCGACCTCATAAGTTGGGTATTACTTTGCATACGACCGCCTACATATATAATTTTGAAGTTTCGTTGAGCATTATTACCAAGAACAGGTGTGAATGAAGAAAGATATGTTGAGCAGCACCGTAACCAGCGCTCATGAATGCTGAACTGTCATTTTACAAGTTCCACACAAGTCGATGACGGAAGCTTGAAGGAAAAAATGTACTTGCTGATGAAAGTGCTTAATTTGCAAAGGTTCCAAAGACAAAACTGAGATTTGTGTAATTCTGTATTTTTATCTTATTCCCAATTGGGAATCGTTAGAGGTTTTGATAGAAAGTTAGATAAGAAACTTCTTGCTTGCTAAGGAAGAAAACATAGATTGCATAGATCTTCATTTATTAGTAGCTAAGTATGTCGTTAGCGGTGTTTGTGCAAGATATGGGTGCAAAAACCGATGGTTATTGATTGATTAACTATAAAATCTGTTATTACACATAGATCAATTGTTGTCTTCAAGTTTCAATCCAAAAATCAGTGGTTGAAAACATTGGTTGAACTCTCTTACACTATTTTTGCATGTAGAAATAAAAGTAGAACGGGGTAAGACTTCTGTAGTGAGGAATTGTGAAAGTAGTCGTTTGTTATGTATTTTATAGTTTGAGAAAATATCGAATATAGCCTAGAAAAAATTTCATCCATGTTGTAACTAATTTGGATTTGATCAATCGTTTTCTAATGTATTGAAACCCCATCATATACACACACCTAGTCGTTTCAATCCTCATTGAAAACATGTTTGTGTTGACTCCTTGCGTTCATTACTTGTGATTGCATAGTTTTAATCTTTTTCCAATTTCCCCCTTTTGTATATACTTGTTTGAGAAATAATTTTTCTAGATAGCATTTAGTTAAAGAATTAATTATAACGTAATCCTCTTTGTCACCCCACCTCATACGATGGGTATTGTTTTTGCATACGACACTTAATACCTTTATCACGAGGTTTCAATAAGCTTTATCAAACATTTGTAAGAATAGGAGGTAAGGCTGACTCATAAGACACCTCTCTGATATACCTAAAGATTTTAAAATAGTCCAGTGAACCTAGGGCTAAGTTTTACCTTTTTCCCAAACCTCATCACGCGCTTCATGGGCGACACTCGTAGAAACACATGGTCGACAACCATGAAACTCTTACGCTGGAACTCGTGGATCAAAATAGCTCTTCAGCATACTTTCAGGAGTATAGGGTCTGTTTTGGACCACACAAACTCTTTCCATGGACTCACACAACAAATCAGTGCCCTACGGCCAAATCACAAAAGCATATAACCAACCCGCCAGAGACCTACACCTCCTACCACACAATGCCTCGAACAAAGAAACATGAATACTCAAACTATAGTAGTTATTATACATAAACTCCACTTAAGCCAAGAGTTCTTCCCAGTGACCTCCAAAATCAATGATACGATCAAGAAACATGTCCTCCAAAACCTAAATAGTCCTTTCATACAGACCATCAGCTTTTGAATGAAAAGCTTTGTTAAGATCAACTCTAATACCCAACTCCCTCTAAATATACCTCCCAAAAAATGATGTATACTTAATACCACAATCTGAAATGATAGACACTAGCACCCCATTCAAACAGACCACTGCACAGATATAGATCTGAAAAAACCATTTTGAATTCTAGGAATTTTGAACTGGCAGTAAGTTAGTAGACTTGATCAATCAATCCATGATTACTCAATTAACCTCAAAACACATAAAGGTAGTCCATAGCTATTCACTCCCACTTCTACTCAAATATGGGTAGTTGTTAGGTCAAAGACAAACCAAGCCTAGCCTTGACACAAGCAAGAACCCTCCAAGCCTAGAGATATCAAGACAAACCATCCACTTGTCTAAAGACTGAAATTCCACAGCCAAATGTCGGTCCTCAGCCGCTAGGGGAGACAAACTCAGCATACTCATTGCCTTCAAGCTCAAGGCATTTCCTACCACATTAACCTTGCCCATGTGATTAAGAATTATGACATCATATTATTTCAATAACTCCAACCACCTACGTTTCCTCATATTAAGGTCCTTCTAGCTTCAAATATAAAGAAGAATATGATGATGGGTGACGATTTCACTATGAACTACATATAGGTAGTGCCTTAAATTTTTCAATGTGAAGACTATTATCATCAACTTCATGTCATGAGTGGTGTATTTCTTCTTGAGAACTCTAATACGCCTACAAGTATATGCAATCAATCTTCTCTGCTACATCGACACACAACAAAA
Source organism: Solanum appendiculatum (assembly GCA_018342035.1). NCBI lineage: Eukaryota > Viridiplantae > Streptophyta > Magnoliopsida > Solanales > Solanaceae > Solanum > Solanum appendiculatum. The sequence goes on along the minus strand of JAGDQO010001545.1, from coordinate 563,472 downwards.
AATACACCAAAAGCATTACAATAGACTGTACACAACAAGGCCTTAAGCTTAAAAAAGCTCACTTCACACTCATCAGACCAGTGGATAGGAAAATTCTTCTAAGTATATATTCAATGGTGCAACAATCAAATGTAATCCCACAACAAACCATCTTTAGTTGACTGCAAACCATATGAAACACCAAACCTCGGTAGGTGTATAGTTCCTGACCCAATCACGAAATACCATTTTCTTTGCTGGATCTAATAAAATCCCATGCTTTGTTACCACGTGCCCCAAGATGGCGACAGACTCAAGCTAGATTTCACACATAGAGAACTTGACATACAACTACCGATCCCGCAAAGTGTGAAGAACTATCCTCAAAATATTGCTCATGTTGCTCCCTACACTCAAAGTATACTAGAATATCATCGATGAATGCTATCACAAGTGGCACCGTGATGGGTGTTGAGTAATTCTTAACCATCATTGCGATATTTCCACACAAGTAGATGACTGAAGCTTGAGGGTAAGAATGTAATTGATGATGAAAATGCTTCCTTTGAAAGAATCCAAGGATAAAATTGGGATTCATATAATAATGTACTCTTATCTTCTTCCAAATTGGGAATAGTTTTCGTAGAGTTTTTGATAGAAAGATAGAGAGAAAGTAAAAAAGTAGTTAAGAAACATCTTTGTTGCCGAGGAAGAAAACTCAGATTGTGTACATCTTCATTTATGAGTCGCTAAATCTTTATTGAGGAGTGTTTGTGCAGGTTGTGGGTGTAAAACCCAATGGGTATTGATTGATTAAATGTAAAATTTGTTATTATGCATGGATCAATTGTTATCTTCATGTTTCAATCTAAAAATTAGTTGTTGAAAAGATTGGTTGAATTCTTTAACACTATTTTTGCATGAAAAAGCAAATAGTTAGTGAAGAATTATAAAATTAGTCATTGGATTAGAACTAGCAATAGTCTTATCGAACTAATTTCACATTTAAGGGTAGAGCTAAAGAGAGTCTACCGGCTCAAGAAATTTGTGGTTTTTTGATTTTTACGATCTTGGAGTTTGAGAGAATTCAAGGGATATGTATTTAATAGTTTGAGAGAATTTCGAATGTAGCCTAGACCAAATGCTAGCCATGTTGTGACTAATTTGGAGTTGATCAATCTTTTGCTATTGGGTTGAAACCCAATCACAATACATACACACCTAGTCGTATCCATCCTTGTTGAAAACTCGCTTGAGTTGACTCCTTGAATTCTTTACTTATAATTGTGTAATTTTAAGTGTTTCCCAATTTCCCCCTTTTTGATACTTTTCTAAGAATACATTTTGCTATATAGCATTGAGTTAAAGAAAAACTTAGAACTTAATCTTCTATGACTGTCCTAGTGGTTCAACCCAACTTCATAAGTTTGGTATTATTGTTTCATACGACACCCTATACCTTAATCGGGAGGTTTTGTTCAGCATTATCAAACATCAGTGCGACATAGAGGTAAGGCTAACTCATAAGACATCTCTCTAATATTCCTCAAGATCTCAAAATAGTCTAATGAACCTAGAGACTAACTTTCCCTTCTCCTGAACTTTATCACGCCCTTAATTGGTAACAAATGCAGAAACACATGATCGACCACCATTAAACAGTTAGGTCAAAATTTTCCAATCAGCATAGCTCTTTTGCTAACTATTCATAGAATGGGGCCTCTCTTGGATCATACAAACTCTATCCATGGACTCTCACGAAATTTGTTGCCCCACAACCTAACTACAAAAGCATCAAACTAGCCAACAGAGACCAACACCTCCTACCACATAATGCCTTAACAGGTCCATCTAAATACTCAAATGGTTGTTGTTATTATACGTTAAATATACTAAAACCAAGATTTTGTCAAAGTGGCCTCAAAAATCAATGACACGGTCCAGAAGTATACCCTGAAAAATCTAAATGCTCCTCTCAAACTGACCATCGGTTCGTGAATGAAAAGCTCTGATAAGCTCAACTCTAATACCTAACTCCATTTGAATAGAACTCCCAAAACACGATGTTAACTGAGTACAATGATCTTAAATAATAGATAATGCATTGTGTGCAAACTAACAACCTCGCAATGTAGATCTGAGTCAACATATATAAATTGTAGGAAGTCTGATCTGGTAGAAAGTGAGAAGACTTGGTTAATCAATCCAGATGACCCAAATAGTATCAAAACTAAAAAAAGTATGTGGCAAGCCTACTATGATGTCCACAACTATTTGCTCCTACTTCAACTCAAAAATTGGTAGCTGCTTCGTCAAACAATGTGGCAATCCTAGCCACAGAATCTTTAATATTACTCTTCATAACACACCACTAGTAATGCTATCTCTGATCATGACACATCTTCGCACCACCTGGATGGAATAAGTATCTAGAACAATGAGAATATTGCATAAATGACTGTAACACCTCGATTTCAGAAAGAAGAAATTTTGTTGGTTTTTCAAGTCTAGTGCCAGTACTGGCGGAAGCCATCTACGGACCGTAGGTCGACTTATGGGCGGTAGGTAGCAACCATAGTCGGCAAGGTAAGCTTTTTGAAAATGTCAAATTTTAGGGTCCTTTTAACAACTCAATGGGACGGTCCGTCATTGTTTCTACGGACCGTATATAGGTCTCGCAGGTCATCCCTAGACTTAGTGAAAATTTTAGGATTTGAAGTTGGACTGACGGTTGCATGTACGATCTGTCAATGGACCTACGAACCATAAATGGGGTCTCATCATTTGAAGGTCAAAAAAAATAGTTTATGAACTTTTCTACGGTTGACTAGGATGGCGCGTAGTTAGACCTATGGATCATAGGTCGAGATTCGACAGTTATTTTTAAGGGCTTTTTGGTCTTTTTTCTAATTGATCTATTCATAATCTAAGTCGATTAAGCCTTAATCCTAGACCCTATATAAGGCTTCTAAGACTAATTCCATTCATTCTAATCACTCACAACTCCCACTAAAATCTTTTTCCAAATATTTCTCTCTTTAAAAGCTTGAAAAAGAAGAAGGAGAACCTAAGATTTTAAGATCAAGCCTCATTATCCTCCATTGATTATGAGCTTTTTGCATCAAGGTATGTTAGCTTTCACCTATGGAGTCCTTCCCTCCATAGGGTTACTAAATTCTCCAATTTGCGAAGTTAGAATTCTCCAATTATGATCTAATTGATTTAATTAGGACTCTTTATGCATAAATTGAGTAAATTCAATGATTTTAAGATAAAATTATATGAGCCCATCAATGATTTATGATTTCTAAGCTATAAGTCAATGATGAAGTTTATGAATGATGCAAGGATGAATTTTTATGAAGATGTGCATGTTCAATTACGAAATATATAACAATTTAAGGTTGCTTTGAGAGTGAAGCATCAATGTTTTTGTTGTTATATTTTGAAAGGATTTTCTCACATAAAGGATTCATAAGGGTTGAAAAATTTCATCAACTAAACTTTGAATCGAGGTTAAGGAGCTATTCTAATGAACTCTAGCTTGAATTGGCTATTTGATGAGTTTTCGATGAATAACAAAGGGGCAAGAGGTGACTACCCATGTTCCCTAATTATACGACAAGAGGTGATTACCCATATCTATTAATGATAAGATAAGCTATGAATTATGACTATTCCGTTGGATTTATGCTTAGCACTGAGTGGACAAGTGGCGATAACCCATGTCCCCTAAACTATCTACCACCATAGGTTGTCTTGATAGACATTAGCAAGTGGATCCACTAAAGCTAGAATTTATGGTTGTTGCTTGGCAAGTAAGGACACCTCTTTTGGGTGTGGGGTAGACACCAGATTCCATGTTATAGCTCACATGATCTATGTCGTTTAAGGCTAACTTTCCACAATAATGAACTAAGGTTACTTTTTAAAGGCTTTTAAGCATATGTTGTTTTAAGATGATTTCCTTGTATTTACCATGGCTTTTATCTCATATTCTCTATCATTTCATTGTATGATTTAACTTGGTCATTGTATCATATGTATTGCCCTTTTTGAATATTTTGTAACCTTTTATGCATAGTTATCGTACTTGGTACATTCTTCTACTAACACATACTCTTGCCTACATTTTTCCCAAGTGTAGGATCCATCTCTTCTGTATCCGCTCATGGCTAGTGAGTACTTAGAGATTGTGAAGACTTGATGAGTCCTCATATGTTCTAGGACAATGTCTTGTTTATATTTTTATGTCATTTCATATGAAGACTTGTATGGGTTATGTCCCACTTTAATTCTATTCATGTATTAGAGGACTTGAGACTATGTTTAGACTTTCGTTATTCTTTTGCCAACTCTTTGAGATAAATTGGCTTTTGAACTCTTATCTACTATTATCTTGTATTATGTATGCTATGTTGCTTGTATAGGGCCTTTCGAGGTCTTTTACACCATGTCACGTCTAGGGGGTACTTTAGGTCATGACAAACTTGTTATTCAAAGCACAAGGTTTTAGAAATATCCTAAGATGTGTCATAAGCCTCGTCGAGTAGAATCTTGTTCATGGCTATGAAGCGCGCCACACTTTTGAATAAGAGGCTATAAGATATTTAGGAAACTCCACTTCTTTCATCACTCTAAAGTCATGCGATAGAGTTTAACTCTATATGTATCTCTCCTAAGCCCAATTCTAATCTTTTCAGGATATGGCCACTCGAAGGGCATATGCTAGGAAGAATGCAAGAGAGAATGTGGAACAAGAAGCTCCTTAAGAAGCTCTTCAAGTTCCAGTTGACCCTTTGGCCGAGCAAGTGACTAATGCGGAGCTTAGGGCTTCTTTTCAAGTGTTGGCCCAAGCCATGATAACGAAAGCCAATAGGGAGGTTGTGGTCCCTGTGAACCCAAATGTGGGTACGGCAGCATCTAGAGTGAGGGACTTCACTAGGAGGAACCCTCAGCAGTTTCACGGGTCTAAGGTTGAGGAAGATCCTCAAGCGTTTATTGATAAGGTGTATAAGGTGTTGATGATCATGGGTGTGACGCCGATGGATAAGGCAGAATTGGCTGCTTATCGACTCAAGGACGTGGCTCAAGTGTGGTTTGAACAATGGAAGAGTGAGAGGGCGGTTGATGCGAGTCCTCTTACATGGGAGAAGTTTAAGGGTTCTTTCCTTGATAAGTTCTTTCCCCTTAAGATGAGGGAGGCAAAGGTTCTTGAGTTCATCAACCTTCATCAAGGAAACATGATTGTGAAAGTGTATGCTTTGAAGTTCACACAATTGTGTAGGTATGCTCCGACTATGGTTGTCGATCCTAGGGCAAGGATGAGTAATTTTTTTTTGGAGTATCCAAAATGGTGGTCAAAGAATGCCGTACCGCTATGCTTATTAATTATATGGACATTTCTCATCTAATGGTACATTCTCAACAAAAAGTAGTTGAGAAACTTAAGGAAGGGTCTAGGGAGGCAAAGAGGACTAAGACCGGTGATGGTGACTTTTCACACTCAAGGTTTGATGGGTATGGTCATCCTAAGTTTCGAAAAAGGTTCTCCGGTCAAGGTTCCAACTATGCTCCGACCCCTAAGTTCAACAAGAAAAGTGTGTCTAACCCTAAGCCTCAAGAAGGAAATGGTAGTGGTCTTCATTGTCTACTTGTGTTGTGTATGGAAACAAGCATGAGGGTAAATGCCTAGCCAGTTCCAATCCATGCTTTTGTTGTGGCAAGACAAATCATAAGATTAGGGACTGTCCGTCCGTTGCTAATAAAGGAGGAGATGACTGTCAATAGGCTCAACCTTATCCTCCATCTGTTTCTAGTGGGAGTCAAAAGTAAAACAGATTCTATGAACTCCAAACTCGTCATGAGCAAGAGAGTTCTCTCGATGTGGTTACCGATATGTAAAGAGTCTTTCATCTTAATATATATGCTTTGCTTGACCCCAGTGCTACTTTATCTTTTGTGACGCCATATGTGGACATGAGGTTTGATCTTATTTCAGATGTGTTGTTAGATCTTTTTTCCGTTTCTACTCCTATTCGTGAATCTATTGTGGCTAAGAGAGTCTATAGAAATTGTCCCGTCTCCTTATCCCATAGAGTCACTCATGTTGATTTTGTAAAGCTTGATATGTTAGATTTTCAATGTTATTCTTGGGATGGATTGGGTGCATTCATTTTATGTTTTAATTGATTGTATGATGGTCAACTTTTAGTTTCCAAATGCACCTGTCCTAGAGTGGAAAGGGGGAAATTCTATGCTTAGGAGTTGATTTGTTTTTTTCTTAAAACTAGGGAAATGATTTTTAAGGGTTGCATATACCATATTGTTCGGGTTAGGAACATTGATTCTGAAACCCCTATCATTGAGTCGGTCCCTATTATAAATGAGTTTTCAAAAGTGTTTCCCGATGATCTACCCGGTGTTCCTCCAAAAAGGGAAATAGACTTCGGTATTGACCTTCTCCCAGATACACAACCTATCTCTATTCCTCCTTAACAAATGGCTTCGGCAGCACTTAAAGATTTGAAGGAGCAATTAAAAGATTTATGGATAAGGGCTTCATCCGATCGAGTATCTCTCCATGGGGTGCTCCTGTTTTGTTTGGTCGATAGAAGGATGGTTCACTTCGCATGTGCATTGATTATCGGCAATTGAATAAGGTTTCTATTAAGAATAAGTATCCTTTCCTAAGGATAGATGATTTTTTTGACCAATTTCAAGGAGTGAGTTACTTTTCAAAGATTGACCTTCGGTTGGGCTATCACCAATTAAGGGTGAAGGAAGATAGCATTCCAAAGACAGCTTTTCGAACAAGATATCATCACTACGAGTTCTTGGTAATGTCATTTGGTTTGACAAAAGCTCTTGCTGCATTTATGAATTTGATTAATAGGGTGTTTAGACAATACTTAGATATGTTTGTGATTGTGTTCATCGACGGTATCCTGATTGAATCAAGGAGTGAGGATGAGCGTACTAATCATTTGATGATTGGGTTGCAAGTCCTCAAGGACCAACAAGTCTTTGCAAAATTCAGAAAATGTGAGTTTTGGTTGAGGTCCGTGGCTTTTCTTGGTCACATTGTTTCCGGTAAAGGTATTGAGGTAGACCCTAAGAAGATATAAGTGGTTAAGTGTTGGCCTAGACCTCTATGCCCTTCAGATATTAAAAGTTTTTTTTGTTTGGCTAGTTACTATAGAAGGTCTGTTGAGGGTTTCTCTTCGATTACCTCTCCATTGACGATATTGACCCAAAAGAAAGTTAAGTTTGTATGGTCTGAAGCATGTGAGAAGAGCTTCCATGAATTGAAAGATAGGATTACCTCCGCTCCAGTGTTAACTCTATCGGAAGGGTCTGATGGATTTGTAGTGCGTTGTGATGCCTTAAGAATCGGGTTGGGATGTGTCCTTATGAAAAAATGGGAAGATGGTTGCTTATTTATAAAGGCAACTTAAGGTCTATAAAAAGAACTATTCTACCCATGACTTAGAACAGATGGCGGTTGTGTTTGCTCTAAATATTTGGAGGCATTACTTGTATGGTGTCCATGTGGATGTTTTCACTGACCATAAGAGTTTACAATATCTGTTCAAGCAAAAGGATCTGAATCTTCGCCAAAGGAGGTGACTTGAATTGCTAAAGGACTATGACATGAGTGTCCTCTATCACCCCAGCAAAGCGAATGTGGTGGCGGATGCCCTTAGTCGGTTATCCATGGGTAGTATTACTTATGTTGAGGATGATAAGAATGAATTGGTTTGAGATTTTCATAGATTAGCCCAATTGGGTGTTCGGTGGATTGATTCCAATGAAGGAGGCATTGTTGTTCATAATGGTCACAATCATCTTTTGTATCTGATGTGAAAGCAAAGCAAGGTCTTTATCTGATCTTGATGAGTTGAAGGAAGCGGAGCTTAGAAAGTCCGTTGAGGCTTTCTCCCAAGGGGAAGATGGTGTACACTGATAGCAAAGTCGATTGTGTGTTTTGAATGTTGATAACATGAGGGAGTAGATTTTATTGGAAGCCTATAGTTCTCGATATTCCATTCACCCGGGAGAAACCAAGATGTACCATGATTTGTGGGAGGTCTATTGGTGGAATGGGATGAAGAAGGACATTGCGGAATTTGTGGCTAAGTGTCCTAATTGTCAACAAGTAATGGTCGAGCATCAAAAGCCGTGAGGCTTATCCTAATATATTAGTATCCCTACTTGGAAGTGGGAAGATTTGAACATGGACTTCATTGTTGGTTTACCACGCACCTGACGACAACATGACTCTATTTGTGTTATTGTCGATCGTATGATGAAATCAGCTCATTTCATTCCCGTCAAGGTTTCTTATTCGGTGAAAGACTAAGTTAAGTTGTACCTAAGGGAAATGGTTAGGTTGCATGGAGTGCCCCTATCCATTATATCCGATCGTGGTACACAATTCACTTCTCAATTTTGTAACTCTTTCCAAATGGTCCATGGTACTCGTGTTAAGCTTAGTACAACCTTTCATTCTCAAACCGATGGGCAAGCAGAGCGTACTATCCAAACTTTGGAAGATATATTGAGAGCTTGTGTGATTGACTTCAAGGGTAATCGGGATGATCATTTGCCTTCGATTGAGTTCGCTTCTAACAATAGCTATCATTCCAGTATTGGTATGGCTCCATTTGAGGCTCTTTATGGTAGGAGATGTACATCTCTTATAGGTTGGTTTGAATTTGGTGACATTTCTTTGATAGGTCCTAAATTGGTACTTGAGGATATGGAGAAAATTTGGCTTATTAGAGAAAGGCTGAAAATGGCCCAAAGTCGACAAAAGTCCTATGCTAATGTTAGACGGAAAGATCTAGAATTTTATGTCAATGATTGGTTTTACATGAAAATCTCACTAATGAAGGGTGTGATGAGGTTTGGGAAGAAAGGGAAGCTTAGTCCCCATTATGTGAGGCAAACTGGTAAGGTCGCTTATGAGCTTGACTTGCCTAATCATTTTGCATCGATTCATCCGGTTTTCCATGTCTCCTTATTGATGAAGTGTGTTGGTGATCCGGCATCTATTGTGCCATTAGAGAGTCTTGGTATAAAAAAAATTCTTTCTTATGAAGCGGTTCTGATTGAGATTTTAGATTGGCAAGTTTGGAAGTTGAGGATTAAAGAAATTGCATCCGTAAAAGTATTTTGGAGGAATCAATTAGTTGAGGGTGCTACTTGGAGGCCGAGGCTGATATGATGTTCCATTATCCTCATCTTTTTCCCTCCGCTCCTACCCTAGCTTGAGGTATTTAGTTCCTCATGGTTCACTCCTTTTGTCTCATGTGTCATAGATATTCCCATGATTTCTCATTTATGCATGTTCATAAAGAACTTAAATTTTTTTGAAAATGAGCTTAACTTGATTGATTTCTTCTTTTTTATGTGCATTTGAGTAGTTGTTGCATATAGACCTTATGAAATGATGTTTTGAAAATGCTTTAGCTTGGATTTGATGTTTCCTCCTCGGATATGTGCATTTATGTAACTGCATTCATGTTGGGCTATTAGATTTTGTTCCAATATTTCTAATGACGTCTTGATTTCCATTCGAGGATGAATTTTCCCATGGGGGAGATATTGTAACACCTCAGAATTGGAAAAATGGAAAATTTCTAGTTTTTCAGGTCTGGTGCCAGTACTTATGGAAGCCTTCTACGAACCGTAGGTCGACTTACAAGCCGTAGATGGGAACCATAGACGGCAAGGTAAACTTTATGAAAATGTGAAGTGTCAGGGTCCTTTCAACGACTCAAAAAGAAGGTCCATCATTGTTTCTATGGAGCGTAGATAGGTCTTGTAGGTCATCCCCAGACTTAGTGAAAATTTTAGGGTTTAAGGTTGGAACGACGGTTTCATGTATGATCTTTCAATGGACCTACGAACCATATATGGGGCCCCGTTGTTTGAAGGTCGAAAAAATAGTTTTTGAACTTTTTTACGGTTGACCAGGACAGTCCGTAGTCGGACCTACAGACCATTGGTCGAGAGCCAGTAGTTATTCTTATTGGCTTTTTGGTCTATTCCCTAATTGATCTATTCCTAATATAAGTCGGTTAAGCCCTAATCCTATACCCTATAAAAGGCTTCTAAGCCTAGTTCCATTTTTTCTAATCACTCCCAACTCCCTCTGAAATCTTTCCCAAAATATTTCTCTCTCTAAAATCTTGTAGAAGAAGAAGGAGAACCTAGGGTTTCAAGATCAAGCCTTCTAATCATCGATTGTTTGTAAGCTTTTGGCATCAAGGTATGATAACTTTCACCTATGGAGTCCTTCCCTCCATAGGGTTCCTAAATTCTTCAATTTACAAAGTTAGAATTCTCCAATTGTAATTAGGGTTTTCTTCAATCTCATGAGTTCTTTCAAATTATGATCTAATTGATTGAATTATGATTATTTATGCATTACTTTAGTAAATTAAATGATTTTAATATGAAATTATATGAGCCCATGCATGATTTATGATTTTTAAACTATAAGTCTATGACGAAGTTCATGAATGATCCAAGGATGAATTTTTATGAAGATGTGCATGTTCAATTATGAAATATATAATGATTAAAGGTTGCTTTGAGAGTGAAGCATCAATGTTGTTGTTGTTGTTGTATTGTGAAAATATTTTCTCTCATAAAGGATTCATAAGGGTTGAACGGTTTTCTCAACTAAACTTTGAATCAAAGTTACGGAGCTATTCTAATGAACTCTCACTTGAATTGGCTATTTGATGCATTTTCCATGTATAACAAAGGGGCAAGAGGCGACGACCCATGTTCCATAATGATAAGAAAAGATGCGATTACCCATGTCTACTGATGATAAGGTAAGCTATGACTTATGACTATTCGTGGGATTTATTCTTAGCACCAAGTGGAAAAGTGGTGATTACACATATCCCATAAAATATGTGCCACCATAGGTTGTCTTGATAGACATTAGGTAGTGGATCCACTTCAGCTAGAAGTTATGGTTCTTACATTGGCAAGTAAGGACACCTCTTTTTGGTGTGATGTAGACACTGGATTCCATGTTATAGCTCACATGGTGTATGTCGGTTAAGGCTAAGTTCCCATAATAATGAACTAAGGTTACTTTCTGAAGGCTTTTGAGCATATGCTGTTTTAAGATGATTTCCTTGTATTGACCATGGCTTTATCTCATATTCTCTTTCACGTCATCATATGATTTAACTTGGTCATTGTATCTTATGTATAGCCCTTTTTGCATGATTTAGTAACCTTTATGCATAGTTATCATACTTGGTAAATTCTTGTACTAACGCATACTTTTTCCTACATTTTTCCCAAATGTAGGATCCGGCTCTTCTCCATCTGCTCATGGCTAGTAAGTACTTAGAGATAGTGAAGATTTGGTGAGTCCTCATATGTTCAAGGACAATGCCTTGTTTATGCTTTTATGAAATTTCATATTAAGACTTATATGGGTTACGTCCCACTTTCATTCAATTCATGTATTAGATGGCTTGAGTCTTTATTTAGACTTCTGATAATCTTTTGCAAACTCTTTGAGATAAATTGTCTTTTGAACTCTTATCTATTATTATCTTGTATGATGTATCCTAACTGGCTTGTATAGGAACTTTCGGGGTCTTCTACACCATGTCACGTCTAAGGGGTACTTTAGGTCATGACAATGATCGAATCAGGTCTCCAACTCTAGGAACAAAAATACGAAATAGAATTCTAAAATACTCTCAATATCTTTTTTAATACCCTGAAGATCTATAGTGGTCTTCCTGGTCTCGCGATTGAGCACCCCATCTCAAATAACCTTTAACCTCGTATTCTCAAATTATTGATCACGAATCTGCTCCATTAATGTTGACCTAGCCTCCACATAATAAAGAACCCTCCCGGCTAAAAGGTATCTAGCCAAACCATTCGGTTGCGTAAGGTCTGAATTTCAAAAACCAAATATCGCTCCTACTCCATTAGGATAGCGAAACACTACATACTTACGATTCAGCAGGACAGTCCGTCCTTGCTTCAACAGACCGTAGGTAGGTCTCGTAGGTCACCCTAGGACTGAGTCAAATTTTAAAGCCTTTAGTTGGGAACGATGGTTGATATGTACGGTCTGTAAGTGGACCAAAAGACCATACATAGGAATCGTTGTTGGAAGTCCAAATTTTAGGGTCTCTAGATCTAACCTACGGTTGACCTGGACGGTCCGTGGTTGGACATACGGACCGTAGGTCTAAACCGATAGTTATTTTTAAAGGGACTTCTTAGTCTTTTCCCTAAATGTTTAATGCCTAATCTAAGTCGGTTACACTTTAGTTCTAGGCACTATATAGCCTTCTAAGCCTAATTTCTACCCTTCCTAATAATTTATGAACTATTCCCAAAAGCCTCTCCAAATATTTCTCTCTCTAGAAGTAAAGAAGAAGAAGAAAGCTAGGGTTTGAATGGCAAGTCTCCAATTCCCCCATTGATTTAAAAATTTTAGCATCAAGATATGATAGCTTTCACCTATGGAGTGCTTTCTTCCTTAGCTAAATTCCCAAATTTTCAAAGTATGAATTCCCAATTAAATTTAGGGTTTTCTTCTATCATGTGGGTTCCTTCAAATTATGATCACATCGATTTTTATGGATTTGTATGCATCAATTGAGTTGAATTGCATGTTTTAAGATGAGTCCCCGTGAACCCATGTGAAATCTATGTTTTCTAGATTGTGACTCATGATGAAGCTTTTATTTATGAAAAGATGAATTTTATGGAAATATGCATGTTTAATTATGAAATTTATGATGATTTAAGATTTGCTTTGAGAGTGAAGCATAAATGTTGATTGTTGTTGAGTTGTGAAAGGATTTCTCACATACTACTAAAAACATGTTTTGTGAAACGACTATTCTTACATAAAGGATTCATAAAGGGTTGAATGGTTTTCTCAACTAAACTTGAATCAAAGTTAAGGAGCTATTCTAATAAATAAAGGGGCAAGAGGCGATTACCCATGTTCCCTAAAGATAGACAAGAGGTGATTACCCATGTCTTCTAAAGATAAGATGAATTATGATTTATGACTATTCCGCGAGAATTATGCTTAGCACCGAGAGGACAAGTGGCGATTACCCATGTCCCATAAACCATGTTCCACTATTGGTTGTCTAGATAGACACTAGCTAGTGGATCCACTTAAGCTAGAAGACTATGGTTCTTACCTTTGCAAGTAAGGACAACTCTTTTCGGTATGGGGTAGACACCGGATTCCATGTTAATAGCTCACATGGTCTTAAATGTCGGTTAAATGTAATTTCCCGCAATAATGAACGAAAGTGACTTTCAAGGTATCTCACAAGTGTTTTAAGCATGTTTAGCTTGCATTGACCATGATCTATCGAAATATGTTTCTAACCTCTATTATCTCATGTTTTTGCTTGGTCTTTGCATTTCATGTAAATGTTCCCTTTTTGCATGATCTTATGGTTTTATGCATAGTTATGATACTTGGTACATATTTGTACTAACGCATACTCTTGCCTACATTGATTTATTGATGTAGGGCGTGACGACTCCTCCCCATCCACTTGTGGCTAGAGCTTGTAGTAGAAGAACCTTGAAGACTTGGTGAGTCCTCAACAAGTCTTCAAGTTCTTCTAACACAAGTTTTAGCCATGGGTCGATGGGGAGGAGTCGTCACGCCCTACATCAATGAACTTTTGTAGGCAAGAGTATGCATTAGCACATTCTTGTACCAAGTATGATAACTACGCTTAAAGCCATAAGATCATGATAAAATGGGATATTTACAAATCATACAAAGACCAAGCTAAAACATGTGATAAAAGAGCTCTGCAACATAAGTCATAAGATCATGGTCAATGCAAGCTAAACATTCATAAACACTTGTGAGATACCTTAAAAGTTACTTTAATTCATTATTGTGGGAAATTACCTTTAACCGACATTTAAGATCATGTGAGCTATTAACATGGAATCCGGTGTCTACCCCACACTCAAAAGAGGTTTCCTTACTTGACAAGGTATGAACCTGTCACGACCCAAGCCTAGGGCCTAGATGTGACCGGCGAATGGGGAACCCGAAGGAACCCCAAACAAGCCTCATAGCGTATCATTACACATCCTTGGTCGCGGAAGCAATTAAATGACCATAAGCGATAAGCATAGTCAAGGGGAAATCGGGACTAAGGGAGCAAGAAGAAAAAAAAAGAAATGATACATAAATACCATAGATGAGTCAAGCTCAAGCATAAAACACAACTTGTCCAACACCACCTCTAAACATGAGTACTTAGCGGGGGCCAAGACAAACTACCGGGCTCACCCTCATAGTCAAAACATAACTAGAAAGGAAAAGTTTTATACATAGCAAAAGATCATGAGCAACGTCCCCGAAATGGAGGACTCACCAATAACCACTATAGAAAATCGTACCAGCCACGCGGAGGAGGATGGTCAAGTGGTGCTCCGGTCCCCACATGGTGACATCATGTAGGCATAGAGTATGCGTTAGTACATTTGAATGTACTAAGTATATGGGATGCAATGCAAGGCTACATTAGATGGACATCATAGGAAAAATCCGTAATCATACCCAATAGATAGCATATTAATAAAATAGTATGTATAATGATGCTTACATAAAAATCATATTTAATGGGACGTAGTACATGTGTGGCGAGTGACCATCAATATAGTATTTCCAAGGCCTACCACCCCCTTGGAGAGGCGAAAGAGGTACAAACCCCTCAATATGGTTACACGGGCCTACCACCCCCCGTGCTAGGGACCAAGGTACAAACCCCTCGATATGGTTACACGGGCCTACCACCCCCCGTGCTAGGGGACCAAGGTACAAACCCCTCGATATGGTTACACGGGCCTACCACCCCCCGTGCTAGGGACCAAGGTACCAACCCCTCGATATGGTTATACGGGCCTACTACCCCCCGTACTAGGCAACCAAGGTACAAACCCCTCGATATGGTTATACGGGCCTACTACCCCCCGTACTAGGCATGGTCGACTCACAACACTTATTTAGAGAAAATCATATACATGTGTCCATTTCATCATCATTTCAGTAATTACATAACCATCCGTCTCATAGGACGTACCTTGGACCTTCCCTTTCCTAAGAATTCTATAAATGGGCATTTTATCAAACACAAGGTGGGCAATTGTTCATGTAAATGAAATCATGTATTTCAAGAATACTAATTCCAACCAATTCCAAAATCCATATAAATCAGCCCACCAACAACATACATATATATATAAACCTTCATAATTTGATCATGGAAGCATGTAAACCATAAACATCACATAAAAATTCCATTTCATGATAATATGCAAAAGGACCATAATAGGGTGTGTAGTAGTAATTCCGTAATTCAAGAGTTCATAATTGATCATGAGGACCCATAAACTTGAAGTAGAAATAGAGGATAAATGGTTGGACTTGTGGAAAGGAAGGTTTCCACAATCAAACCCA
Source organism: Solanum appendiculatum (assembly GCA_018342035.1). Taxonomy (NCBI): domain Eukaryota; kingdom Viridiplantae; phylum Streptophyta; class Magnoliopsida; order Solanales; family Solanaceae; genus Solanum; species Solanum appendiculatum. The sequence continues at coordinate 547,982 of JAGDQO010001545.1, read as the reverse complement.
CATACCTCAACTTTGGAGAATCCTTGATGAAGATTGGAATGGAGAATCGAAGCTTGAGATTGAGTCTTGAATCCGGAATTAGAGCTTGAGATGTTTGAATTTGGTTGAAGATCTTGGTGGAATTTTTGGTGAGGGCTTAGAGAGTGTTTTTGGAGTTAAGAAAAATGACTAAGTATGGGACATATCCCCTTTTTATAAAAAACGTCTCCAACCCGCCAAAAAAAAAAGCTCACTGGAAATTGCAAATCTGCACAGACAGGGTTTACGAAAATGGTCATAACTCCCTCATCCTAACGCGGAATAAGGTGAAACCAAGTGCGTTGGAAAGCTAACTCAAAGAGCTTTAATTTGATAGGTTGAAGCCATTCCAGTTCCTTGTGTGCTAAGAGATATGCCCCTTTAAAGTTGACCCTCCAAATCGCAATTTTTGCGATTTTCGAATTTTGATACGGTTGCTCTAAAATTCGGGTTATACCCATTTCCCACTCAATTTGACCCCACAAATAAGAATATGAAGTCGAATTTCCGAAATCATGCACGGATTTTGAGATATATGGAAATTACAATTATAGGTGTTTCCGAAGCACATTTTCGGGCATTTTTGGGGTCGTTTCAGAACCATAGTCTTCTAGTTTAAGTGGATCCACTAGCTAATGCCTATCTAGATAACCTATGGTGGCACATAGTTTAAGGGACAGTTGACCACTCGGTGCTAAGCATAATTGCCAAGGAATAGTCATAAATCATAATTCATCTTATTCTTAGTAAACATGGGTAATCGCCTCTTGTCTATCATTAGGGAACGTGGGTAATCGCCGCTTGTCTCTTCATTAGAATAGCTCCTTAATCATTGATTAAATTTTAGTTTAGAAAACCTTTCAACATGTTATTAATCCCTTACGTGAGAAAAATCCTTTCACAATACAACAACATCAACATTAATGCCTCACTCTCAAGGCCAGCTTAAATCATTTATCTCAAGTTCATAAAGACATACATAATTCCATAAATTCCATCTTTTCATTATCAAAGCTTCATCATGAGTCACAATCTAGAAATCGTAGGTTTCACATGGGTTCATGGGGGTTCATCTTAAAACATGCAATTCAACTCAATTCATGCATATAAAGACATAATTAAATCAGTTTGATCATAGTTTGAAAGAACCCACATTATAGAAGAAAACCCTAAATTCATTAGAGAATTCTTTGAAAATTGGGGAATTCGTGAACCTTATGGAGGAAAGGACTCCATAGGTGAAAGTCATCATACCTCAACGCGAAAAGCTTCAAATCAATGGAGGATTAGGAGACTTGGCCTTCAAACCTTAGCTTTTTCTAGAGAAACAAATATTTGGGGAAACTTGGAGGGATTTGGGGAACTTATAAAAGTGATTAGAAAAGGGTAGAAATTAAGCTACAAAGGTTTATATATGGTCTAGAATTAAAGGGTAACTGACTAAGATTAGACATTAAACAATTAGGAAAAACACCAAACACCCCTTTTAAAATAACTGCCATGCGAAGAAGCTGAAAATGTTGTAGCTCGCCAAAACAACTAGGCGACTCACGGAGTGAGCTTCCAGCCCGTCGAAAGTTCCAGTGGGTTGGCTCAAGGATTAAGTCAACTCGATGATAGAATAGGCGATTTGGCGACTCACCGAATGGGATGGCAAGCTTGATCTAGCTAACCTAATTTAACAGAACGCTAGATAAAGATTTCAAGTTAAAAAGGGTGAGAAGGCACCTCTCGGCATACCGCCGAGTCATTCGGCGTTCAGGCCTAGCCTCGCCGATAGGACTTCATGCTGAAATTTAGGAATTTTCCTTCTTTTCAATCTCCGAGGTGTTACATTATCTCCCCCTTGGGGACATTTTTCCTCGAATGGAACTCAAGACATCATAAGGAGAGTAGAAACAAGATCTAACAACCCAACAAGAATGCAATTACATAAATGCACATATCCGAGGAGGAAACATCGACTCAAAGCTAAAGCATGTTCAAAACATCATTTCATATGCAGCTCATACCCAAATGCACATAAACAGGAACAAATCAATCAAGTTAACTCATTTTCTCAAAATATATGCTTTTCATGAACATGCATAGATAAGGAATCATGGAAATGACTAAGAAACATGAAACCCAAAGAGTAGACCATGAGGAACTAAATACCTTAAGCTAGAGTAGAGACGGAGGAAAGAGATGAGGATATCGAGACATCATATCGGCCTAGGACTCCCAAGTAGCACCATCAACTAACTGATTCCTCCATAGAACCTTCACAGAAGCAACTTCTTTATTCCCTAACTTCCGGACTTACCGGTCTAGAATCTCAACCGGGACTTCCTCATAATAAAGGCTATCCTCTATAGCAAGTCTCTCCAATGGTACTAATGTTGGATTACCAACACATTTCTTCAACAAGGAGACGTGGAAAATCGGATGCACCAATGCCAAGTCATTTGGTAAGTCAAGTTCATAACCAACCTTACCAATACACCTCTAAATCTTATATGGGCCCACATAATGGGGACTAAGCTTTCCATTCTTTCCAAACCTCATTACACCCTTCATGGGTGAAATTTTCAAGTACACCCAATCATCAACATTAAATTTTAGGTCTCTTCTCCTAACGTCGGCATAAAACTTTTGTCGACTTTGAGTCATTTTCAATCATTCTCTAATAAGCTGAACTTTCTCCATAGCCTCATGAACCAATTTGGGACCTATCAATGCTACTTCACCAACTTCAAACCAACCTATAGGAGATCTACTCCTCCTACCATAAAGAGCCTCAAATGGAGCCATATCAATACTCGAATGGTAGCTATTATTATAAGCAAACTGGATAAAAGGCAAATGATCATCCAAATTTCCCTTGAAGTCGATTACACAAGCCCTTAACATATCTTCCAAAGTTTGAATATTACGCTCTGCTTGCCCATTGGTTTAAGGATAAAAGGTCGCGCTAAACTTAACATGAGTTCCAAGGCATATTGAGAAGTGAATTGGGTACCACAATCGGAGATAACGGATAAAGGCACTCCATGCAACCTAACCATTTCTCTCAAGTACAACTTAGCATAGTCCTCCGCCGAGTAAGAAACCTTGACGGGAATGAAATGGGATGACTTCTTCACACGATCCTCAATGACCCAAATCGAGTCATGTTGTCGTCGGGTGTGTGGTAAACCAACAATGAAGTTCATATTCAAATCTTCCCACTTCCAAGTAGGAATACTAATATCTTGGGGCAAACCTCCTGGCTTTTGGTATTCAACTTTCACTTATCGACAATTAGGACACTTAGCCATAAATTCCGCAATATCTTTCTTCATCCCATTCCACCAATAGACCTCTCGTAAGTCACGGTACATCTTTGTGGCTCCCAGGTTAATGGAATACCTATAATAATCCTCTTTCGATAAAATATGCTCCCTCAAACTATCCACATCGAGAACACACAAGCGACCTTGATGTCGAAGCACACCATCTCCCCCTTGGGAGAAAGCCTCAACCGACTTCTTGAGCACCACTTCTTTCAACTCCATCAAGATTGGATCAAGATCTTGCTTTGCTTTCACATCCAACACGAAGGACGATTCCAATCAATTACGAACAATCATCCCTCCTTTAGTGGAGTCAATCAGCTGAACACCCAATTGGGCCAATCTATGAACATCTCGAACCAATCCCTTCTTACCATCCTCAATGTGAGCAACACTACCCATGGACACTCAACTCAGAGCATCCGCCACCATATTCACCTTGCCGGGTGATAGAGGACACTCATGTCATAGACCTTTAACAACACAAGCCACCTCCTTTGGCAAATATTTAGATCTTTTTGCTTGAACACATATTGCAAACTTTTATGGTCGTTGAAGACATCCACATGGACACCTGAAACGACCCCAAAAATGCCCGAAAATGTGCTTCGGAAACACCTATAATTGTAATTTCCATATATCTCAAAATCCGTGCATGATTTCGGAAATTCGACTTCATATTCTTATTTGTGGGGTCAAATTGAGTGGGAAATAGGTCTAACCCGAATTTTAGAGCAACCGTATCAAAATTCGAAAATCACAAAAATTGCGATTTGGAGGGTCAACTTTAAAGGGGCATATCTCTTAGCACACAAGGAACTGGAAGGGCTGCAACCTATCAAATTAAAGCTCTTTGAGTTAGCTTTCCAACGCACTTGGTTTCACCTTAGTCCGAGTTAGGATGAGGGATTTATGACCATTTTCGTAAAACCTGTCTGTGCAGATTTGCAATTTCCAGTGAGCTTTTTTTTTAGGCGGGATTGGAGACGTTTTTTTTTATAAAAAGGGGATATGTCCCATACTTAGTCATTTTTATTAACTCCAAAAACACTCTCTAAGCCCTCTCCAAAAAATTTCACCAAGATCTTCAACCAAATTCAAACATCTCAAGCTCTAATTCCGGATTCAAGACTCAATCTCAAGCTTCGATTCTCCATTCCAATCTTCATCAAGGATTCTCCAAAGTTGAGGTATGTGGGTTTGATTGTGGAAACCTTCCTTTCCACAAGTCCAACCATTTATCCTCTATTTCTACTTCAAGTTTATGGGTCCTTATGATTATTTATGAATTCTTGAATTATGGAATTACTACTACACACCCTATTATGGTCCATTTTGCATATTATCATGAAATGGAATTATTATGTGATGTTTATGGTTTACATGCTTCCATGATCAAATTATGAAGGTTGATATATATATGTATGTTGTTGGTGGGCTGATTTATATGGATTTTGGAATTGGTTGGACTTAGTATTCTTGAAATACATGATTTCATTTACATGAACAATTGCCCACCTTGTGTTTGATAAAATGCCCATTTATAGAATTCTTAGGAAAGGGAAGGTCCAAGGTACGTCCTATGAGTCGGATGGTTATGTAATTACTGAAATGATGATGAAATGGACACATGTATACGATTTTCTCTATATAAGTGTTGTGAGTCGACCAAGCCTAGTACGGGGGGTAGTAGGCCCGTATAACCGTATCGAGGGGTTGGTACCTTGGTTGCCTAGTACGGGGGGTAGTAGGCCCGTATAACCGTATCGAGGGGTTGGTACCTTGGTTGCCTAGTACGGGGGGTAGTAGGCCCGTATAACCATATTGAGGGGTTTGTACCTTGGTCCCTAGCTCGGGGGGTGGTAGGCCCGTGTAACGATATTGAGGGGTTTGTACCTCTTTCGCCTCTCCAAGGGGGTGGTAGGCCTTGGAAATACTATGTTGATGGTCACTCGCCACACATGTACTACGTCCCATTAAATATGATTTTTATGTAAGCATCATTATACATATCATTTCATTAATATGCTATCTACTGGGTATGATTACGCATTTTTTCCTATGATGTCCATCTAATGTAGTATTGCATTGCATCCCATATACTTAGTACATTCAAATGTACTAACGCATACTCTATGCCTACATGATGTCACCATGTAGGGACCGGAGCATCGCTTGACCATCCTCCTCCGCGTGGCTAGTACGATTTTCTATAGTGGTTATTGGTGAGTCCTCCATTTCGGGGACGTTGCTCATGATCTTTTGCTATGTATAAAACTTTCCTTTCTAGTTATGTTTTGACTATGAGGGTGAGCCCGGTAGTTTGTCTTGGCCCCCGCTAAGTACTCATGTTTAGAGGTGGTGTTGGACAAGTTGTGTATTATGCTTGAGCTTGACTCATCTATGGTATTTATGTATCATTTCTTTTTTTTTCTTGCTCCCTTAGTCCCGATTTCCCCCCTTGATTATGCTTATCGTTTATGGTCATTTAATTGCTTCCGCGACCAAGGATGTGTAATGATACGCTATGAGGCTTGTTTGGGGTTCCTTCGGGTTCCCCATTCGCCGGTCACATCTAGGCCCTAGGCTTGGGTCGTGACAACACCATACAAGTAATGCTTCCAAATCTTTAGAGCAAACACAACCACCGCTAGTTCTAAGTCATGAGTGGGATAGTTCTTTTCATGAATCATAAGTTGCCTTGAAGCGTAAGCAATGACTTTTCTATTTTACATAAGGACACCCCCTAGTTCAATTCTTGAAGTGTCACAATAAACTACAAACCCATCAACCCTTCCGGTAAGGTCAACTTCGGAGCCGAGGTAAGTCTATCTTCAATTCTTGAAAACTTTCTCACACGCTTCGGACCATGTAAATTTAACCTTCTTTTGAGTCAAAGCCATCAATGGAGATGCAATCGAAGAGAAACCTTCAACAAACCTCCTATAAAGATCAGCCAAACTTAAGAAGCTTCAAATATCCAATGGTGATAGAGGTCTAGGCCAATTCTTAATCGCATCCGTATTCTTAGGATCTACCTCAATCCCTTTACCGGAAACAATGTGACCAAGAAAAGCCACAGATCTTAGCCAAACTCACACTTATCAAACTTTGCAAAGAGTTGTTGGCCCTTGAGTACTTGCAACACAATCCTCAAATGATCGGTATGTTCATCCTAACTTCTTAAGTAAATCAAAATATCATCAATGAACACAATCACAAACGTATCAAGGTATTGTCTAAACACCCTATTTATCAAATCCATAAATGTGGTCGGAGCATTTGTCAACCCAAATGACATTACCAAGAACTCGTAGTGACCATACCTAGTCTGAAAAGCCATCTTAGGGATGTCATCTTCCTTCACCCTCAATTGGTGATAGTCCGACCGAAGGTCAATCTTGGAGAAATAGCTCACTCCTTGAAGTTTATCAAACAAATTATCTATCCATGGAAGAGGATACTTATTCTTAATAGTGACTTTATTCAATTGTTGATAATCAATTCACATTCGAAGTGAACCATCCTTCTTTCGAATAAACAAAACTAGAGCACCCTATGGAGAGATACTCGGTCGGATGAAACCCTTATCCAACAAATCTTTCAATTGCTCCTTTAACTCCTTATGTTCTACCGGAGCCATTCGGTAAGGAGGAATAGAGAGAGGTGGCGTATTTGGGAGAAGGTCAATACTGAAGTCTATTTCCCTTTTGGGAGCAACACCGGGTAGATCCTTGGGATACACTTCAAAAAACTCATTAACAACGGAGACCGACTCAAGAGTAGGGGTTTCAGAATCCACATCCCTCATCCTAACAAGATGGTATATACAACGTTTAGAAATCATCCTTCTGGCTTTAAGACAAGAAACAAACATACCCTTAGGCATAGAGTTTCCCCCTTTCCACTCTAGGATAGGCTCATTTGGAAATTGAAACTTAACAACTCGGGTACTACAATGAATAGAAGCATAACAAGAATGCAACCAATCCTACCCAAGGATAACTTCAAAATCTAACATATCTAGCTCTACAAGATCAACATGAATGACTTAATGGGATAAGAAAATGGGGCAATTTCTATAGACTCTCTTAGCCACAATAGATTCACCAATAGGAGTAGAGACACAAAAATGATCTAGCAATACATCCGAAAGAACATCAAACCTCCTAGCAACATATGGCATCACAAAAGACAAAGTAGCACGGGGATCAAGCAAAGCATAAACATCAAGGTGAAAGACTTTCAACATATCGGTAACCACATCGGGAGAACCCTTTTGCTCACGACAAGTTTGGAGCGCATAGAATCGGTTTTGCTTCGGATTCCCGACTTGAACCCGTAGTAAGTTGAGGTTTATCCTATCAACGATTATCTCCTTCATTCTTAGCCACTAAGAGACAATTCCTTATCTTGTAATCCATCTTACGACAACCAAAGCATCCATTAGAACCGGCAAGACATTTACCTTCATGCATTTTCCCACATTTAGCACATGTAGCAGTCGAATATCCACCACCACTACCTCCTTGAGGCTTAAGGTTAGACACCCTGTCCTTGTTGAACTTAGGAGGAACATTAGAGGAACCTTGACAAGAAGACCCTTGTCGGAACCTAGAATGGCTATGTCCATCGGACCTTTAATGTGAGAACTTACCATCACCGGTCTTAGCCCTCTTTGTCTCCCTAGACTTTTCCTTGATTTTCTCCTCTTTTATTTGTTGAGCATGCACCATGACACGAGAAGTGTCCATATCATTAATAAGCATGGCGGTACGACATTCCTTGACCACCATTTCGGACACCCCCAAAATGAACTTACTCATCCTTGCCCTAGGATCAGCAAACATAGTAGGAGCATATGGAGACAATCGTGTGAAAATTAAATCATATTCCTTCACACAAATGTTTCCTTGATGAATGTTGATAAATTTAAGTACCTTTCCCTCCCTTATTTCAAGGGAAGAGAACCTATCAAGGAAAGCAACCTTGAACTTTTTCGAATCTAGAGGACCCGCATAATCCGCTCTCTCACTCTTCCATTGCTCAAACCACACTTGAGCCACGCCCTTAAGTTGATAAGCGGGCAACTCTGCCTTTTCCTTCGGCGTAACGCCCATGATGATTAGCACCTTGTACACCTCATCAATCAACTCTTGAGGATCTTCCTCAACCATAGAGTCGTGAAACTCCAGAGGATTCATTCTTGTGAAGTGCCTCACTCTAGATGCCGCCATATCCACATTTGGGCTCACGGGAGCCACAACCTCCCTATTGGCATGAGCCAACACTTGAAAACCAGCCCTAAACTCCGCATTAGGCACTTGTTTTGCCATGGGATTGGTTGTAACTTGAGGATCTTGAGGAGGAGATTCTTGTTCCCCATTATCTCTCGCATTCCTTCTAGCATATGCGCTTCGGGTGGCCATATCCTGAAACACATAGGACTGGGATTAGGAGAGGGACATATAGAGTTAAACTCTATCGCATGACTTAAGAGTAATGGAAGAAGTGAAGTTTCCTAAACATCTTATAGCCTTTCATTTATAAATGTAGCGCGCTTCACACTCATGAACAAGACTCTACTCGACGTGGCTTATGAGACTTCCTATAACCCTCTGCTCTAAATACAAAGTTTGTCACGACCTCAAGTACCCCCTAGACGTGCATGGTGTACAAGACCCCGAAAAGCTTCATACAAGCCACTTAGCATGCGTATTACAAGATCACATAAATTAAAGAGTTTAAAGGACAACTTCATAACCAAAGAGTTTTATCAAAAGTAGCGGTAGTCTAAACATCGTCTCAAACCTATCTAAACATCATAGAATGAAAGTTGGGACGTAACCTATACAAAGTTCAAAGAAAGTAAATAACATGAAAGATAAACGTGGCCTTGTCCTCAAAATGTAAGGACTCACCAAGTCTTCAAGTTCTTCTAACACAAGCTCTAGCCACGAGTGAATGGGGAGGAGTCGTCACGCCCCACATCAATGAATCAATGTAGGCAAGAGTATGCGTTAGAAAAATCATGTACCAAGTATGATAACTATGCATAAAACCATAAGATCACGATAAAATGGGTTATTTAAAAAATCATGCAAATACCAAGTTAAAACATGTGATAAAAGAGGCTAGCAACATAAGTCATAAGATCATGGTCAATCCAAGCTAAACATGCTTAAACACTTGTGAGATACCTTGAAAGTCACTTTAGTTCATTCTTGCGGAAAATTACCTTTAACTAATATTTAAGATCATGTGAGCTATTAACATGGAATCCAGTGTCTACCCCACACTTAAAAGAGGTGTTCTTATTTTCCAAAGTATGAACCATAGTCTTCTAGCTTAAGCGGATTCACTAGCTAATGTCTATCTAGACAACCTATGTTGGCACATTGTTTATGAGACATGGGTAATCACCTCTATTCCACTCGGTGCTAAGCGTAATTCCCACGGAGTAGTCATAAATAATAATTCATCATTTTTTTAGTAGACATGGGTAATCACCTCTTGTCTATCTTTAGGGAACGGTAATCGCCTCTTGTCTATCATTAGGGAAAGTGAGTAATCGCCGCTTGTCCCTTCATTAGAATAACTCCTTAATCATTGATTCAAGTTTAGTTGAGAAAATCTTTCAACATATTATGAATCCCTTATGTGAGAAAAATCCTTTCACAACACAACAACATCAACATTAATTCCTCACTCTCAAGGCTAGCTTGAATCATTTATCTCAAGTTCATAAACATTCATAATTCCATAAGTTCCATCTTTTCATAATCAAAGCTTCATCATGAGTCACAATCTAGAAATCATTGGTTTCACATGGGTTCATGGGAATTCATCTTCAAACATGCAATTCAACTCAATTCATGCATAGAAAGCCATAATTAAAGTAATTTGATCATAATTTGAAAGAACCCACATGATAGAAGAAAACCCTAAATTCAATTGAGAATTTTTTGAAAATTGGGAAATTTGGGAACCCTATGGAGGAAAGCACTCTAGAGGTGAAATTCATCAAACCTCAATGCAAAAAGCTTCAAATAAATGGAGGATTAGGAGACTTAGCCTTCAACCCCTAGCTTCTTCCTCTTCTTCTAGTGAGAGAAATATATGGGGAAACTTGAAGGGATTTGGGGAACTTTAAAAATTGATTAGAAAAGGGTAGAAATTAGGCTAAAAAGGTTTATATATGGTCTAGAATTAAAGGGTAACCGACTTAGATTAGAAATTAAACAATTAGGGAAAAGTCCAAAGACCCCTTTTAAAATAACTGCCAAGCGAAGAAGCTGAAAATGTTGTAGCTCGCCAAAGCCACTCGCCGACTCACCGAGTGAGTTTCAAGCCCGTTTAAAGTTTCAGTGGGTTCGTTCCAGGACTAATTCAACTCAGTGATAGAATGGGAGATTTGGCGACTTGCCAAATGGGACAGAGAGCTTGATCTAGCTCGCTTAATTTAACAGAACTCTACACAAATATTTCAAGTCAAAAAGGGTGAGAAGGCACCTCTTGGCGTACCACCGAGGTATTTGGCGATCAGGCCTAGCCTCGCCAATAGGACTTCATGCTTAAATTTAGGAATTTTCCTTCTTTTCATACTACGAGGTGTTACATTCTCGATATTCCATTCACCCGGGTGCCACTAAGATGTACCATGATTTGTGGTAGGTCTATTGGTGGAATGGGATGAAAAAGGAAATTGCGGAATTTGTGGCTAAGTTTCCTAATTGTCAACAAGTAAAAGTTGAACATCAAAAGCCGGGAGATTTGTCTCAAGACATTAGTATCCCTACTTGGAAGTGGGAGGATTTGAATATGAACTTCATTGTTGATTTACCATGCACCCAGCGACAACATGATTCAATTTGGGTTATTGTGGATCTTATGACAAAATCAGCCCATTTCATTCACGTCAAGATTTCCTACTCGGTGGAGGACTATGCTAAGTTGTACTTAAGAGAAATGGTTAGATTGCATGAAGCTATTCAAGATGGCTAAATCTCACTTTCTAGTCAACAACAGAGGAGTCATTTTACACTCAACACCTATTAATTTTGAGTCACAAAAAAATTCAACCCATCTTCACAAAACCATTCTCTTTCACAAAACTTTCGGAGAGATGCTCATTTCATAATTCACAAGGCTTGACTAAATCTAATAGTACAAAAAAAGTCCCAACCTCATATCACAGCACTACCAAGCCAACAAAACTCAACAATATGACGATTTGCCCTTAAGAATGATTTCACCCGATCTATCATTAGGAAAATTTAGGCCTTTTCATTGAGATTTTGCAATGGTTTCCAAATTCACAAGCTACAGGTACTCAGACTTCCCCAACTTAGAGGCATCAAGATTTAAACACAATTATCACATTTTATTACTACAAAACATAAACTAACATAATATACTAATATACTAAAACAAAAACATAATAAAATAACCAATCCGCACAATAATCAAAAACAAAAATATCCAAACAACAATCAAACATGCTAATCAAAACAAGACAAAACAACCCAAAAAAGGGAGAACCTCCAACTGAAAATGATGTTGTGTCCTCACAACACAACCATAATACTCAAAAGAGAATATGAAGAACTCCCTAGGATGCCTCAATCCTCTCCATCAATCGTTGTGGCCTTGCTATCCTCATCTGCACCATCATCATTCCATGTGACTGGCTCATCTCCATCATCATCTTGCCTAGAAGTTAGAAATGGCTCATTTGCCTTCAACACTTTCCGAAGGCCTTTTAAACCTTTCCATATCCAAGTGAAGAACTTGTGTCAACTCTTCTCCTACTTTTTAATTTTACCGTGTGAGATGCTTAACTCACCATGTGACTGGGCCAAGCTAGCATAGGCCTTCTCAAAATTTACAAGCTGAGCTTTCTGCTTTCTTTGATCAATCAAGGAGGCATAAAACTCACTTTCTGGCACATAAGATCTAAGCAGATGATTCCCCCGGCCCTTGGGGTAGCTTTGCCACTAACTCATTCACAATCCGCAACTCACTTGACAAAGACTCAAATGAACCCACAACTGGAGGTATAGAGGAATTATCCTCAACATGCACAGACTTATCAGAGTCAACCTTCCTGTTCTTTCTTTTCACCACTGAGCACTCACCATGCATTTTATGTGGAAAGATTAGATTTTTAGGCTCCATCCAAATGTCACTCGGAAGTACCTCTACCTCAGCTCATTTGCAAAGCTATGTGATCAGTGATGGGATAACAACAGATAGTCGGTCATGCATTTTGAAATCCTGAAACTCATTCACAATGATATGACAAATATTCATCGGGACATCATCAAGCACATAAGCCACTATCTGAGCTTGCATTAGCAGAATGTTACTAATGTTCTCACTTGGGGAAATATGGCTGCATATATTAGACATCCATTTCCTAGCCTCTACGTTCATGTTTGAGTATAAAATTTATGCTTTTGTGATGGCCCCCAGAACATTCTTTCACGGGCATAGCTTTGAAGCCAGCCAAGCACCTGACGTGCAATCCTTATCAGTGAAGGCCTTGATATCATGGTCGAGTAGCCCATATACCCGATTGATTGCTTCCGCTTCATAGTCGACAACCTTCCTTCGGATAGTGATCAACTTTGATGCCATGTTTGTCTATATAAGGTTTGCATAAAACTCCGAACCCATTGCTCATTTGCTTTGCAAGGTTCAGCTACAAAACATATCCAACCTAATGCCAACAACCTTTGGTGGAAAGTTGGAAGTGTTTCCTCAACTTTATCAAGAGATATGCCTCTCTACGGACGTAGCTTATTCTTGAATAAATAAACAAAATAAATCTTTTGTGCACAGAGAGAGACAAATCGATAATGGTAATAGTTGACCACCACTTCCTCCTCAAAACCAAGTTCGTGTGCCATTCATGATTTGTGAGAATCTGTAAATCACGATAGCATATGAGTGTGTGAATTATATGTTAAACAATGTTATTTCATAGTTAGAAGTCAAATAAAAAGGCTGGAACTCCATTTAGAACCAAAACAAACCATCTAAAAAATTTCACACTGGCAGGAAACTGCCCGAGATATTGCAAAAGCGATGTTCAGTTCAATTAAGCGAACATCATAGAAGCTGCCAGAAGACTGCTTAAGCGGAAATCACAAAAGCGAAGGGTATCGCAAAAGTGAACATCGCTTAAGAGATGGAAAGTCTGCAAAAGTGAATAGTCGCCCCCTTCAACATGAAAAACAAAAAAAAAGAAACGAAAGACAACTATTCACAATCCAGATAGAAACAAGTAAACTAGAAATCCCAAATATATTCAATACACCTAATTGTTCCCGGCAGCAGTGCCATTTTTGATAATGCTCAAATCACCCTCTAAATTAAATCCAAATAGTAAGCGATCGTCGTCAATAAAATACCCAACTAAGAGTCGGAGTCGAATCCCACAGGGAACAATATAATGGCGATTGAAAAGATAGAGTTTAACTAGATACTAGTTTGAATCTAAACAAGCAATGCCCAAAATTATCAAAAAAAGGCAAGTTTTCTAATTAAACTACGAACAGGGCCAAGACGAAATCAAGCAAGGGATGTATTGGAATTGGGAAAACTTGATATTCAATTAACACTCAATGATCCATTGCAATTCAACGAAAGATCAATCACTAATAGGTAGGCAAGGTCATCTTTAATTACGCTAATTATATTTTGATCTTAATGCATTTTCTTTTGATATCTCTTTTCGGTCTCAATACACCAATAAAAAATAAACCCACTAACATAACTTAGACTTCTCTTTAAAGGAAGCCTTGCACCCAATAATGAAACCCTAAACTTTCATCTTCTCGATCTCAAATTCAAGATTATAAGTTAAAATGCAATTACCAATCTGATATTCCACTCCAATTAGTCTCATTCAAGCATCGACTGGAGATCAAAAGCTAAGATTGAGCATGCACTCAAAACCTATAAATTCAAACATGAAAACTAGATTGAACCTATTTCATGAAATCAAGCATGGAAACGAGGAACTACAAAAGCAATAGAGCAATTAATCAAACACCCAAATAGCTTTGTCTATTTCTAGCACAAAATCCCCAATTTCATACAAGTCATTAAACCCACATTTCTAGCAATTAAGAACAAAGAAATGAAGAAAGATAAAAGAAATTACTAAAATAGAACACAATCTTCTAATCCACAACTGAAATGCGAGGCAACTTGCCTTCAATGTCTCAACCCCTAGATCAAGAACACTAAGAAATCTACTCTTGGAATGTGTTTTTCTATCTACAATATTCTCTCTCTAAAAAAACTTGGATGATTAATAAAAATCCACTCTAACTCAATTTTCTGGTTTTGGGTCCAAAGCTTAAGAATTTCCCATACTGCCCCTGTCTTAAAACACAAATTTAGCAAAAGCGGCAGAAGTCTCACGAAATTGAACTGCGCAAAAGCGGAAAAAAGTTTGCTTAGCGACCTCCACCTTTTTGGCCCAGCTCGCAGAAGCAAACATTGTGTCCTCAGTTAAGCGGACAGTTGACTGGTTTGCTTAATCGACCAGTCTTTTGCAGGTGCGATACCTGGGACTTGTTTTCTACGAGGTTTTGTTCTTTTTTAGCTTTGATTCCACTTTTGATCAACATTTGCTTTCCCATCATCAAAACACATGAAACAACACATTTCAAAAGATAAATAGGCTCTTTCTCTACTTTGAGTGCCACAAAATCATAAGAAAAGAGTTCGAAATGAGTGAAAATTCACCACTCATCAATGGCCAACTAGAAAAAACTCACTGAGTCAACCTAATTGAACCCGACTAACCATCAAGGCTTGAATACCTGGAATGCAAACCATGAGAGGTCTAACCTAAACCCTAGTTGCCTATCTACTAGTATCCACAAAACCACCATTTGTAATTTGCAGAGTTGTTGGTTGAAAACTCTAGGGGTAAACTCTACTTAGAAAATCCTACCTCGACATTAAATCTCACTATAGCCAACCTGATGGCGGGGCATCTTATTGCTGCCTCCATAAGCCTAATGATGTATTCACTCAATAGTGCATACATGGTCCAAAACCTAAAGAATGAAGAACCTAACACCACTAGTTTCTTTGTAGCTAATTGAATAGATAAAGCCAACCATTAAATAAACATGTGGACCCACTCCTCGTGCATTGTCAGCATAATCAAAGCTGTATTTTATGCACTCTCATGGAACTTGTCTTGTACTCAGAAACAAACATCGATCCATGTTTTATATTGGTAAACTCATCTCACATCCTTTTTCTCAAACTACAAGGCATATACGTTTCTATGAAAGCCTTTGAGACCATAGCCCAAGTCTTCATAGGTGACCTCTCTGACCTACACACCTAATAAGACCTCAAATACTTCTTTGTTGGCATATCTATCTGTAAAGTAGTGTAATCAATATTGTGTGACACCACCAACCTAAGGTTATGCAAACTCTCCTAAAAACAGACAAAAAACTCATTTGCGTCCTCATCTGAAGTACCCAAAAAACTAGGAGTAAAAAACTTAATGAACAAACCAAGTATCTTCTACTCCTCGGAAGACATAATCGGCCTAAATGAAATAGGAAGAGCAAATGTCACTACTGGAAAAACTACTATGTGTGTAGTCGCTACAGCAGGCTACACCTTGGAACCTGAACACCCTGTTCCCTACATAGGCCGAAGTATGTGCCTCATCATTTACCTGAAGGCTAGCTTAAGTTCTAGGCAAAGTCCTTGCCTAGGACATATCCTCTATGAAGCTAGTATCTTAGCCAGTATATCATGGATAACTGGCATGGAAACAAAACTTGAATGAGGCTGGTTTTCCCTACACCATCTACTTGATACAGGACCTTCTCTAGCTTTACATTGGGCTTTGGGGACGGTGTTCAATATTAGTCCTGAGCTTGTGTTGTAGCTTGTGCTTTACCTTGATCTCTTGGTCGACCTCTGTTTCTACCCTAGTTGAGACTTTATCTATGGGTGTAGGCGGCCTTCGCCTACTTGTAGATGATATATTTCTAGCCGTATGACAAAGAATGAAATAAGAGAAATTTATAAATTTATAGAGTCAACAACACGCAATAAGGAACAATAAAAGTTAAGTATTCCTATGAAAGCCATATATCCCCTTGAAGATAGGATATAGACGTCATCATACTGATCTACGAGACCAGTTTCTCTTGTACTCGTAAGATCAGTGAACCTAAATCTTTGATACCATACTGTCAATACCAAAAATTAGATTATGATGGCACCTACCGTAAGCCCCTAGTAAGAAAGCCAAACCCCAACTACAAGCAATAATTTAAAACTAGCATATAACTATGTGGAAGCAATTGTAAGAAAGAAGAGGGTCCCATAGCATAGATATGTATCTAATGATAAATATATATATATATACATATATATATATATATAAAGGGCCTGAAAATGATCAAGAAAGGAGAATATACATAAGAACCAAACCTAGACCTTGTGTCACCAATACCAGAGCATCAAAGTACAAAAAGGGACTATATATAATAATTTTGTCCAATAAAAATATAAAATACATATATAGTATAAAAGAGGGAGGGAAACAAGTTTCTAAGCGCCAAGAGGTCACTACGATCAAGTAGTGATGACCTCAAGAGACATGTAATGAAAGGGGTTAGCTCGTACTAGGTGCTACATCAGAAAAAGATGTAGAAGTGTAGTATGAGTGCAAAAATTGGGTACTTAGTAGGCATCATAGGCCGGTCGAACTAGGATAGAAAATATATAAGTAAAAAAAGGCATGATAGTATTAACACTAAACACGATAGTTGACTAGAAACCTTCTCGTAATACTGAGAGTGAAGATAACAATAATACTAAGAAACAATCACCACACAATATAAATCAATCACATATAATCATATAATGCAGGATGATGCAATATACATGTGGCTAATGCATAAAATTAAAAAGTCCCTGAATAACCTAACTAGCCACCTTTTAGGCTCCTCAAGACATTCTGCAGGCATTCCACATCACATCAACATATGCATAAAAGTAAAAACTTTGAATTCAATATGTGGGCCGATGGAGAACATTTACATATGCAAAATGCATGAAGTGCAATCCGGAATAATCCCTTGGGTTCACAATACCATGTAAAGTAGCCTAATTCTCAAAAAACCATAGGAATCCATTAGCTTAAAGACAATATTATTTTAATTAAACATCTCATAAAATAGTACAACCATCATAAAGCCCATGTTTCAATTATTAAGTCGGTAAAAAATTCTAAAGGAACTTCTTTTAAAACTAAGGTCCGAAGAAAATGATACAATTTTTCTCAAAACTCTGATCCCTCTCGAGTAAACTAATAGCACGCTCCTCTGAAGCCCAAAACATGTATAATCCTAGGAAAACCCATTACAAACAAAAAATTGAAGCTTCACATTTCTAATTCCCACCAAAATAATTTTCAAATGCCATGAGCATGAGTGTATGACATCCACACACAAATCACGGATAATATATCAACATCGCATCGCTAATAGGGTTTAAAACTAATCACAGTACAACTATAATAACTTGGAACTCCAATATGTTCACGTCCAAAGAATCAGTCCCACAATCACAATAATATCTTAAAGAACCCAAAAAATATCTGAATAACCACACAAGCATACTAAAAGCAACAAACGTGTTTAAATCTAAGATTCAACTTCCAAAAAGCATTCTATGGATCCTACATCGCCACACCAAAAATTGCAAAATTATGACTAAGGATCATACAAGCCTAATATTTCATCCTAAATTCTTCCTAACGATCATGAAACCCCTAATCTAAAGAAGGAGACTAAAACCTATCTTGAAGTTGAACCTACACTAAAACCTTTACTCAAGAGCTTTTCCTTTCCCAAGAGCCATGGAATGCTACCACACTATAAGAAATAGATTTTACATGTCAATACTAGACTAACGATACCCAAATCAGTTTTCCAAATTTCATACCATAAATCGGGTTAAAAATTTAACCATGAACAATAACATAAATTAGAAAAGCTAAATTCTTCATTATGTTCCCCTCGAGGTAAGGATCACATGCCCGAACTTTGGGCAAAGACGGGAGTCAATTTGCACCACAAATAGTCCAAGAAGCTCACTTTGAAAAATTCAAAAATGAAAGATGTTTATAGTGAAACTGGGCCGAGAATTCACAGAAAAATGGAAAAACAATAAAGAATGTTAAATTATCATAGCTGGGATGGATTAAGTAAAGAACCAACAATTTCGAATCTTGAGGACTCAATAATAGTGAAAAAGTCTAGAAGAAATTAAATAAAATCAGAAGAGATATATACATAAATTTCTTAGGGAATTATTTTTTGCAAATGTGGGGCCTTGAACCACAATCACGAGGACTGGTTAGAGTTGATCTCCTTGAACGTGACTGGCTCCATGTGAATGCAAAAAGTAGCTTGAACCGAAGTCACTTTACCCTTCTTCGTGAACACTATGCCAAGGCCACAAATGCAGAGACCAAATTCATTGGCCTTTATTAACGCAGAGCTAGGCGCATGAATGCACAGAGCATTTGTGAGATCTCAAACAAATGTTGCACCAACTAAGACCTAAGATGGGATTTTCTCCAAATGGGTGCTTGAGATTTGTTCGGAACCCCATGAATGCAAATGACATATGCTTACATACAATAAACAACATTCAAGACTCAATAGAATCGATGAAACAACCAACTATTATTGTTTTGATAGAATATTGACCCAAGTCAACTCACATAAAAATAACAAAAAATAGCATTTCAGAAAACACCTCAAATTCATCCAAATCACCTTGGGACTGCACCAAAAGTCATTCGACACCAAACTCAATGTTCCAAAGATAACGACACTAACAAAAATCTTATCCGAGCTTTTTTACCTAGACATTTGACCAAGGTCAACCCTTTCATCATAAGAGCTCCTACAAGAGGAAATATCACCCAAAGCTCTCCCAACCACCTCATGAAGCATGCTACCCATATCAACACATCAAATACACAACATACAAGCTACGTGAAGGGATAAGATATGAAATAAACACAAAAGCAAAGCAAATGAGCAGGAGGGTCATTAACAAATTCAATACCAATGGGATATTCATCCTCAAACGTTAAAGGAGGGAAAGTACCCAATGGTTTGAAAAGTTGAGGATATCCATGTATGTTAAGTTTGACATTCCAAGTAGCCTACTGATTTGAATTATTCCTCCACTAAACGTTTACCATATAATCTTCTTACACCTTAACTTCCTTACCTACCTATAGAAAATAGCCACAGGCTCCTCCGCAAAAGCTGAGAACGCATTCGGCTTAACCGAATCCCACTGATATATGTGAGACTCTTCTAGAACATACCGTGTTAACATAAATACATGAAAAATAGGGTGAACACCTTAAGGTGCTAGAGGTAAGGCTAACTCATAATCCACCTCAAGATCTCAAATAGTCTAATAAAATTGGGGTTAATCTTTCCCTTTCTCCCGAACCTCATCACACCCTTCATGGTCGATACTCAAAAAACACAATCGCCAACCATGAACTCTAAAGCCCAAACTCTTAGATCAATAGAGATTTTGTGCCTACTCATGGTAGTATGGAGCCTCTCCTAGATCAGAGGAACTATATCCATTGAATCACATAACAAATTGGTGCCCTATGACGTAACCCCAAAAACATCAAACAAGCCCAACGGAGATCGATACCTCGTACAATTCAATGCCTCAAATAGAGCCATCTAAATACTCGAATTGTAGATGTTATTATATGCAAACTCTGTCAAAGATAAGAACAAGTCCAATGATCTCTGAAATAAATGACACTGGATGGAAGCATGTCCTACAAAACCTGAATAGTCCTCTCAGCTTAACTGTTAGTACCTAGATAGAAAGTTGTGTTGAGCTCAACTCTGGTACCAAAACCCATCTAAATAGATATCTAGAAACACAATGTGAGCTGAGAACCATGTACTGCAATGATAGACACCAACACCCCGTGCAAATAAACAATGGTGCTTTATGTAGATTTTATCTATCCTCTTAAAACTGTAGGAAGTCTGAACTGGAAAAAAGAAAGCAAACATGGTCAATCGATCCACGATGACCCAAATAACATCAATTCTTGAAAAAGTACATGGCAATCTTACTATAAAAAGTTCATACTTATTCCCTCCCACTTCCACAGGTTTGGGTAGCCACTGGATCAAACCACCTGAACTTTGGTTCTCATTCTACATGTACTGACAGTCGAAGCACCTAGCCACAAACTCTACATTATCACTATTCATTCCACACCACCAGTATTCTTGTCTCACAACACAAAATAATTTCACTACAGCCAAATGAATAGAGTATCTAGAATAATGGGATTCCTCTAGAATTTACTTAGTAAGATCTCCAACTCTAGGAACATAGATTTGACCCTAAATCCTCTAACCACTATATAGATATAAGGTGCCCTTCATGCCTCTCAACTATGCACCAAATCTCAAATCTTTCTCAACCTTACATCTTAAAACTGTTATGCTTAAATCTGCTCCATCAATGATGACCTAGCCTCTACACAAGCAAGAACTTTCCCCAGCTAAGAGATATCAAGTTGAAGCATCTGGTTGGTTAAGGATCAATTTTTTTAAGCAAAAGGTCACTCCTTTGTCTCTTGTAAAGATAGACTCCCCATACTCACCGCCTTTTAGATCAAGACATCTGCTATCATATTTGTCTTACTAGGGTGATAAAGAATTGTTATATCATAGTATTTTAGTAACTCCAACCACCTACGTTGTCTCATATTAAGGTCCTCATGGACAAAAATGTACGAAAGACTATGATGATCAATGAAGCTGCCATAATAAACTCCATACAGATAATGCCTCTAAATCATCAATGTAAAAACTACCACCGCCATCTCCAAGTCAAGTGTTGGGTAGCTCTTCTTGAGAACTATCAGCTGCCTAGAAGCATATGCATCACTATGTCCTACTATATCAAAAATACAACCTAAAGGAATATTGGAGTATCACAATATACTATGAACACATGGCCCTTAATATGAAGAGTCAGAATAAGAGTTGAAGTCAATAAGACCTTGAGCTTTAGAAAGCTCACCTCACACTCAATAGACCATTGGAAAGAGACATTATTTTGAGTTAATCTAGTCAATGGCACAACAATCAAGGAAAAATACCTCCATAAACAACCTAAAGTAGCATGCTCACCTAATTCTCCGAACCTTAATAGGAGAAATAGGTCTGTCCCAATCATGAACTACCTCTATCTTTGATAGATCCACCATAATCTCATCCTTTCATATTACGTGCCCCAAGAATTCCATGGACTTAAGCCAAAACTCACACTTAAGGGAATTTGGCATTGATAACACTCTACTACAGTCCCAAATTAAAAGTATTGGATGTTTTATGTAAAATTTTACCACATGTATGAGGTCGGAATCGAATCCCACAAGGAGTAATGTATAGACAGATGAAGAAATAAGGAATTACAAGCCACTATTTTGAATCTGAATAATTAATACAAGTATTTTTAGGGGTTTCCAATATGAAAGGCAACACAAGGATTCTACTAATGCTAGCTCAAATCTGTTGGATGAGAGATTAATTCTCAAATCGCTCTAATTAATCTTTCCAAACTTCAATTAACTCTTTCAAGCTAAAGTAAAGTAAATGGGCAAGTCCTAAGGTTATTCACACCCTTTTTAATACAACTAAAACATGACACATTCAATAGATAATTAAAGACCCATTTCATAACTAAGAAAATATTCAACTAAGCACAAGATAGAAATTAACAACCAAAATATTTTTTATGCCTAACTCAATATTCGAATTAGAGATTCACAACTACACATAAAAATAGTCAATAAAAGGATAGAGTTGAATAAAGGATTAAATAATATCATAATTGATGTTCTAAATATTCCATTTAATGGTATTGGTTAATGAAACTTGCTCTCAAAGATCAGGGTTAGCACAAGGATAGGCCAAGAGACAACTAAAATGGCTAGGGATGAGTGTAATATGATATTTTGGGTAAAAAATGTGCATTTTCAATTCTTCCCTCGATGTCTGATACTTTAATAATAGCGAATGTTACTGCCGACCATGCAATTGCATGTTTTCACTTTTAACTCTCCACATTCGTGATCATTGACCACATGATTGCGATTCATTGATTTTTTGTTAGTTGTGATCACGATATGATAACCATGTTGTCTCAGTGACCAATTCCACTTCCAATTCTAACTTTCTATATTTTAATCTCTATTTTGTGTCAATTTCACTTTATTTCTTTTGATTTTCCTGCCTAACACCACTATATCTCATTATCTTGAAAAATAGGAAGAAAACCACAATAAATACACTCATTATCAAATAAACAAGGAAAAACATAAACTAAAAGATAAGATAAGTCAATAAAAATACAAACTTATCAACACCAAATTTCCGCTTTTTTAGATACTTTTTTGTGAAAGAATTTTGCTATAAAGCATTGAGTTGAATAATAAATTAGAACTTAATCCTCTGTGATGGTCCTAGTGGTTCAACCCAACCTCATACGTTGAGTATTATTTTTGCATACGACCCCATATACCTTAATTGGGAGGTTTCATTAAGCATTATCAAACATATGTACGATATAGAGGTAAGGATATCTCATAAGACACCTCTCTAATATTCCTCAAGATCTCAAAATAGTCTAATGAACCTAGGGATTAACTTTCCCTTCCTCCCAAATTTCATCACATCCTTCATGGATGACACTTGCATAAACACACGATCGACCACCATCAAACACTTAGGTCGAAATTCACCAATTAGCATAGCTATTTGGCAAACAGTTCACAGCCGAAACCAATTCAACCAATCACCAAGTTGGAATTTACTCCACCTACCTTTCCTTAGTTCTTTGATGGTTTACACTGCCTGATTCAGTGAGCTCGTTGGAGCTCACCCATCTTTTTAGGCGATCCGTCTTTCTATAAGGTGAGCTTTAGAACAATTCGTGAACTAAGCATCCAATTGAGTTTGATTTCACTAACCTTCACCGATTTGATGTTTGAATGCTGGTGCCTTTCAGATTATTGCTAAAACTAAAAGAAAGCAGGTGGCAACTTTGGATACGGAATTCGATAGAGACTCTCTTCCACCTCCTCCATTGAAAATGAGAAAGTGTATAGTAATCAATGAGGCATCAGGGGCCCACCAACTACAACCAACCACTCCTACATGAGAAGGTGCAGCCCAAAAAGGGGGTTGCCAGAAAAAGAACAGACATCCGGTCCAAGCTGGTTCCACCCTCTTCTACGGAAGCACTGACATCAAGAGCTCTTCAGATAATCACTCCAAGAAGCCTCAATAGGCTTAAGGAAGTTGCAGAGCGTACCATTCTAGAGGAGAGATGACTCTCCACATACGGTGTTTTGAATGACTACCCGGTGATTTGGAGTACTATTCAATTCCACAGGTTTGAGAGTTCAACAAGACCTTGTAACCCATATGCTCTATCATGGTTCAGAGAGTTTTACATGGAATATGCTCAGGCCTTGCCAAAGAAAAGGATATGCACACTCTAGAAGCCCTTGGAAGAAGTCAAAGTATGGGACAAGATGGTACAACGCCACGTGGGTGCAATAAACATAGCCCTTCATACTCCCTAAAGGGGTGGTTGGCACCATTGAAATCTTATATTTCTCCACCTTGGATGGCTCATGGTGTCATAATTGAGAAGAAGGATTAGAACATAGGTGTCTGGTAATGGTTAAGGTTTATAAATAGCAACATCACGCCTTCCCAAAATTAATCTATACTCCAGCATCCCAAAGCAGTGTTAGTGGGAACCATCATTGATAGGGAGCAGGTAAATGTGGGGTCTATTATTGTTGAGGAGATGTTATTGAGGGCAAGATAGGAGCAAACCTCATTTTCATTCCCAGTCCTGATCAGACAGTTGTGTAAAAGATCTGGAGTTCCCTTTTGGGGGAAAACTGATGTGCAGATCACCCCCGGCCTCCTCTAATAATATACGGAGGATTGACGCTGACTATTTATGGGACAATGCAAGTCAGAGGAAGCCACCACCACAAGACACCATGCATGTTGTTGATCTCGCTACCTTGGCTTCTGAGGCCACCACATCTGCTCCTTCTGTGGAGCAATCAAGTATATCTCATCCCCCTACTGTGCCGTCATCTTATGCCACCTCTGTTGCTGATGCACCTACCCCTACTCCTACTTCCCGTCCCCCCTTGACCCAGACCTTGATCTACCAAATGGGCTATCTATCCTGGTCTACGGATGTAAGAGTGGCGAGGGTCGAGCCCGAGTTACCTAAATCAATAGAAATAGCCATTGAGATGTTTGTAGCTCCTTTGAGATATATGATGACCAGATATGAGTGGTTGATTGAGTCACATGAGGTGAGGTAGATTAAAGACCTGAGAGAAGGCCGGGGGTAGTTCAGTTATTCTTGATACCATGAGAGGTTAGCTTGATACCTTGTGAGTGGATGTAGACCAACTACGGTCTACTAATATTTTGAGGCTCTGGGTGATGTTCCCCTACCTTATGCACCAGCCTCTATGCCACCAACTATGCCTAGAAGTGAGCCATCTCTGAGTGTGCAGCTGAGTAGGGTAGCTGACAGCATTGAGGATGTTGTTACTAATGAAGTTGATGAGGATGAGAGGGCCCATGATAATTTGGCTTAGGAGACTGATAAGGATGAGCTCTTGAGAGAGGAAGATAAGCATAGCACTACTGCGGCACGGACAAATATGTGCGAGATAGAGGAAATAATAGTTGAGGCCACATTGGAGAGGTGCAATAGAGAGACCTCTGCAGTTTGCAAGAGTAGAATCTCTACAGACTCCACCATTCCTCCAACTACTATGCTAGGCAATGATGCCCTAGATGATGCCACTCCTCCAGAGGTTTCTCATGAGAACACTACACAAGCATAGCCTGTCAGGGGGCACTCTTCCTCCCCATACTCTTTACTTTTGCATTAAGGACACTGCACTTTATTTTTGATGGGGTGAAGGCACTTCTGCCAATATTCCCTTTTTTATTTGTAATGACCCTCTAGGTCACTTCCCTTTTTATGCCTCTTTTCTATCATTTTGAGCATTCTTGTAGCGACTCTAAGTCATTTATGACTTCCTGGCACTGACAGTTCGGTCGCCTGGTCGTTCATTTGGTTTTTATGCCTGTTTTCCTTTTTTGGAGATTTTGAACCTTAAAAAGTTTATTCCGGTCAGAACTTCAAGCAAACGACCTCAGATGAGAATTTTACGGTACCATCAGTTCTGAACCAGCCAAATTCGGCTAGAAGTAGGGTTGGCCTGAGTCTCGAGGTTTTCGGTAGGATTTTGGGTCCTGTTAGCTCTTTTTCCTTCGAAATTAGGCTTAAGGTTGACTTCGGTCAACATTCTTGGGATAAGCACTTGAATGAGAATTATGTCAGTGCGGTTAGTTTTGAAATGCCGAGTTTGGTCTAGAATGACCCTTCGAGAACTTTCGGGAGCTTTCGATAAAAATCTGAGGCCTCTAGTAGAAATTTGCTAAAATTGCCCTTTAGGTGTGGGACCCACTTTTTGTCGAAATGACCTTGTATGGAAATTTTGACTGCGCCATTGAGTCTTGAACGTCGAATTCGAGGGGTTAGCATATGTCGATTGCGTGAACAGAGTTCAGATCAAATTTTGGGCACCCCTACGGAGTTTTTGACTGACCAAACTCAGCTGTTGCCGCTGCTAGTTAGTGCAAACATCCTATCTCTCTGCGTTCGTGGAGGAGAGAGGGAATCTAATCTACATTTGCAGAGGTCTGGGTGCCAGTGCTCCCCGTTCGCGTGAGCTTCTCCTCGTTCACAGAGGTCTGTGGTATGTGGGGTCTTTGTTCTCCACTTTCGCGGGCCTGGGGCCGCGTTCACAGAGTTGTGTATGTTTAGAGTTTTGTTATTTTCTGCATTTGTGGGCCTGGGGCCGCGTTCGCGGAGCTGTAGAGGGTTTCTCTCCGCGTTCACAGAGCCTTGGCTTCGTTCGCGAAGAAGAGCGTGGATCAGTGGTCTTTAGGCGTTCGGAATGGGAAATCTCCATTGGAGTGACATGGAGCGTGCATGTTCAGCTTTTTTGTAGGTTACAGCATCCCTTCCTTTTAGATTGAGCATGATTGTGTAAATACTTGTCGACTTGTGTGAGTCTGGGTTATGTAGCTAATATTGTTCTTCTTCTTCTCAATTTCTCTTCGTTTAGAGTTGTTCTGTGGTCTGTTCGAGGCTAGTATCATCTCTAGGTTGAGTTGTTTGCTTGGATTGTTGGTATTTGTGTTGTGAGTTATCTGTTGGGATGTTTCTATTGTTGCATGCGTGGGTTTAGGATATTTTCGTTCATTATGTTGATTGTTTGTGTTTTTCAGCCTTAGATTAGGTCAGGGTAGTATTGCCTTAGTCGCATGTTCTTGGTTGATTTGAGTATGTATCTGACATCGATTCGGATTGACTAGATCCTTGTAGAATGGCATAGAAGACTTGGGTCTGATAGATTGAGCCTTCGTTTAGGCATTTTTGTTGCTTTGGATCCTCTATCTTCTTCTCTCTTTCTATCCCTGCGATTGCGGTTAATTGCGTTAGAAGTTCGCTGTTGCATCGGCTATCGGTTGGTTTATGCTAGGTTGGGAGCCTTCGGTGGATATCTTTGTGGGGCTGTGGCCCGTGGTCTTTTTCCTTGCGTCATTTCGTTATTGGTTCTTTGATCCGGTTCGAGGTTGTTAGCTCCAGCACACAACTGACGTTATTTGGTTAGCATCCGATATTTCCAGCACTAGGCTTTCGTGGGTAGGCTCCCACTCCGGTCCATTGCTGACGTTACATGATTGCAGCCAGGTATTTCCAGTACGAGTCCGTGGAGCGAAGCTACTAATTCTAGCTGCGCAGCTGACGTTATCCGGTTGGAGCCGGGATTTCCAGTGCTAGACTGTCGAGCGTGGGTTGGTTGTTCCAGTACGAGGTTGAGGTTACGCTAGTGGGACTCAGTATTTCCAGCTAGTGACGGATGATTGGGCTAGGCCCAGGTATTGTTCCAGCTCGAGGCTGACGTTACCCGGTTAGAGTTAGGTATTTCTAGCTCATGACTGATGATTGACTAGGGCCCAGGTACTATCTTTTTGGGTCTAGGACCCATGGGTGTTGAGGCTTCTTGTGTTGATCTCCTTCGTTTCTATAAAATAGCTCTTCTATGTAGGGGTTTGTTTGGGTTTTATTTAAACTTGCGCATAAGTGTGCCCAGCGGGTCTTATAGGGGTCTCAGCTAGCTTTAGCTTAGTTGTTCTTTGTTTACTTTACTCTTTCTCTGTTTCTCTTTTGTTAACCTCTATTTTTTTGATTCTATCTTGTCTGTCTGTCTTTACCTTTCTTGCTGAGTTGGCCTATGATGCCTACTAGGTACCTATTGTTTTGGTACTCATACTACACTCTGCATCGGTTTTCGTGATGCAGGTCCGAGCACCAGTTATCAGCGCAGAGATCGAGCCTGTAGATGTCAGTTCAGGAGACTAGGGTGAGCACATGGCATTCTGGGATTACCTATCTCCTTTCATATTTATATCTTGTCTTATCTTTTGCTTTCGAAACAGTTTTTTCTATAGTCCACTTTTGGGACTTGTACTCTTGTTAGTAGTTATGTACATGTGACTTCCAGTTTCTGGGAGGTTTCAGTTATGTAT
The DNA here is from genome assembly GCA_018342035.1 of Solanum appendiculatum. Taxonomy (NCBI): domain Eukaryota; kingdom Viridiplantae; phylum Streptophyta; class Magnoliopsida; order Solanales; family Solanaceae; genus Solanum; species Solanum appendiculatum. The sequence goes on along the minus strand of JAGDQO010001545.1, from coordinate 519,865 downwards.
ATAGTTTGGTTTCATTTCAGGTTTCTTGTTTTGTGCATTCTTTTGTTGCTTCTGCTTAGTTGAGATTAGCTTCCACCCTCAGTCCCATTACTATTTAGTTACGGGATAGAGTTTTGGCTGGCCTACTGGTGTGTTGGTAGGCGTCATCATGACTTGAGAGATTGGGTCGTGACATGTTGGTATTAGAGCCCCAGGTTCTTGGTCTCACGTGTACAGAACTAACATCTAGTAGAGTCCTTAGGATCGGAGTGGAGACATCCGTGACTATCTTCAGGAGGCTACAGGATGTCCTTAGGATGTTTTCTTATTTTGATTCCTGTCTGTGCATTGTGTCTGACTGGTTTCATGAAATCTCACTTGTTTCATCCTGTTACAGGATGGCTCGCATGCGCACTGGAGGTCGACCCCGAGGTCGAGATGGTGCTGCAGCAGTAGAACGCAATAGATTGAGAACTCCAGAGCCGGAGCTAGAGCCTTGGGGAGAGAAGGTAACTCCCTAACCAGTGGGACCGGGACCAGCCCAGCCACCGCCCGCACCAGCTGTCGCCCAAGATCTTTAAGGCATGCTCACCCAGATCCTAGCTGCTATTGGGGCATGCAGAACTAGCCCCAGTACTAGTCCCACAGCCGGTTCCAGTGCAGCAGGGCCAGTATGCGGTAGTGGCTCCAGAGGTTTTTCAGCTGCCAGCACCAACCGCGGTTCAGCCGAACCCTTTGGATGGGTTTTTTCATGACCCAAGGTACCCCCTAGATGTGACATGGTATACAAGACCCCGAAAAGCCTCATACAAGCCATTTAGCATGCATAATCATAAGGTAATAGATAAATATGAGTTCAAACGATATATCATAACAAAGTTCAGAAGTAAAGCAGAAGTTTACATCTCATATGTCTCAAAACCATCTAATCAAAGGAGTATGAAGTAGCATTTGGGACGTAACCCAATACAAAGCTCAAATGAAAGTACATAAAAGTAAAAAGAACTAGGCCATGTCCTCGGATGGATGAGGAGTCACCAAATCTTCTAACAAATATCTCTAAAAGCAAGCTCTAGCCACCAGTAGGAGGGGATCCGCCACGTCCTACATCAAAGAAGTTAATGCAGGCAAGAGTATGCGTTAGCACAATAAAGTACTAAGTATGATAGCAATGCACATAAACTCATAAATTATGCTAGAGAGTGAGATATAACCATGACATGCAATTGGCCAAGCTAAACATGATAAGGAATAAAGCAAGTAGCATAAAGCATACAAAATGGCCAAAGCAAGCTAAACCATTATATAACATGTGAAGCACTTTTCGAAAAAAGCTTCAGTTCATTAGTGTGGCAAATCACCTTAACCGACTTATAAGACCATGTGAGCTATCAACATAGAATCCGATGTTTTCCCAACATCGAAAAAGGGCCATCCATAGCCTACGTGGATCCACTAGCTAAGCTCATATAAAGTATATTCAAGACATCCTATGGGGGCACATAGGTATGGGATAAGGAGATTGCTACTAGAAACCCGACCTCTACTAATGGGAGAGCTTCCATCTCGGTATCCACTCGATGCTAAGCTAAATTCCGATGGAATAGTCATAAATATTATTATCCATGGAAAGGCACAACTAGGGTTTCCAATCTAAGCTAGACATGCTTAGTGACGTTTCACATACCATGGACTAGTCCAAGTTTACGTCATTGGGTGTTTCATAATCGATGGACTTGTCCAAACTTACACCCTTAGAATAGCCCATTAAAATCTCTTGATTCAATGTTAGTTGAGAAAACCTTTCACAAGATTAAGTTGAGCATTACATGAGAAAACCTTTCACAACTCAATCATCATTAAATCATAAATTGCATGGAACATATGCATGATTTCATAAGCTTCTTCTTTACATAATCAATCATGCCCTTACTTCATGAATCATGGGTTCATAAGCCTTTAACTCAAACCATGCAACTCGATGCAGGCTAACACTTAGAAAGTTATAATCAAGGCAATTTAGTCATACTTGAAGGAACCCACATAAAAAGAGGGAAATCATGCTTTTGACTTGGTCATGCTAAATTCATGTAATTATCCTTAATTCATTCTTAATTCATGCTTAATTTCATAAAGACTTCATAAACTTCATCATATCTTATCTCAACCCAACAATGGAAGCATATATTATCAAATTGGGGAGAATTAGCTTGGGATCATGGGGGTTCATGCAATCTTTAAATCTAATCATGTAATTCACGCTAATTCGTGCACTAAGTTACTTTATCACGCTTGATCGTGTACTACAAATCATAAAATCAACAATTGAAATCATAATTGAAGAACCCATAAGAATTGATCAAAAATCCTAATTCAACTATTGGGAAATTGAACCTTGAAATCCTTGATGAAAAAGGACGGCCCATTGGAGGAAAGTTCTCCAATGGTGAATACTATCATACCTCAATTAAGCCCTTGAAAAATTGAAGAGGATTGAAGGTCTTTAATAGAGGTTTCCAACTTCTTCTTCTTCCTTAAACTAGAGAGGATTCTTTAAGAGAGAGAAATATTTGAGAGGAGAGTTTTAGGAATTGAGTTGGAAATGAAGAAAATTAGTCTTAGAAACTATTTATAGGTCTTAGATTAAGGGTAAAACTGACTTAGATTAATAGGGGATCAATCAGGGAAAAGACCAAAAAGCTCTTAAATAAAACTATCGAGACCCAATTGACGGTCAGGATCTACGGTCCGTACATCGGTTGAAGGACCATCCTGTTCAATCATCAAAAGATTCAGAGAAGCTGATTTAGGGACCCTAAAAGGACGACTCAAATGTACGGTTTGTAGGTCCTTCTACGGACCGTACATGGCAGCCGTAGATCATTTCCTCAAGTTCAAGAATTTGACTAAGTCTGGGGGACATCTACGGTTCATATCTACGGACCGTCCTTCCACTACAAACCGTCCTGCTACTCCGTAGATCAAACTTCAGAAACCAGTAGCTCAGGATCCTAGCAGTGCCATTACGGTTCCCAATCTACGGCCCGTGAATCCTTCTACGATCCGTAGATGGCATCCGTATGTCACTGTTCTCAGCTAAATTCTACATTTCCATTTCTTTGGAAGCTAGAGGTATTACAATATCTCCCCCTTGGGAACATCCATCCTCGAATGAGAACCTAGACATCATGAGAAGGGCAATAGACTTGGACTAACAACCCAACCTAACATATAAGCACATAAATGCACATATCAAAGGAGGAAACATCAACTACAAGCTAAAACATGTTCAACACTTAATTTCATTAATACTTTATGCAACTCATACTCAATGCACATATAATCATATTAGACTCTTCATGAACATGCACAATCAAGGAATCATGAAAATCAACTATGAAACATGAAACCAAACGAAAGAACCATGAGGAACTAGGTACCTCAAGCTAGAGGAGGATCGAAAGAAAAGAGATGAGGATAGCGGGACTTAATATCAGCCTCGGCCTCCCAAGTAGCACCCTCAACCAATTGATTCCTCCAAAGAACTTTCATGAAAGCAACTTCTTTATTTCTCAACTTCCGGACTTGTCGGTCTAAAATCTCAACCGGAACTTCTTCATAGGAAAGACTATCCTTTATTCCAAGAGTCTCTAATGAGAGTATAGAGGTCAGATCACCAACACACTTTTTCAATAATGAGACATGGAAAACCGGATGCACCGATGCCAAATCATTAGGCAAATCAAGCTCATAAGTAACCTTACCAACACTTCTAAAAAGTTGATATGGGCCTACATAACGGGGACTAAGCTTCCCTTTCTTCCCAAATCTCATTACGCCCTTCATGGGTGAAATTTTCAAGTAAACCCAATCATCAACATCAAATTCTAATTCTCTTCTTCTTACATCGACATAAGACTTTTGTCGACTTTGAGCAATTTTCAACCTTTCTCTAATAAGTCAAAATTTATCCATAGCCTCATGCACTAACTCTGAGCCTATCAAAGTAAACTCCCCAACTTAAAACCAACCTATAGGAGATCTACACGTCCTACCATAGAGAGCCTCAAATGGAGCCATACCAATACTAGAATGGTAGCTATTATTATAAGCAAACTCGATCAAAGGCAAGTGGTCATCCGAAGTACCCTTGAAATCAATTACGCAAGCTCTCAACATGTCTTCCAAAGTCTGAATAGTATGCTCTGCTTGCCCATCGATTTGGGGATGAAAGGTCGTACTAAGCTTAACACGAGTACCAAGACCCTTTTGGAACGACTTCAAAAATTGAGAAGAAAATTGGGCACCTCGATCGGAGATAATGGATAAAGGCACTCTATGCAGCCTAACCATCTCTCTCAAGTACAACTTAGGATAATCCTCCGCCGAATAAGAAGTCTTGACGGGAATGAAATGGGTGGATTTAGTCATTCTATCAACCACAACCCAATCGAATCATATTGTCTCCTTGTGCGAGGCAAACCTACTATAAATTCCATATTCACACCTTCCCACTTCCAAGTAGGAATCTCAATATCTTGGGTCAAACCTCCCGGCTTTTGATGCTCAACTTTCACTTGTTGGCACGTAGGACACTTAGCCACGAATTCTGCAATATCTTTCTTCATTCTGTTCCAACAATAGATCTCCCACAAATCACGTTACATCTTCGTAGGTCCTGGGTGGATGGAATATCTAGAACTATGAGCTTCCGACAAATTTTTCCCTCTTAAGTCATCAACATCGGGAACACATAAACAACCTTGGTAACAAAGTACCCCATCTCCCCCTTGGGAGAAAACCTCTATGGACTTCTTGAGAATCGCTTCTTTCAATTCAACCAAAATAGGATCAAGGTCTTGCTTATCTTTCACATCATGTACAAAAGAGGATTCGAAACCATTGTGAACCGTAGCACCGCCTTCAGCCGAATCAATCAACTGAACACCCAATCAGGCCAAACTATGAACATCATGAACCAACTCTTTCTTATTATCCTCAACATGAGAAACACTACCTATAGACTATCGACTAAGAGCATCCGCCACCATATTAGCCTTACTAGGGTGATAGAGAACACTCATATCATAGTCTTTTAACAACTCAAGCCACCTTCTTTGGCGAAAATTCAAATCTTTCTATTTGAACACATATTGGAGACTCTTATGGTCGGTGAAGACATCCACATGTACCCCATACAAGTAATGTCGCCATATTTTCAAAGCAAACACAACTGCTGCCAACTGTAAGTCATGAGTGGGATAGTTCTTTTCATGCACCTTAAGTTGCCTTGAAGCATAAGCATTAACCTTCCCGTTTTGCATAAGAACACATTGTAACCCAATTCTCAAAGCTACATAATAAACCACAAAACCACCGGTTCCCTCCGATAGAGTCAATATCGGAGCCGAAGTAAGTCTATCTTTCAACTCTTGAAAACTCTCATCACATGCCTCGGACCACATGAACTTAACCTTCTTTTGAGTTAAAGTTGTTAATGGAGAAGCAATTGAAGGAAACCCTACAACAACCTCCTATAATAACCGGCTAAACCCAAGAAACTACGAATATCCGAAGGTGATAGAGGTCTAGGCTAATTCTTGACCGCTTCCGTCTTCTTAGGATCTACCTCAATACCTTCACCAGAAATAATGTGACCAAGAAAAGCCACGAATCTTAACCAAAACTCACATTTACTAAACTTTGCAAAGAGTTGTTGATCCTAGAGGACTTGCAATACAATCCTCAAATGATATACATGATCATCCTCATTACTTGAGTAGATCAAAATATCATCTATAAACACAATCATGAACATGTCGAGGTATTTCTTAAACACCCTGTTCATCAAGTCCATAAATGCAGCTAGAGTATTTGTCAATCCAAACGACATAACCAAGAACTCATAGTGACCATAGCTTGTCTGGAAAGCCATTTTTTGAATATCATCTTCTTTCACCCTCAATTGGTGATAGCCTGAACGAAGGTCAATCTTAGAGAAATAATTAGCCCCTTGAAGTTGGTCAAACAAATCATATATCCTTGGCAAAGGATACTTATTCTTAATGGTAATCTTATTCAATTGGCGATAGTCGATGCACATTCGGAGTGAATCATCTTTCTTCCTTACAAACAATATCGGAGCACCCCATGGAGAAACACTTGGTCAGATGAAACCCTTATCCAACAAGTCTTTCAATTGCTCTTTCAATTCCTTAAGTTCCACCGGAGCCATTCTATAAGGAGGAATAGAGATAGGTTGCGTATCCGGGAGAAGGTCAATACCAAAGTCTATTTCCCTTTCGGGAGGAATATCGGGCAAGTCATCGGGAAACACTTCTAAAAACTCATTAGACACGAGGACCGACTCAAGAGTAGGGTTCTCAGAACCCACATCCTTCACCCAAACAAGATGATAAATTCAACCCTTTGAGATCATCTTTCTAGCCTTTAGATAGGAAACGAATTGACCTCGAAACATAGAATTTCCCCCTTTCCACTCTAGAATAGGCTCATTCAGAAACTGAAACTTAACCACTCGAGTCCTACAATCAATAGAGGCATAAAAAGCATGCAACCAATCCATCCCAAAATGACATCAAAATCTAGCATATCAAGATCTATGAGATCAACAAGAGTAATTTTATGGGATAAGGAAATGGGGCAACCTCTATAAACCCTCTTTGCTAGAATAGACTCTCCAATCGGAGTAGAAACACGAAAAGGATCTAGCAAAATATCCGCAATAATATCAAACCGCATGGTCACATAGGGCGTCACAAAGACAATGTAGCACTGGGATTAAGCAAGGCATAAACATCAAAATGGAAAACTTTCAACGTACTGGTGACCACATCAGGTGAGCTCTCTTGCTCATGACGAGCCTGAAGTGCATAAAATTTGTTTTTCTTAGTAGCATTTGAACCCGAACCACCAGGTGGAGCTTGCTTACCCTCTCTTCCTTTAGCCATGAGAGATGGAAGATCCCTCATCTTATGACCAGCCTTACCACAGGCAAAACAACCATCCATACTGGCTAGGCATTTGCCTTCATGCTTCTTCCCACACCAAGTACAAGTGGGTGATGAAGATACACCACCATTCCCTCCTTGAGGATTAGGGTTGGGCACCCTATCTTTGTTGATCCTCAGAGGAGCATTGGAAGAACCTTGATTAGCAAACCTTTGATGAAATCTATCAAGGAATGCACTCTTAAGTCTTTCCCATTCTGAGGGACCTTCATCGATAGCCCTTTCGCTCTACTATTGAGTGAACCAAGTTTGAGCAACACCTTTGAGTTGATAAGCGGCCAACTCTGCCTTTTATTCCGGCGTCACTCCCATTATCATCAACACCTTATAGACCTCATCAATAAACTCTTGAGATCTTACTCCATTTTAGAACCATGGAATTTCGAAGGGTTCATCCTTGTAAAGTCCCTCACTCTTGACGCCGCCGTACCCACATTTGGGTTCATGGGAATTACCACCTCTCTATTGTCTTAGGCCATCACGGCTTGAGCCAATGCATGAAAGCAGCCCTAAACTCTGCATGGATCACTTGCTCGGCCAAAGGGTCGGCCGAAACTTGTGGAGCTTGAGGAGGAGCTTCCTGATCCACGTTCTCTCCCATGTTTATTCTAGCACTCTTCGGGTCGCCATATATAGAAACGCATAGGATAGGGATTAGGAGAGAGACTTATAGAGTTAAACTAAATGGTACGACTTAGGAATAATGAAAGAAGTGAAGTTTCCTAAACATCTTATAGCCTTTCATTCATAAGTGTGGCGTGTTTCACACCCATGAACAAGACTATACTCAATGCGGCTTATGAGACATCCTAAAATCTTTCTAAAACCTTGTGCCCTAAATACCATGTTTTTCACAACCCAAGGTACCCCCTAGATGCGACATGGCAAACAAGACCCTGAAAGGCCTCATACAAGCCACTTAGAATACATAATCATAAGGTAATAGAGAAATATAAGTTCAAACGATATATCATAACAAAGTTCAGAAGTAAAGCGGAAGTCTACATCTCATATGTCTCAAAACCTTCTAATCAAAGGAGTATGAAATAACATTTGGGACGTAACCCAATACAAAGCTCAAACAAAAGTACATCAAAGTAAAAAGAACTAGGCTATGTCCTCAGATGGATGAGGACTCACCAAGTCTTCTAACAAATATCTCTAAAAGCAAGCTCTAGCCACAAGTAGGAGGGGATCCGCCACGTCCTACATCAAAGAAGTTAATGCAAACAAGAGTATGCATTAGCACAATAAAGTAGTACGTATGATAGCAATGCACATAAACTCATAAATCATGCTAGAGAGTGAGATATAACCATGACATGCAATTGGCCAAGCTAAACATGATAAGGCATAAAGCATACAACATGGCCAAAGCAAGCTAAATCATCATATAACATGTGAAGCACTTTTCGAAAATAGATCTAGTTCATTCGTGTGGGAAATCACCTTAACCGACATATAAGACCATGTGAGCTATCAACATGGAATCCGGTGTCTGCCCTACACGAAAATGAGCCATCCTACTTACCAAGGTAGGACCCTCAAACCATGGCCTAAGTGGATCCACTAGCTAAGCTCATATAAAGTCTATTCAAGACATCCTATGGGGGCACATAGGTATTGGATAAGGAGATTTTCTACTAGAAACTCGGCCTCTACTAACGGGAGAGCTTCCATCTCGGTATCAACTCGGTGCTAAGCTAAATTCCTACGGAAGTCATAAATATTATTATCTATGGAATGGCACAACTAGGGTTGCCAATCAAAGCTAGACATGCTTAGTGACGTTTCACATACCATGGACTAGTCCAAGCTTACGTCATTGGGTGTTTCATAATCCATGGACTTGTCCTATCTTACACCCTTAGAATAGCTCATTAAAATCTCTTGATTCAAGGTTAGTTGAGAAAACCTTTCAACAAGTTATAAATCTTTTACATGTGAGAAAACCTTTCAGAAGCTTAAGTTGAGCATTACATGAGAAAACCTTTCACAACTCAATCATCATTAAATCATAAATTTCATTGAATATATGCATGATTTCATAAGCTTCTTCTTTATATAATAAATCATGCTCTTACTTCATGAATCATTGGTTCATAAGCCTTTAACTCAAACCATGCAACTAGATGCAGGCTAACACTTAGAAAGTCATAATCAAGGCAATTTAGTCATACATGAAGGAACCCACATAAAAAGAGGAAAATCATGCTTTTGACTTGGTCATGCTAAATTCATGCAATTATTCTTAATTTGTTCTTAATTCATGCTTAATTTCATAAAGACTTCATAAACTTCATTATATCTTATCTCAACTCAATATTTAAAGCATAGATTATCAAATTGGGGAGAATTAGCTTGGGATCATGGGGGTTCATGCAATCTTTACACGAAATCATTTAATTCACGCTAATTCATGCACTAGGTTACTTTATCACGCTTGATCGTGCACTACAAATCATAAAATCAACAATTGAAATCATAACTGAAGAACCCCTAAGAATTGATCAAAAACCCTAATTCAACTTGGGGGAAATTGAACCTTGAAATCGTTGAAGAAAAGGGAGGGCCCATTAGAGGAAAGGTCTCTAATGGTGAATACTATCATACCTCAACTAAGCCCTTGAGAAATTTAAGAGGATTGAAGGACTTCAATGGAGGTTTCCAACTTCTTCTTCTTCCTTGAACTAGAGAGGATTCTTTTAGAGAGAGAAATATTTGAGAGGAGAGTTTTAGGAATTGAGTTGGAAATGAAGAAAATTAGGCTTAGAAACTATTTATAAGTCTTAGATTAAGGGTAAAACTGACTTAGATTAATAGGGGATAAATCAGGGAAAAGACCAAAAGCCCTTAAATAAAACTTTCGGAACCCAATTGACGGTCAGGATCTACGGTCCGTACATCAGTTGACAGACTGTCATGTTCAACCGTCAAAAGATTCAAGAAGCTTATTTTAGGACCCTGAAATGACAACTCAAATTTATGGTTCGTAGGTCCTTCTACGGACTGTACATGGCAGCCGTAGATCACTTCCTCAAGTTCAAGAATTTGACTAAGTCTGGGGGACATCTACGGTTCATATCTACGGACCGTCATTCAACTACGAACCGATATGTTACTCAAAAGATCAAACTTCAGAAACCAGTAGCTCAGGATCCTAGCAGTGCCATTGACGGTTCCCAATCTATAGCCCATCAATCCTTCTACAGTTTGTAGATGGTTCCCGTATGGCATTGTTCTCAACTAAATTCTACATTTCTGCCTCTTTGGAAGCTAGGGGTATTACAGGGTTATGCCGTTGAGGGAGCAGAAGATGCTCGGTGTGTTTCGTAGATCATCACCGCCGAGGTTTTTTGGGGCTGCCGGGGAAGACGCCCATGAGTTTCTCACGACTTGCCGGGAGAGATTGCAGACTTTGGGTCTAGTGGAGTCTAGAGGAGCAAAATCCATGGCCTACCAGCTAGAGGGACCAGCCAGGCAATGATGGCGTTATATGGAGTCAAGGCCAACTGGATCCCTATTAGTATCTTCGACAGAGTTTTCTGAGGCGTTTATTGCCCGGTTTATTGCACGAAGCGTCAGGGACCGACTCCGTGATTGATTCACAGTCTATGTTGACAGTGGACTATTCATTCTTAGATGTGGTGGACCACACCCGCACTATTGAGCAGCTTCGTCGTGAGGCTCACGGGGGCAGCGGCAAGAGGGCTAGGCCAGATTATAGCTTCTGTTGGGCCCATAATAGGCCGAGGGATACTCGAGATCGGGCTTATCAAAGATTTCAGTCAGGGTAGTCTAGTCGCCCATACCAGGAAGCATTATAGGTTTCAGAGGGTGACCAGCACCATTAGAGTGGGCATAGTGCCTGCAAGAGTCAGGGCCGAGGAGGTCTCCAGTCAGGTGCATCAGGTCTGGGTGGCCGGCCTTCAGTGGGTAGCAGATTGTCACAGGGTTGCTTCATTTGTGGGGAGCTTTGTCATTGGGCCAGGGATAGCCCTTCTTCTAGATCAGCCTTCCCGGCTCCGCAGGCAGTGAGATCGGTGTAATAGTAGCACCTCTAGCTAGAGGAGGAGGTCAGCAGCAGGGTGCTCAGAGAGGTGCCTGGGGAGACAGGTTAGGTAGTAGAGTAGATGCTCGAGGTAGAGGAGCCATCAAGACTCGAGAGATTAGGTCATGACAAGTTTGCTAGCACGGATTGTTCGGTCGCCTGGTCGTTCATTTTGTTTTTATGCCTGTTTTCCCATTTTGGAGCTTTTGAACCTTGAAAAGTTGATTTCAGTCATAACTTCATGTAAACGACCTCAGATGGGAATTCTGAGGGTTTCATCAGCTCCAAAGCGGCAAAATTAGGCATGAAGAAGGGTTATCCCGAGTCTCAGGGTTTCCAATATGATTTTGGGGGGTAGTGGGACAATTTCTTGTCCTTGGCAAAGTTTGCGTTCAACAACAGCTACCATTCCAGCATTCAAATGGCCCCGTTTGAGGCCATATATGGTAGGCTTTGTCACACTCCAGGTAGTTGGTTCGAGTCTACAGAGCGTAGGCCCGAGGGTCAGATTTGTTTCACGAGACCCTTGAGCATGTGAGGTTGATTCAGGATAGTCTCAGGACGGCTTCGAGTAGACAACGGAGTTATGCAGATCGCAGGTGTCGACCATTGAGATTTGCCATGGGTGATAGAGTATTCCTCTGAGAGTTACCCATGAAGGATGTGATTAGATTTAGGAGGCGGCGCAAGCTTAGCCCCAAGTATATTTTACCTTTTGAGATTTTGAGGGTGGTTGGTGAGGTTGTTTATGAGTTAGCTTTACCTGCAGCATTCTCAGCTGTTCAACCGGTTTTCCATGTTTCGATGCTGCTCTGGTAAGTTCCCGATGAGTCTCCTATGCTCCAGTATGATGCCGTGATTAGATTTAGGAGGCGGCGCAAGCTTAGCCCCAAGTATATTTGGCCTTTTGAGATTTTGAGGGTAGTTGGTGAGGTTGTTTATGAGTTAACTATACCTGTAGCATTCTCAGCTGTTCATCCAGTTTTCCATGTTTCGATGCTACTCCGGTATGTTCCCGATGAATCTCCTGTGCTCCAGTATGATGTCGTTGAGTTGGACGATCGTCTGACCTATATTGAGTAGCCAGTTGCTATTTTGGCCAGAGATGTGAGGCAGCTGAGGTTGAGAGCTATTCCTATAGTTAAGGTCCGTTTGAGGCATCGTCCAGTTGATGAGGCTGCCTGGGAGACCGAACGGGAGATGCGGGAGAAGTTCCCCAGCTTATTTGAGCCCTCAGATACTTCTTGATTCTTACTTTCGAAAATGGAAGTCTTTTTTAGAAGTGGATGTTGTAATGACCCTCTAGGTCATTTCTGTGTTTATGCCTCTTTTTTGTTGGTTAGAGCGTTCTTGTAGAGACCCCATGTCATTTATGACTTGGTAGCGCTGACTGTTCGGTCGCCTAGTCGATCATTTCATTTTATGCCTGTTTTCCTGTTTTGGAACTTTTGAAACTTTAAAAGTTAATTTTTGTCAGAACGTTAGGTAAATGACCTCAGATGGAAATTCTGACAATTCCATCAGCTCCGGAGCGGCAAAGTTAGGCTAGAGGCAAGATTGGCCCGAGTCTCGGGGTTTTCGGTATGATTTTGGGGCCTGTTAGCTCTTTTGCCTTTGAAATTTGACTTAAGGTTGACTTCGTTCAACATTCTTGGGAAACGCAGTCAGATGAAAATTCCGTCAGCGCGGTTAGCTCTAAAATGCCGAGTTAAGTCTAGAATGACCCTTCGAGAACTTCCGGGCGGTCTACTCCACGTTCGTGAAGGTCTTGGTGCTAGTGCTCTGCATTCGCGTGAGCTTCTTCTCGTTCGTGGAGGTCTGTGGTGTATGGGCGGCTTTGTTCTCCGCGTTCGCAGGCAAGGGGCCACATTCTTGGAGTTCTATGTGTTTAGGGTGTTCTTGTTCTCCGTGTTCGCGGGCTTGGGGCTGGGTTCGCGAAACTGTAAAAGGTTTCTCTCCGTGTTCGCGGAGAAGAGCGTGGGTCAGTGGTTTATATGTGGAGGTCGACGTTCATTTGGAAGAGATCTTTGAAAATTCTTAACTCCCTCCTCGGTTATCGATTTTTGATGATTGAAGTACGAGGCGTTCAGAATCTCATTGGCTTCGTGGGTTTTTGGTTGATTGGCGTTGGGTGCTCCTCGATTGTCGTGAATTTGAGGCATAAGTTGCTTTCTTGGCCTATTTTGTGAAAAGTTTTGTATTTTCTTGTGTTGGCTATTTGAAGGTGATTCGAGCCTCGATTAGTATCCTGTTTTGGACTACAGGTTCGGGGGAGAATTTGGGACCTCTTTATCAATTCCAAAAAATTTAAAGCGGGTCCCACGATCCCGATTTTTACTCTGAAAATTGATGTATTTTTGATTTTTTTATTTTTTAGTGTCGAAACCACCGTATTGACACTGTGATTCTATTTTTTGATAGCATGGCAGCAGTCTGAGGCCGTTCGGAAGGGGAAATCTCCAGTGGATAACTAGAGCGCACGTGTTTGACTTTTTGGTAGGTTACAACTTCCCTTCCTTTTAGATTGAGCATGATGGTGTAAACACTTGTCGACTTGTGTGAGTCTGGGATTTAGTAGCTAGTATTGTTCTTCTTCTTCTCCATTTCTCTTAGTTTAGAGTAGTTCTGTGGGCTGTTCGGGGCTAGGATTATGCTCTAGGTTGGGTTGTTGGCTTGGATTATTGGTATTTGTGTTGTGAGTTATCTGTTGGGCGGTTATTTATTGTTGCATGCGTGGGTTCAGGTTATTTGCTTTCATTTTGTTTATTGCTTGTGTTTTTCGACATTAGATTAGGTCAGGGTAGTATTACCTTAGTCCCATGTTCCTGGTTGACTTGAGTATGTATCCGACGTCGATTTGGATGGACTATATCCTTGTAGACTGGGGTAGGAGACTTGGGTCTGATAGATTGAGCCTTAGTTTTGGCATTTTTGTGGCTTTGGATCCTCTATCTTCTTCTCTCTTTCTATCCCTGCGATTGCGGTTTATTGCGTGAGAATTTTGTTGTTGCATCGGCTATAGGTTGGTTTATGCTAAAATAAGAGCCCTCAGTGGATATCTTTGCGTCGTTTCATTATTGGTTCTTTGATCCGGTTCGAGGTTGTTAGCTCCAGCACGTAGCTGACGTTATTCGGTTAGCATTCGATATTTCCAGCACTATGTTGTCGAGGGTAGGCTTCCGTTCCGATCCGTAGCTGGCATTACACGATTACAGCCAGTTATTTCCAGTACGAGTCCATGGAGCGGAGGCTCTAGTCCCAGCTGTGCAGCTTACGTTATCCGGTTGGAGTTGGGATTTCCAGTGCTAGACTGTGGAGCGTGGGTTGGTTATTCCTTTACGAGGTTGAGGTTACGCGGGTGGGACTTGATATTTCCAGCTCGTGACTGATGATTGAGCTGGGCCCAAGTATTGTTCCAGCTCGAGGCTGACATTACCCGGTTAGAGTCCGGTATTTCTAGCTCATGACTGATTATTGCGTGGGGCTCAAGTACTAACTTTTTGGGTCTGGGACCCATGGATGTTGAGGCTTCTAGTGTTGATTTCCTTCGTTTCTGTAGAATAGCTCTTCTATGTAACTACTGGGCTTATAGGGGTCCGTTCGGGTTTTATTTAAACTTGTGCACGAGTATGCCCAGTGGGTCTTATGGGGGGCTCAGCTGGGTTTAGTTTAATTGTTCTTTGTTTACTATGTGGAACAAGAATCTCCTCAAAAAAATCCTCAAGAAGCTCCACAAGTTTCGGTCGATCCTTTGGCCGGGCAAGTGACTAATGCAGAGTTTAAGGCTGCTTTTCAAGTGTTGGCCCAAGCCACGAAGGTTCAAGCCAATAGGGAGGTTGTGGCCTGATGAGTGGGTGATTTTCACTTATTCTGAGTTCTTTTCTTGTGATTTTGTGGCACTTAAGAAGATAAACAGACTAATTTTCCTTTGAATATGGTTGTTTTAGGTACATGATGGTTAAAAAAGAGTTTTGATGAAAAAGAATGGAAATTGGGGCAAAATGGAGCTAAAAATAGAAAAATTGGAGCTGGCAGTGAAGTACTCTCTGCAAATGTGGAGAGTTGGACACGAATGCAGAGATCAAGTCGCCTGTAAAGCGCAAACGCGGGATATCATACGTGAAAGGTGAGGCCAAGTTCCCTGTGAAGTGCGAACACGGGACATCATCCGTGAACGCGGAGTCCAATTATGTTGAGCTCTGCGAACGCGAAGAAGAAAACATGACAGGCGTCTGGGCAGATTTGGAATTTCACATTTTTACCCTAATTCATCATATTAGCTGAAACATAGCCAATTTGGGTATTATTGAAGGTGGAGATTACACTGAAAATAGAGAGAAGAACTTTTGGGATTGAGGCTTGGGCTTAGCTTTGAGAGCAAGATTCCTCTACTAACACAATTAGAGTGAACATTGTGAGCTTGGATTGTAACTATTTTCCATCTTTCTTTAACTCTTTGTTTTTTATTGTTGAATTCTAGGTGTTAATTGTTGATTAGTGATTTGGATGTTGTGTTAGACATAATCAATATTTGGGTTGTTGATTTCTATCTTGTGCTTTTGTAATTAGTTGAATGCTTTGTCTTATATGTAGTGGAGTTTTGATTATCCAATTGTTCTCACGCTTTAATTGCTTTCCAATGGAATTGATCACTCCTAGGACTTGCCCATTTACTTTGATTGAGCTTGTTAGAGTCAATTGAGGTTAGGAAGGGTTGATTGATGCACTATTTGAGGTTTAACAACTCATTTGTTGGATTGTTGCTAGAAATAGTGAATGCTTACATTGCCTTTAATCGTATTGCTTATGTTTCCATTTGATTGGGTTCGAAAGAGATAATTGAGAAATATTTGCATATATTCGTGAGAAATAGGTTAGTAATTTAGATTCCGAGGCATATATGATTTTACCCATAATTAATTGAGATTGTATGAAACTAGTTTGCAATGGATCGTATGGGTTTTAATTGATTTCCCATTCCCAAATCCTTTTGGTAATTTTTTTCAAAAAGGCTTTGTTCCTTATTCTCCTCTATCCCCAATCCTAAATTAGTTACTTGAAATCTTTCATTTTGTAACTGTGTCTTTCATTTCGGATTCAAACTAGTAGCTTGTAATTATTTATTTCTTCAATTTCCTTGCACATTGTTCCTCGTGGGATCGACCCCAACACTTCGTTGGGTATATACTTGTTAGCGACCACCCATATTTTGAATCGTAAGAGGTCTGGTTGAGCGTTATAAAAAATGGCATCGCTGCCGGGGAACAATTTGGCGTATTGAATTGATTTAGAATTTATAGTTTACTAATTTCTATCAAAATTGTGAATAGTTGTTTTTGCTTGTTTTTATGGCTTCTTGTGAAGGAACAAGGTTTGGCAATCGCAAGCCCTACGTTGATGACCCATGTCCTTGTTGGGGAAGACCTCATGTTAAAAATAGTTATGTGGACGCCTTTTTAGGTAAAGAGATGGGTGTTATGAGTCAAGATTGGCTTTTGTGCTTATCTCAAAGACTTGAAAAGGGTGTGATGCTAAGGTATCTAATGTTCCAAATGAGGGATGAATTCCCCAACTTGCACCTAGCTAGGTGCCATGAAATGATCCAACTTGAGTTTGAAATTACTACTTTAAAGACCAATGTGAGATCAAGAAGAAGAGTATGTAATACTCCTTTCCAAATGGTCAAAAGTATCGCGTTGGAGTTTGAATCGCAAGAAAAAGGGGTTGTGCCACTAAAATTTCAAGATGCCAAAATCAAGAAAATGATACTAGAGTTGCAAGAAAAAGCAAAAAAAATCATATATGGCGACTCTAGTTCATTTGAGAGTGATGGTGTCATGCACTTGAGGGCCAAGAGTTATGAAGTTCGATGTTCACAAGGCCTAGTGACCCTATCACTATAGCCCAATGCTCCTCTATGAAAAAATGATGTGAAGTTGGGCAAGAAATTTAAATCTTCAAAGTGGAGAGATCAAGTTGAAGGTGCGATGCTCTCATGTCATCCCCATGCCCTTCTAGGTGAAAATGATTCAAAGTTGGGGAGAAGGCACATCGCCTCAAACTAGAAACATAAAGGGTGATGCAATCGGCGTCGCGCAACAATTTTAAATTGTGCGCTTGATGGGAGGCAACCCGTCGGTATCTAAAATTTTAATTTTTTCTTTATTTTTAGGGTAGATTAGAACTTTATTTTTGACTAATCCTCACGATTTCAAAGTTTTTAGAAGTGTTTCGAATAGGTTTGGAAGCAAAAAATTACTTGGGATTGAAGTTTGGGGTTGAACTATCTTCAAAATGGGGGTTGAAACACTTTTTTGAAGCTGAAGGTCGCCAAATTGCAATGGGCGAGTCGCCTAATGGACTGAGCCACCACTGAAAATTAAAGTAACCTGCCAGTGGTTCAGGCATCAAGAACTCTCTGCGAACACGAAAGGGAGTGTGCGAACACAGAGCTCAATCTGACAGACACTCCACGAATGTGCCCTCTTTACCGCAAACGCAGAGATCATGAATTTCCAAAGGGACGCAAACGCGCCAAGCCCTCCGTGAACACGGAGGTTCGGGTATTTTTAATATTTAGAATTGCGAAAGGGCAGTTCATTTCTCAACAAAAAGAATATATATATACATTCCCCCTTTTCCCTCAAGGCTTAAAACCTGAAAATTCCCTAAAAATTCTCCCCTCATCGACTTTGCTTACTAGTTTCTCACTTGGTAGTTGAGATCAACACTTCAGGTATTTGCTTAACCCCTATTTTAGTTGGTTTTTGGTTAGTTGAAACTTGAAAAAAATGATGCTTTAATGCTTTATTGATTTATACTTGAATTATGTGTTTGATTGTTGATCTTTTGGGTAGATTAAATGCTTGTTGTGTTGATTAGTTAATAATTGTATTTTAGGGCATGATTGGGGGTTGATTTGCTGTGAAAATTGAGTGTTAAAATGGTGCCCATAACTTGTTTGATAAAATGCTCAAATGAACACTGTTTTTTTGGGGACGATAACATCTCCGCATATGCGGGGGTCTCTATCCCTTTGTACTCCGCGAACACGGCCAACTGGTCCGCGAACGCGAAGTTCTACTATTTCCTGAGCCGCGAATGCGGCTGACTCTCCGCAAATGTAGTGGTAAGGCGTCTAACTCTCCATGAATGCAGAGGATTCTCTACGAACGCAGAGAAGGAATCAGTTTTTTCCAAAAGCAGTAACTTTGCAACGCGTAGCTCGGGACCACTTTTAATTTATTTTTTTTACCTAAATACCTCCTTATACATTGTTTTAAGTGTCCATAAGAACTTTTAACATGTTGGATTCTTTTGTAGGTACTTTAAGCTCAAAATGTCGACCGACAACATTCTTCGACAGTCTGAAATTGCAGAGGAGGAGGATTTATTTAAAGTACCTAGATTCTTGTCATCCAAATGCACCCGCAAATATGATGAATAAATGGGCAGAGTTGTGGTGATGGAGAAAAGCATTTGTTTGGAGAAACTCGAGAGTGGAATACCAGATTCTATAACCGGCTTGGGGCTAGTCGGTGGATAGTCTTTGCTACTGAGCCTATTAAGGCTAATCACACACTGGTAGCAGAATTTTATGCTAATGCCTTGGAGATGTACTTTAATGAAGCAGCGGTGACTGCCGTCCGAGGGGTGCAGGTGTCTTTCAGCCCGACAGTGATTATTTCTTATTACGGTCTCCTTAATGCTGACAACAGGGTATATTTTGACAGCTACAAAGAGTTAGGTAATCAGTGGCTTGTGGATAAGCTACACGTAGGAGAGGCACTAGAGTGGTTTAAGACCAAGAGGGGGATTGATTCCTGTGAGTTCACAGCTATGGCCAAGGCTTGGCTCTCCATTTTATGTGCTCGGGTCATTCCTTCTAATCATGAAACCGAGGTGACCTTAGACAGGGCATTGGTGATAGCTGCCATTATTGACAGGCTGGAGGTGAATGTGGGAGAGCTGATTGTTAATCACATCATTGAGGTGGCTCAAGGGAGACCCAAGACCATTATTGTCCCTTCTTTGATCACTCAGTTGTGCTACAGTGATGGGGTGGTGAGGCTCCCCACTGATGAGGAGAAGAAGCTAGGGAAGGAGATACACCCACTGAAGAAGAGGGGTGCATAGGGTGTCAGGCACAAGAAGAAGAAGATTGACGTGCTTGACTCACAGTTAGGACAGTTCACGGAGTCTGATTCTACGGCTAGTGCTTCATCTTCAGCAGACCTCTCCAGTTCGGACCTGCCACTATGCACCATATATCCTCCCAGATCTCTGGAGTCGATGCGCAGATTAGAGAGTTTATCGCTGGCCTTCCTTCTGGCCCGTCTGGGGCTGCCATTTATGAGGGTGCACTTACTATTGCTTCTGTTGTTGCTGCACAGAAGGCTATGTCCGACAGGTTTGAGCATATGAGTCGGAGAAAGGCGATAATCGAGCAGCATCAAAAGACCTTCTGAGAGCACGAGAAGTGGAAGAGCAAATTCCTGAGCAAGATGATGGGAAAGCATAGGAGCTTATGCGGTAGCGTTGCTTCAGATGATGAGGATCTCACATTTCCCTCTGATGAGAGCTCAGAGTGATTGCATTTAAGGGAGTCCCTCGTATTCTCTTTTGATCCGCAGTTTGATTTTCAGTTGGGGGTGCCTCCTTTACTACTCCTATTTTTGTAATCTTGTTTTGGATGTTTGGGATTGTGTTGTAGGATGTTTGTTTTGTTTATGGATAATATGCCCTTGTCGGGCTTTTGGTCTTAATTGTGAATCGTGCTGGATTAGTCAGTTTTGTTTCATTAGTTTTTATTGCTTTTGATAGCTTCTTGATTTTATTTCTTTTATTTTGTGATTGTGTTGTTTATTGGAGATGTTGTTTTTTGGCGATGCCCTATGATGGCTAGAGTGATGACTTTCTTAAGGTAAAGCATCGGTTGGTTGTGTGGTGATGTTTGAGTAGCCATTGTTGTTGTGTGGTGAAGTTTGAGTAGCAATTGTGGTTGTGCGGTGAAATCTGAGTAGTTGATCCCGAATAGATGTATTAGTTTGCCCAATGATAGAGTGGTTGACGACTTTCTTAATGGTAAATTCACCGTTCTCTTTTTGGGAGGTTGTGGTTTATTTGGTACTGAGAATATAGTCTTGCATGTGAAAAATATTTTGAACATACCCCTCCGTTTTGAAAATTGTGCATGTTTGGAATGATTTTGTGACAACTCTTGTGACTCTTTTTGTGACTCTTGATTCATTAGCGGTTTAAATGTTCAATGCCACTTGTATGTTGAAAAGGAAGTAAGATTTTGAACTATCTTGAATGGTTTGCATGCCATGTGTGGTGAGTTGTTGAATAATGCCTTGTGTTCGCTTATGGTACCTAGAACTTGCCTGGTCGGTCTTGAAATATTGGGCTTGATTGAGTTGGGTTGGAAAAATGATCTTAGGCTTTCTTCGATTGTTCTTGATGTCCACTTAGGCTAAAAATCTCACCTTTGCACTAAATGTATCCTTAGTTGTCCCCTTTGAGCCTAAATCCTTTTTATTGGCAACCTCATTACAAGCCTTATCAATTTTGAAAATGTACATCTCTCTTGAACCCTTTTCCTCCTTGAACTTGAAGTTGTGAAAGTCGAGGCTAAAAGCCTAAGTTGAGGGTGTTATGGGAAATTCATAGAAGTGATGCTATCACATAAGAGCTTGTTATAAAAACAAGAAGAAGAAAAAAAGAAGAAAGAACAGAAGGATTAATGGAGGAAAAAGTTGTGAAAAAGAAAGTGAATAAAAGAATCTTGAATCCTCCAAAAAGATGAAAATGGTTGAATGTGGGGCATCTAGAGTGAAAATAAGAAAAAGAGAATGTGAAATGTGCATTGGTTTGGAATGTGAAGAAAATGTGGAAAAGTTGGAAAATGATGAGTTGTGAGTAGAGTTCAAGGAGGGTCTAGTCACTTATACCCAAATGATATCCTAACCTTCCCTAAGCCTACATTACAAGCTTAACAAAGTCCTTTGTGATTTCTAACCAAATGAAGTTGAGTCAATGTTGATTGAAAATATGGGCAACCCTATGGTGTGGCATTTGTGTTCATGAGATGTTCTTTTGTGAGTGTGAGTGTTTGTGCTTTGTCCCTTGTTTGTAAATACTGTGACTGTTTTGGGACATTTCTTTTCTTGTGAGGGCATGTAAATTGATTGAGTGGTAATCTTAAAAATTCCTATTTCATCAAGTAAGCATGTAAAAGAGATAAAGAGTTCAGTCATTTCTTGAGTTTAAGTGTTGTCACTTAATGATTCTTGGTTTTTGAGAAATGTTCCTTGAGAATGAGGGGTTGTTTTTGTGAAAAGTTCGCTTGAGGACTCTTTGTTAGTACCAACCAAAGTCATGATCTTGATCCTTAGTTGAAATGAGAGTGTATTGTGCTTATCTTGATTGCCTCTTGTGCTTTTGATTTGGTTTTTCTTGAGGACAAGCAAAGTTTTTAAGTTGGGGGTGTTGATGAGTGGGTGATTTACATTCATTTGGAGTCCTTTTCTTGTGATTTTGTGCACTTAAGTAGAGAAAGTGGCTGATTTTCCTTTGAATATGGTCGTTTCAGGTACATGATGGTAAAAAAGGAGTTTTGATGAAAAAGAGTGGAAATTGGAGTTAAAAATAGAGAAATTGAAGCTAGCAGTGATGTACTCTCGGTGAACTCAGAGATTCGAGCGCGAACGAGGAGATCAAGTCGCTTGTGAAGCGCGAACGCAGGATATCATCCACGAACACGAAGGCCAAGTCACCTGTGAAGCGCAAACGCAGGAAAACATCCGCAAACGTAGAGTACAATTATGTTGAGCTCCACAAACACGGAGCTTTCTCCGCGAACACAGAGAAGAACACATGCCAGGCGTCTGGGCAGATTTGGATTTTCACATTTTGACTCTAATTCATCATATTAGCTGAAACATAACCAATTTGGGTATTATTGAAAGCGGAGAATACACTGAAAATAGAGAGAAGAACTTTGGGGATTGAGGCTTGAGCATAGCTTTGAGAGCAAGATTCCTCAACAAACACCATAAGAGTGAAGATAGTGAGCTTGGGTTGTAACTATTTTTCATCTTTCTTCAATTCTTTCTTTAGTATTTATGAATTCTAGGTGTTAATTGTTGATTAGTGATTTGGATATTGTGTTAGACAAAATCAATATTTGGGTTGCTGATTTCTATCTTGTGCTTCTGTAATTAGTTTAATGTTTTCTCTTATATGAAGTGGGTTTTTCATTATCCAATTGATCTCATGCTTTAATTTCTTTCTAATGGAATTGATCACTCCTAGGCTTGCCCATTTACTTTCATTGCACTTGTTAGAGTCAATTGAGGTTGGGAAGGTTTGACTGGTGCATTATTTGAGGTTTAACAACTTATTTGTTGGATTGTTGCTTGAAATATTTAATCCTTGCATTGACTTTAATCGGATTGCTCTTGTTGCCACTTGATTGGGTTCGAAAGAGCTAATTGAGAAATTTTTGCTTATATTCATGAGAAATAGGTGAGTAATTTAGATTCCGAGGCATATATAATTTTACCCATCATTAATTTAGATTGTATGAAGCTAGTTTGCAATGGATCGTATGGGTTTTAATTGATTTTCCATTCCCAAATCCCTTTGGTAATCTTGTTCAAATAAAAGTCTTTGTTCCTTGTTCTCCTCTATCCCCTATCCTAAATTCGTTACTTGAAATCTTCATTTTATAATTGTATCTTTCATTTCGGATTCAAACTAGTAACTTGTAATTCTTTATTTCTTCAATTGCCTTACACATTGTTCCTCGTGAGATCGACCCCAACTCTTTGTTGGGTTTATACTTGTTAGCGACCTCCCACATTTCGAATCGTAAAAGGTGTGGTTGAGCGTTATCATGGCCCCCAAGAACCCAAATATGGGTACGACGACATCTAGGGTGAGGGACTTCACTAGGATGAACCCTCTGGAGTTTCATGGGTCTAAGATTGAAAATGATCTTCAATATTTCATTGATGAGGTGTATAAGGTTCTAATGATCATGGGTGTAACCCCGGTGGAAAAGGTGGAGTTTGCCGCTTATCTACTCAAAGGTGTAGCTCAAGTGTGGTTTGAGCAATGGAAGAGTGAGAGGGCAGTTGATGCGGATCCTCTTGACTGGAAGAAGTTTAAGGTTGCTTTCCTTGATAGGTTCTTTCCCCTTGAGATGAGGGAGGCAAGGATGCTTGAGTTCTTTAACCTTCGTCAAGGAAGCATGAGTGTGAAAGAGTATGCCTTGAAATACATATAATTGTCTAGGTATGCTCCTACTATGGTTGTCGATCCAAGTGCAAGGATGAGTAAGTTTGTGTCGGGAGTGCCCGGAATGGTGGTCAAGGAATGTCATACATTTATGCTTATCAATGATATGGACATTTATCGTCTAATGGTTCATGCTTAACAAATAGAAGAGGAGAAACTCAAGGGAAAGTCTAGGGAAACAAAGAGGGCTAAGACCAGTGAGGGTGACTTTTCACTCTCAAGGTCCGATGGGCATTGTCATCCTTAGTTTCGACAAAGTTTTCCGGTCAAGTTCCTCCAATGCTCCTCCTAGATTCAACAAAGATAAGGTGTCTAACCCTAAGCCTTAAGGAGAAAATGGTGGTGGACCTTTTTCGACTACTTGTACTAAATGTGGAAAGAAACATGAGGGTAGATGCTTAGATGAAACGGATGGTTGCTTGGATTATTGTAAGAGTGGTCATAAGATAAGGGATTGTCCTTCCCTAACGGCTAAGGGCACAGAAGGTAGACAAGCTCCACCTAGTGGTTTAAGTTCCAATGTCTCCAAGGAAAACCTGTTCTATGCACTCAAAACTCGTCATGAGCAAGAGAGTTCTCCTGATGTGGTTACGGGTATATTTAAAGTCTTCCATCTTGATGTTTATGCTTTACTTGACCCCGGTGCTACCATGTCTTTTGTGACGCCATATGTGGCTATGAGGTTTGATATTTTTCCGGATGTGCTGTTAGATCCTTTTTCTATCTCTACTCCTATTGGTGAATCTATTGAGGCTAAAAGAGTCTATAGAAATTGTCCCGTCTCCTTATCCCATAGAGTCACTCATGCTGATCTAGTGGAGCTTGATATGTTAGATTTTGATGTTATTCTTGGGATGGATTGGTTGCATTAATGCTATACTTCTATCGAATGCAGAACCCGAGTGCTCAGATTCCAGTTTCCAAATGAACCTATCCTAGAGTGGAAAGGGGGAAATTCTATGCTTAAGAGTCAGTTTGTTTCTTGTATTAAAGCTAGGAAGAGGATTTCTAAAGGTTGCATATCCCATCCTGTTCGGGTTAGGGATATGGATTTTGAAAACCCTATCTTAGAGTCGGTCCCCGTTGTGAATGAGTTTCTGGAAGTCTTTCTTGATGATCTACCCAGTGTTCCTCTTGAAAGGGAAAGAGACTTCGGTATTGACCTTCTCCTAGATACGCACTCTATCTCTATTCCTCCTTACCGAATGGCTCCGACAGAACTTAAGGAATTGGAGGAGCAATTGAAAGATTTATTGGATAAGGGCTTTATCCGACCAAGTATCTCTCCATGGGGTGCCCCAGTGTTATTTGTTCAGAAGAAGGATGGTTCACTTCAAATGTGTATTGATTATCGACAATTGAATAAGGTCCCTATAAAGAATAAGTACCCTCTTCCAAGGATAGATGATTTGTTTGATCAACTCCAAGAAGCGAGTTATTTCTCCAAGATTGACCTTCGGTCGGGCTATCACCAATTGAGGGCGAAGGAAGATGACATCCCGATGATGACTTTTCGGACAAGGTATGGTCACTACGAGTTTTTAGTAATGTCATTTGGGTTGACAAATGCTCCGGCCACATTCATGGAATTGATGAATAGGGTGTTTAGACAATAATTGGATATGTTTGTGATTGTGTTCATTGATGATATTTTGATTTACTCAAGGAGTGATGATAAACATGCCAAGCATTTGAGGATTGTGTTGCAAGTCCTCAAGGACCTACAAGTCTTTGCAAAGTTTAGTAAATGTGAATTTTTGTTGAGATCCGTGGCTTTCCTTGGTCACATTGTTTCTGGTAAGAGTATTGAGGTAGATCCTAAGAAGACCGAAGTAGTAAAGAGTTGGCTTGGACCTATATCCCCTTCGAATATTAAAAGTTTCTTGGGTTTGGCAGGTTATTATAAATGGTTTGTTGAGGGGTTTTCTTTGATTGCCTCTCCATTGACGGATTTAACCCAAAAGAAGGCAAAGTTTGTATGGTCTGAAGCATGTGAGAAGAGTTTCCAAGAGTGAAAGATAGAATTACCTCGCTCCGATATTGACTCTACCAGAAGGATCAGATGGATTTGTAGTTTATTATGATGCCTCAAGAGTTGGGTTTGGATGTGTCCTTATGCAAAATGGAAAATCCATTGCTTATGCTTCAAGGAAACTTAAGACTGATGAAAAAAACTATCCTACCCATGACTTAGAAGTGGCAGCGATTGTGTTTGCTCTAAAGATTTGAAAACATTACTTGTATGGTCTTCACGTGGATGTCTTTACTGATAACAAGAGTTTGCAATATCTGTTAAAACGAAGCAATCTAAATCTTCACCAAAGGAGGTGGTTTGAGTTTTTAAAGGATTATTACATGAGTGACCTCTATCACCCTGACAAGGCAAACTGTCACGACCCAAAGTACACCCTAGACGTGACATGGTGTACAAGACCCCGAAAGGCCTCATACAAGCCACTTAGCGTACATACATACAAGATCATAGAGATTAAGGGTTCAAAAGAGTTTTTCATATCAAAGCTTTTTAAGAAAATAGCTAAAGTCTACATCTCATGTCTCAAAGCCAATCTAACATAAAGAAATAAAGTTTGGGACGTAACGCAATACAACATTCGTAATGAAATAACATGAAAATAAGAACAACTAGGCTATGTCCTCGGATGGATGAGGACTCAGCAAGTCTTCTATCAATCTTCTACTAGGCTCTAGCCATGAGTGGATGGTGAATCGCCAAGTCCTACATCAATGAAGTTAATGTAGGCAAGAGTATGCATTAGTACAATCAAGTACCAAGTATGATATCAATGCAAATAAAACAATTAAAACATGCTAGAATGAAACATTATCATGACAAGCATGGGCCAAGCTAAAACATAATAAAACATAAGAAGCATGAAGCATAAAGCATGGCCAAAGCAAGCTAAATCATCTTTATTTTACTTTACTTGAGATCATCATAACAACACTGGTGTTCATTAGTTATGGGGAAATAGCCTTAATCGACATATAAGACCATGTGAGCTATCAACATGGAATCCGGTGTCCACCATACACCGAAAGAGGTCCATCCTACTTGCCAAGGTAGGACCCTTTACTTAACTTGTATCTTACGTGGGTACACTAGCTAGTGTCTATCCTACACCATCATCCTATGGGGGAACATAGTTTTGGGAAAAGGAGATTGCTACTAGAAACTCGGCCTCTACTATGGGAGAGCTTCAATCTCAATATCCTCTCGGTGCTAAGCATATATCCCACAGAATAGTTATTTATCATATTCATATTATTATCCATGGAAAAGTACAACTAGGGTTACCAATCCAAGCTAAAGTCATGTTTATAGACGTTTTATCTTCCATGGACTAGTCCAAGCTTACGTCTTTAGAATAGCTCCTTAAGAACATGGGTAATCGCCTCTTTGTTCTTTTAACTCATAGTGTGAGCATTACGTGAGAAACCCTTTCACAACACAACACAACATCATCATTTCATAACTTTGGTACTTCACTCTCCAAGCACCCTTAACTCGTCATTAAATTCATATGAGACATGCATAAGTTCATAAGCTTCATCTTTACATAGTTCATCATGCTCCTATTTCATGGATCATAGAGTTCATATGGGCTCATAAAAGTTCAACTTAAATCATGCAATTCAATGCAAGCTCATGCTTAGAAAGTCATAAATAAGACAATTTACCCATACTTGAAGGAACTCATATAATAGAGGATAAATCATGCTTTTGACTTGAACATACAAAATTTCATAAAGTCATGCTCAATTCATTCATAATTCATGCATAGCTTCATTGAGATTTCATGAAATTACTCAATGCATAGCTCAACCCACCAATCAAAGCATAGATTAGTAAATTGGGGAGAAATAGCGTGGGTTCATGGGGATTCATTCAATATTTACATCAAATCATATAATTCATGCTAATTTGTGCACTAAATTACTTTATCACACTAGATCGTGCACTAGAAATCATAAAATCAACAATTGAAATCATAATTGAAGAACCCATAGGAATTGATCAAAACCCTAATTCAATTGGGGAAATTGAACCTTGAAAACATTGAAGAAAGTTGAGGATTCATTGGAGGAAAGGGTTCCAAATGGTGAACACTATCATACCTCAACAAAGCCCACAAGAAATTGATGGAAATTGATGGTCTTCAATGGAGGATCCTAGCTTTGTTGTTCCTTGAGATTTTAGAGGATTTTCTTAGAGAGAGAAATATTTGAGAGAGAAGAAATTTGGGAATGAGTTAGAATGAGTGAAAATAGGCTTAGAAAATATATATAGGGTCTCGGTTAAGGATATAACCGACTTAGATTAGTAGATAAACATTTAGGAAAAAGACCAAAAAACCCTTAAATAAAAACTATCGGGGGCCATCTACGGTCAAGACCTAAGGTCTGTACATCAATCAATGGACCGTCCTATCCTTCTGTCAATTGCTTCAGAGAATTTATTTGGGGCTGAAAATTTAACAAAGTCTGGAAGGGATCTACGGAACTTATCTACGGACCGTCAACTGGGCGATGACCCGTCCTGTTGCTTCGTAGGTCGAGGTTCAGAAACTTGGAAATCCTGAAAGTCCACAGTGCTAAGGACGGTTCCCACCTGCGGCCCGTCATTTCACCTATGGTCTGTAGGTGACTTCCGTAGTCACTCACACCAGAATTGAAAAGCTGCATTTTCCTTTCTTTGAAAGCTTGGGGTGTTACAATATCTTCAATTTGGGAACATTCGTCCTTGAATGAGAATCAAGACATCATAAGGAGGGTAGAAGACACGGACTAACAACCCAACCTAGAATGCAATCACATAATGCACATATCCGAGGAGGAAACATCAACTCCAACATAAAGCATGTTCAACACATTATTTCATGAAGACTTTATGCAACTCATACTCAATGCACATAATCATATTAGATTCTTCATGAACATGTATAATCAAGGAATCATGGAAATAACTAAGACACATGAGAGCAAAAGAGTCAACCACGAGGTAATAGGTACCTCAAGGTAGAGTAGGATCAGAAGGAAAGAGATAAGCATATTGGGACATCATATCGGCCTCGGCCTCCCAAGTAGCACTCTCAACGAATTGATTCCTCAAAAGAACTTTCACGGAAGCAACTTCCTTATTTCTTAACTTTCGGACTTGCCGGTCTAAAATCTCAACCGGAACTTCTCCATAGGAAAGACTATCCTTTATGCCATGATTCTCTAATGGCACTATAGATGTCGGATCACCAACACACTTCTTCAACAATGAGATATGGAAAACAGGATGCACCGATGCTAAATCATTAGGCAAGTCAAGCTCATAAGCAACCTTACCAACACGTCTCAAAATCTGATATGGGCCTACACAACGGGGACTAAGCTTCCCTTTCTTCCCGAAACTCTTTACACTCTTCATGGGTAAAATTTTCAAGTAAAGCCAATCATCAACATCAAATTCTAAATCTCTTCTTCTAACATTGGAATAGGACTTTTGTCGACTTTGGGCCGTTTTAACCTTTCCCTAATAAGTCGAACTTTCTCCATAGCCTCATGCACCAACTCAGGGCCTATCAAAGCAACTTCACCAACCTCAAACCAATAGGAGATCTACACCTCCTACCATAGAGAGCCTCAAATGGAGCCATACCAATACTTGAATGGTAGCTATTATTATAAGCAAATTCAATCAAAGGCAAATGATCATTCCAAGTACCCTTTAAATCAATTACACAAGCTCTCAGCATATCCTCCAAGGTCTGGGTAGTACGCTCTACTTGCCCATCTATTTGGGGATGAAAGGCCGTACTGAGCTTAACATGAGCACCAAGACATTTTTGGAATGACCTCCAAAATTGAGAAGTGAATTGTGCACCACAATCGGAGATAATGGACAAAGGCACTCCATGCAGCCTAACCATTTCCCTCAAATACAATTTAGCATAATCCTCCACTGAATAAGAAGTCTTGACGGGAATGAAATGCGTTGATTTCGTCATTCGATCTACAACAACCAAAATCGAATCATATTGTTGCCGGGTGCGAGGTAAACCAACAGTAAAATCCATAAACACATCCTCCCACTTCAAAGTAGGAATACTGATATTCTGGGTCAAACCTCCTGGCTTTTGATGCTCAACTTTCACTTGTTGTCAATTAGGTCACTTAGCCACAAATTCCACAATATCCTTTTTCATTCCATTCCACCAATAGATCTCCCGCTAGTCATGGTACATCTTGGTAGCTCCCAGGTGGATGGACTATCGAGAACCATGAGCTTCCGATAAAATTTGTCCTCATAAGTCATCTACATTGAGAATACACAAATGACCTTGATAACGAAGCACACCATCTCCCCCTAGGGAGAAAGCCTCAACGAACTTCTTTAGCACCTCTTCCTTTAATTCAACCAAATTAGGATCAAGATCTTGTTTAGCCTTTACGTCATGCACAAAACATGATTCGGAACCATTGTGAATCATAACACCACCTTTAGCAGAATCAATTAATCGAACACCCAATCGGGCCAATCTATGAACATCGCAAACCAACTCTTTCTTACTTTCCTCAACATGAGCAACACTAACCGTAAATAATCGACTACGAGCATCCGCCACCACATTAGCTTTACCGGGGTGATAGAGAACGCTCATATCATAGTCTTTTAACAACTCAAGCCACCTTCTTTGGTGAAGATTCAGATCTTTCTATTTAAGCACATATTGTAAACTCTTATGATCGGTCAAGAAGTCAACATGCACACCATACAAATAATGCCGTCATATTTTAAAGCAAACACAACCGCCGCTAATTCTAGGTCATGAGTAGGATAGTTCTTTTCATGCACCTTGAGTTGTCTTGAAGCATAAGCAATAACTTTCCCATTTTTCATAAGAACACATCACAACCCAATTCTCGAGGTATCACAATAAACTACGAAACCATCGGATCCTTCTGGTAGGGTCAATATTAGAGCCGAAGTAAGTCTATCTTTCAATTCTTGGAAAATCTTCTCACATGCCTCGGACTATATGAATTTAACCTTCTTTTGAGTCAAGGCCGTCAATGGAGAAGCAATAGAAGAAAACCCTTCAACAAACCTCCTATAATAACCGGCTAAGCCGAAGAAACTACGGATATTCGAAGGTGATAGAGATCTACGCCAATTCTTAACCGCATCCGTCTTCTTAGAATCTTTCTCAATACCTTTACCGGAAACAATGTGACCAAGAAAAGCCACGGATCTTAACAAAAACTCACATTTACTAAAATTCGCAAAGAGTTGTTCATCCTTGAGGACTTGCAATACAATCCTCAAATGATTAACAAGCTCATCCTCATTCCTTGAGTAGATCAAGATATCATCAATAAACACAATCACGAACATGTCAAGGTATTGTTTAAACACCCTATTCATCAAGTCCATAAACGCGGCCGGAGCATTTTTCAATCAAAATAACATTACCAAGAACTCTTAGTGACCATATCTTGTCCAGAAAGCTATTTTTGGGATATCATCCTCTTTCACCCTCAATTGGTGATAGCCCGAACGAAGGTCGATCTTAGAGAAATAACTAGCCCCTTGAAGTTGATCAAGCAAGTCATCTATCCTTGGAAGAGAATACTTATTATTAATACTAACCTTGTTCAATTGGCGATAATCAATGCACATACAGTGTGAACCATCTTTCTTGCTCACAAACAAGATCGGAGCACCCCATGGAGAAATACTTGATCGGATGAAACCCTTATCCAAGAAGTCTTTCAACTGATCCTTTAGTTCCTTAAGTTCTGCCAGAGCCATTCTATATGGAGGAGTAGAAATAGGTTGCGTATCCGGAAGAAGATCAATGTCGAAGTCTATTTCCCTCTCGGGAGGAATACCGGGTAAATCATCCAGAAACTCATTAACAACGGGGACCGACTCAAAAGTAGGGGTTTCGGAATCTATATCCCTCACCATAACAAGATGGTATAGGCAATCCTTATAGATCATCTTTCTAGCTTTAAGACAAGAAACAAACTGACCCTTAAGCGTAGAATTGCCCCCCTTCCATTCTAGGATAGGCTCATTTGGGAATTGTAACTTGACCATTTGGGTCCTACAATAAATAAAGGCATAGCAAGAATGCATCCAATCCATCCCAAGAATAACATCAAAATCTATTATATCAAGCTCTACAAGATCAACACGAGTGACTCTACGGGATAAGGAAACGGGGCAATTCCTATAGACCCTCTTAGCCACTATGGATTTACCAATAGGAGTAGAGACATGAAAAGGATCTAGCAACACATCCGGAACAACATCCAACTTCATAACAACATATGGCGTCACAAAAGACAAGGTAGCACCGGGATCAAGAAAGGCATAAACATCAAAGTGAAAAACTTTCAACATACCGGTAACAATATCAGGAGATCTCTCTTGCTCATGGCGAGCTTGAAGTGCATAGAATCGGTTTTCCTTAGGAACATTCAAACCCGAACCACTAGGTGGAGCTTGCTTACTCTCTCTTACCTTAGCCATGAGAGATGGACAATCCCTCATCTTGTGACCACTCTTTCCGCAACCGTAACAACCATTCGTGCCGGCTAAACATTTGCCATCATGCTTTCTCCCACACCTAGTACAAGTAGTAGATGAGAAGCCACTACCATTTCCTCCTTGTGGCTTAGGGTTAGGCACCCTATCTTTGTTGAACTTAGGAGGAGCATTGGATGAGCCTTGATTAGAGAACCTTTGTCGAATTCTAGGATGACCATGTCCATCGGACCTTGAATGAGAAAAGTTACCATCACCGGTCCTTGCCCTCTTCGTCTCTCTAGACATCTCCTTGAGCTTTTCTTCCTCTATTTGTTGAGCATACACCATGAGATGAGAAATATCCATGTCATTGACAAGCATAGCGGTGCAGCACTCTTTAACAAAGATTTTGGACACTTCCGAAGCAAAGTTACTCATTCTTCCCTAGAATCGGCAACTATAGAAGGAGCATGTCGAGGCAATGGTGTGAACTTCAAAGCATACTCTTTCACACTCATGTTCCCTTGACAAAGGTTGATGAACTCAAGCACCCTTGCCTCCCTCATCTTACGGGGAAAGAACCTATCAAGGAAAGCAACCTTGAATTTCTCCCAATCAAGAGGACCCTCATTAACCTCCCTCTCACTCTTCCACTGGTTGAACCAAATTTGAGCAACACCCTTGAGTTGATAAGCGACCAACTCCGCCTTTTCCTCCGGTGTCACACCCATAATCATCAACACATTGTACTCTTCATCAATGAATTCTTGAGGATCTTCCTCAACCTTAGAACCATGAAATTCTGGAGGGTTCATTCTAGTGAAGTCCCTCACTCTTGATACTGCCGTACCCACATTTGGGTTCACGGGAGCCACAACCTCTCTATTTGCTTGAGCCGTCGTTGCTTGAGCCAAAACTTGAAAAGCATCCCTAAACTCCACATTAGTCACTTGTTCGGCCAAAGGGTCAGCCGGAACTTGAGGAGCTTCTTGCTCCACATTCTCTCCCGCATTCCTTCTAGCGTAAGCTCTTATAGTCGCCATATCCTGAAATGCGTAGGATAGGGATTAGGAGTGAGATTTATAGAGTTAAACTCTATGGCATGACTTATGAGTAATGAAAGAAGTGAAGTTTCTTAAACTTCTTAATACCTCTCATTCATAAACATGGCATGCTTCACACTCATGAACAAGATTTTACTTGACTCGCCATATGAGACATCCTAGGATCTTTCTAAAACCTGATGCTCTGAATACAAAGTTTGTCACGACCCAAGGTACCCCCTAGATGGGACATGGCGTACATACAATCCACTTAGCATACATACATACAACATCATAGAGATTAAGGGTTCAAAAGAGTTTCTCATATCAAAGCTTTTTAAGAAAATAGCGGAAGTCTACATCTCATGTCTCAAAGCCAATCTAACATAAAGAAATAAAGTTTGGGACGTAACCCAGTACAACATTCGTAATGAAATAACATGAAAATAAGAACAACTAGGCTATGTCCTCGGATGGATGAGGACTCACCAAGTTTTCTATCAATCTTCTACTAAGCCCTAGCCATGAGTAGATGGTGAATTGCCAAGTCCTACATCAATGAAGTTAACGTAGGCAAGAGCATGCGCTAGTACAATCAAGTACCAAGTATGATAGCAATGCACATAAAACAATTAAAACATGCTAGAATGAATCATTGTCATGACATGCAATGGCCAAGCTAAAACATGATAAAACATGAGAAGCATGAAGCATAAACCATTGCCAAAGCAAGCTAAATCATCTTTACTTTAGTTTACATGAGATCATCATAACAACACTTGTGTTCATTAGTTATGGGGAAATAGCCTTAACCGACATAAAAGATCATGTGAGCTATCAACATGGAATCCGGTGTCTACCCTACACCGAAAGACGGCCATCCTACTTGCCAAGGTAGGGCCTTTTACTTAACTTGTAGCTTACATGGATCCACTAGCTAGTGTCTATCATAGACCATTATCCTATGGGGGCACATAGGTATGGGATAAGGAGATTGCTACTAGAAACCCGGCCTCTACTACGGGAGAGCTTCAATCTAAATATCCTCTCGGTGCTAAGCATATTTCCCACAAAATAGTTATTTATCATATTCATATTATTATCCATGGAAAGATACAACAAGGGTTACCAATCCAAGCTAAAGTCATGTTTATAGACGTTTTATCTTCCATGGACTAGTCCAAGCTTACATCATTAGAATAGCTCCTTAAGAACATGGGTAATCGCCTCTTTGTTCTTTTAACTCATAGTGTATTACGTGAGAAACCCTTTCACAACTCAACACAACATCTTCATGTCATAACTTTGGTACTTCACTCTCAAAGCACCCTTAACTCATCATTAAATTCATATGAGACATGCATAAGTTCATAAGCTTCATCATTACATAGTTACTCGTGCTCAGAATTCATGGATCATAGAGTTCATATGGGTTCATAAAAGTTCAACTTAAATCATGCAATTCAATGCAAGCTCATGCTTAGAAGGTCATAAATAAGACAATTTACCCATACTTGAAGGAACTCACATAATAGAGGAAAAATCTTGCTTTTGATTTGAACATACTAAATTTCATAAAGTCATTCTCAATTCATTCATAATTCATGCATAACTTCATAGAGATTTCATAAAAGTACTCAATGCATAGCTCAACCCACCAATCAAAGCATAGATTAGTAAATTGGGGAGAAATAGCGTGGGTTCATGGGGATTCATTCAATATTTACATCAAATCATATAATTCATGCTAATTTGTGCACTAAATTACTTTATCACACTAGATCGTGCACTAGAAATCATAAAATCAACAATTGAAATCATAATTGAAGAACCCATAGGAATTGATCAAAACCCTAATTCAATTGGGGAAATTGAACCTTGAAGAAAGTTGAGGACCCATTGGAGGAAAGGGCTCCAAATGGTGAACACTATCATACCTCAACAAAGCCCACAAGAATTTGATGGTCTTCAATAGAGGATCCTAGCTTTGTTCTTCCTTGAGAGTTGAGAGGATTTTCTTAGAGAGAGAAATATTTGAGAGAGGAGAAATTTGGGAATGAGTTAGAATGAGTGAAATTAGGCTTAGAAAATATATATAGGATCTGGGTTAAGGGTATAACCGACTTAGATTAATAGATAAATATTTAGGGAAAAGACCAAAAATCCCTTAAATAAAATTGTCGGGGGCCATCTACGGTCCGTACATCAATCAACGGACCGTCCTGTCCTTCGTCAATTGCTTCAGAGACTTCATTTGGGGCTGAAAAATTGGCTAACTCTTTAAGGGATCTACGGAACCCATCTACAGACCGTCAACTGGACGACGACCCGTCCTGTTGCTTCTTAGGTCGAGGTTCAGAAACTTGAAAATCCTAAAAGTCCACAGTGCCAAGGAAGGTTCCCACCTACGGCCCGTCATTCCACCTAAGGTCCGTAGGTGACCTCCGTAGTCACTGACACCAAATTTAAAAAGCTGAATTTTCCTTTCTTTGAAAGCTTTGGGTGTTACACACACATTGTGGCGGATGCCCTTAGTCGGTTATCTATTGGAAGTGTTGCTCATGTTGAAAATGAAAAGAAGGAATTGGTGAGAGATGTACATAGACTGGCCCGGTTGGGTCTGTAGTTGATTGACTCCACTAATGGAGGGGTGGTTGTCCATAATGGATCGGAATAGTCCTTCGTGTCGGATGTGAAAGAAAAGCAAAGTTTTGATCCAATATTTATGAAGTTGAAATAGGTGGTGCTTAAAAAGTCCGTAGAGGCTTTCTCCCATAGGGGAGATGGTGTGCTTCGATATCAAGATTGAATGTGTGTTCCCGATGTAGATAGTTTGAGGGAGCAGATTTTATCTGAAGCACATAATTCTCAGTATTCCATTGGCCCGGGAGCCACCAAGATGTACCATGATTTGCGGGAAGTCTATTGGTGGAATGGGATGAAGAGGGACATTGCAGAATTTGTGGCTAAGTGTCCTAATTGTCAACAAGTGAAAGTTGAGTATCAAAAGTCGGGAGGTTTGTCCCAAGACATTAGTATTCCAACTTGGAAGTGGGAAAATTTGAATATGGACTTTACTGTTGGTTTGCCACGCACCCGGTGACAAATGACTCAATATGGGTTATTGTGGATCGTATGACGAAATCAGCCCATTTCATTCCTGTTAGGGTTTCTTATTTGGCTGAGGACTATGCTAACTTTTACCTAGGGGAAATGGTTAGGTTGCATGGAGTGCCCCTATCCATTATATCCGATCATGGTACACAATTTACTTTTCAATTTTGGAAATCTTTCCAAAAGGGCCTTGGTACCCGTGTTAAGCTTAGTAAAGCCTTTCATCCACAATTGATGGGCAAGCGGAATGTACTATCAAAACTTTGGAAGATATGTTGAGAGCTTGCGTGATCGATTTCAAGGGTAACTGGGATAATCATTTGTCTTTGATTGAGTTTGCCTACAACAATAGTTATCATTCCAGTATTGGCATGGCTCCATTTGAGGCTCTTTATGGTAGGAGGTGTAGATATCCTATAGGTTGGTTCGAAGTGGGCGAAGTCTCTTTGATAGGTCTTGAATTGGTACATGAGGTTATGGAGAAAGTTCAGCTTATAAAAAAGTTTGAAAACGGCTCAAAGTCGACACAAGTCCTATGCCAATGTTAGAATGAGAGATCTAGAATTTGATGTCAGCGATTGGGTCTACTTAAAAATTTCACCCATGAAGGGTGTAGTGAGGTTTGGGAAGAAAGGGGAGTTTAGTCCCCGTTATGTGGGCCCATATCAGATTTTGAGGCGAATTGGCAAGGTGTCTTATGAACTTGACTTGCCTAATGATTTGGCATCGATTCACCCAGTTTTCCATGTCTCCTTGTTGAAGAAATGTGTTGTTGATCCGGTATCTATAGTGCCATTGGAGAGTCTTAGTGTAA
The DNA here is from genome assembly GCA_018342035.1 of Solanum appendiculatum. Taxonomy (NCBI): domain Eukaryota; kingdom Viridiplantae; phylum Streptophyta; class Magnoliopsida; order Solanales; family Solanaceae; genus Solanum; species Solanum appendiculatum. Next base: position 482,985 of record JAGDQO010001545.1, on the reverse strand, counting down.
AGGAGAGTGTTTCTTATTAAGATGTGCCGATTGAGATTTTAGACCGACAAGTTCAGAAGTTAAGAAATAAGGAAGTCGCATCCGTGAAGGTTCTATGGAGGAACCAGTTAGTTGAGGGTGCTACTTGGGAGGCTAAGGCCGATTTGATGTCCCATTATGCTCATCTTTTTCCCTCCACCCCTACTCTAGCTTGAGGTATTTAGTCCCTCATGGTTCCCTCTTTTGGTCTCATGTGTTTTAGATATTTCCATGATTTTTCATTTATGCATGATCATGAAAAATAGGGCTTAGTTTTGAGAAAATTACTTGATTGATTTCTTCATGTTTATGTGGATTTGTGTATATTTTGCATATTGACATTATGAAATGATGTTTTTAACATACTGTAGCTTGGAGTTGATGTTTCCTCCTCGGATACCTGCATTTAAGTGATTGCATGCATGATGGGCTGTTAGGTTTAGTCCCTATCCTCCTTATGATGTCTTAATTCTCATTCGAGGATGAATGTTTCAAAGGGGGAGATATTGTAACACCTTGGATACAAAAAGGAGACAAAAGTTGCAGTTTCCTGGAATTCTGGTGCCAATACCTACGAAGCCACCTACGGCTCGTGGTCTGACATACAGACCGTAGGTGAGGCCCGTGGTTGGGAACCCCAAATTCCTTAAAAAGTTAACCTTGAGTACTTTTTATACAATTCGTAAGGACGGCCTGTCACTCCATGTACGAGCCGTAGGTAGGTCTCGTAGGTGAGACCCATACTTAGTGAAATTTTTAGGGCCAAAAGTCGAACCTACGCTGGCCATGTACGGACCATAGGTAGACCCACGGACCATACATGGTGTCCCGTCATTGGAGGTCCAAAAGTGAATATTCTCTGAAGCTATCTACGGTTTAATAGGACGGTCCGTAGGTTATCTTATGGACCGTAGGTCCAACAGTAGCTGGGGGTCCGACAGTTATTTTAAAGGGCTTTTTTTAAGTCGGTTTGGCCCTTAACCTAAGCCCTATATAAACCTTTTAAGCCTAATTCTACCCATTCTTAACCATTCCAAAACTCTATCCAAATCATCTCTCCAAAAATAATTCTCTCACTAGAAGAAAGGAAGAAGAAGAAGAAAGCTAGGGTTTGAATGTCAAGTCCCCTAATCCACCATTGATTCCAAGCTTTTGGCATTGAGATATGATAGATTTAATCTAAGGAGTCCTTTCCTCCATAGGGTTCCTAAATTCCCCAATTTTCAAAGTAAGAATTCTCAATTGAATTTAGGTTTTCTTCTATCATGTGGGTTCTTATCAATTATGATCAAATTGCTTTAATTATTATTTCTTATGCACAAAATTGAATTATATTGCATGTTTTAAGATGAATCTCCACGAGCCCATGTGAAATTCATGATTTCTAGATTATGATTTATTAATGATGTTTGAACTATGAAAAGATGAAATTTATGAAGTTATATAAACCTATGCATGATTTATGGTTTTCAAGCTATGATTCTTTGATGAAGTTTATGAATGATCGAAAGATGAGTTTTATGAAAATATCTTGTTCAATTATGAAATTATGATGATTTAAGGATGCTTTAAGATTGAGGTATGAATGTTATTGTGGTATTGTGAAAGGTTTTCTCACATTAAGGATTCATAAAGGTTGAAATGTTTTCCCATATAAACTTTGAATAAAGATAAAGGGGCTATCCTAATGATAAGACAAGAGGTAATTACCCATGTCTATTAATGATAAGATAAGTTATGAAGTTATGAAGTTATGACTATTCCATGGGAACTATGCTTAGCACCGAGTGGATATCGAGATGGAAGTTCTTCTGCTAGTAGAGGCCGGGTTTCTAGTAGCAAAATCTTTGTCCCATACCTATGTGCCACCATAGGTTTTTCTTAGATAGACATTGGCTAGTGGATCCACCTAATCTAGAAACTATGGTTCTTACCTTTGCAAGTAAGGACACCACTTATCGGTGTGGGGTAGACACTGGATTCCATGTTGTAGCTCACATGGTCTATGTCAATTAAGGCTCACTTCCCACAATAATGAACTAAGGTTACCTTCTAAAAGCTTTTGGGCATATGTTGTTTTAAGATGATTTCCTTGAATCTTCATGGCTTTTAACTCATGTTTTCATCATGTTACCTTATGATTAAATTGGTCAATATATCTTATATATAGTCCTTTTTAGCATAGTTATCATACTTGGTACATTCCATGACCTAACGCATACTTTTTGCCTACATTGTCGCATAATGTAGGGCTTCGCGATTCTTCTCATTTTGCTCGTGGCTAGTGAGTACATAGTGACTTGAAAACTTGGTGAGTCCTCATATGTTCGAGGACACTTCCTTGTTATTCTTTTATGTTTCTTTACCTTTTGAGTTGTAATGGGTTATGTCCCAACGTTCTTTCTATTCTTTGATAGATGGCTGTGATGACTATGTTTAGACTTCCGCTATGTTTTGTAAACTCTTTGGATATAAAAATTTGCCTTTTAAACCCTTATCTATTATTATCTTGTATGATGTATGCTAAATGGCTTGTATGGGGATTTTTGGGGTCTTGTACACGTTGTCAAGTCTAGAGGGTACCTTAGGTTGTGACAAGTTGATGAGTGGTAGATTTACACATATTTGAGGCCTATTTAGCTCAATAGTTAGTGTCTTCAATGCCTAATTATGTCCTATTCTAATAATATTTCTTTTATTTGCAGCTATGAAGGCTAAAGGACAAGGCAATGATGAATGTTTGAAAGAATGGCCAAAAGTGTAAAAAGAACTGTAAATCCCACATTGTTTATCGACAAACAAGAAAGGCAAATTGCCCTATGGGTATGCCTCCTCCAAAAGTGATAGACTACAGCATTTGGAATGATTGAGGTAGGTCAATGAACAAAAAGGAGAGTGGTGACTCGCTGAATAAGAAAGGCAAACACATTGACCATCACCAAAGACGATAGTACATGATGAAAAATTAAAGGCTTGAAAGGCAAACATAGTTGGTAGTCAGTGATACACCGAATGTGAAAGGGAGACTCGAACAAGCTCACCGATTGAGGTTCAAACACTTGAAGCCTAGAGCAAGAGAAAGGCGAGCTGGAGAGCAGTTGGCGATTCACCCAATCTAATCGACGAGCTCGACTACCATTGCCTAGTGGTCAAGTATTGAGTTTTTGGGTAGCATTTTGGAAAATTATAAATAGCCTAAATGAAAATGAAAGAGAAGCAAAAGAGGAGATTTTAGTTACAAAATTCTGAATCTTTTCTTAGAGAGAGAAACACTTTACTTTATGAAGAACACTTTTAGTGTTTAGAGTATTCAAATTTTGCTCTTGAAATTGACAATTTGAAGTTGGAATTCAAAGTGGATTTGTTTGTAAATGCTTAATTTCATGCTACGTCATGGCTGTTGTCATGGAAGGTATAATTGTTTTGCTTTTTGTGATGGGTGGCTAAAACCTCAAATCTAGGGGTGCAACCATGGAGTTGAGTGTTTATTTAATGTAGTAGATATTTTGTTATGCTATTTTTTGTTGTTAGTACATGGATTTTAGCTAATTAGTATGGGGTAACTTATGGGTTAAGGTTGCAAACTTAATTCCTACTTACGATCTTCGATTGATGCTCGAAAGAGTTTGATTGGCATGGGTAATTAGTCTGATACTTTCAATTTAAGTTTGACGTCTTTAAGTTACTTGAAAATAGAGATTATGGGTCAGATTTATTTTCCCTATTGTTGCATCGAAAGAGAGAATAATGTAAGGTATTGGGTTGTTTAGTATAGCACATATATGAGACCGAAAGGAGATTCTATGATATAATGCTTTTTGATCAAAAAAAGATTAGTGTCATTGAAGATGACCCAGCCTATCCATGAATTTTCATCACTAAAGAGTAACACAATTACCCCTATGTGATATCAATTTTCGATCTCTGCACTCCTAGATTAATTGTTACTTATTTGAATTTCTGAAATCATAGCTTAATTGAGACTTTTGATAACCAAACCCTTTTAATTAAATTTTGTGCAATCATCCACTCATTTGTTTTATGGCTGCAAATGAGCGAATTTGCATTCCAAATTTATTGATAGAATTTCTTGCCATGTATCATTCTCTATAGGATTCGACCATGACTCTTTGTTGGGTATTTTTATAGACAACTATTACTTACTCTTTTTATTAGTTTTGAAGAGTTGTTTGAGTGTTATTAGCAGACTATGTGTCCCGTTTCATGAGTTTCCAGCAGGTGTAGGCCGAGAACTTAGACTTGGTGGTAAGTTTCAAAGGTTGCCTATTCTGGAGTGGAAGTCGGACTGCATTAGTATGGACTTTGTGGTAGGTTTTCCTCGTACTTCTAGAGGTGTTGAAAGTATTTGGGTCATTGTTAATCGATTGACCAAATTAGCACACTTTCTCCCTGTTCTGTCTTCATTCAGTGCCCGTACCACACTTGAGAAGTGGTCTGTCTTCATGGTGTGCCAGTCTATTATATCAGATTGGGGTGCAAAGTTTATTTCTAGCTTTTAGAGTACTCTTTAGGATGAGTTAGGCACTTGCATTGACCTTAGCATAGCTTTCCACCAGCTAATTCATGGTCAGACAGAGCGTACTATTTAGGTTCTTGATGATATGTTACGGGCATGTATTTTGGAGTTTGGAGGTCAGTGGGACCAGCTCTTTCATTTGGTGGAGTTTTCATACTCCAAACGCTACCATTCTAGCATTCAGATGGCCCTAGTCGAGGCCTTATATGGTAGACGTTGTCGCTCTCAGGTTGGTTGGGTTGAGTCTACACAGCCTAGTCCATGTGGTATAGACTTGATTATGAGGCTTTGGAGTAGGTAAGGGTGATTCTGGACAGACTTCAAACAGCTCAAAGTGGCACATAAGTTATGTTGATTGTAGGTGGCGGCCTTTGAGATTCTCAGTTAGTGATAGAGTGTTTCTCTGTGTTCCCTATGAATGGCGTGAGGGGATTTGGGATGTGGGGCAAGCTACCTTTCGTAATTCTCCGAACCGCTAAAGAGGTTGCATATGAGCTGGCTTTAACTCTGATGTTCACAGCTATTCACCCAATTTTTCATGTTTCGATGCTCCGAAAATATGTTCTCGATGAGTCTGATGTGCTTCAGTATGTTGTAGTAGAGTTTGATGATTGCTTCACCTTCGTGGAGGTGTCAGTTGCCAATTTAGCAAAAAATGTGCAACGGTTGCATTCAAGATCCATTCTTGTAGTTAAGGTCCGTTGGAGGAATCATCGTGTTGAGGAGGCTTCCTGGGAGACCAAGCAAGATATGTGAGAGTAGTTTCCTTGCTTGATTGAGCCTTCAGGTACTTCTTGACTCTTACTTTCACGAAGGAAAGTAATTTTTAGTAGTGGATGTTTTAATAACCTCGAATTCATTTCTATGTTTATGCCTCTTATTAATTGATTAGAGCTTTCCTATAGTGACCCCAAGTCATTTATGACTTGCTGGGACTGATAGTTCGATCACCTAGTTGTTCGATTAGTTTTTGTGCGAGTTTTAGTGTTTTTGATCTTCTGAACCTTGAACGGGCAGTTTTGACCAAATGTTTGAGAAGATGACCTCAGAATACACTTCTAATAATTCAATTAGCTCCGAAATGGTCATTTTAGGCTAGTAGCATGGTTTACAGGACTCTCGAGGCTTTCTGTGTGGTTCTGTGTGATTAAGCATTTTATCTTTCAAGTTAAGCCCTAAGTTCTACTTTAGTCAACATTCTGAGTAAATGAGCTCGGATGCGAACTTTGTCAGCACGGTTAGTTTCAGAATGTTGAGTTCGTTATAGAATGACCCTTCGTTTGGATCTTGAGGCTTTCAGGCTAATTCTGAGCCCCATTCTAGATTTTGGCTTAAAATAGAATTTGGGTGTGGGACCTGCTTTTTGCCGAGATGACCTCGTATTGGAAAACTGCTCCATTAAGTCCAGAATATCAAATTTGGTAGGGTTGCATATCACTTTTGCATACACAGGGCTTCCAAACAAATTCAAAACACCCCATCGAGAATTTTTGAACTTGCCAAAACTAGCTAATGTTATTTAAGTAGTGCAGGGCCATTTGGTCTTTGCGATCGTGGAGGTAAGTTGACTTAAGGGCTATATTCACGAGGCTCTAGCTGCGATCACATGAAGTCAGTTCTCTCCTTGCCACATTCGTGGTACCCTCGCCATGTTTGCAACGATCGTGTTCATGGAGGGTTTTCTGTATTTGTGAAGAGACGCGCGGACTAGTCTTATTTAAAGACCATTCGCGGGGCAGCTTCTCTAAAAAGAAATGATATGGTGTTTTCTTGCTCGTTTCTTGTTGGAGTTCAGTGATTTGAAGTCCAACGCATCCATAATCATTGAAGCTACGTGGTGGAGTGATGGGACTGTGTTGGTGATCCTCTATTTGAGGTGAATTTGAGCTCAAAGTTGCTGCCCCGATCCTTTTCTTTAGCTTTCTTGTTGGTTATTGTGCATGTGTTGTTGTTCACTATTTTAGGTCTCCGATTGTGTGCCATTTTGGAACACAAGTTCGAGGTGTAGTTTAGGACCTCTTGAGGGAGTCAATTTCAAAAATCCCAACGCGGGTCCCACAATTCTCGTTTGACTCCAAAATTTGTCCATTTCCATTTTATCTATTTTTAGTGTCTAATCGATCGTATTTATGTTGTTATCCTATTTTTTATAGCTTGGTAGCATTCGGAGGGCATTAGGAAAGTAAAATCTCAAGCCTTGTGATTTAGAGGACGTGCACTCGGCATACTTCTAGGCTACAACTTCCTTTCTATTAAGATTGAGCTTGAATGTGTGAATTAATTATGATTACTGTGAATGGGTACCTAGTTATTCTTACTTTTCTTTTTAGAATACATGTTTTAGGATTGCTCGAGGCTGTTTCAAGGGTAGTACCATGCTAATTGGGGTTGTATGTGTGTTATGCATGCTAGCATAGAATAGTGTTACCTTAAACTCTCGAACTTTGTAGCTTTGTTTTTTCTCCAACGTTGTTTCGGATGGACTAGGTCCTTTTAGACTAGAATGGCAGACTTGAGTCTGATAGTATGAGCCTTAGTCTAGGCATTTGCATAACTTGTTAGACCTTCTATCTTCTCTCCATGTGTCCTTAACTCCGATGTGTTATCAGAGGTTGTGTACTTTCTCAGGGTCGGTGAAGTTCAACCTCAGAGCTTTTTATGATCCTTTGGAAGTGGACGTCAATCCACAATGGCTTTGAGCCTACTGGAGATCCTCTTCGGAATTAACACGCCCCCGAGTCACTCTTGCTAGCTTGGCGGCTTATGCCTCTGGGAGTGGACTGACTGGCTAGGTGGCCTAGATATCTAAGATCATCTATGGAGACGACACGCCCTCTGTCATTCTTGCTAGTTGGGTGGCTTATGGCCCTAGGAGTGGAATGTCTGGCTGGGTGGCCTAGATTTATCGTCACTTTTGCTATCTGGGCTACAAGTTCACTAGATTCTTGGTGTGTGGTTACTTGGGCTAGGAGCCCGACTGATATTCTTGGATTAAGATTTGGGGTTACCATTCAGTCTTGTAGTCTTAGCTATTTTGTGTACCTATCAGGCTTATGGGGGTTCATTTTGGTTTTATTTAGATTTGCGCACGAGTGTACCTTCTGAGCTTATAAGGTCCTATTAGGTTTAGTTTAGCAGTACTTAGATTAACTTTTAGTATGCTCATGTGCTTTCTTTCTTTTCCTGCTTTGACCTTTGTTTGTGTCTAGATTCTCCCATTTCATATTGTTTTTACCTTTCTTGATCACTCGGCCTATGATGCCTACTGAGTACCTTTCTTTTGGTACTTATGTTACACTCTACATCTTTCTCGTGATGCAGATCCTAGTACCAGCTACAAGTGGTGATCGTTCATGCAATCTTTTGCAGCTTGTGGATATCAGAGACTAGGGTGAACACTTGGCGTCCTGGACCCTGGACCAGCCTGTCTCCTTTTATACTTATGTTAGCTATTCTTTTCCAATGAGATAGCTTGTTGTGGTCCATTTTTGGGACTTGCATTTTTTCATGTTAGAAATCTATGTACTTGTGACTTTTAGGTTCTAGGAAGGTTTCTATTGTATATTGTTTTGGTTTGTTCCTATTTCTTTCTTTTTTTGTTAATATTATTTCTAATTAGTTCTGCCCTTGTATTTATTACTTGTCGTTCTGGGTTACAGGTTGGCTTACCTACTGGTGGGTTGTAGTACGTGCCATTCTAATTCAACGGATCGGGTGGTGATAAGTTCTCATCGGAGCTCGTTTACTCATATTTTTGACTAAAGTCAAACTCAGGCCTTAACTTGAAAGTTAAAACACATAATCGCACAGACTCGCATTAAAAGCTTTGGGAGTCATGCCGACCATGCTACTAGCCCAAAATGACCCTTCCGAAGCTGATGGAATCGTCATAATTTGATTCTGAGGTCATCTTCTTGAACTTTTGGTCAAAACTAACCGTTCAAGGTTCAAAAGCTCTAAAACACTAAAACTCGCAGAAAAACTAATAGAACGACCAGGTGACCAAACTCTCAGTTCCAACAACTCATAAATGACTTGGGGTCACTACAAGAAAGCTCTAAACGACGAATAAGAGCCATAAACACAGAAATGACCTGGAAGTCATTACAAAGTGCCAAAAAGGACATAGGGTGAAATTCTCCTAATTGGGCCGAGAGGCTTTAGAAGACTACTAGATTCGTCAATTTGGCATAATGAACACACCTAAATGAGTTAATATAAATTATTTGTTTGAATTTCGAAATATAAGAACCATAACACTAGTTTGCCTTTAATTCTAGATAACAAGTATAATAGTATAATTTAGTTAATAATTCCCCATTTAATACCTCAAACTAAAATAGTAGTCATTAGATTAAATTTATTCACAAATTGTAAGTTCTCTCACCACATTCTCTGTGGGATTCAACTCAAACCCTATTTGATTATTATATTTTAATAGAGAATTCTTTATTCCTATTTGAGAGTGTAATTTGGGCGACATCAAAATTCTAGCTTCAAAGACTATGCTGGGTTGAGTCTAGCATAAACATTTCAAAGACTTTCCTGGGTTCAGTCTAGCATAAAGCATTTGAGTGTCATGACTCAAAAACTTGATTCATGATGACACCTACCAATAGGTAAGCCGACACATAGCCTGGAACAACAAGAAATGGGACATAATGGGCAAAAATCGAAATTCAACTAAACTAACAGCAACATTAGGAAAATAAATAGCAAAAGAGAAGAATTATATATATATAATAAATCAAGATCCAATCCCACAACCTGGTGGTCAATAGTACAAAGCTACTAAAGCGTGTTAAAGATCCAAAATAAGCAAAATAAATATAGACTTGTCTAGAATAAAAAAAACTAGCCTAAACTAGGGGTGTCAATTGAGCGGGTTGGGTTGAAATTGGAGATATTCAAATGGGTTTAATAAAAAATGGGTTGGATCATGACCCACCCAAATTTACTTTTGGTTCAAATGGGTTGGGCTCAAATGGGCTAAAAGTCGGGTTGGGTCATGAACCTCCCAATTTGATCCGCCTAATCTCAATAATTTTAACATAATGTTATTTACCTTTTACAACCACAATTTGAATTTCAACTCAAGAATATTAAAAGAAAAACAGTTATAAATGGATAGATAAATCCTAGAAGATATTAAATAATCTTGAGCCCAACCCATAAAATATTGGGCGGGTTATCTATATTTAGGCTCATTTTGACATCTCTAGCTAGAATTATTTATAGATCGAGATGAGTCAAACTAGGACATTGTCAACTCATCCTCAATCTCTAGATGTGTCTACTACAAGAACAATAAACGGTGTCTGCTGGCACTCGAGTCTGCATTAGGAAAACAAATGTAGAGTGTAGCGTGAGTACCAAAACAACAAGTAACAAGTATGCATCATAGGCCGACTGGGCTTGGGAAGTAAAAACATAATTTAAAGCCAGAAGTAAATAGTAACTAAGATTATGAAGAAAGGAATAATAGCGACAAGCCAAACCATGCGCCTCAATAATCTAACAGGAAGTAGAAATATAAAGTAAAGCGACTAACTAGAAAGGAACAGTAGTAATAAGCCTAGCCATGCGCCTCAATAATCTAATAACAAGTAGAAAGATAAAGGTAACTAGACCCTCATAAGCCCAAAAAGTACACTCGTGCGCAATTGAAAGGAAATAAACCAAATCGACCCCCATAAGCACAATAAGTACACAAAAGAGCTATTGATATCCCCAGCTATGATTAATTATGGTCTGAAACTAAAATGGCTGACCCCGAACTCGAAACACGGCAAAGGCACCTTAAAGAACCCAATAGAACCAAGACGTCAAGACTCAAACCCAACTCATAGAAGTGTTCCTTAACTTAAATAGATAGTAAAAGTGTGCATGAACCTCGAACCACACCTAGTAAAAGTGTGCACAAACCTCAAACATTCGATTGGTAAAACTGTGCCCAGAACTCGAACTATTGCTAGTACACTCTAATGAATTCCAATATACCCATTCATCATCGTGTGAAAATAAAAATTAGACAACCTTCATAGTCATAAGGTAGGCTTGTTTAATTACCCAGAAATTACCCGAATTGAAGGCTAAAAAAGGATTTCTATCAACTAAGCATGAACACGTGCTAAGAACCCTCCCAAAACTAGCTAAACAACATGTAAATCCCAACACAAATTCAATCTAATATCTATAAGTCATGGCCTACCTCGAAAACATGCGCTCCAAAATAAACAAATCAAAGCTCTACCCTTCAGAATTGCCTCCGATTATTCCCATGCTAACATATAAATGATCACAATGTCAATACAAATGTTTTGACATCCGATTTTCAACGATTGAATAAGAGACTGAAAAATGAGTCCAAAACGACATTGTAGGATCCATGCAAGGAATCCCATAATTGACTCTGTCAATTGGTTACATTCGGATCAAGGAGATCATTCCCTAAAGATGGGAACAAATCCGAGCTTATATCAACCCAAAACTCTTTCATGAACCAAGATGATCAACAATAACCATTGAAGACTAAAACAGAGGAGAGGGAAGAAAACTTTTGGGTTTTAAATGCATATTTACTCACTAGCACAACCAACGCATTGCTCCAAAGAATTTGAACAACTGCTAGAAGATTGCGATGCAAATTGGGCTATCATCGTCCTATAATTGAGGAAAATATAATGAAATAAGATGCTGAAAATGGGATTTAACGACCACCGATGGCCGAAAAATTGATTACTATGTTTGCTCAAGCGATGCGTTGGCTGCTAAAGTGGATAGGCCTTCGCTGCCAATGTCCTCTAAAGTGGCTCCTTGGCCACTAAACCGTCCACCGCTTAAGCACTACTAGGGCCACTAAAGTAGTGTGACGGCCACTAAAGCGGGGCTAGGGCCGCTAAAGCCACTAGGCCTTAACTGGAAAGCCCCACTAAAATGGAGCCTTGGCCCCTAAAGTGACTACCACTTTAGATGTGCCAGGACCGCTTGGGCGGCTACACCAGCAAAAAATAGCAAAGTCCCAATGGACATCTTTCGGGTGCTCAGGATTGGTTCAGAAACTCGTGCGTGATAAATGCTCAAAATACTCTCTAAAACCAATTAAAAGAGTAAGCAAGTGGTATCTCGTAGAAAATTTTATCAAGAATTTTAGATTGTAAAATCATTCATTTCTAATAGTAAAAGCAAGTGGGTGAATAATTTCCCCAATTTAATATAAGGATTTTGTTATCACAAGTCGCAATTAAACTAAGATTTCAGAAATTTCTATTAATAACAAGTAATCTAGGAGTGCGGGGATTGGAAATCAATGTCACATAGGGGTAATTTTGTTGCTTTATAGTGATGAACATTCATGGATAGGTTGGGTCATCTTCAATGACAATAATCTTCTTTCGATCTCAAGGCATCATATCAGAGAATCTCATTTCAATCTCATCTATGTGCTATAATGAACAACCCAAAACCTTATACTATTCTCTCTTTTAATGCAGTAATAGCGCAAATTGTTCTGACCCATAGGCTCTATTTTTAAGTAAGTTACACACATCAAACCTACATTGCAAGTATTAGACAAATTAACCACTCTAATCAATCTCTTTCGAGCATCAGTAGGAGATCAGAAGTAGTAATTAAGTTTACAACCTTAACCCATAAGTTAATCCCTTGCTAATTAGCCCAAAACCTTGTATGAACAGCAGCAAAACAGAGCATAACACAATACCCAATACATTAAATCAACACCCAACCCCATAATTGCACCCCTACATCTTTGAGTTTTAGCCACCCATCACAAAAACTAAAGAGATTATACCTTCCATGAAAGCATCTATGGGTAACATGAACTAAGCAATTAAAAGCAAATCCACTTTGAATTAAACTTCAATTTATCAATTTCTAGAGCAAAGTTGAAAAACACCCCAAAAACTAAAAAGTGTTCTTCACAAGATAAAGTGTTTCTCTCCCTTTCTATTGTTCTCAACACAGAATTTTTCCAAAACAAAAACTCTTCAAAAAAAACTATCGCTTTCCTTTCTTTTGGCTATTTATAATTTCCCCAAAATTTCGGCCAAAACACATTGTGTGACCCATTGGGAGACATTAGTCGAGCTCACCGATCACGATTGGCGAATCACCAACTTCTCCTCAGCTCGCCTTTCTCTTGCTCTATGCTTCAGGTGTTTGATTCTCAGTCTGCGGGATTGTTCTAGACTGCCTTTCACACTTGATGAATCGGTAAGTACCACCTTGGTTCGCCTTTCAAGCCTTTAATTTTTCTGCTGGTACTGTCGGCTTCGGTGATGGTCAGCAAGTTCGCCTTTCTCATTTGGTGCATCACCATTTCCCTTGTTTGCTTGCCGACCTGCCTCAATAAATTAAGTGTTGTGTACTATCAACTTAGGCGAGTCAAGCTCATTGGGCGATCCTTCTTACTTATTTGGCAATCAACAGTGTATAGTTTACACTTCTTTTTACATTTTTTACCATTCATTCAAACATTCAACCCTTCCTTGTCCTTGAGCTTTTATAGTTGCAAATCATAAAGATATCATTAGAATGGGACATAATTAGGCATTGAGGACACTAATTTTTTAGCTAAATAGGCCTCAAATGAGTGTAAATCTACTACTCATCAACACCCCTAACTTAAACTTTCACTTATTCTCAAGTAAATCCAGAACACAATCAACTTAACAAGGGTGTCTACAGCTATACTAAATGAGAGCTAGCATGCATGTGCCATCACAAGATTACTCTTAACAACATGCTACATTTAATCATGATCAAGAAGCTTCAAATGATTACTAGTCGGTCTCAACACAAGCTCAAGTTCACTTTAGCTTCTTTTCTAATACAAGACCATGTTTCAACAAATGCATTCAAGTGACCTCACATCAAGAACGATTCCATGCTCTCACAAACCAAATTAATGAAGAAATAAGGAATCAATGCAACTCTCACTCTCTCAAAAGAGAAATACATGCAAACTTCATGCCATCAGTTTTCCAATATTTTCCAATCATCACATAATCTGGTTCATGCAAGATATCAAGGGACTTTTAGGCTTGTAATGGGGCTGAGGGTTAAGGTATGGTCAATTTGGGTTAGTGAATTCACCTTTTCAAAGAATTGTTGCAATCATCTTCACCTCTTCTCAAGGCTTTTTCATTCTTTTCCATTTGAGAACTCAAACTTTAACTTCTGAATCACATATTTGGAATCCCCTTTTATTTCACCAACTTCTCTTTTTCATTTCACATTTTCAAAATTGTTCATCATAATATTTCTTTACTCTCTTTTTTATATAAGGAGGGGTTCCTACTTTTTGTAACAAACTTCAAAGTTGAGTCTCATTTTATCTTTCTTTGACTTACACTTGGCTTTCCTTCCTCTTTCCTTTTCACACCCCCAACTTAGGCTTTTGGCCTACGTTGGATGTTCAAACATAACAATGCTTCAAAAAGGATTTTTGATGAGAAAATGGGGACAAATTGGCTCAAGAGATTTCGATGTAGTTTGTCAAAAAGTGGTTTAGGCTCAAATGGTCCAAAAATGGATGCACAAACCTCACAAGGTAGTCACAAAGGATATGGACATTTGGGTTCCCTCTCAGAATTTTCGGCCAAGATCATGCCTTACACTTACCAAGGTTTAGACAATTAGACTTACAAGGAAAATTCTAGGATTCGACACACATGCTTTCAAATGAAACCTCACCACACATGGCACTTTGAATACACTCATTTAACACAGCCCGAAAAGATCAAAAGCTTACATGTGATGTTCATTGCATTGCTCGCATAAAAACACAGCTAGTCAACAAAAGATTCAAAAAGATTGCTCAAAATAGAAATCAAATTGATTTCATTCTATACAACATGCTTATTATGAGTACTATTAAAGATATCGATATTGAACACAATCGATCCTCAAATTATTATTAATGAAAACACAAGCATTTCACAATTTCTAAAACTCATGGGGATAGTTACAATTATTTGAGAGAAAACAAAAGAGACAAAAGGAGATAAAGCAAACCAATCGAAACACTATAATAAAACAAAAAACAAAATACTACATCATCTAAAACTGAAACTAACAAATTACAAAGCAAAAGGGGAATATTGGAAAAAATGGCCTCACCCCACAAAAATAAAAGTGTAATGTCCTCAAGGCAAAAGTAAAGATTAGGGGAGGAAGAGTGAAAAAGTCCCCCTGACAAGCTATGCTTGTGGAGTGCTCTCATCTAGGTCTCTGGAGGAGTAGCATCATCCGGGGCATTAGTGCCGGCAATAGTATCATAGGAGGCAGAAATGTAGCATCAACTGGGGCACTAGTGCCCGACACATCACTAGGAGGAATAGTGGAGTCGGAAGAGACTCCACTGGTGCCAACTGCAGAGGTCTCCTGAAGGGATCTCTCCAAAGTATCCTAGAAAATCACTTCCTCTGTGTCCTGCAACTCCGTGAGAATCAGTTTAATCCTCTGCTTTTCCTCCTCTCTTCTCATCTCATCCTCATCAGTCTCCTTGTCAAAATTATCATCGGCCCTCTCATCATCATCACTATCAACATCCTCAGTAACAGAAACTCTCGCAGCTATCCCACTCAGATGAACACTCGGAGATGGCTCACTACTAGGCATAGCCGGTGGCATAGAGGCAGGTGCATCAGGTTTGGGAAAATTGCCCCACAGCATCAAAATGTCAGTAGACCTCAGCTGGTTTACATCCGCTTGCAAGGTAGCCAGATGACCTCTCATGGTATCAAACTTAACCGAACTACCCTCGGCCCTCTCTCGAGTGTCTAATCGAGCATTGAGGTTATCCAACCTCACCCTGTGTGATTTAATCAACTCCTCAAAATGGGTCATCCTGTCTCTAAAAGAAGCAAAAGCATTCTCAATTGCCCTATGATACTCCCAAATTATACCTCCCGTAAGAAGTATAAGCGGTCGTTGTCAAATAAAGAACCTAACAAAGGTTAGGGTCAATCCCATGAGGA
Source organism: Solanum appendiculatum (assembly GCA_018342035.1). NCBI lineage: Eukaryota > Viridiplantae > Streptophyta > Magnoliopsida > Solanales > Solanaceae > Solanum > Solanum appendiculatum. The sequence goes on along the minus strand of JAGDQO010001545.1, from coordinate 467,427 downwards.
ATATGGTTCAGACATAGTCTAATTTATTTTTATTTGAACGTTTAGCCAAATTATTTCTATAAAAAGGGGGTTTGAAAACTAAAATTATAATTGATTTACGTGTAGTAACAAGTAAACAAGTAATAGAATTTGCAATTTATAATATCAATATGAGAATGAAACTAGGGCATATGTGTTCCCCACAAGTTCTTAACTCAGTAATCCTAATAATAGTAATTCTTTTCTAGTGTTTAACATGCATAGTCGGTAAGCTAGATATCACCGAAGTGATTGGTCCTTTAAATAGGGAATTTCACCATGCAACTTGGTCAGTCTACGAGTGTATTCTTTACTAACCCTTACCTTTGACCTAGATTAGCCCTCAACGTATGTGGTTTAGACTATTAGATAGCAGATTATCACGCTAAATCTCAATTATTTAATCTCTTCCTCATTCATTACTTCCTTTGTCTGGCAAGTAGGAGCGAGGCATGTTCTAACATTGTACACCATTAAAAAGCATTCAAAACGTAGAGATTAACAAATACACGCATCAACACTTTATCAAGAATTACTTAATTATTAGTCTTACATAGTTAATTACTCATCGTTCCCACAACCCTATTTGTGGATTTAGCTACTCATTCTTGAGGATTCACAATTCATATTATTAGGGTTTGAATAATAAATCATGAGCATATAATTAGAATAGATGAAATCAAAAATCTCGAATTGAAGAACAAAAGCAAATTCCATAAACCAAACTTCAAGAATTAAATACCAAAAGTGTTTGAATAGATAAATCCCAAAGCCAAAATAATGTATTGTAAAACATCTATATTCAAAAATTTATAAAAAACAAAAATCACAACTTATATTTATAGAAAACAAAACCTAAACTAAGTAGGAAAAAGAAAACTCAGAAAATCTGGTTCTGAGTAGTGTCATCTAAGGCTGGCAACCTATGGCTCGTCAAACCAACGACAGCTCGTAGGTCCAACCGTCATTTAGCAGTAAGTCAATTTCTAGGAGAAGTCAACCTATGGCTCATAGGTTTAAGCACGGCCCGTCTTGTTAAACCATCATTCAAGTACTGAAACTCATCCTCTCTGAAGTCCATCGATGATCCTTCATATATGGTTCGTAGCAGGACCTATGATTCGTCTTCCTCAACCATCGTTCCATACTTAGCTAAATTTTCAAGCACCTGAACCACGAATCAAACCTACGGCTTGTCAAGGTAATGACAACTCGTAAGTCGACTCATACATCATCAAATCTTGACTGTTGTAACATTTTAATCATCAACTCCTCCAACAACCTATTTCCTATAAAAATAAACACAAATACTATCACATCTACTAAAAAATGCCTAAGACGTATGCAAAACTCTAAGTTTAATGCATCAAAAGTACCGTAAGTTCACAGTACATCAACACCCTCAACTTAAAATCATTGCTTGTCCTCAAGCGACACAAAAAACTCTAAACGACACTTGGGCATAAGCAACCCACAATTCAAGCAATCATACAGTATTTTCTCAATCATCATCCTCCGTATTTATTCTCAACATAGTGCAAATTTCTTCATAAACTCAATAAGCTAATTCTTACGGATCAATACATGATATAGACATATCAATAAATCATTCGCATACACAGACAACAATCACATGATACTGATTCTTCAATAATGCAACTTATTCCCTTACCACAAAGAAATCCCTTTTTCACACATAATTTTACATTTAGTTAGGGACTCGGTATTCACTAACATTCAGAATGAATTCAGTATAGTTTGTGCTCAATACCATAGGCTTGCCCTTATGTTCCACGCTTTGGGTTTCAAAACTTTTCTCTTAAGATAACTATAGGACTTTCTTAGCTTATAAAGTAGGCTCGGGGTCAGGTGTGGTACATTTGATATTAAGTGACTTTTCTGCTCTCCTTGACAATACATTGGCTAGTTTTACCTCTTTTTACAACCAATTATTACATCATTCATGCTTTATGCTCTTTTCCTTATGATTCATTTAAGCTCGAGTGTGACTTTTGACTTGATCATCTTGTTGGATTCATCTTTTCTTCTACTTTTTGCCTGAGCTTGTCATTCTTTTTGCTTCTTTTTGTTTACTCACACTATTTTCGTCATTTTTACTCAGTTTGCTTTCTTTTCTCTACATAGAACTCTTTTCATACCCTCTCTTTCTTGCTTCCTTCATAATAGTCACCCTCAACTTAGATGTTTAGTATGAATTCAGGTGCACAATGTCCTAGGAAGGACCAAGGCCAGAATTAAGGTACAACTTTGTAGTAGCCACCCTCAACTTAGGCTTTTAGCCTATGTTGAGGTACAGAATATCCAAGAAGGTACTAGGGTTAAAACACCGTTTCACAATAGTATCAAGGAAGGTGAATATGGTGTAAGAAAGAATGGTACTCTTTTAGGCTCAAACATTTGGATCGAAGGGAGAAATTTATCCTTTTTGTTGGTTGTTTTTAGGCTTAAGTGGACTCAGTATCAACAATGGCCTATGCTCATCTCCTAGTTTCAAGTTTAAATCACCTTACCAAGACCAACGGGGCAAGTTCTAGATTGGCAGGTACAATATGAATGTACAGAAAACCTCTAACACAAATGGCACTTTGTTGCACTTATTAAACCATTAATGAATCTAGGTAATGTTATAGCTTAAGTCATAGTGTCATATCGATACCTATCATGTCATACAAAGATCCTACACATTCAACTTATTGAATCAACAGACATAGCACAAATCAAAATTTGGAGGAATATCAATTTTTATGCTCTATTGCCATCATGATTTTACTTCCAGGTTACTTCAACACATTTACTATCCTAAACATGCTGGTTCAACAAACAAAAAACAGTTCTTTGGGGAAAAGAACACAGGCAAGAAAACCCATCAAGAGACAGGTGGGTTCGGTTTCCCGGAACCCACTGGATCATCATGTACAATGCCCTCAATAATGCCCTCAGTAGTAGTTTGAAGTGCACCATACGTAGTGCGCACCGATCCTGAAGCTCCCACAGCTACCTCTCACATATGCTCATGTCGCAGCTGCTCATCTATGATGGACTGGCACTGGGCAGCCTCTTGTTCCTGTCTCTTCCTCTTGCGGGTACACCGTACCTCCTCAGGGTCTATAGCCGCATCCATCTCAATCCCTACAAGCTTCCTCACTTCATGGGAGAAAGTAGTAGTCTGCTGCCCAGCACCAAATAGTGCGTTAAGCACTATATTGTCAGCATCAGCTTTTGGGACATATTCAAGAGCTGAAGTATCCACAGCGGTCAAGGCGTTAATATCAGTACAGAGTTGAGCCAACTCCGTCTAGAATGCAACAACATCAATAGTTAGCCCAGGTTGAGGCCTATCCATCATCCAACTCTCAAAAGTATCAATCCATCGGTGCACAGTCTGTATCTTTATCTCCACAGCCCTTTTAGTGCATGCCTCAGATTCCTCATTATAATTCTGCATCCAAGGCCTAATATGCTGTAGAAGGGTCACCATTTGAGTCTCTAATTTTACAACTCGAGCTAGTGGCAGCATGGCAAACCCTATGGGAGTGGGAACATGAGGTGTGCTCGCAGCTGAACCTAAAATATAGGGAGGAGGAATTGTTTCATGGGGCTCCGTAGTGGGGGAGTAGTACCCTCAGCTGTCTCAGCACCATCAAGGCTCTCACCTAAAGGCGGTAAATCAATCGGGATACTCCTCTGTGGGGCTGTGGAATTTTTATCATCCCGAATCATGCCAACATCAACCGTCTTGGTCACCTCGATCAACCTGTCACAACCCCAAATAGGAACAGTCGCCTCTCTGCATAGGTGAAAACTCAAACACGGGGAACGGCAACATGGTCTTCTCTCGGAATGCCCTCTTATAAATCTCTGCTATGATAATTAGAGAGAAGTCAAACTAATAACCCACCATCAACGAGGCAGGCATCACCACGCAATCCCAGGTCACTATGTTATCACCCATAGTGGGAGATAGTCTGGCCCGAATAATGGACCACCAAATTTTGCTGCAAAACTTATTGTTGCCTTTCTGATAGGAAACGTCATATCTCGAACCTGTGCAACATTCTATCTCTCATCAGCAATAAAATGTTCCATCAAGTGTAATAAATTCTCCCGATGCTCAATATCACGCATGGCAGCTCTACTATGTACCACAATCATCCTGTAATCATATTCAGCAATATTAATGGGCTGAGTGTGGGAAGGGCCGTAAATAAAATGGTGGACTGTGTCCTTTGATAAGTCAATGGGGATGCCCCGAACGAAAGTAGTCAAAAGGGGAGGCGAATTCAACGCCATGGCCTGTGGTTGTAGAGCATTCTTCACTGTCATCGAGTTGTATCTTCTCGAGTTCTCTACCAACCAGTCGCATCGGTGCTGTTTAAACAGCTCATGAACCACTGGCACTGTGTGTAGGCTACCAGTAAGTACCCAGCGCTCCTTCGTAGTGGTTCAAGCTAGCTTTTCCTAAGCATTCATGTGTAAGCCATCGTAGAAAATCAGGTACTTCCCCCGAACACACCATCTGTTTTGCTCCATAGTGAGGGGTATTGGCTCAACCTTGCCATGAGGGGGATCATGTACCAAATCGGAAGAAAAAGTATCAGACGCGGAAGGGGTAACTAAATCTATGTCGGCACCTGACTTAGACTGTGAAGGTTGGGACCTCTCCCTATAGGTAGATGACCATCGTGCTCCCTCGTAAGACTAGGAAGAATTATCTAGGTTGCCGGAGTGTGACTCCTCCGCTGCCTCAGTAATAGCCAGTTGTCTGTCTTGCTGGCGAGTAGTACGTGGTGACTTAGGTGAGTCATCCCCCATGGGAGGGTCGTATTCAGACTCACTCCACTCATCGTTAGTAGATTCATCATCAAGTCGCAGGCGAGCTGAAGGGGCGGTGGATTTGGACCTTCGCCTATATTGTCAAGTAACTTTTGGCGGCATGGTACCTGTAAAGACCATATTAGTACCCAAATAGTCAAACAAAAGAAGAAAAGAAAGAGAAAAGAAAAGACAAATAAACCATGACACTAAAAAAAACTAAAAACAAAACTGCCTATTGGGACCAACGGTTGGTACTGACGGGCCGTCGATGTTTCTACGGCTCGTCAGTCCCTCGATGTTTCTACGGCTCTTCGGTCCCAATCGTAAGTCAGGAAGTCAAAATTTTGGTTTCAGAAGTTGGAACGATGGTTCACCAGGAAAGTCCATCGATGAAACGACGGACCGTAAGGCAAACCGTTGTTCAATAGCTTAGGCTACTGTTGTGCTCATCAAACTAACGGATCCTGACCTACGGTCTATAGGTTGACCTACGAGGCATAGGTCGTGGTCGTCGACCATACTAAGACAGACCACATATCAAATCTTTATTCAACAATTCAAACTCATCATCTAAGGTACCAAAAGACTTCTAGAACATCAATTTCAACATGTAATCATGTTATTCTATCGTTCCTAGGGTTCAAATCAAGCAATTTAGACATATTGAAAACAAAGAACTCGAAACCCTAAGTCAAGAACTCATCTAGAAGGTATTCCTCACAATTAAATCATTAATGTGCAACAACACTCACTATACTATTGCCCCAAGGGTACATTACAGTTATTATAATGACTAGCAACAAACAATTATACACGAGGTCAAGTTACAACTTCCGATTTCAACTTCAATTTAAAATTTTAAGTTCAAATCAGTATCTTATGGTGAAGTATGTAGTTGTGTGAGTGTGTCCTTGTTACCTTATGCCACCACTTAGCTCAGACTCTGGACCCGGGACTTGATATGTTAATAAAAAGAGAAAGAAGTATTTGGGAGAAAATTCAAAGGAATGAAGAATGAGGAGGGAAATTTGGGGAAGAATTGGAATTTAAAGGTGGTGGTGGGTGGTTGAAAGGGTGCAAAGGGAAGAGAAAGGGGATGGATTAACTGAATTTTTGATTTAGGGGGGGGGTGTTTCTAACGGTTGGAGAGAAGAGGGAAATGGGGAATGGTTTAAAAGTGAAGGGTTTTATTTGTTAATGTTTTGGGTCGGGTCAACTTTTAATACACTATGTGAACCTATGATTCCCCATCGAAGGTCCGTAGGTGAAACCATGGTCCGTTGATGGGTGACATCGTTTACCCATATACTTGGTCAAAATAAGAACTCATACCTGGGATCTACAGAAGCCATTTACAGTTCGTCGATGGAACGACGGGCCATCTATGGAAATCGTAGACCATCTGCTCCTGTAATATTTTAAGTAATTTCTTGCTCCCCTGCACACTTAGCAAACATTAGGACTTTCGTTTTCCATTTTCATTGACTTTTTGGACACGAACTCTATACCACCCTAATCAAGCCAATATTAAGACTCAATAAAACATAAAACTTAATAAAAAGTCTAAAAATTCATTAAAAACTCCTAAAATTTGCTAAATTTTACATTCATAGGTTGTATCCCAAGTAGCGCTTGATTTAACGTCGCGACACAATGCAAATCTTTTGATTACTCAGACGTCATCAGCACTCTATTGTTCAATCAACTCGTTGACCTCTTTCATTTGGCCCATATAGAGTTTGATCCTCTGGCCATTGACTTTGAATTTTGTTCCTTCCGTGTTCTCAAGTTCAACAGCTCCATGTGAAAATACTTGACCAACTCTAAATGGTCCCATCCACTTGGACTTGAGCTTGCCAGGAAATAATCGCAGTCTTGACTTGAATAGAAGTACCATATCATCGGGAGCAAAATTACGCCTTTTGATATTTTGATCATGGTACTTCTTCATCTTCTCTTTATGCAAGGCTGAACTTTCATATTCTTTTAAGCCGAACTCATCTAGCTCTTTCAATTCATTCATCCTTTGACTTGATGTAGCATCCCAATCCAGATTCAACTTCTTCAGTGCCTACATCGCTTTGTGCTCTAGCTCTATAGGTAAATGACACGACTTCCCAAAAATAAGTTGGTAAGGAGACATACCTATGAGAGTCTTGAATGAAGTGCGATAAGCCCATAGAGCATCATCGAGCTTTCTCGACCAATCAGTTATGTTTGCATTCACAGTCCTTGCAAGGATTTGCTTGATTTCTCTATTAGACTTTTCAACTTGCCCACTAGACTGCGGATGAGAAGGAGTTGCTATGCTGTGATGAACACCATACTTCTCAAGCAACGCCTTGAACAATTTGTTACAAAAGTGGGAACCTCTACTGCTAATAATTACCCTTTGTGTACCAAACCTGGAGAAGATATTCTTTTTGAGAAATGTGGTGACACTTTTGCCTTAATTGTTCGAAAGCGCGACAACTTCCACCCATTTTGACAAATAGTCAACCTCAATAAGTATGTACTTCATCCCATATGAACTCACAAACGGACCCATAAAATAAAGGCCCCACACATCAAAGAGTTCAATTCCCAGTATTGGCTGCATTGGGAGTTCTTGCTTTCTTGAAACACCTCCTTCTCTTTTGCATCGATCACAAGACTTGGAAAAATAATGAGCATCTTGGTGTATGGTGGGCCAGTAATACCCACATTACAAGATTTTATGAGCAATTCAGATACCGCTATGATGACCACCAATACAAGACGAATGGCAAGCCTTCAATATATTCATCATCTCTACATCAGGCACACAACGACGAATAATCCCATTCGCGCAGACACGAAACAAGTAAGGCTCTTCCCAGAAAACCTTCTTCACATCAGACATGAATTTCCTTCTTTGATGGAATGATAAATCTGAAGGCACCACATCGCTTGCCAAGTAATTGGCAAAATCAACAAACCAAGGGATAAGATCAAAAGAAGCAACCAAAACCTATTCGTCTAGCAATGTATCATCAATCTCGACTCCATCATCTAGCTTCAACATAGCTTCCTCTTCTAATCTAGACAAGTGATCAACCACTTGATTTTTTGTCCCCTTTCTATCTCTCACCTCAAAGTCGAATTGTTACAGCAGTAGTACCCATCGAGTCAGTCTCAGTTTTGCATCCCTCTTTTCCATGAGAATCGCAATGCAGAATGATCAGTGTAGAAAATTATTTTAGTGCCCAGCAAGTAGGATCAAAATTTCTCAAATGTGAAGACTACAACAAGCAATTCTTGTTTGTTGATTGTGTAGTTCCTTTGAGCAACATTTAGAGCTTTACTAGCATAATAAATGGGATGAAGAATATTTTCTCGCCTTTGCCCCAATACTAAGCTGAGTGCCACCCCACTCGCATAACACATGCTTACAAACAGTTGTCCCCAATCCGGTGAAATAATGATAGGTGCAGAAATCAACTTCTTTTTCAACTCTTCAAATGCTTTCAAAAAAACATCATCAAATACAAACTTTAACTCTTTTTCGAGCAGTTTGCACAAAAGATGTGCGATTTTTGAGTAATCTTTAATAAACCTTCTATAAAAACCAGCATGCCCTAGAAAACTTCTAACATCTTTCATGGATATAGGTGGGGGTAACTTTAGAATCACCTCAACTTTTTCTCTATCAACCGCAATGCCTTTTTGTGAGATTTTATGACCCAGAATTATACCTTTTTTCACCATGAAGTGACATTTCTCCCAGTTTAGCACAAGATTGCAATCTTCATAATATTTTAGCACGTAACCTAAATGTACCAAGCAATCATCAAACGAGTCACCAACTAAAGAAAAATCATCCATAAATACCTCGATAGTGTCTTCTACCATATAAAAAATAGACATCATGCAACACTGAAAAGTCATCGGTGCATTACAGAAACCGAATGTCATTCTTTTGAAAGCAAATGTCTCGTAAAGAAAAGTGAAAGTGGTCTTCTCTTGATCTTCTGAGGCTATAGATATCTAGTTGTAGCCCAAATATCCATCTAGAAAGCAGTACCATCCTTTTCCAGCAAGACAATCTAATATTTGGTCCATGAACGACATTAGAAACTGATCTTTCTGAGTTCATGTATTCAACGTTTGATAGTCCATATAGACTCTCCACCCAGTGGCGGGCCTCATTGGGATGAGCTCATTCTTCACCTTGGAAACCACAATGATTCCACCCTTCTTTGCACACTTTGAACCGAGCACACCCAGTTACTATCCACAATCGGATACACCACTCCAGTATCTAACCACTTGATGATTTGTTTCTTCACCACCTCTTGCATTGGTGGATTCAATCTTCACTGGTTTTCAGTACTTGGTTTGCTGTCTGGCATGAGTTGGATTTTGTGCGAGCATATCCCCGATGGAATATCAATAATATCCGCAATCATCCATCCAATCACCCTTTTATACCGCTTCAGCACCAATATCAAAGCTTCTACTTTCCTTTCATTCAAATTAGCATCTATAATGACAGGTAAAGTACTATTTTAGCCCAAGAAAATATACCGCAAGTGCGATGGAAGAGCTTTTAGCTCCAACTTCGGAGGCTCATCAATAGATGGTTTTACAGGTGGAGTGTCTCGATTCTTGATATCCAAATCCAGCTTCTTTGGTTGGCAACAAGGAAAACCACCCTCATCAAGAGCATCAACTAAATCGTCATATTCATCAATACCATCACTATCAAAGTCCATAATCACCTCAACTAGTGCTTCAACACCTAGTCTTTCTTTAATGGACACCTCTGGCTTCTCCTTATCGCCATGGTTCACTACTAATATTGAATTCAGTTCACTTTTATGCTTCATTAATCTGCAGATGTTAAATGTCACCTCTTCATCGTTCAAACGAAACTTAATCTGCCCTTTCTCCATATCCACTAAAGTGCACCCCATAGAAAGAAACGGTCTACCTAGGATGATAGGCATTTCAAAATCTACCTCACAATCTAGTATCACAAAATCCTCCAGAAATATGAATGCCTCAACTTTCACGAAAACATCTTGAAGCACCCCAATGGTTTCTTCACAGTACAGTCAGCCATAAGTAGTCGCATTGCAGTTGGTTTGGGGGCTCCCCACTCTAATTTCTTAAACACGGACAGCGGCATCAGATTTATGCTAGCATCTAAGTCACATAATGCCTTCACAAAGTGTATCATGCCAATCGTGCATGGAATAGTAAATACTCTGGGATCTTCCTTCTTTTGAACTAACAACCGAGTAACAATGGTGTTACACAATGTTGCAGCTTATCATCATCTTCAAACCTAACAGCTCTCTTCTTGGTAACAAGATCCGTTATAAACTTTGTGTAACCAGGCATCTGTTCTAATGCTTCAATCAAAGCAACATTTATAGACAACTGTTTTAACAAGAGAAAAGCTTCTGATACTTCCCTTCTTCAGTCTTCCTTACCAACCTTTATGGGAAGGGAGGTGGAGGTCTTAGCATAGGGATGACCATTTGTGTGATTTCAGCCTCCTTCTCATTTTGATCTTTAGCCAGTTCTGCTACCACAACTTCATCTTCATCCGGTTCTTTTGCACTCTCTACTCTAGTCGACATAGGAGGATCAACAGTCTGCTTTCCACCTCTAGTACTGACTTCCATGCAATGCCCATCATTCTTTGGATTTTGAACCGTATCGCTAGAAAGTTTTCCTTGTTGGCGCGGATTTGCATTCGAAGATAGTTGGCTCAACTGCTGCTCAATTTGTCTAATCGACACTGCATGTGACTCTACTTTTTGGCAAATGCCTGATAAGTCATTACGCATGTCCTTCACATTTTCATTCATGTAGTCAAACCGTCTCATCATCTTTCTCATCATATCTTCAATGCGATTCAAACTCGATCCTCCATCTCGGCTTCCTGGTGGGATGCACGGGCCACTTCTATCATTTTTATTGCTATACCCATTTCTATTGTAGTTATTATCTCGGTTGTAGTTCCTTTCATAAATATATTGTCCTTCCCAATTGTAGTTACTATAGTTCCGACCTTGATTCCCTTGACCTTGGTGCCAATTATCCTGTTTGGATCCTTGGGCATTTGTTCGAAAACCCCCCGGTTTCTCATTCACAAGATTCACATCTTCCTCATATGTATGCTAGTTAGTTGGTGGAGCATTATAATGATATTGGACTGCATTATTTTTTTCCGCATTACCCTCACATGTTTGAGCACCAAGCCTACCTCTGTCCTTAAGTATGCCATTTCTTCATGAATATCATCATTGGACTGATTTGGCGGAGCTTGTATTGAGAAAGTGCTCTTTGCAGTAGCTAATGTTCTAGTGCTCCATGCTTTATTATTCTTTGAGATCTTTTCAAGTTTATCTGCAATCTCCTAAAATGTGTTTGCTCCATAAGATAATCCCGCAATAGTACCTAGCACAGCTTTTCCATCATCATCCAACCCTCTATAGAAATACTCATTCAGTGATTCATCACCAATGCGGTGGTTCGGCACACTCCTCATGAAACCTGTAAACCTGTTCCAAGAATCACTGACTCACTCCCAATTTAAAGCCACAGAATTATTAATTTATCTTTGAGTTTTAGCTTCTTTAATAACAGGAAGTATTTTTTTAGGAACACTCGATGCAGCTTATTCCAGATGGTAATGGAGTTGCATGGGAGTTCGAAAAGCCAAATAGTAGCATCACATGTCAAAGAAATTGGGAACACATGCAAACCGATCGCATCCATATCTAAGTCCAGTCTCCCCACACTACTAATACATACGCCAATCACTTTGCTCAGATGAGCATATAGGTCCTCCGATTGTAGCCTAGCAAACAGTCCTCAGGATGTCAGTATTTGCATAAGTCTGCTAGTAACCACAAATGTGTATCTAGCTGGAATTGGAGGAACGACTATGGCTCTTGTCGATCCTACAACATTGTGGTCAACCTCATAGTTGAGGTGGACATTGGATGTAGGTTCGTTCTGCACTTTAAGAACATTCTAAACAAGAGGATTTTCCTGAAGGTTTCCAGGCACATCCACCACTCTTAAAGGTTGGACTCCAGGTACCTCTTGACGACCCTCTCCGTTTGGATCATCATCATGTCTCACTTCTTGACCTATTCCAACCATTCTTTGCAGAGTTCTTCTTAATTCCGAGTCGTAAAGAGTCAGGGGAATGCCTTGACTTCGTGTATTTGGCATACATTGGAATTACGATCTATAGAAAAAAACCAAATAAGTCATAAATCGAGAAATAATTGACTAAAGTGCAATAATGAAATTAGTCTAATCTAAAAGTCTTATTCCCCGGCAAAGGTGTGGGTCGATCCCACGAGGAATAAACGGTCATTGTCAAATAAAGAAGTATAAATGGTCATTGTCAAATAAAGAATCTAACAAAGGTATAAACGGTCATTGTCAAATAAAGAAACTAACAAAGGTTAGGGTCGATCCCACGAGAAATATGGTTCAGACTTAGTCTAATTTATTGTTATTTGAATGTTTAGCCAAATTATCTCTATAAAAAGGGTGGGTTCAAACACTAAAATTATAATTGATTAACGTGTAGTAACAAGTAAACAAGTAACAAAATTCGCAGTTTGTAATATCAATATGAGAATGAAACTAGGGCATATGTGTTCCCCACAAGTTCTTAACTCAGTAATCCTAATTATAGTAACTTTTTTCTAGTATTTAACATGCATAGTTGGTAAGCTAGGTATCGCCTAAGTGATTAGTCCTCCAAATAAGGAATTTCACCACGCAACTTGGTGTGTCTACGGGTGGATGGTTTACTAACCCTTACCTGTGACACAGATTAACCCACAATGTATGTGATTCAGACTATTAGATAGCGGATTATCATGCTAAATCTCCATTGTTTAATCTCTTTGTCATTTGTTACTTTCTTGGTCCGACAAGTAGGGGTGAGGCATGTGCTAACGTTGTACACCGTTAAAAAGTATTCAAAACGAAGAGATTAACAAATACATGCATCAACAATTTATCAAGAATTACTTAATTATTAGTCTTACATAGTTAATTACTCATGGTTCCCACAACCCTAGTGGTGGATTTAGCTACTCATGCTTGAGGATTCACAATTCATATTAGGGTTTGAATAATAAATCATGAACTTACAATTAGAATAGATGAAATCCAAAATCTCGAATTGAAGAACAAAAGCCAATTGCATAGACCAAACTTCAAGAATTAAATAAAAAAAGTGTTTGAATAGATAATTCCCAAAGCCAAAATAATGTATCACAAAATGTCTATCTTTAAAAACTTATAAACAATGAAAATTACAACTTATATTTATAGAAAACAAAACCTAAACTATGTAGGAAATGGAAAATTCAGGAAATCTAGTTTTGAGCAGTGCCATCTACGGTTGGCCACCTACGGCTCGTTAAAGCAATGATGCTCGTAGATTCAACCGCCATTCAACAATTATTCAATTTCTAGGAAAATTCAACCTACAGGCATGGCCTACGGCTCATAGGTCTAAGCACGGCCCTTCCTATTCAACCGTCATTCAAGTACTGAAACTTATCCTCTTTGAAGTCCAACGATGATCCTTCATCTACGGTTCTTAGCAGGACCTATGGTTTATCATCCTCAACTTTCATTCCATACTTAGCTAAATTTTCAAGCACTTGAACCACGAATCTAACCTACGGCTCGTCAAGGGAATAACGGCTCGTAACTCGACTCATACATCATCAAAACTTGACTGCCGCATCACTTTATTCATCAACTGCTCCAACAACCTATTTCCTTTAAAATTAAACACAAATACTATCACATCTACTTACAAAATGCCTATGACGTATGTAAATCTCTAAGTTTAATGCATCAAAAGTACCGTAAGTTCATGGTACATCACACTATCAATTACTGAGGGCATATTCCTCTCAACCGTCAGGGCCCTAACATAAGGCTGCCCATTTTGTAAATCATGGCCTTTGTCTAGGGGGGATGGGAAGTAGGAACAGGTGCAGGTGCAGTAGCAACAGTAGGAGCAAAAGTGGAAGGCACAGTAGGAGACGAAGATATATCTGACTGCTTAACAGAAGGAGCAGGTGTGGTGGCCTTAGAAGCTAAGGTAGCCCAATCAACAATGGATGTGGTGCCTAGTGGTGGCGGCATCCTCCGAACCACATCATCCTATAAGCAATCAGCCTTAATCCTCCAGATGTCGTTAGAAGAGGTTGGCGTGATCCGTACATCAGTTTTCCCTTGAAAGGGCACTCCTACTTTTTCACAAAGCTGTGTGATTAGGACCGAAAATGGAAGTGAGGTCTGCTCCTATCTGGCCCTCATAAGAATCTCCTCTACAATAATTGACCCGATATTAAGTTCAATCCGATCAATGATACACCTCACTAGCAATGCTTTTGGAAGCCGAAGGATGGACTCATTCTGGGATGGCATTAAGTTGCTACTAATGAATCTAAATCAATAACAACCTATAACATTCATGTATTTCTTTTCAATTTTAGCTCCTTCATCTATCCATGGAGGAGGCGAATCTGAAATAAGTTGTGCCAACCACTCCTTGTGGGCATCTAAATTGAACTTCATCCGAAGTTGAAATCAATCGGTCGAGGTGCGTTTGGTACCAAGAATAGCGTTTATCACACTCGAATCACATTGCACTTTCTTGACACGTATTTCCACTTCTTCCAAATGTTTCCAAATTGTGCCCTATCTCTTCTTCAGTAATTCCTAAGCATAGGCCGTAAACTTTCTTACACATGATGGAACATATGGGTTCCGAGGTCTTGTGAAACCCTTGAACTTATGGAATCGGATCGTATTCCAGATTGGTGGTTAGTCACTCAACACACCATCTATGGAAAGTCGTCTCTCCTCTAGGATGGTATGCTCTCCAGCTGCCTTGAGCCTATTGAGGCTCCTTGGAGCTATGATCGAGAAAACTCTTGACCTTAGTGCTCGAGTCGATAAAGGCGACACCAGTTTGGATCGGATGTCCATTCTTTTTCTTGCATCCCCCTTTAATGGTTGTGCTCTTGTATGTGTAGATGTTTGTGGGGTGGTTGGTTGTTGTCGACGAGGAGCCTCATATGGCTCATTGATTACTATGCCCTTTTGCTTTTTCAATAGATGAGGAGGAAGAGAGTTTCTATTCAATTCTATATTTGACATCACCATATGCTTTTTCTTGATTTTAGCCATAATCTTCGAAGCACAATCATTCAAACATAGAATCGGTGAAGCTTTGTTGAAATCACACTCAATTGAAAGCACAGTTCAAAATTTGTCCTGAGGCTCACCTAATGAGATAGTGGTCTGCCTAACATGATGGGCGAGCTCCAGTGAGCTCACCAAATTAGACAGTGTCAAAATTCAAATAATAAGTCAATTCCAACTCGGTGATTTGCCGAGCTGGTTTCGGCGGGCTAAGATAAGCATGTCGAATCTAACATGCAAACTGAAAAGAATAAGGCATCAAGGGTGATTTCCATTTCCACTTGGTGGTTCACCTAGTGGGTTTGGCGAACAAAGACAAGTTTGCCAAATAAGACAGTACCCAAGGTCACATATTCATGCAAGAGGTTGACCTGGGGCTTACTCGATGATTCGTCTAGCCTCCTTGGCAAGCTGAGACAAGCCCGCCGAATAGGTGGTGTTCAGCCCAGTGTTTAATTTCAAAGATCAAACCAACTTATGTAACAAAATCTAGTTTCCCATCAACTTTACAATCTACCCACATGCTTATTTACCCATGGGAACTCATATTTCCCCAAATTATCACAAGGTATTGTTCAAATTGATGATTTACCCTTAAGAAAGTTGTCACTCTATTTATTATTGGGAAAAATCATGCAATCGGGTCAACACTGGGCTACTCAGACTTCACCCACACCAAATTCAACTCAGACCCACCATATATAAGGGTTCAAATTCACATTTAACAAACACCATCAAATTTAGCCATTTCTAGGCACAAACATAAGCAATCAAATCATGGGAATAGTTCAATACGATCATTACGCAACTACCCATTGAAATCAACTAACAACAAGCTTCACATGGCCTAATGCCCATACATAAAACACACTTTTAAGCTCAAAATATATAATGGAAATAAAAAACAAATCTCAATGAGAAGTAAAATGTGAAACTAAGAGAGATTAGGGTAGGGTCGACTTATCTAGCGAGATAGCCCACTCCACGTACTCAACGATCACACACAGAGGATCCTCACACACTAAAATATGATATTACAAGCAAAATGAATGCTTGATTCTCATAAATGGCTAAAGGTTTTCTTTTTGAATTTGCAAAGACCCTTGGTCTTTTTTATAAAAGGCACATCCGATGGTCATGACTAATGTTATCGAGTGTGTTTGGCGGATCACCAACTGGAGCTGAAGCTCACAGATGAGGCCAGAATGAAAACAAAATTTAAAGGTTAATTCGGTGAACACGATGAAGTTTGCATAGTTTTCTTCAGTGAATAGCCTTTTGGAGCTCAGATCACCGAACTAAACAGTACACTTTTCCACACTTTCCATCTCAAAAAGCGGACAAGAATGAGTTCATGCAGCGTCATCAGTGGATCGCCATTGTGGTTTTGGCATCGCCTAATGTTCCCTTCGCAATACTTTGACTTCTTTACACCCTGCACTCACAATACCTGTTATTGAAAGCAATAAAAATAAAAGTAAAGACTTGGGTTGCCTCCCAAGAAACGCATTATTTAACGTCTTGGCATGACATAGTTTTCATTTTGTGGATTTGGGACAGTGTCACAAGGCAACGTTCCCTTTTACCTCAGATTGAGATGAGTGGAGACACATTTGGGTCTCCAGTTGCTAGATAGACACCAAATGAGAGGTCATCGTTTTAGATAAAGTGGAGAAGTCATTCTTCAATTCCTTCAACTCTTTGTTGGATCCTTAAACCTTGTTGAAGATCCTTGTAAGTATTTCCTCAGTTCGATTCCCTTCCGGACTAGCTGGTTCTTTTGATCGTGGACGATCATAGGGAGGAATATATGTATCTATTTCAACATCCCTATCTCTCATATTTTCACCTCTCCAATCTTTCTAACCACTATCTCCCTCCTTGTTCAAACCTTGGTTCCCACCTTGTCATTGGTAGTTTGGGTGAGAACCCCCCAATTGATTTCCCAAGTACTAAACTTCCTCATTGTATAATGCGTCGAACTTGGCAGCTTTCGGGCACTGCCCACTACTTGTTCCAACCGCATTCACTGACTTCGGACAACCTCCCATGATTTGTTTAAACAACAAATCAACTTGGGTCATCAGTTTTGCCATATTTTTATCTCGTTCATTTTCCTTCTTAATTTTTTCTTTTCTTATGCATACTTGTTGAGTAGACAATTGGTCCTCTCTAGTATTGGTCATATCATCTAGCAACAACATTGCCACCTCGTATGATTGTCTCCTTAATCCTCCTTGGAGCAACTAATCAGCCACACCTATTTTGACTGAATCAAGGCTGCAATAGAAGTATTGCAGCAGCAAATTGTCTAAAACACTATGTGTTGGACATTGCAAAAGTTGTTGCTTGAACCGCAACCAAATCTCATGCACAGGATCACCTCCAATTCGGTTGAAATTTTGGATTTGGGTTCAAATTTTAACCATATTAGAGGGGGAAACGATCTCTCCAAGAAAGCTTCAGTCAACTCCTCCCAAGAAGGGATAGAGTCATTTGGCTGCCATCCATTTTGTAACTTCACCCGTCAAAGAGAACTGAAATAACCTCAACCTTACAGGCTCTTATGAGATGTTTTTGAACATAAATGGCCCACACACTTCCACCAAATTATGAAGGTGTTCAGGGGGATCCTCATGAGCTAAAGCCCAAAACATTCCTCATTGTTGGAGAAATTGTAGCATTGTTCCGCTTACATGAAAAATTGCCCTCCCAACTGTAAGAGGTATCCGGATGGCTCCCGTGGTTTGAATGATGTTCACATGCATATCATTCAAATCACCCATATTTTCATTTTTACCATAGTGACTATCATTTTCCCTACGGTGGTCACTCATTGTACAAGACCTGCAAATCAGCCAGAAACAATCTACTACAACTAAAACAATTTACAAGCTAATTTCCCAAATAGAATTCTCAACCACCATTACTAGGTGGAGGCGCCATCTTTGATAAATGCAAAAAGTACTCTCTAAAACCAATTAAAAGAGTAAGCAATCGTTGTCATTAAAAATACCCAACTAAAAGTCGGGGTCGAATCCCATAGAGAATGATATATCGTAGAAAATTCTATCAAGAAATTTAGATTGTAAAATCATTTATTTGTAATAGTAAAAGAAAGTGGGTGGATAATTCCACCAATTTAATAGAAGGATTTAGTTTTCACAAGTTGCAATTAAACTAAGACTTCAAAAAATTCAATTAATAACATGTAATAAAGGGGTACGGGGATTGGAAATCAATCTACCATAGGGGTAATTGTGTTGCTCTTTAGTGAGAACATTTATGGATAGGCTGGGTCATCTTCAATCACACTAATCTTCTTTCGATCTCAAAGCATCATATTATAGAATCTCCTTTCAGTCTCATCTATGTGCTATAATGAACAACCCAAAACCTTACACTATTCTGTCATTCGATGCAGCAATAGGGAAAATAGATCTGACCCATAACCTCTATTTTAAAGCAAGTTCATACATCAAACCTAAATTGCAAGTATTGGAGTAATTACCCACTTTAATCAATCTCTTTCGAGCATCAATCGGAGATTGGAAGTAGGAATTAAGTTTGTAACGTTAACCCATAAGTTAACCCCATGCTAATTAGCCCAAATCCATGTATGAACAGCAGGAAAATAGAGCATAACACAATACCCACTACATTAAATCAACACCCAACCCCATAATTTCACTCCTAGATGTTGGGGTTTTAGCCACCATCACAAAAAGTAAAGAGATTATACCCTCCATGAAAGTAGCCATGGATAACATGAACTTAAGCAATTACAAGCAAACCACTTTGAATTCAACTTCAATTTATCAATTTCAAGAAAAAATTTGAAAAACCCAAAAAACAAGAAAGTGTTCTTGACAAGGTAAAGTGTTTCTCTCTCTAACTATTGTGCTCAACTCAGAATTTTTTTCAAAACTAAATTTTTTCAAAAAACACTATCTTTTTCCTTTCTTTTGGGCTATTTATAATTTTCCCAAAATTTGGCAAAACACTCAATGTGTGACCCATTGGGCGACATTAGTCGTTCTCGCCGATCACGATGGGTGAATTGCCAAATACTCCTCAGGTCACCTTTTTCTTTCTCTAGGCTTCCGGTGTTTGAACCTCAGTCGACGGGCTTGTTTGAGTCTCTCTTTCACACTTGGTGAATTGTTGAGTACCACCTTTGTTTGCCTTTCAAGCCTTCATTTTACTCCTTCTACTA
Organism: Solanum appendiculatum; assembly: GCA_018342035.1. Classification (NCBI taxonomy): domain Eukaryota; kingdom Viridiplantae; phylum Streptophyta; class Magnoliopsida; order Solanales; family Solanaceae; genus Solanum; species Solanum appendiculatum. The sequence goes on along the minus strand of JAGDQO010001545.1, from coordinate 448,130 downwards.
TCTCCTTATGTGATGGTAAGCATGTTCGCCTGTCTCATTTGGCGCATCGCTATTTCCCTTGCTTGTTTATTGACCTGCTTCAATAAATTAAGTGTTGTGCACTGTCAACATAGGCAAGGTCAAATTCATTAGGCGATCTGCCTATATTGTTTGGCAATCAATAATGTATAGTTTATACTTCTTTTTATATTTTGTCCATTCCTTCAAATATTCATCCCTGCCTTTTTCTTTAGCCTTCATAGTTTCAAATCATCAAGATATCATTAGAATATGACATAATTAGGCATTGAAGATACTAATTGTTGAGCTAAATAGGCCTCATATGAGTGTAAATCTACCACTCATCAACGCACACAAATGAACTTTGCTACCCCATCAAATGTAAACATTATGGACTCAACAAAGATGTCGAAACTTCCAAAGAGGTCATCTAGATAAGAAGTGGGTCCCACACCCAAGGCTCTGTTTATCCAAAATCCAATAGGTAGCTCGAAATGAGTCAAAATTCATTAACACCCAAACTAAATTTCCTTCTAGACAAAACTCAACATTCCGAAACTAACAAAACAATAAAAATGGCAATATGAGCTTGTTTACCTAAAGTTTTCACCAAAGTAAATCGTTCAAGTTTCGAAAGCTCCAAAATAGGAAAACCTGCATAAGTCCAAATGAATGACCAGGTGGCCAAACTCTCAGTTCCAAAAAGTCATAAATTACTTGGGGTCTCTATAGGAACGCTCTACACATAAAAATATTGCACTATAGAGAAAGTGACCTAGAGGGTCCTTCACATCAACTACTAAAAGAATTAATCGTTGAAAGTAAAGAGTCAAGAAGTACCTCAAGGCTAAAATAAAGTAAAGATATTAACTCGCATCTCATGCTCAGCCTACCAGGTAGCCTCCTGGGTTGATTGTTGCTGCCACTGGACTTTAACAACATGAATGGCTCTCAAATGCAACATCCTTACATTTCTTGCAAAGATAGCTAGTGGCTCCTCCATAAAGGTCAAACGATTAACCAACTGATCTGATCCATACTTAAGCACATCGGACTCATTAAGAACATATCGGGGAAGCTTAAAAACATGGAAAATTTGATGAATAGCTGAAAATGCAGGACGTAAGGCCAAGTCATAAGAAACATCACCAAGAGTCCAGGGAATCTCAAATGGCCCTATAAAACTGTGACTAAGCTTTCCCCACCTCACAAATCTCATCACACCCTTCATGAGCGATTTGCAAAGGAATACCCTATTTCCAACTCCGAATCATAAAGGCTAGTGCCTATGGTCTGCATAACTCTTATGCCTTCTCTATGCTAACCTAAGCCTATCCAGAATCACCTGAACTTTGTCCAAAGCCTCCTGAAGCATATTAGTACCACGTGGCCTAGGATTCAAAGACTCAAACCAACTAACCGGAGAGTGATAACTTCTACCATATAAGGCCTCGAATGGGCCATTTGAATACTAGATTGGTAGATGTTGTTATACATCTTCGTTGTGCCCGAATGATTGAAATATCTAGAATCATAGGTCTTGCAAAGAATCAACCATATCTAGCCCATAACTCTAGGAACACAAATATGACCATCAAACTGAAGAAGACCATCCGCATCTAAGGTGGCCTTCCCAATGTCACCCCAAACAAACCCAATCTCAAATAGCTACTAAGTAATCATTTTCAAGATGTTGTCCACGAATCTGCTCCAATAATGATGTCTGAACTCCAACAAAGCATAGAATACGCCTAGAATCTGAAATATAAAGGAAAATCATCCTATTGGCTAAGGACTGAATATCCAAAGGCAAAGGTCCCTTTGAAGCTGAAAGGATGACTAGACTACCCATACCACTGCCTTTTGGATCAAGGTGTCTGCTACCATATTTGCCTTTCCTTGATGGTAAAGAATATAGAGTTCATAGTCTTTTAGGGGATCAATCCATCTATAATGCCATAAATTTAGGTCTTTTGGCTCATAATGTATTGTAAAAATACTATGATTGGTGTATATTTCTAACGTCGAACCCCATATAGGTAATTCCTACTAATCTTAAGTGCAAAAACTACTGCCGATAACTCCAAGTCATAAGTGGGGTAGTTGCCCTCATGCACCATAAGCTTCCACGACAAATATGCAATCACACGGCTGTGGTGCATCAATACACAACCTAGACCAATGCCAGATGTGTCATAATACACCGTGAAACCCTCGCCCTCAACTAGAAGAGTAAGAATAAGAGAAGTAGTCAACAACTCCTTAAGCTTCTAAAAGCTTGACTCAAAGTAATCTAACAACTTAAAAGGAAAATAAAAATGAGTCAAATGAGTCAAAGGTGTTGTAATCAATGAGAATTCTTCAAAAAACTGTCTGTAGTAGACAACTAGCCTAACGAAGCTCTAAATATCAGTAACCAAGGAGGGTCTATCCCAATCACGAATAGCCTCAATCATCATTGGATCAACCATGATACCATCCATGGACACCACGTGCCCCAAGAATGCTACAAACTCAAAGTAGTACTCACACTTTGAGAACTTGGCATAAAGCCACTGATCTTTCAAAGTCTACATCACAATCCTCAAATGCCACTCGTGCTCATCCCTTCTCTATGACTAGACCTGAATGTCATTAATGAATACAATGAAAAACGCTATATATATGACCTGAAAATATGTGTCATCAAGTCCATGAATGTCACTGGAGAATTGGTCAACCCAAAAGACATCACTAGGAATTCATAATGGTTGTAACAAGTCCTAAAAGCTATCTTAGGGATGTCCACCACCCAAATCCTCAACTGCTGGTAACCAAATCCCACGCTTTGTCTCAACTTTAAGAAAGTAAGGGACCCTCATGTCAATTCAAATAATGTAAAAGGGAATTCCTTATTCTATAAAAGGAACCTCACTTATTTGTTAGAGGCATCAGTTTTTTCACCAAAGATTGAAAACCTCTCTCTCTCTCTCTTTGTAATATTTCCGCTTCTGTAATGTTTCTATAAATAAAACTTTGTAAGTTTTCTTATATTTTTAATCTTCCTTTATTGATATAGATTTTGTTATATTTTATCAATACAACTTCGGAGGATTACCGCCGATCCGTTATTAGTATCAAAGCCATTTTGGCAGTATACGTACCTAGCATGAGCAGCTAAGTACATATACTGTCTGGGGCATGATAAAATTTATCTGAATTGATGAATTGATATTTTAAGCTTTGATTAAACTATTTTAATATTTCAATTTGTTAATTGATATTTTGTTTTTAATCTTGTTTCTATAATTGGTGTGAGGTGTTCATTCTTCTCTAAGTGTGTGAGGTAACCGAATAATACCCGGTTCATACGTTGGCTAGCCGAATTGAATAGGTCGTCAAGCTAGTAGAGCGTTTAGACTTTTGTAATCCTTTATCAGATTCTTCAAACAACTCTGTTGATTATAGCGACGAAGAAAATATCAATGTCGACTATGATTCAGATTCTAGCCAATCTGGAAAAGATTGTAACTGCACAGAAGCTTTCTGTGTCTGTGAAAATATTCCTCAAATCAGAGTCCTCAATAATGACTCTAAAGAAACTCTCTTTGATATCATTCAATATATTGATAATGATGAATCAAGGAAAAAATATCTTATAGAACTCAAGAATCCTATTCTCAACCAAAAGGAAAAGCCTAAAGCTCGTACTATGGTTGAACCTTTCAGCATGAAACAAATCATGAATAGGTTCGAAAGCAATGCAGAACCTACTATTTCTGATCTTCATCGAGAAGTCAAAACCCTCAAAGAAGAAATCAAAGACATCAAATCCAGACTTGGAAAAGTCAAAACAGATGTTATAACTGAGAAAATCCTCAACGAGATTGCTGACCAAGACTCAGAAGCTGAAAATCTCTCTGGTAAGGATAAGTTAGAATATCCTCCTTTTGAAATATATAATTTTGTCAAGCAAAATCTTGACATTACTTCAGATATACCGACTACTTCCGGTCCAGGTATTACTGTTATCTCTTCAATTAGACCTCAAAGTCATCATATACCTATTAAAATTGTTGTGAATAAAGATTTTGTTATTAACAAAATTGCTTTGCTTGACAGTGGTGTAGATAGAAATTACATAGTAAAAGGTATTGTTCCAATTAAGTATTTGAAAAAAAGTTCAATCTTTGTTGCTTGAGAAGATAAATTAACACTATTTTAAATATGTTGATTATTTTCCATGAATTTTAAAGATACTATCTTAAGGACTTACAGAACAAAATATATCAGAGTTATAAATAGATATTTCAAGTATGATCAAACTAAGATAATATAACAATATGCAAAGAGATACTAAAGATCTAGATCAATAGACAAAGCATGGGATTCCTTTTAGGAATAGTAAAATACCCCTTTAATAAAGTAATTCCGGCCTTTGGCCTCTACTTTATCCAATAATCATTTCCCTATTCATAATTAGGGTCCACATAACATTGTGTGATTCCTTTGGGGTCACACATGTCCCCATTGCTGCTTCCTTATGACGAAGTGCATCATTAATTAACTGCATAATTTGCATTTCACTGTAATCTTCAAGATTATCCATGGCTTTCTTAAGTTTAGCTTTTAACTCGGCCAACCTCGTTTAGAAACTAGATCTAGATCTTTAATATCTCTTTGCATATTGTTATATTATCTTAGTTTGATCATACTTGAAATATCTATTTATAACTCTGATATATTTTGTTCTGTAAGTCCTTAAGACAGTCTCTCTTATTTGTTAGAGGCATCAGTTTTTTCACCCAAGATTGAAAACCTCTCTCTCTCTCTCTCTCTGTAATGTTTCCGCGTGCTTCTATAATGTTTCTATAAATAAAACTTTGTAAGTTTTCTTATATTTTTAATCTTCCTTTATTGATATAAATTTTGTTATATTTTATCAATACAACTTCGGAGGATTACCGCCGATCCGTTATTAGTATCAAAGCCATTTTTGCAGTATACGTACCTAGCATGAGCAGCTAAGTACATATACTGTCTGGGGCATGATAAAATTTATCTGAATTGATGAATTGATATTTTAAGCTTTGATTAAACTATTTTAATATTTCAATTTGTTAATTGATATTTTGTTCTTAATCTTGTTTCTATAATTGGTGTGAGTTGTTCATTTTTCTCTAAGTGTGTGAGGTAACTGAATAATACCCGGTTCATACATTGGCTAGCCGAATTGAATCGGTCGTCAAGCTAGGAGAGCGTTTAGACCTTGTATGGTGATCCCATAGCCAAGATAACTCTAGAGAAAGAACAGATGTAAAACCAAGAGAACCTCCCTTAGAAACTAGATCTAGATCTTTAATATCTCTTTGCATATTGTTATATTATCTTAGCTTGATCATACTTGAAATATCTATTTATAACTCTGATATATTTTGTTCTGTAAGTCCTTAAGACAATATCTTTAAAATTCATGGAAAATAATCAACATATTTTAAATAGTGTTAATTTATCTTCTCAAGCAACAAAGATTGCTAAATTAGAAAATGATCTTCAAAATTGGAATATTCCTGAAGAACCTTTTAAAGCTATTTATCACATAGGTAAATTTAATGTATTCACTAATCACAATATTAAAACTTGTGAATCAACGGTTGCTATTAATAATTCTTTAGAAATTATTCGCCTTTTTAATGTTAACAATATTAATCGTTATAAAAATAAATTCAATTATTTGCATATTGGTTTAGTGCAAGTTACTCTTAAACCCCTGTTTAGGAAAGGTTTAGACATTCCTATTTGTGTCCTTCTTAGAGATGACAGATTTCTGAATTTCGATGACTCTCTTTTAGGTGTCCTTCAGAGTAACCTTGCCAATCATGCGCATAGTTCTATTTTTGTCCCTAGATTCATAAATTGGAATGATATCCTTTCTAATGACGAATGGCACTTTGATGCTATTACTCAACCTTCCTCTTCTCGATCTGAGAAATCTCGTATCGAAAGGGTAATTCAATACCCTGATGGTTCTATAGACCTTAAGTTTCTAGAAAATCCTTTATCTAGAACAAATTCTCTCTGAAGGGCTTCTTGTTCTTCTGTCCCTTCAAGGCCTTCTCCAAAACCTTCTTCTTCGTCAAAAACCCCAGAGGATGATGATGAAGACAAAATTGTCCGGAGAGACAACAGCAAAGGAAAAGTTACAAGAGTAGATTTTTTGGGAAATATCCCTAAGGTTTATTATCAGGATGTCCCTACTAGTCCTACGGCTAGCGAAATGGAACCTCCTAAAAAGGAATCTACATCAGGATGGGTTACTATGATTAAGTGAGGAGAGAATCTTACTCCTGATCCCAAGATTCTTCAAAAAGCTTGGATACATCCCAACAACCAAACCAACAGAGAATGGTATGTGGCTACTTACACTCTCAGAGAAAGAGAGAATTTTGCAAGTTCTTGGATGTCGGATATGAAAAGAATCCGGTGTGAAATAGACTTCTTCAAATGGTTTGAAATGACTGGAAAAATTGACGATCAGAGAGATTCTCTCAAGGTCATTATTAATAAGTGGTATACCACTAATAACAAAGTTATTGAAACAGTTACTCCTCCTCTTGAAGGAATCAATATTCCTATTGCAGGCACTATAATAAAGGCCTCCCCTTTCAAAACCACAACCACTGAAAAATCCACTACTCTACTATCCACTAAAGATCTGGATAGAATTGTAGAACAAAACAATTATACTAACCAAATTCTTCATGTAGTTTCTGGACAAATTGAAGACTCCAAAGAAAAAGCCTCTTTTTCAGGAAGGCCTATTCCTTTATCCTCTTCCCAAAACAGTCAGATAGACTCTAATCCAGTTTTCAAACTCAATGAATTCTCCAGAAAAAACTATCCAAAAATTAAAGATACTTTTGATATCTCAGATAACATTTTAGATAAGATCAATGAGAAACTAGCCAACTTCAAAATATCCAAAAAATATGGTAAGAAAGTTGCTACTATTCAAGAAAATCTTGTTCAAAGACTTTTCAATGATAGGTACCATAACCGGAAAAACTATCATAAAAGACCCTCTTTTCCAGACCTTCGATACGAAGAAAATGCTTTTCTCTCTACTTCTTCTCATGAGGGAAGTAGTATAACATAATGGAAAATTGATGGCCTTGCAGAACATCAAATATACAATAAGCTTCATGAAATGGGTGTTGCTATCTCCGCTTATAAAATAAGAAATGCTACTGATAAGGAAGCATCTGCCATGATTGTTGCAGGATTCACTGGAATGTTAAAACATTGGTGGGACAATTATTTCTCTGAAGAAACTAAGCAGATTATTTATGATGCTCATTCTACTGAGACAGTGATTAAAATGGAAGGAACCAATGAAGTTCTTACTGAAGTTACCAGAGAGGATGCTTGTGCCACTCTCCTTTATCATATAGCTAAGCATTTCATTGGTGAGCCCAAGTTATTTCAGGATAGGAGTCTCCAAATACTCAACAATATCAGTTGTCCATCATTAGATGATTTTACTTGGTATAAATATAATTTTATGCAGAAAGTAATGATCAGACCATATTGTAATCTGGATTTTTGGAAAGAAAGATTTGTAAGTGGTCTTCCACCTCTCTTTGCTGATAAGGTAAGGACCAAAATCAGAGATAGAAATGATGGAAAAATCCCATATAGTCAAATGACTTATGGAGATTTAATCATTGGTTTAAATACTTTTGGATTAGAACTTTGTACAGATATTAAGTTGAAACATCAGCTTAAGAAAGAAAGATCTTCGTCAAGAAGAGAACTAGGATATTTCTGTCAAGACTTTGATTTTGTTTCACTAACTCCTCCTTCGAGTAAAATAAGAAAAGATAACAAGGAGTTGAAGAAAGTTCATCGCAGTAAGTCAAGAAGAACTTCTGAAAAGGATTACAAAAAATCTTTCAAAAAGAATAGGAAACACAAAGGATTTAAGAAATTCAAAGAGGATGTATGCTGGACATGCGGCAAAACTGGCCATAAAGCTAATGAATGCAGATTCGGTAAACAGAAGAGAATCAACAGTCTTGAAATAGACGAAGCTACCAAAGAAAAACTAGTTCACGCAGTGTCATCAGTGGATCGCCATTGTGGTTTTGGCATCGCCTAATGTTCCCTTCGCAATACTTTGACTTCTTTACACCCTGCACTCACAATACACGTTATTGAAAGCAATAAAAATAAAAGTAAAGACTTGGGTTGCCTCCCAAGAAGCGCATTATTTAACGTCTTGGCATGACATAGTTCTCATTTCCACAACATTCATTTTGTGGATTTGGGACAGTGTCACAAGGCAACGTTCCCTTTTACCTCAGATTGAGATGAGTGGAGACACATTTGGGTCTCCAGCTGCTAGATAGACACCAAATGAGAGGTCATCGTTTTAAATAAAGTGGAGAAGTCATTCTTCAATTCCTTCAACTCTTTGTTGGATCCTTAAACCTTGTTGAAGATCCTTGTAAGTATTTCCTCAGTTCGATTCCCTTCCGGACCAGCTGGTTCTTTTGATTGTGGACGATCATAGGGAGGAATATATGTATCTATTTCAACATCCCTATCTCTCCAATTTTCACCTCTCCAATCTTTCTAACCACTATCTCCCTCCTTGTTCAAACCTTGGTTCCCACCTTGTCATTGGTAGTTTGGGTGAGAACCCCCCAATTGATTTCCCAAGTACTAAACTTCCTCATTGTATAATGCGTCGAACTTGGCAGCTTTTGGGCATTGCCCATTACTTGTTCCAACCGCATTCACTGATTTCGGACCACCTCCCATGATTTGTTTAAACAACAAATCAAGTTGGGTCATCATTTTGGCCATATTTTTATCTCGTTCATTTTCCTTCTTAATTTTTTCTTTTCTTATGCATATTTGTTGAGTAGACAATTGGTCCTCTATAGTATTGGTCATATCATCTAGCAACAACATTGCATCCTCGTATGATTGTCTCATTAATCCTCCTTGGACCAACTAATCAGCCAGACCTGCATTGATTGAATCAAGGCTGCAATAGAAGTATTGCAGCAGCAAATTGTCTAAAACACTATGTGTTGGACATTGCAAAAGTTGTTTCTTGAACCGCAACCAAATCTCATGCATAGGATCACCTCCAATTCGGTTGAAATTTTGGATTTGGGTTCAAATTTTAACCATATTAGAGGGGGAAAGAATCTCTCCATGACAGCTTCAGTCAACTCCTCCCAAGAAGGGATAGAGTCATTTGGCTGCAATTCATTTTGTAACTTCACCCGTCAAAGAGAACTGAAATAACCTCAACCTTACAGGCTCTTGTGAGATGTTTTTGAACATAAATGGCCTACACACTTCCACCAAATTATGAAGGTGTTCAGGGGGATCCTCATGAGCTAAAGCCCCAAACATTCCTCGTTGTTGGAGAAATTGTAGCATTGTTCCGGTTACATGAAAAATTGCCCTCCCAACTGTAAGAGGTATCCGGATGGCTCCCGTGGTTTGAATGATGTTCACATGCATATCATTCAAATCACCCATATTTTCATTTTTACCATAGTGACTATCATTTTCCATACGGTGGTCACTCATTGTACAAGACCTGCAAATCAGCCAGCACCAATCTACAACAACTAAAAAAATTTACAAGCTAATTTCTCAAATAGAATTCTCAACCACCATTACTCGGTGGAGGCGCCATCTTTGATAAATGCAAAAAGTACTCTCTAAAACCAATTAAAAGAGTAAGCAATCGTTGTCATTAAAAATACCCAACTAAGAGTCGGGGTCGAATCCCATAGAGAATGATATATCGTAGAAAATTCTATCAAGAAATTTAGATTGTAAAATCATTTATTTGTAATAGTAAATGAAAGTGGGTGGATAATTCCACCAATTTAATAGAAGGATTTTGTTTTCACAAGTCGCAATTAAACTAAGATTTCAGAAAATTCAATTAATAACAAGTAATAAAGGGGTACGGGGATTGGAAATCAATCTACCATAGGGGAAATTGTGTTGCTCTTTAGTGAGAACATTTATGGATAGGCTGGGTCATCTTCAATCACCCTAATCTTCTTTCGATATCAAAGCATCATATTATAGAATCTCCTTTCAGTCTCTTCTATGTGCTATAATGAACAACCCAAAACCTTACACTATTCTGTCATTCGATGCAGCAACAGGGCAAATAGATCTGACCCATAGCCTCTATTTTCAAGCAAGTTACATACATCAAACCTAAATTGCAAGTATTGGAGTAATTACCCACTTTAATCAATCTCTTTCGAGCATCAATCGGAGATTGGAAGTAAGAATTAAGTTTGTAACTTTAACCCATAAGTTAACCCCATGCTAATTAGCCCAAATCCATGTATGAACAGCAGCAAAATAGAGCATAACACAATACCCACTACATTAAATCAACACCCAACCCCATAATTTCACTCCTAGATGTTGGGGTTTTAGCCACCATCACAAAAAGTAAAGAGATTATACCTTCCATGAAAGTAGCCATGGATAACATGAACTTAAGCAATTACAAGCAAACCACTTTGAATTCAACTTCAATTTATCAATTTCAAGAAAAATTTTGAAAAACCCAAAAAACTAGAAAGTGTTCTTCACAAGGTAAAGTGTTTCTCTCTCTAACTATTGTTCTCAACTCAGAATTTTTTTCAAAACTAAAATTTTTCAAAAAAAACTATCTTTTTCCTTTCTTTTGGACTATTTATAATTTCCCCAAAATTTGGCAAAACACTCAATGTGTGACCCATTGGGCGACATTAGTCGCGCTCGCCGATCACGATGGGTGAATCGCCAACTACTCCTCAGGTCACCTTTTCCTTTCTCTAGGCTTCCGGTGTTTGAACCTCAGTCGACGGGCTTGTTTGAGTCTCTCTTTCACACTCGGTGAATTGTCGTGTACCACCTTTGTTTGCCTTTCAAGCCTTCATTTTACTCCTTCTACTATCTCCTTCTGTGATGGTGAGCATGTTTGCCTGTCTCATTTGGCGCATCGCTATTTCCCTTGCTTGTTCATTGACCTGCCTCAATAAATTAAGTGTTGTGCACTGTCAACATAGGCAAGGTCGAACTCATTAGGCGATCTGCCTATATTGTTTGGCAATCAATAATGTATAGTTTATTCTTCTTTTTATATTTTTTCCATTCCTTCAAATATTCATCCCTGCCATTTTCTTTAGCTTTCATAGCTGCAAATCATCAAGATATCATTAGAATATGACATAATTAGGCATTGAGGATACTAATTGTTGAGCTAAATAGGCCTCAAATGAGTGTAAATCTGCCACTCATCAACGCACACAAATGAACTTTGCTACCCCATCAAATGTAAACATTATGGACTCAACAAAGATGTCGAAACTTCCAAAGAGGTCATCTAGATAAGAAGTGGGTCCCACACCCAAGGCTCTGTTTATCAAAAATCCAATAGGTAGTTCGAAATGAGTCAAAAATCATTAACACCCAAACTAAAGTTCCTTCTAGACAAAACTCAACATTCCGGAGCTAACAAAACAATAAAAATTGCAATATGAGCTTGTTTACCTAAAGTTTTCACCAAAGTAAATCGTTCATGTTTCGAAAGCTCCAAAATAGGAAAACCTGCATAAAGTCCAAATGAATGACCAGGTGGCCAAACTCCCAGTCCCAAAGAGTCATAAATTACTTGGGGTCTCTATAGGAACGCTCTACACATAAAAATATTGCACTATAGAGAAAGTGACCTAGAGGGTCCTTCACATCAACTACTAAATGAATTAATCCTTGAAAGTAAAGAGTCAAGAAGTACCTCAAGGCTAAAATAAAGTAAAGATATTAACTCGCATCTCATGCTCGGCCTCCCAGGTAGCCTCCTGGGTTGATTGTTGCTGCCACTGGACTTTAACAACATGAATGGCTCTCAAATGCAGCATCCTTACATTTCTTGTAAAGATAGCTAGTGGCTCCTCCATAAAGGTCAAACGGTTAACCAACTGATCTGATCCATACTTAAGAACATCGGACTCATTAAGAACATATCGGGGAAGCATAAAAACATGGAAAATTTGATGAATAGCTGAAAATGCAGGACGTAAGGCCAAGTCATAAGAAACATCACCAAGAGTCCGGGGAATCTCAAATGGCCCTATAAAACTGGGACTAAGCTTTCCCCACCTCACAAATCTCATCACACCCTTCATGAGTGATTTGCAAAGGAATACCCTATCTCTAACTCCGAATCATAAAGGCTAGTGCCTATGGTCTGCATAACTCTTATGCCTTCTCTATGCTAACCTAAGGCTATCCAGAATCACCTGAACTTTGTCCAAAGCCTCCTGAAGCAAATTAGTACCACGTGGCCAAGGATTCAAAGACTCAAACCAACTAACCGGAGAGCGATAACTTCTACCATATAAGGCCTCGAATGGGCCATTTGAATACTAGATTGGTAGATGTTGTTATACATCTTCGTTGTGCCCAGATGATTCGAATATCTAGAATCATAGGTCTTGCAAAGAATCAACCATATCTAGCCCATAACTCTAGGAACACAAATATGACCATCAAACTGAAGAAGACCATCCGCATCTAAGGTGGACTTCCCAATGTCACCCCAAAAAACCCAATCTCAAATAGCTACTAAGTAATCATTTTCAAGATGTTGTCCACGAATCTGCTCCAATAATGATGTCTGAACTCCAACAAAGGATAGAATACGCCTAGAATCTGAAATATAAAGGAAAATCATCCTATTGGCTAAGGACTGAATATCCAAAGGCAAAGGTCCCTTTGAAGCTGAAAGGATGACTAGACTACCCATACCACTGCCTTCTGGATCAAGGTGTCTGGTACCATATTTGCCTTTCCTTGATGGTAAAGAATAGAGAGTTCATAGTATTTTAGGGGATCAATCCATCTATAATGCCACAAATTTAGGTCTTTTGGCTCATAATGTACTGTAAAAATACTATGATTGGTGTATATTTCTAACGTTGAACCCCATATAGGTAATTCCTACTAATCTTAAGTGCAAAAACTACTGCCGATAACTCCAAGTCATAAGTGGGGTAGTTGCCCTCATGCACCATAAGCTTCCACGACAAATATGCAATCACACGGCCGTGGTTCATCAATACACAACCTAGACCAATGCCAGATGTGTCATAATACACCGTGAAACCCTCGCCCTCAACTAGAAGAGTAAGAATAAGAGAAGTAGTCAGCAACTCCTTAAGCTTCTAAAAGCTTGACTCAAAGTAATCTAACAACTTAAAAGGAAAATAAAAATGAGTCAAATGAGTCAAAGGTGTTGTAATCTATGAGAATTCTTCAAAAAACAGTCTGTAGTAGACAACTAGCCTAACGAAGCTCTAAATATCAGTAACCAAGGAAGGTCTATCCCAATCACGAATAGCCTCAATCATCATTGGATCAACCATGATACCATCCATGGACACCACGTGCCCCAAGAATGCTACAAACTCAAAGTAGTACTCACACTTTGAGAACTTGGCATAAAGCCACTGATCTTTCAAAGTCTACATCACAATCCTCAAATGCCACTCATGCTCATCCCTTCTCTATGACTATACCTGAATGTCATTAATGAATACAATGAAAAACGCTATATATATGACCTGAAAATATGTGTCATCAAGTCCATGAATGTCACTGGAGAATTGGTCAACCCAAAAGACATCACTAGGAATTCATAATGGCTGTAACAAGTCCTAAAAGCTATCTTAGGGATGTCCACCACCCAAATCCTCAACTGATGGTAACTGGATCTTAAATCAATCTTAGAAAATACCTTGACACCCTAAAGCTGATCAAACATGTCATCAATATGAGGCATAGGGTACCTATTCTTCACCATCACCTTGTTCAACTACCTATAATTGATACATATACACATAGACCCATCTATCTTCTTCACAAAAAGAACTAGGGCACCCCAAAGGTGAAACACTCAGTAGAATGAATCCCTTACCTAAGAGATCCTGAAGCTAAACAATGAGCTCCTTAACTCTACAGGGCCATATGCTAAGGTGGAATACAGATAGGATGATTGCCTGACTCAAAGTCAATAGCAAAATTAGTCACGCTCAGGGGGGAGGCTAGGTAACTCAATAGGAAAGACATCTCGAACTCTCACATAATAGGGACCAAATCAACTATAGGGCCCTCCCTACTAACATTCCGCACATATGCCAAATAGGCTAAGAACCCATTGGATACTAACCTCTGGACCCAAACATAAGAGATAACCCCAATTGTTGTGTGACTACAAGAACCCTGCCACACTTCTAGAGGGATACCATGCATGGCTAAGGTAATGGGTTTAGTGAAGCAATCTAAGACCGCACGGTAGGGGGATAACTAGTCAATGCCTAGAACATAGACTCACATAGGAAGCGTAATACACATATACATAAGAGTATGCAGAACCTGGATCAAATAAAGTCGAGGCGGGCAGATAGCATATAAGAATTGTACCTGTGATCGCCAAGTCCAATGCCTCATCCTCTACCCTTGCTAGAGCAGCATAAAAATTGGCCTTGTCCGCCTTTGAATTGGGAATCTGAACTACCTCCTTCCCTTCCTCCCTAGAATCTTCCTCAAGCCCCGTAATGACCACCAAGATGATCCTGACCCTAGGTAATGCCTCTACCCGGAGGTGCTACTGCTAAAACTGAATAACCTTTATGTACAGTAGGAGCAATCATCCCTCACCTGGGATACTCACTAGACCAGTGGTCAAGCTCACCACAATCAAAATAACTTTGAGAAGTACGAAACTAAGAGAATCGACCGCTATGGATTGAAAAACTCGAATGTGAGCCTCTCAAACTCTGGCCTAAATCAGAACCATCCCGACTATACTGCTCGCATTCTAAGCACTGAAGTGCTGCCTGAACAGGCTGGCTTGATTGACCCTGGTGATGATAGTGCTGACAATGTATATCATAAAAGTCCCTGCCCCTACACTAGGAACCAATGTAGTTGCCCTAGTGATGAGCCCTCTTATTATTGTTTTCTTAGGCCTCGCGATGGAGCTCATCTATAGTACATGCATGATCAATAACATCTGAGAAAGATCTACCTGCTGAAGCCACAGACATAAGCTTGACCTGTATTTGGAGCCTCAAACCATCGACAAAGCAACAAAGCTCTCTTACTATGTAGTTAGAACCATGGTAGCATACCTAGAGAGCTCATGAAAGGTAGCCTCATACTCTGACACAATCATGGAGCCATACTCCAACATAACAAACTTATCTCGAAGTCGATCTCTATCACTCCCCAATTTAAACTTGTCCAAGAAAGACTCTAAAACTCAGTCCAAGGCATGGGAGGTGACCCAACTGGTATACACTTTGTATATAAATGGTCTATTAAGCTGGTACGCAATAATTCGGCTCCATTTGATTCTACTAACCCTAAAATATACAACCTCTCTCTGTAGGTCATCCAAATTTCATAGGTGTCCCTGATAATTCTCAAATTACTCATAAAACAAGTTAAAGAGTAAGTGATCATTAGCAATATAAAATACCCAACAAGAGAGTCGGGGTCGAATCCCACACGGAACAATTTGTCGGCAATCAAAAAGATAAAGAATTACAAGCTACTAGTTTGAATCAAAACTAAAAATACACAATTATCAAAATAAAGCTGGTTTTTTGTAACAAAATCCAGATTGGGAAAAGATCTAATCAAACAAGGAATAATCGAGAATTGGGAATTTTGGAACTCGATACTCAATCAAACGATCCATTGCACTTCAACACATGCTAATTCAATCGCAGGTAGGCTATGTCATCTTCAACAATACAAATCTTCTTTCGATCTCATTTTGCTATATCATGAAATACCATTTAGGTATCAATCATGTAATTCAACAAAACAACCTACTACCTTAATATAGATCCCTCTTTCAAGAAAGTCTAGCATTCAACAATGAAAGCCTAAATCTCTCTTTCGAGCAAACTTAAGAATCAAAGCTAATATGCAATTATCAATCTAATTATCCACTTCATAAATTCTCTTTCGAGCATCTCACGAAGTTCTAAGCTAGATTTGAGTGGGCACTCTTAAATCATAAATGAAAACATGATAATTATACTAAACACATTTCATGAATAAGAACCATGAAATCAATTACAAAAGAAATAGAATGAAAAATTAAAGACCCAAAGGATTTGTCTATTTCTAGCTCAAAACAAAGCAAGGAAAACAAGATTGGATAAGAAATATTACAATTAAGAACACAATCTTCAATCCAAAAGATGAATTGTTAGACAACTTGCCTTCAAAGTCCCAACCCAAAAGATGAACCCTAGAAGTTTTCTATTTATATTCCTCTAAGATGAGATACTCTCTATTTTATGAATGATATGAGTGATCATCCAAAAATGACTGATGATGAGTGTAAAAAGGGATTTTGGGATCAATTTGGTGAAATTCCAATTTCGTCCAGGCATCAGGCATTTTCTTTTTGCGGTCACGACAGCTAACTCATGCTATCGCGATGAGTAGTGTCGCTAAATCACGTGATTATGAACTCTAACCACGCGATCGCAAAGTCTGAAATTCTTGTTGAATGTGATCACAACTCTTAATTCACACGGTCACGATGAGTACTCAGCTGCTAGTTCAGCTTTCTTCCTTTTGACCTCTTTTTGCCTCAACTTCACTTGGTTTCTTCAAATGTCTTCTCGATCAACTCTCCACTTCATTTTCCTACAAATATGAAGAAAACCACATTAAAAGCACTAATTCTTACCTAAAGCAGGCTAAAACTTACAAGAAAAGAGCCTCAAATGAGTGGAAATGTCCCACTCATCAACACCCCCAACTTAAAAATTCTGCTCGTCCTCAAGTAAAGAAAATAAAAAACACAAGAGGCTCTCATTTCAACACATACCATACATCAATTTCACATTTTTCAATTTAGCACAAAGGTAATGACTTCGGTTGGTACTAAAAAATAGTCAACATGCAAAATTTTCACAAAAGAAGTCCCCTTATTCTCATGGCACATTTTCAAGAACCAAGTATCATTAAGTGACAACAACTCAAATTAAAGAAGTGTCAACTCATTAGCTTTTTTACATACTCAGTTGATTCAATTAGGAATTTTTTAAAATCATCACTTTATTAACTTACATGCCCTCACAAGAAAAGAAATGCCCCAAAACACTCACAAAGTATTTACAAAACATGGGCCATAAGAACAAATACTCAAACTCACAATAAAACATCTCATTAACACAAATGCCACACCATAGGCTTGCCCATATTTTCAATCAACATTGACTCAACTTCATTTGGTTAGAAATCTCAAAGGACTTTGTTAAGCTTATAATATAGGCTTGGGAAAGGTTAGGATATCATTTATGTACAAGTGACTACACTCTCCTTGAACACTACAAAACAACTCATCATTTTCAAACTTTTCCACATTTCTTCACTTTTCAAACCAATGCACAATTCACTTTTTTTATTTCACTCTAGATGCCCCACATATAACCATTTTTAACCTTTGGAGGATTCAAGTCTCATTTATTCACTTTCTTTCCTTCTTTTTCAAAACTTTTCTTTCTTTAAGACTTTTTCCTCCATTCATCATTCTCTCTCTTTTTTTACCAATCCCTCATGTGATAGGAATCCCTTCTATGAGATTCCCATAACACCCTCGACTTAAGCTTTTAGACTCTACTTTACAACTTCAAGTTCAAGGAAGGAAGGGTTAAAAAGAGAAATAGTTTTCAAAAAGGATAAGACTTGTAATGAGGTTTCCAATAAAAGAGATTAGGCTCAAAGAGCACAACTAAGGATATATTTAGTGCAAAGGTGGAAATTTTAGGCCAAGTGGATGTCAAGAACAATTACAAAGAAAGCCTAAGATTATTTCTCCTACCAAGCTCAATCAAGACTAACATTTCAAGACCAATCTGGTAAGTTCTAGGTAGCACAAGTGAGCACAAAGCATTATTCAATAACTCACCACACATGGCATGCAAATCA
The DNA here is from genome assembly GCA_018342035.1 of Solanum appendiculatum. Lineage (NCBI taxonomy): Eukaryota > Viridiplantae > Streptophyta > Magnoliopsida > Solanales > Solanaceae > Solanum > Solanum appendiculatum. The sequence continues at coordinate 430,100 of JAGDQO010001545.1, read as the reverse complement.
GTTAAAATGGTCCAAAATCATATTTCCTTTTCAAAATACAAGTGGCATCAATCATTTAAGCTGCTAATGAATCAAAAGTCACGAAAAGACTTAAAGGAGTTGTCACAAAATCACTCACAACATGCTCAACTTTCAAAATAGAGGGGTATGTTCAACAACTTTTCACATGCATGACTATGTTCTTAGTACCAACCAAGTCACAACCTCCCAAAAAGACGACGATTTTTCCATTAAGAAAGCCTTCAACCAATCCATCAGTGGGCAAACTCATACATCTATTTAGGATTGTCTACTCAGACTTCGCCACACTCAACACCAATCAAACACTCATAAGCAATCAAAGATTTACCCTTAAAAAATTTGTCACTCTATTCATCATCCATCATCATCACTTTATATCTCATATCAAAACAAAAACAAAGAAGCTACAAACTACAAATCAAAAACTAAAAGAAACAAAATGAAATAGACTAATCCAACATAATATCAATAAAAGCCCAGCAAGGGCACACCATCCACAACATCACCAATCACAACAAGCCTGACAAAGGCACAATTATATTCAAAACAAAAATAAAATAAGCTCGACAAGGGAGGCACCCCCAACTAAAAATGCAACTGTATCGTCACAGTACAACAATCTAAAGAAAATACGAGTGCTCTATGAAATTATCTCACTAAGAAGTGGAGGTATTTGGGTCTAAAACGACATCATCACCAGACCCATAAAACATCCGGAGTGTGTCTATCATCTTATTCAGAAATTTGGCATTCTTCTTTTCATGCTCCTTCATCTTCATGTGTCTCCTCTCCATATTGACCATCCAGTCCTTGAGAAGCTGGTGATCATGCTCTAAAGTGGAAAAGATGGAAGAAATAACACCTAAGGCCGAGGAGCTTTCTCAAGGGCTAGTGGGAAAGCGGTGCACTAACTTCTGAATCTGTGAGTGGATCCGTGTATCAAAGCCATGCATCTGTCCTAATATGTGGAATAGTGCGGGAGGTCCACTCAGTAGTGGCCTAGTTGAAACGACCCCAAAAATGCCCGAAAATGTGCTTCGGAAACACCTATAATTGTAATTTCCATATATCTCAAAATCCGTGCATGATTTCGGAAATTCGACTTCATATTCTTATTTGTGGGGTCAAATTGAGTGGGAAATGGGTCTAACCCAAATTTTAGAGCAACCGTATCAAAATTCAAAAATCGCAAAAATTGCGATTTGGAGGGTCAACTTTAAAGGGGCATATCTCTTAGCACACAAGAAACTGGAAGGGCTGCAACCTATCAAATTAAAGCTCTTTGAGTTAGATTTACAACGCACTTGGTTTCACCTTAGTCCGAGTTAGGATGAGGGAGTTAGGACCATTTTCGTAAAACCTGTCTGTGCAGATTTGCAATTTCCAGTGAGCTTTTTTTTTTAGGCGGGTTGGAGACCTTTTTTATAAAAAGGGGATATGTCCCATACTTAGTCATTTTTCTTAACTCCAAAAACACTCTCTAAGCCCTCTCCAAAAATTCCACCAAGATCTTCAACCAAATTCAAACATCTCAAGCTCTAATTCCGGATTCAAGACTCAAACTCAAGCTTCGATTCTCCATTCCAATCTTCATCAAGGATTCTCCAAAGTTGAGGTATGTGGGTTTGATTGTGGAAACCTTCCTTTCCACAAGTCCAACCATTTATCCTCTATTTCTACTTCAAGTTTATGGGTCCTTATGATTATTTATGAACTCTTGAATTATGGAATTACTACTACACACCCTATTATGGTCCATTTTGCATATTATCATGAAATGGAATTATTATGTGATGTTTATGGTTTACATGCTTCCATGATCAAATTATGAAGGTTGATATATATATGTATGTTGTTGGTGGGCTGATTTATATGGATTTTGGAATTGGTTGGACTTAGTATTCTTGAAATACATGATTTCATTTACATGAACAATTGCCCACCTTGTGTTTGATAAAATGCCCATTTATAGAATTCTTAGGAAAGGGAAGGTCCAAGGTACGTCCTATGAGTCGGATGGTTATGTAATTACTGAAATGATGATGAAATGGACACATGTATATGATTTTCTCTATATAAGTGTTGTGAGTCGACCAAGCCTAGTACGGGGGGTAGTAGGCCCGTATAACCGTATCGAGGGGTTGGTACCTTGGTTGCCTAGTACGGGGGGTAGTAGGCCCGTATAACCGTATCGAGGGGTTGGTACCTTGGTTGCCTAGTACGGGGGGTAGTAGGCCCGTATAACCGTATCGAGGGGTTGGTACCTTGGTTGCCTAGTACGGGGGGTAGTAGGCCCGTATAACCATATCGAGGGGTTTGTACCTTGGTCCCTAGCTCGGGGGGTGGTAGGCCCGTGTAACCATATTGAGGGGTTTGTACCTCTTTCGCCTCTCCAAGGGGGTGGTAGGCCTTGGAAATACTATATTGATGGTCACTCGCCACACATGTACTACGTCCCACTAAATATGATTTTTATGTAAGCATCATTATACATATCATTTCATTAATATGCTATATATTGGGTATGATTACGCATTTTTCCTATGATGTCCATCTAATGTAGCATTGCATTGCATCCCATATACTTAATACATTCAAATGTACTAACGCATACTCTATGCCTACATGATGTCACTATTTAGGGACCGGAGCACCACTTGACCATCCTCCTCCGCGTGGCTAGTACGATTTTCTATAGTGGTTATTGGTGAGTCCTCCATTTCGGGGACGTTGCTCATGATCTTTTGCTATGTATAAAACTTTTCCTTTCTAGTTATGTTTTGACTATGAGGGTGAGCCCGGTAGTTTGTCTTGGCCCCGCTAAGTACTCATGTTTAGAGGTGGTGTTGGACAAGTTGTGTATTATGCTTGAGCTTGACTCATCTATGGTATTTATGTATCATTTCTTTTTTTGCTCCCTTAGTCCCGATTTCCCCCTTGATTATGCTTATCGTTTATGGTCATTTAATTGCTTCCGCGACCAAGGATGTGTAATGATACGCTATGAGGCTTGTTTGGGGTTCCTTCGGGTTCCCCATTCGCCGGTCACATCTAGGCCCTAGGCTTGGGTCGTGACAAGCTTGGTATCAGAGCACTAGGTTGAATGATCCTCGGAGTCCAACACACCGCGTTGATTAGAGTCCGATTCATGGTTGTGTTGTGCACCACAACAATGAGTAGGAGACTATGAGACGTTTTAGGAAATATTTCCCTTCTCCATGTTCTAAGTCATGCTGTAGAGTTGAATTAAGTTCTTCCCTAACGGTTGTTCTTTGTTATGCTAGATCATGCCTAATACAAGAGGAAGACGAGCCCGACTTGTTGCGTGAGTCATATAAGGTGTCTACTCCTATTGGTTCATATATTGTTGATAGGAAGGTCTATAGAAATTGTCCTATTTGCATCTTGCATAAAATATTGCCTTGTGATCTTGTTGAATTGAACATGGTCGATTTTGATGTTGTTCTTGGGATGGATTGGTTGCATGCATACTATGCTTCTATTGATTGTAGAACCCGTAGGGTCAAGTTCCAATTCCCAAGTGAACCCATTCTTGAGTGGGAAAGCCAAAAATGTGGTAGTCAAGGGTAGATTCATCTCTTTCATTAAAGCCCGTAAGTTGATCTCTAAGGGGTGTCTCTATCACCTTGTGAGGGTTAGGGATGTGTAGTCCAAAACCCTTCTTATAGAGTCGGTTCCGGTCGTAAATGAATTCCTTGATGTCTTTCCTAATGACCTTCCCGGTGTTCCTCCCGAAAGGGAAATAGATTTTGGCATAGACCTCCTCCCCGATACTCAACCCATTTCTATTCCCCCTTACCGTATGGCCCCGGCGGAGTTAAAGGAGTTGAAAGAACAATTGAGGGACTTGTTGGAGAAGGGTTTTATTAGGCCTAGCCAATCACCATGGGGTGCACCGGTGTTGTTTGTGAAGAAGAAAGATGGGTCCCTTAGGATGTGTATCGATTACCGGCAACTCAATAGGGTCACCGTCAAGAATAAATATCCTCTTCCTAGGATTGATGACTTGTTCGACCAATTGCAAGGGCTAGCCACTTCTCTAAGATTGATCTTCGGTCGAGTATCATCAAGTGAAGGTGAGGGAGGGTGACATTCCCAAGACAGCCTTCCGGACTAGGTATGGACATTATGAATTGTGGTCATGTCCTTTGGGTTGACCAATGCACCGGCTACCTTCATGGACCTAATGAATAGGGTCTTTAAACCCTACCTTGATTCCTTTGTTGTGGTCTTCATTGATGATATTTTAATCTATTCGCATAGCGAGGAAGAACATACGGGTCACTTGAGGGTTGTGTTGCAAAGATTAAGAGAGGAGAAGTTGTACGCCAAAGTATGAAAAGTGTGAATTTTGGTTGAGGGAGGTTGCCTTCCTAGGTCATGTGGTGTCGGGGGATGGTATTAAGGTAGACCCTAAGAAGACCGATGTGATTAGAAATTGGCCTAGGCCATTGACCCCGTCGGATATTAGGAGCTTCTTGGGCTTAGCGGGTTACTACCGGAGATTTGTGAATGGGTTTTCTTCTATTGCTTCTCCCATGACTAAGTTGACACAAAAGAAGGCTAAGTTTGAGTGGACCGACGAGTGCGAAAGGAGTTTACAAACCTTGAAAGATAAACTTGTGTCCGCTCCTATATTGTCACTACCGGATGGGCTTGAGGGATTTGTTGTGTATTGTGATGCTTCTAGAGTTGGCTTGGGTTGTGTCCTAATGCAAAATGGTAAGGTGATAGCCTATGCTTCTAGACAACTCAAAGTGCATGAAAAGAACTATCCTACGCATGATATTGAATTAGCCGCGGTGGTGTTTGCTTTAAAGATTTGGCGTCATTATTTGTATGGGGTACGTGTCGATGTGTTCACCGATCATAAGAGCCTCCAATATGTCTTCACCCAAAAAGATCTCAACTTGAGACAAAGAAGGTGGCTAGAATTTCTTAAAGATTATGATATGAGTGTGCATTATCATCCCGGTAAAGCTAATGTGGTGGCGGATGCTTTGAGTAGGGTGCCTATGGGTAGCCTAGCTCATGTTGATATTGGTGATAGGGAAATGGCTAGGGAGGTACATCGGTTGGCTAGGTTGGGGGTTAGGTTGGAAGATGTTGGTAATGGTGGTGTGGTCGTTGTTGATGGTGCTAGGTTTTCCTTGGTTGATGAGGTGATAGCAAAACAAGATCTTGATTCTTCCTTGTTTGAATTGAAGGCCTTGGTGAAAGAGGGCAAGGTGGAAGTTTTCTCCCAAGGGGGAGATGGTGCCCTTAGGTACCAAGGTAGGTTGTGTGTGCCTTGTGTTGATGGTTTGAGGGAGAAAATTCTTGAGGAGGCTCATAATTCTTCCTACTCCATCCACCCCGGTTCCACCAAAATGTATAGAGATTTGAGGGATGTGTATTGGTGGGGAGGCATGAAGAAGGACATTGCCAAATTCGTCTCCGGTTGTCATAGTTTGTCAACAAGTCAAGGCCGAACATCAAAGGCCGGGTGGTCTAACCCAAGACATAGAGATTCCTACTTGGAAGTGGGAAGAAATTAATATGGATTTTGTAGTTGGTTTACGCAAGACTAGAAAAGGTTTTGATTCTATTTGGGTGGTGGTTGATAGGATGACAAAATCGGCTCATTTTCTACCGGTAAAGACAACATATGGGGCGGAAGATTATGCAAGGTTATATATTCATGACTTGGTAAGGTTGCATGGGATTCCTTTATCCATCATATCGGACCGTGGTACTCAATTTACTTCACACTTTTGGAAGTCTTTTCAAAGGGGTCTAGGTACGAGAGTTAAGCTTACTACGGCCTTTAACCTCAAACGGATGGACAAGCCGAAAGACTATCCAAACACTTGAGGATATGCTTAGGGCTTGTGTATTGGAGCTTAAGGGTAGTTGGGATGATCATCTTCCATTGATTGAGTTTGCCTATAACAATAGCTATCATTCTAGCATCGGTATGGCTCCTTTTGTGGCTCTCTATGGGAGGCGGTGTAGATCACCGGTTGGGTGGTTTGAGGTTGGTGAGGTGGCCTTGTTAGGACCAGACCTAGTTATGGAGTCTCTTGAGAAGGTTAGGATGATTATAGAAAGGTTGAAGATGGCCCAAAGTCGCCAAAAGTCCTATGCCGATGCGAGGAGAAGGGCTCTTGAATTCCGAGTTGGTGATTGGGTTTATTTGAAGGTGACACCCATGAAGGGTGTGGTTCATTTTGGTAAGAAGGGCAAGTTGAGCCCAAGATACGTGGGTCCTTATAAGGTGATGAGGAGAATTGGCAAGGTAGCTTATGAGTTGGAATTGCCCAGCGAGATGGATTTGGTTCATCCGGTATTTCATGTGTCTATGTTGAGGAAGTGTGTGGGTGATCCGAATGCCATTGTGTCTCTTGATGTTGTGGGTGTTGTTGAAGATAATTTGACCTATGAAGAGGTTCCGGTCCAGATTTTAGATAGACAAGTGAAGAGGTTGAGAAACAAAGATGTGGCTTCCATTAAAGTCCTTTGGAGAAATCAACAAGTTGAAAGTGCTACTTGGGAGGCCGAAGCGGACATGCAAAGGCGATATCCTTATCTTTTCCACTCCACTCGAGCCTAAGGTATTGATATAAGCCCTTTATAAAATCTCAGGTCTTAAGTTCAGCCCCCATGTCATTGCATACATTCATGTTTAAGTTGACAAGTTCATTGTGGTTTTACAACTATATTGAGGTTTTGAAATAAGGTGTAAGTGCATTGTTGCATCCTTATGTGGGCTGAAATTTCCATGTTTGTGTCTCTCATGTACGTTTCTTTAACATTCGGGGACGAATGTTCCCAAGGGGGAGATATTGAAACGACCCCAAAAATGCCCGAAAATGTGCTTCGGAAACACCTATAATTGTAATTTCCATATATCTCAAAATCCGTGCATGATTTCGGAAATTCGACTTCATATTCTTATTTGTGGGGTCAAATTGAGTGGGAAATGGGTCTAACCCGAATTTTAGAGCAACCGTATCAAAATTCGAAAATCGCAAAAATTGCGATTTGGAGGGTCAACTTTAAAGGGGCATATCTCTTAGCACACAAGGAACTGGAAGGGCTGCAACCTATCAAATTAAAGCTCTTTGAGTTAGCTTTCCAACGCACTTGGTTTCACCTTAGTCCGAGTTAGGATGAGGGAGTTATGACCATTTTCGTAAAACCTGTCTGTGCAGATTTGCAATTTCCAGTGAGCTTTTTTTTTTAGGCGGGTTGGAGACCTTTTTTATAAAAAGGGGATATGTCCCATACTTAGTCATTTTTCTTAACTCCAAAAACACTCTCTAAGCCCTCTCCAAAAATTCCACCAAGATCTTCAACCAAATTCAAACATCTCAAGCTCTAATTCCGGATTCAAGACTCAAACTCAAGCTTCGATTCTCCATTCCAATCTTCATCAAGGATTCTCCAAAGTTGAGGTATGTGGGTTTGATTGTGGAAACCTTCCTTTCCACAAGTCCAACCATTTATCCTCTATTTCTACTTCAAGTTTATGGGTCCTTATGATTATTTATGAATTCTTGAATTATGGAATTACTACTACACACCCTATTATGGTCCATTTTTACATATTATCATGAAATGGAATTATTATGTGATGTTTATGGTTTACATGCTTCCATGATCAAATTATGAAGGTTGATATATATATGTATGTTGTTGGTGGGCTGATTTATATGGATTTTGGAATTGGTTGGACTTAGTATTCTTGAAATACATGATTTCATTTACATGAACAATTGCCCACCTTGTGTTTGATAAAATGCCCATTTATAGAATTCTTAGGAAAGGGAAGGTCCAAGGTACGTCCTATGAGTCGGATGGTTATGTAATTACTGAAATGATGATGAAATGGACACATGTATATGATTTTCTCTATATAAGTGTTGTGAGTCGACCAAGCCTAGTACGGGGGGTAGTAGGCCCGTATAACCGTATCGAGGGGTTGGTACCTTGGTTGCCTAGTACGGGGGGTAGTAGGCCCATATAACCGTATCGAGGGGTTGGTACCTTGGTTGCCTAGTACGGGGGGTAGTAGGCCCGTATAACCGTATCGAGGGGTTTGTACCTTGGTCCCTAGCTCGGGGGGTGGTAGGCCCGTGTAACCATATTGAGGGGTTTGTACCTCTTTCGCCTCTCCAAGGGGGTGGTAGGCCTTGGAAATACTATATTGATGGTCACTCGCAACACATGTACTACGTCCCACTAAATATGATTTTTATGTGAGCATCATTATACATATCATTTCATTAATATGCTATCTATTGGGTATGATTACGCATTTTTCCTATGATGTCCATCTAATGTAGCATTGCATTGCATCCCATATACTTAGTACATTCAAATGTACTAACGCATACTCTATGCCTACATGATGTCACCATGTAGGGACCGGAGCACCGCTTGACCATCCTCCTCCGCGTGGCTAGTACGATTTTCTATAGTGGTTATTGGTGAGTCCTCCATTTCGGGGACGTTGCTCATGATCTTTTGCTATGTATAAAACTTTTCCTTTCTAGTTATGTTTTGACTATGAGGGTGAGCCCGGTAGTTTGTCTTGGCCCCGCTACGTACTCATGTTTAGAGGTGGTGTTGGACAAGTTGTGTATTATGCCTGAGCTTGACTCATCTATGGTATTTATGTATCATTTCTTTTTTTGCTCCCTTAGTCCCGATTTCCCCCTTGATTATGCTTATCGTTTATGGTCATTTAATTGCTTCCGCGACCAAAGATGTGTAATGATACGCTATGAGGCTTGTTTGGGGTTCCTTCGGGTTCCCCATTCGCCGGTCACATCTAGGCCCTAGGCTTGGGTCGTGACACTAGTAGAAGTGGAGGTGGAGTCTGAGCCTCATGAAGCACTTCTCTCGATGAATGTACCAAATGTCGGATCTCGCATATCATTTTTGTTTTCTTCATCACAAGCCTGGACCCTTCTTCCTTAGTGCATGGATCATATTTTTAGGAATTTTCATGTTGTCCCCTTCCATTTGGTCCACCCCATCTGTCTGACACAAATCAGTAATCAAAGAAGGAAAAGGAAGCCTATTTGTACCTTCAATGACCACCTCCTACATATGATGTACAATAATTCAGCTAATACTAATTGAGAGTCCCTCCATGATAGCACAAAACAATAAGGCTCTGTCCGGAGACAAATCGGTCTCATTCCTTTAAGGGATAACTCAGCTACATATGATGGAAAGCCATGTTTTGGTCTCAGTGGTGAACTTGGTGGACTCGATCTGATGGTTATTCTTAATCCATTTTGGCCTATGTTCATCATGAAAGCACGAACCACTCTTTTACTTCATCCCATACCCTTGCCTTGTGAATGTCATTATCGGCATCGGGAAGGCCGTATTATGCATTGATCCTGGGGGGTCAAATTGGACTTGCTTTCCCCAAACCGTGACAACCAAGTCATCAGCAAAGCTGGTTTCGGCGACATTGGCATAGAACTCGCGCACCAATGTATGATTATCCTTGGTAGGCTCAACAACAAAGCACAACCATCCACTCAACTCCAAACGGCAATAGAATCTGAGCACGTGTTCTTCAAGATTGTCCAAAAGTATGCCCCTCTCCATTGTAATATTTTTGGTAAGGAGGCGGTCATACAATTAACGGCACTTGATAAAAAAAACCGCTCATGATCGAAGAATTCGTCCCCCATGATATTTTCTTCCATTTGTTCCTCAACTTGGTACATGTTATCGGCCATTTTGTTGCAATTAAAGTACCTATAAAAGATGCAAACTCGTTAGGTGAGTGTATAGATATGTAAAGCAGTGTATTATCACGAAATTAGGACAAAGAAATGAGTAAAAAATGTAATGGGGAAGTGGGGGCAAGGCTACTTTTATTGGAAATTTAGGCTGCCAGGCATTCGACTCATCATGATCATGGGATGAACCCACGTGATTGCGAGCCTCAACTTTTTAAGTCAATGTGATCGCGGGATGAGACATCGTGATCGTGGCATTTCAAAAATTAACCCATCGCAGTCGCAGAACTAGACATCGTGATTGCGAAGAGTAGATTCAAGTGTCACAACATGATCCCTCAAGTCATGATGGAACCTACTATGACCCACCAGTAGGTAATCCAACCCGTATACTAGTACGACAAGTAATAATGGCACCTACTATAACCCACTAGTAGGTAATCCAACCCGTAAACCAGAACGACAAGTAATGAGTACAAGGGCAGAACTAAATAGAAATAATACTAACAACAAGAAAAGAAAGACATACAATAGAAACCCTCCCAGAACCTAAAAGTCACAAGTACAGAGTTGTCTAATATGAACAAATACAAGTCCCAAAAGTGGAACACAACAAGCCATCTCAAAGGCAAGAGACTAGCTAACATAAGTACAGAAGGAGATAGGCTGGTCCAAGATTCCAAGCTCTCACCCTCGTCTCGATATCTACAAGCTGCAAAAGATAACATGAACGATCACCGTTGGTAGCTGGTACTAGGACCTGCATCATGAAAAAGATGCAGAGTGTAGCATAAGTACCAAAACTCAGGTACTCAGTAGGCATTATAGGCTGACTGAGAAAGAAAGGTATAAACAATCTGAAAAGGGAGAATCTAGACACAAACAATGGTCAAAGCGGGAAAAGAAAGAAAGCACACGAGCATACTGAAAGTAAATCAAAGTATAGCTAAACTAAACCTAACTGGATCCCATAAGCCAAAAAGGTACACTCGTGCACAAGTTTAAATAAACCTGAACGGACCCCCATAATCCCGAGAAGTACATAGAATAGCTAAGACTACAAGAATGAAGGGTAACCCCATATCTGAATCCAAGAACATCACTGATAAATTAGTCAACTCCCAGTCCAGCTAGCAAAAGTGACAATCAATCCAGGCCGCCCAACCAGACATTTCACTCCTAGAAGTTTAAGTTGCGCAGCTAGCAAGAATGACCTAAGGGCGTGTCGATTTCGTAGAGGATCTCAGATATCTAGGTCGCATAGCCAGTCAGTCCACTTCCAGGGGCGTAAGCTGCCCACCTAGCAAGTGTGACACATGGGAATGTTGACTTTGAAGAGGATCTCAAGTAGGTTCCATGCCATCGTGGATAGACATCCACTCCCAAAGAATTATAAAAGGCTCAAAACCTAAAGTACACCGACCCCGAGAAAGCACACAACCTCTAGTAACGCATTAGAGTCACAAACAAAAAAGGTCTAACAAGCTATGCGAATGCCTAGACTAAGGCTCATACTATCGATCAGACTCAAGTTTGTTATTACTGTCTAAAAGGACCTAGTCCATTCAAAATGACGTCAAAGACAAAACAAAGCTACAAAGTTTGAGAGTCTAAGGCAACACTAGTCTATCCTAGACTAAGGCCGAACATGCATCAAAAAGCAAGTAACAACACAAGTAATTCACATAGCATGAATAACACACATACAACCCCAACTGGCATAGTACTACCGTCGAATCAGCCTCAATCAATCCTAAAACATGGTTTCCAAAAATAAAAGTTAGAATAACAAGGTACCTTCCCCCAATTCACATTAATAATCATGAATTCACACATTCAGTCTCAATCTAAATAGAAAGGAACTCGTAGCCTAATTGTATGCTGATCGTGCGCACTACAAAACACAAGGCCAGAGCTTTTCCTTTCTGAACGGCCTCCGATCACTGCCATGCATTAAAAAATAGGATCACAACTTATGTACGGTTGTATAGACACTAAAAACACATAAAATGGAAACAAACCAATTTCGGAGTCAAATGGGAATTGTGGGACCAACACAAAAATTTCTAGAATTGACTCTATCAAGAGGTCCTAAAAAAAACTTCAAACTTGTGTTCCAAAATTGAACATAATCTGAGGCCAATAACAATACACGCACAGTAACCAACAAGAAAGCTAAAGAGAAGGATCGGGGCAGCAGCTTTGTGCTCAAATTCACCTCAAACGGAGGCTCATCAACACAGTCCAATCACTCCACCCCGTAGCCTCGATGATTACAAATACCTGGGACTTCGAATCTCTAAAATCCAACAAGAAACAAGCAAGAAAACACATTATCAATTCTTGAAGCTAATCTGCCTCACGACTGGTTTTTATATAAGACTCGTCATCGTGTCTCTTGTCAAACACGGGCTTTGTGAATGCGGCAAGGACCTTGCGAATGCAGCTAGAAGAAAACCGACTACCCCTAATCGCGGTAGAGATCTCACAAATGTGGGCTCCATGATCGCAGCCAGAGCCTCTCAAATGCGGCCCGCTGGTCAACTATTCTCCGTGATCATGGCTAGGGCTCCATAAATGCGTAGAACAAATAGCCCTACACCAGCTGATTCACATCAGCTAGTTTTGGCAACTTCCAAAATCCCCGATAGGGTGTTCCAAATTTATTAAGAACCCTATGCATGCAAACAAAATATACAACCCTACCAAATTAGATATTTCAGACATAATGGAGCAGTTGAAATTCTCATATGAGGCCATCTCAGAAAACAAGGGTCCCACACACAAAATCTTTTTTAAGCCAAAATCTACAAGGAAGTTCAAAATTTGCCCGGAAGCCTCTAGATCCAAATGAAGGGCCGTTCTAGATAAAACTCAATATTTCGAAGCTAACCGTGCCAACAGAATTCTCATCCGAGAGCGTTAACTATTAATGTTGACTAAAGTTAAACTTAGGCCTAAACTATAAAGTTAAAATGCCTAATCATAAAGACTCACATTGAAACCCTTGGGAATCGTGTCGACCATGCTACTAGCCTAAATTCTGGAGCTGATCAAATCATCAAAATTGGATTCTGAGGTCATCTTCTTGAACTTTTGGTCAAAACTGACCATTCAAGATTTAAAAGCTCCAAAGCACTAAAACTCACATAAAAACTAATTGAACGACTTGTTGACCGAACTATCAGTCCCAGTAAGTCATAAATGACTTTGGTCGCTATAGGAAAGCTCTAAATAGTTAATATAAGGAATAAACAAAGAAATGAACTGGAGGTCATTACAACATCCACTGTATGTGAATCAACTGGGATCAGTCTCTCTATATTCTCCATTGAATTCTTTGTGCCTTCATCATTGCTCTTTGATCCACTGTTCTCTAAGAGCTTCCTCTTCTAACGAAAAATTTCCTCAACCCATTCTTATGTTTCATTTCCTTTACCAAATTACCTATTCTCAACTCATTCTCCTATTTTCCCAAAACTTGACCAAATTCGTCCTCTCAAATCTAAGGAAGAAGAAGAAGAGTTATGGTTCCATTCAAGTCTCCTTTCCTTATCACTGCTTAGGGCTTCAACCAAGGTATGTAGGGAGTTTATCAATGGGTTCCATTCACCCATTCAGTCCCCAAGGTTTCTCCAATTCTCAAATTCTGCAATTTAATTTCTCAAAATTGATTAGGTTTTAATTCAATTCTTCATGGATTCTATTTGTATGGATTCAATTGATTGACTTTGATCTTATTTTGATGATTTAGAATTAATTACATGCTTTTCAACTAATTCTATGTGAACCCATGCATTAATCTATGATTCTTTGACTATGAACCCTAATTTACATGAATTTATGAAGAAGCATGAATCTATGAATATGTTTTATGAAATTATGCATGTTTTTTATGAAAACGATGTTTATGATTCAAATAAGCTTATAGATGAGGGTATCTATATGATCTATGAAGCTTGGACACATGACGTGAATGACATCTAGATTTGCCATCAATGCTTTTGGGCTATTTTCTGAAGTTAGGTCTTGATTAGTATGGTAGTCGATTATGCTATCAATGATCATAGATCACACTTTTAAAACTATTTCCATTAGTAGTATGGCACTTCTAGTATGAAGTTAATGACTATGGGCCTTATAAAGCTATTATGAAAAGATCATGGACGGTGAAAGGTTTTCTCACGCATGGTCTAAGGAGCTATTCTAAATGACGTAAGCTTGGACTAGTCTATGGAAGATGAAATGTCTTTAAACATGACTTTAGCTTAGATTGGTAAGTCTAGTTGTACCTTTCCATGGATTATAAGATGAATATGATTAATGACTAATTCCATGGGATTTTGCTTGGCACTGAGGATCTTAAGGTGGAGGCTCAAGAGTCTCCAGAAGCAACCTCCCTAAACTACGTGCCCCATAGGATGGTCTTAATGACCTAGCTAGTGGATCCACCTTAGCTTTAGCTCAGATCCTTACCTTGGCAAGTTAGGAAACCCCTTTTCAGTGTGGGGTAGACACTAGATTCCATATTAGAGCTCACATGGTCTATGTCAGTTAATGGTAAAAATCCCATAAAATGAACTGAGATAATTAAAATGTTTTATGAAGCTTCCTTTATGATTTAAAGATGCATTGACCATGTTCATGATTTATGAATCTCCTTAAATGATTTTACTATTTTGTAACTCGGTCATGCATTTCATGATTTCGATTATGTCCCCTTTTGATCATGTCTCATATTTTATTGCATTCCCCTCATACTTAGTACATTCCATATACTAATGCTTACTTGTGCCTGCATTGTTTCACTAATGTAGAGCTTGACGATTCTACTCCTTCTGTTTGTGGCTAGTATACTTCATTAGAGATTTGAAGACTTGGTGACTCCTCATACTTCGAGGATGATGTCACTTTTATAGCTTTATGTCATTTCCATTTTCAGACTTTGTATGTAATGTATGGGTTACGTCCCAATCACTTTCCTTATGATGTATTAGATGGTTTTGAGACTTATGTTAAAGTTCTGCATTTGTCAAACTCGTTTGTATGAAATGATTTCTTTTGAACTCTTTAATTATATTATGTTATATGATGTATGCTAAGTGACTTGTGTGGGGCCTCTCGGGGTCGTATACGCCATGTCATGACTAGGGTATACTTTAGGTTGTGAAAATAAGCAACCTCACCAACTGTTTGGAGGATCTCAAAATTACCAATATACCTGGGCTAAGCTAGCCCCACCTCCCAAATCTCTTCACATCCTTCATGAGTGACACATGGAGGAATACCCGATCACCAACTGAAAACCTCAAGGGTCAACACCTACGATCAATATAACTCTTGTGTCTACTCTGAGTTGTCCTGATCTTATCCTGAATCACTTGATCCTGGTCCAAGGTCTCTTGGACTGAGTTAGTATAATACAGCCTAGGCACAGTAGACTCAAACCACCCAACTGGAGAATGACAATGCCTACCATATAAGGCCTCAAATGGGGCCATTTGAATACTACAGTTGTAGTTGTTGTTGTACACAAATTCTGCCAAAGGAATGAACCGATCCTAATGACCTCCAAAACCTAGGCCCCCAATATATCCTTAAAAACCTTAATAGTACACTCTGACTGCACATCGGCCTGCGAGTGGAAAGCAGTGCTAAGATCAACACGAGTGCCTAAATCCCCCTAAAAGTCCTCCAAAAGCTACAAGTGAACTGAGAACCCTGATATGAGATAATAGACACAGGTACACCATGAAGATGAACCACCTCCTGAATATAGATATGAGCCAACCTCTCGGTGCCGGATGAAGACTATATTTGGAGGAAGTGTTTTGACTTGGTTAATCGATCAATGATGACCCAAATGTTGTCAACACCACTAGATGTCTGAGGCAAACCCGCAACAAACTCCATAGTGATGCTATCCTATTTCAACTCTAAAATGGGTAATCTCTTAACCTCTCCACCAGGCCTCAAATTCTCAGCATTCACCTACTAGAAATGTAGGCAACGAGACACATAGTCTGCAATATCCCTCCTCATGCCACTCAACCAATAGATTTGCCTCAAATCGTGATACATCTTCGTGGTGCCCGGATGGATAGAATACTCAGAATCATGGGCCTCACAAAGGATCACATGAATCAAGTTCCCAACTCTCGAAACACAAATACGGCTAGAAAATCTCAAAACCCTAACTGATACCAAGGTAGAGTGACCGGCATCACCTTCTAACACTCAATCTCAAAGAGCCACCAAGGTCTCATCCTCAAACTAGTGACCACAAATCTACTCAAGAAAGGAAGACTAAACTCCCACGTAGCTAAGACACGCATGAAATCATAAATATTTGAATCATCCTATTGGCTAAGGACTAAATTTCCAAAGAAAAAAGTCTCTCCATAGTAGACAAGAAGGCTAGACTACCCATACTCACCAGCTTCTAACTCAAGGAATTCGCTAGTACATTCGCCTTACCCGGATGATAGAGAATAGAGAGGTCATAGTCCTTTGAAATCTCAACCCCATGTCACTGCCTTGAATTAAGGTCCCTCTGACTCATAATGTACTGAATATTATTGTGATCGGTGTAGATCTCACAATGAGCTCCATCCATGTAGTGCTAAGGAATGGTAGATTTGTACTCATTTGAGACCTATTTAGTTCAAAAATTAGGTCCTCAATGCCTAATTATGTCCTTTTCTGATGATATTTTTATGATTTGCAACTATGAAGGCTAAGGGACAAGGCAAGGATGAATACTTGAAAGAAAGGTCAAAAATATGAAAAGAAGTGCAAACTCCACATTGTTGATCGCCAAACCAATAAAGCGAATCACCCAACTGACACGACCTCACCTAAAGTGACAGTACATAAAGTCAAAAATGTCAAGGCAGGATTGGCAAACTGAATCATGAATCAGTGACTCGTCGAATGAAATAGGCGAACTGAATGATCATTGCCGAAGGTGACAGTGCATGGATAAAATATGAAGACTTAAAAGGTGAACAAAGTTGGTACTCGGTGATTCACCAAATGTGAAAGGCAGACTCAAATAATCTCGCCGACTGAGGTTCAAATACTGAAAGCTTAAAGCAAGAGAAGGGCGAGCTAAGGAGCAGACAGCGATCCACCGAATAGGATTGGAAAGCCCGACTAATATCTCCGAGTGGTCACACGGTTAATTTTTTGCCAAATTTTGGGAAATAATAAATAGCCCAAAGGGGAGAAAAAATATAACTTTTTTGGTAAGACTTTATGAGAGATTTTTGCAAAAAGACTTTTGAGAGAGTTCCTAATTTTTGTATGAGCTTTGAAACTCTTAGTTTGTGGTTTTAACCTTTTTACTCTTTAATTTGACAAATTGATGTTGAAATCGAATTGGGTGCTGATTATAATTGCTTAATTTCATCACATCCATGGCTGCTTTCATGATAGGTATAATCTCCTTACTTCTCATGATGGGTGGGTAAAACCCTAAATCTAGGGGTGCAATTATGGGATTAGGTGTTGATTTAATGTAGTGGGTATTGTGTTGTGCTCTGTTTTATATCTATTCATTCATGGATTTAGGCTAATTTGTTGGGGTTAACTCATATGTTAAGGTTGCAAACTTAATCCTATTCTCGATCTTCGATTGATGCTCGAAAGAGATTGATTGGAGTAGGTAATTATTCTAATGCTTGCAAGTTAGGTTTGATATCTATGATTTGCTTGAAAAAGAAATTATATGTCAGATCTATTTGCCTAGATGTGATTGAAAAAATTGATTTTGTAATGTAGTGGGTTGTTTTATAATTCACATAGATGATACCGAAAGGATATTCTATAAAATTATATTGTGAGATCAAAAGAACATTAGTGTCAATGATGATGACCCACCCTATCCATGTTTGTTTAGCACTATTGAGCTCCACAATTACCCCTATGTTACATTAAATCCAATCACCGCACCCCTAGATTGATTTTTAAATTGTTTGAATTCATGATATTTTAATCTAATCTTGACTTGTGATAACAAAATAATTTACATAAATTTGGAGGAATCATCCACTACTCTCATAATTGATATAAATGAATGAGATTACCATCTAAAGTTTCTAATTGAATTCCTTGCCTTACACTATTCTCTGTGGGATTCGACCCCGACTCTAAGTTGGGAATTTTTATTAATAGCGATCGTTTATTCTCTTAATGTTTTGGAGGGTAGTTTGAGCGTTATCAAAAGTGGTGCCGTTGTCGGGTAATGGTAGCTAAGAATTCAATTGGAGAAATTAGTTTGTAAATTTGTTAAGTTGTAGTAGATTATTGTTTGTTGTTGTTGCTCACTGATTTGTAGGTATACAACATGAGTGATCATGGTAGTGAAAATGATAGTCACTACGGGAAAAATGATAATATGGGTGACTTGAATTATATGCACATGAATGTAATCCAAACAACGGGAGCTATCTAGTTACCTCCTACAACAGGGAGGGCGGACTTCCATATAGCCGAAACAATGCTACAGCTGCTCAATATGTGAAGAATGTTCGGGGGACTTCCTCATGAATATCCTCACGAGCACCTCATGAATTTTGAGGATGTTTGTGGGCCATTCACCATCAAAAACATCTCACAAGAGTCCATCCTGCTGAGATTGTTTCATTCTCCTTAACGAGAGAAGCCACTAGATGGCTTACCGAGTTACCTAATAAATCAATCACTTTATGGGATGAGCTGACAGATGCATTCCTAGAGAGATTTTTCCTCCGGCGAAGATGATAAAGCTAAGGGGTAGTATCCAAAGTTTTAAAAGAGTGTCGAGTGAACCTCTTCATGCGACATGGCTGTGGTTTCGGAAGCCACTATTGCAATGTCCAACACATGGTGTTTCGGACAACATATTGTTGCAGTATTTCTACTTAGCTTGGACTCCGTTAATAAAGGCCTAGCTGGCCAACTTATTCAAAGTGGCTGATGAGGCAATCATATGAATGCATGATATTGTTACTTGATGACATGACCAAGATTAACCATTCATGGCATACTTGAGAAGATCAGGTGTTTCCTCTACATGTGGGTATGAGCAAAGAAAAGTTGGAAAAAGATCAAGAGAGGGATGAAAATATGGCTAAATTGATGACCCAATCAGACTTTGTTTCTTCACACGTCATGGGAGGTGGACTTAAAGCTGTAAACATGGTTGGCAAAAGCGTGGGACAAAGTCCAAAAGATGCCAAGTTTGAGGTATTATACAATGAGGAAGTAAAATACTTGGAAAATCAAGTGTGGGGTTCTCACCCAAACTACCAACGACAAGGTGGGAACCAAGGTTGTAACAAAGAGCAAGGCAATGGTTGGAAAGATTAGAGAGGTGGAAATTGGAGAGAGAGGGGGGCTGAGAAAGATAGGTACATTCCTCCTCATGATCATCCAAGACCAAAGAAACTAGTTGGACTGGAGGAGAACCGCACTGAAGAAATGCTAACAAGGATCTTCAACAAGATTAAAGGGTTCGACAAAGTGTTGAAGTATTTGAAAAATAACTTCTCCATTTTAACTCAAATGGTTACATCTCATTTAGTGTCAATCAAACAACTTGAAACTCAGTTAAGTTGTGTCAACTCTCCACTCATCTCAATCCAAGACAAAAGGGAGAGCTACCTAGTGACACCATCCCAAATCCAAAAAATGATTGTTAATGAAGTGAGAACTATGTCGTGCCACAACGTTAAATAAGGCGCTTCTTGGGAGGCAACCCAAGTTTATTTTATTGCTTTCAATATTGTGTGTTGTGAGTGCAGGTTGAAAAGAAGTCAAAATGTCAAGAAAGTTAATGTAGGTGATGCCAAAACCATGTCGATAATCCACCAAATTCGTTGTGTGGACTTCCTCGAGTTCACTTTCTGGACTAAAAAAGATTAAAAAGTGTATTGTCAACTTAGGCGATCTAAGCTCCAATTGGGGATTCACCGAAGTGCACTAAGCATACTCCATCAGCTTCGCCGAATCAGTCTTCAAGTTTTGTGTCTATTCAGGCCTCATCGGTGAGCTTTAGCTCCTTCAGTGATTCGTCGAACGCGTTCGGCGACGTTAGTCACAGATCCCCGAGCTGGCCTGACATAAATAGGCCAATAATATTTTCAAGTTCAAATAGAAACCCTTTCAACTCTTTTTTCTTATTTTCCCTCCTAAGCTCCCAATACCTTTATTTTTGTGTTTTGAGTGCCTCTTGACCATGATTTTGAGTGCTTGGAGTGCTCTGGATTGCTTGTATCTCTATTCCAGCCCTAGTTCCCTCATTTTTGTACTTTCATATTATCTTTAAGGTTGGTTTTTGATTTCTATCTTGATATTGGTGTGAGAAATTATTGATATTTATATGGGCTTGTGGTTATTATTGCTTTATTGCTGTTTAATTTGTATGCCTAATGCTAAATAGATCGTATTGAACTGTGTCCATGAGTTAGATAATTGAGTTTGTGCCCAAAATTGCTAAAATTGATTGTGTTGGTTAATTTTTTTAATTGAACCCTCATTTGTACTACGTCTTGGTTGTATTAAGTATGGGTGAAGTTTGATTAGCCCAGTGTTACCTCAATCGCCTGAATTTTCCCAATGATACATAGAGTGATGACTTTCTTAAGGGCAAATTATCATTTTTAATAATACTTAGTGATTTTTGGGGGAAGTCTGAGTATCCATGGATAGAAAAGCATGTGGGTAGATTATGAAACATAGTAGGAATTAGGTATTGTTGCATATTGTGGTTAAAGTTGTGAAAATAGGCATTGGGCTGAACACGACCTGTTCGATGAGCTTGTCTTAGGTTACCAAGGTAGTTAGGTGAATCACCGAACAAACCCCAGATCACCTTCCTTGATTGAATTTGTGACCTAGGGTACTGTTCTATTCAGCGGGCTTGTCTTAGTTTACCGAAACCCACTCGACGTATCTGTCATGCCTCAATTCCCATTATGATGGACAGGCACCCGAGCCCTAAAGGCCCGAGAGAACCAACATATAACATGTGCTTGCTAGGCATATAACTATGACAATTTTAAAGTTGTGACAAGTTCATATAAAATGTAGCAATAACAACCAACATAAGTAGACCCAAAACTTATATACAAGGCTAGCTGTTGAGGTCACAACTATAAAGAGACAAGATGCAACTGAACTATATATATTAGTCAACAAAGCCTCTAAAAAATAGAAAACCTTAGCTTAGGACAGGACAAGGCCCCGCCTTACCCTGAACTATCATACAGTAACAAAATAGGTGCCAAAGACTCGGTAAGCCTAGAATCAACCTGGAGCTTCACCAATAGCAGCTGAGTACATGTGCTCCTACTAAAGAGGTCTACTGGCTGGAGTACATGTGCCTGCGGCATGAAATAAAGTGTCCCCGCGAGGGACGTTAGTACGAAAGAATGTGTTGAATATGTAAGGCAACAGCATATGTAAAACAAGGGCTCAAATGAAATCAAGTATCAATATATAAGCACATAGATTAGAATAGAAGACCACCTTTGTTTTCTCTTATGGGATCATGTATGTTACATTCTTTTCTTTACTTTTCTATGTGTTATAATCTTTGTAAGGCATGTGATACAAATGATCAGCTGATCAATGCTAGAAGAGGATGACCCATGCTAGGCATTTGAACCCATGGGATGTTGTCCTTATAATTACACAAATTGGGATCGGCCCATGCTAGGCTTTAACCCCTGAGCAGCCACCCTTCTATATCAATTAGGATCGACCCATGCTAGGCATTTGCCCCTAGGCTACCACCCATAAATATACAGACTACTTCACTTAGTTTCTTTAATCTTTGAGATTGTTGTTTTGGTGCGCATAATCATTTTTGAGATTTGGGACTTTGTACAAGTTGTAGAAGACATGAGAATAATAACTTTAAGGCAATAACAATGATATAAGGAGATATGTAGCATCAATGTATATTACTTATGAGCTTAAATGGAACAATTGACTTCAATTGACTAAGGGGAGAACTCACCCAACGTGCTATTATGAATACCATTTCTATACTAGCACATAAGCACACAAATATCGAGTAATGAACATGTACTGAGTAACTCGACATACTAAGGAGAGGGAAAAATATAGTTAGCCATGTTGGAGATGGTATGCTGCCACTATGTTTCCTTTACTAGGAACAGAGCTTAGGAAACTCTCGTTGATAATAATCTCAAATTTCAGATTTCATGTCAAGGAATATGGAATCGAATAGCCTTACATACCTTTCTATACAATTCAAAAAGTATGACTTAAGCTCCTTCTCACCCTGTATTCTCCATATGCTACTTCTATCCATATAACACTTGACATAGCCTTATGGTGTAGGTGAGGGACCATGGTTCTTAGAAGAGTAGTTTTGGTGTAAAATAGATTGGAAGGTGTTTTATTGCCTTGCACGTTTCATCATGTGCAATGCCTTCAAAGTTCGCCTCGACGAAAGTATTTAAACCGAGATAGTAAGGTGGTATTTGAGCTTAAAAATTTTGAGTGAAGTGTTAAGTTAAAGCAAAAGGGATTAAGATTTAGAAAATGAAATAAAATAAGTGAGTTGATTGCTTGACTTAACTAAGCTTGTAGGTGCATCACCTACTTAGACTTATTGACCAGCCTAAAGGACCAAGTAGGTGTATCACCTACTAAGACTCTTTTGACCATATTGGGCCAAGTACACTACCACCTACTTGCATTAATTTTGGCCCAACATGAGTAGAAGAATAAAGGATAAAATGGACAGCCAAGGCCCAATAATCTTAAGTCCAAAAAGGCCCAAGTGAAAAGTACAAGTAGGTGGATCACCTACTTGATAAATTATGGCCCAAAATGAAGGATAAAGTCGGCCAAAGAAGGTCCCTTTAAAAGGGATTGATATCAGCCCCTTCCAGCCATTTTAACTTTGGAAAAAAAATCTGATCTCTAGAGTTTTTTCTCTTCCCTCTCTTAGGTTCATATAGCAGCCATAAAATACCATTAGGGTTCTTAAATATTAGGGAGTTCAAGCTATTGAAGGGTATTAGTTAAGAGAATAAAAGTCTCCACCAAATAAGACAAGTTGGAGAGGGCAACCTTTACCTTGAAGAATCATAGCCTTAGCAAGTGGTAGTTCTGTCCAGTAAGGTAAGCTACTGCAATTTCCATCCCTCTCTTGTGCTTAGGTTAAGACATTTGTTATGTTTAATGAGTTTGGAATCGTTCCTTTTACATGGTGTAATATTTTAGAGGATTTTTGGGTAGTTAGTGCATGTTGGGACAGTTGTGGAGGGGAGTCCCCTTTAAATTCAATTATGAGCTCGTTGGATCATTTTAAATGTAATGTTAGCTCCTCAAGTGGCGGTGATCAGAAACCGTGAGTTCATATTGCTTCTATTACATTATGATGTTTAGGGACCTTTTTATGATAAGGGATGTGACTGGATGTGTGGAGGAGTTGTTGAGACGTTAAAGGACTTAAATATTGCAGGGCGTGGGGATACATCACTGAATTGGGTGTTACATGGATTTGCTGCCTACCACATATTTGTATATTAACGTCTATGTTTTCTGTAGCCCATGGAGTTTTGGGGAGGACCTAATAAGAAGTTTCTATAGTATATAGACGTGATTAAAGAGAAAGGAAGAAAATCTTGACAAGATAAATTGCATGTTTACTGCTCGGTTACTATTTTGGTGAGATAGAGAAGCTCAAATTTGTTGACTAGCTACTAATACTACCTTTACAACTTATTCCATTCTAGATTAATAATCTGAAGAGAAGGAGCTTAAGTCATACTTTTTGAATTGTATATCAAGGTATGTAAGGCTATTTGATTCCATATTCCTCGACATGAAATTTGAAAATTGTGATTACTATCAACGAAGTGAGTTTCCTAAGCTCTGTTCTTAGTAAAGGAAACATAGGGGCAGCGTACAATCTCCAACATGGATAACGATGTTTTTCCCTCTCCTTATTATGTCGAGTTACTCAATACATGTTCATTACTCGATATTTGTGTGTTTATGTGCTAGTATAGAAATGGTATTCATAATAGCTAGTTGAGCGATTTCTCCCCTTAGTCAATTGAAGTCCATTGTGCCATTTAAGCTCATAACTAATACATTGATGTTATATATCTCCTTATATCATTGTTATTGCCTTAAAGTTATTATTTTCATATCTTCTACTATTGTTCTGAATATTCTGCACGTAGAACCCTTTAAAGCTTTTGGAGATTTTCTAGCTAGTATTTGAGATTTTGGGGTTTTGATTAGGATTGGATTGGATTGAATTTAGGATTCAAATATATTAGCATTGACATAGAACAATCTTTATGGTAAAACTCTTTAAATTTTTGGAATGCTCAGCTAAAACCCCATAGTCTTAGGGGAGTACTTATGTAATTGAATGTCTAAGTAGCATGTGGGTATTAGTTATTACTTAATTAAATGTTAATTTGGTATGGGTTCAGTTGTTTCTTTATGTTTTCACTTATGATTTAAGGTTGCAAACTCTTTCTAGCTTGAGATATCTAGAGTTGCTTATGAGAGATGCCTAGATTGGAAGAAATAGCTGATAATTGATTGATTAATTTCATGTGTTATCCTTAGCTTGAAAAAGTGGGTTGAATTGAAGTTTTGTAGTAGATCTAAATGGTATACATGTTGGGGTTTGATAGAACTTGCATGATATATAGTAGTTGATTGATAAATCATTATCGTAACTGTTAATCTAGCCTACCCAGTGATAATCAACTGTTTGTAGAAATAGCGATTACTCACTATGTGAAATTGGTATTCAATTATGCACACTCCTAAGATTTCTCTACTACATTTTATATCTCCATGTTCTACCCTTTTTGTTAACAACTTGTTAATCACTTTTTGAATTGATAATCCAAATTTCTCAAACTTACTTTTATACCTAAAAAGATTAACCAAAATTATAAAAACTTAGTATGTAAGTTCACTTCGTGAGTTAAATTCTTGCTTTCAATTCCTTGTGGGATTCGACCCTAATGCCTCATAGGGTTTTATATTTCTAATGAGTACCTACACATTGAATCATCAGATGTTAGTTGAGCATTATCAAAAATGGCGTTATTGCTGGGAATGGTGCATAAATATTCTCTTATTGAATTAGCTTAGTGAACTATTCATTTGTGGTTTAGTACTCTTACCTCTTTTCTCTGTTATATTGATAGATGACAATATGAGTGTTCATGGGAGTGAAGCTGCTAGCAACGAGGGATATCTGGATTATGGCGGCCAAATGGAAGACGTTGGTCGTTCAGGTGCCATCTGCTTGCCCCAAACTGTGGAGAATGTTGTCTTCCACGTCACAGACACGATGCTCCATTTTCTTAAGATGAAAATTCTATATGGAAGATTAGCCCATGAGGACCCACATGAGCATATCCGAATCTTCATTGATGTGTGCAGTCCCTTTACATTTAAGAGCATCTCACAAGAGTTCATTCGTCTGAGGTTGTTCCCATTCTCTTTGATGGGAGAGGCTACTACATGGCTAGGGAAGTTGCCCAAATATTTTATCACCTTATGGGATGAGTTAATGGAGGTTTTCTTTGAGAGATTATTCCCTCCGTCGAAGATGTTGAAACTCTGAGATAAAATCAAAATCTATCAGTCGATTGATGGAGAGCAGCTTCATGAAACATGACTACATTTTCTAAAAAAAACTCCTATAGTGTCCCACTCATGGTTTGCTCGATAATATTTTTTTCAGATCTCCTACAGGTGTCTTGATACGGTCAACAAAGGTGTAGCTGATCATCTTGTTACTGGTGGAATTATGCGTCAGCTCTTTTTGGGTGCCAATACATCACTTGATCAAAAGGCAAAGATAAATCGTGCTTGGCACACGAAAGAGGATGAGGTATCTCCAATCTCATATGCTATTTATAAAGCGAAAAGGGTGATGGACCAATAATGAGATGAGAACATGGTAAAAATGATAGTTCTGATGGAACTTTTGGCAAAACATGTCATGGGTGGTGGTACTAAGAGTGTAAATGTTGTAGGTGAAAGTGGTAGAAAATGTCCCTAAGATAAATAGTATAAAGCAATGTACAATAAATATGTTTAATTCTTGACAAACCAAACAGGGGGTTCTTGTCCGAGCTTTCGAAGGTCGGGACGGAATAAAGGTTGGAAAAAGGATGGTGATGGGAGTTAGAAAGATAGGGAGAAAGATTGGCATGATAGGGGAAATGGCTGGAGAGAACATGAGGAGGAGAGAAATAGGTATGTGCCTCCCCATGATAGACCCAATTTGAAAGAACCAAATGCTGAACCCAAAAGTTTTTCGTACCAAGGAATTGCCAGCTGGCATCCTCAACAAAGTGGAAGGGTCTGACAAAGTTCTTAAGGAAATAAAGACCAACTTATCCTCTCTAACTCAAATGTTCACTTCTCATGCTGCCTCCATTAAGCAACTCAAAGCCCAAATTGGGCAAATTTCAGCCTAATTGAATCCAATACCTAAAAGTGGACATCCTAGTGACACCATGACCAATCCAAAGAATGATGCTCAGTGTATGGCCATTGTAACTAGAAGTGGAAAGAAGGTCGGAAGCGATGTATTGAAAAATGATGTTGTGGGTGATAATGTGGGAAAACCTAAAGTTCCCAATGATGAAGAACTACTGGTTGAGGTGGAAGATGATATTCCTATAGAGGTTGCAAATGATGCTAGTGATGCCAATCCCGAGAGTGATTGTAGTGTAAAAGTGGGGGATGTTGCTACTTCGTTTAGTAATGTGAAAGTGTCAATCAAAGTGCCCCCTCCTTTTCCTCAAAGAATTAACAAGAAAGAAGGTGATGAAAGGTTCAAAAAGTTTTTGTCAATGTTTCAAAGCCTTTAGGTGAATATTCCCTTGGTTGATGCGTTGCTAGAGATGTTCGGGTATGCAAAGTTCATGAAAGAACTTTAACTAAGAAGAGGAGTACGGATTTTGAAATGGTGGAGATATCGCATAACTTTAGTTTATAATGCTCAAATTACCTGTATAAGAATTAAACAAATATGCAATCGTTAGCAATATAATAACCTAATGTATGAGGTCGGGGTTGAATCCCACAGGGAGTGGTATATGAAAGAATTCATTATGAAGTCAAATTGCGATCTAATCAAATGTAGTGAGATGATAACAAAGGTGGATAATTCTAAATATCAAATTAAGATGATTTAGTAACCAATTTTGACAAATTAAACTAAAATGAGTGTTTAGCAAGCAAGAGAAGTAACAATCTAAGAATGTGCGAAAATGGGTATTGATTTTAAGTAATGAATTAAAGTGACTGCTCATTAACATTAGTTACTCATGGATAGTCTAGATTAATCAAACACACATTGCATTTCTCAATCACAACATGTTCATCATAGGAGCTCTTCTTAGACCCTCCCATTTGGAATCTACTAAGCAAATTCAATGCCTTAACATAAATTTTCTCTCTCAAACAAAATCTAGCATTTAGAGATAAAACACCAAATTCCTTTCTAAAGCAAGCATTGAATTCAAATCTTATATGCAAGCATCAAACTAATTACCCACTTCATATACCTTTTTCCAAGCAGTACATGAAGATTTGAAGTAGAATCAAGTTTGCAACCACAATTCATAAATTAAAACCTATAAATTAATTCAAATCCATGAATACTAATGTAAAACAAAGCAATACATAATATTCCACTAAATTAATCAACACCCAACTCCATTTGCACATCCTTAGAATTCGGGTTTTAGCTAATCATGCTGAAATTAATAGAAATTATACCAAAAATATTCTCACTGAATTATTGGTTTACAACTTCAAAACTAGAGATTCACTTTCAAATTCCACCCAAAAAGGGATTACAAGCTTGTTTTGCACTCAAGATAATGGAAAGTTTTGTTATACTCTAATTTCAGAATGTGTAATTTGTAACTCACTCTTTTCTCTTTCTTCTCAGCAATTTATATTATCCCCAAAATGCAGCAAAATTTTCATATTGTGACTCAGTAGGTGAGGTTAGTCGGGCTCGCTGACTCACTCGGCGAGTCACCGACCAGCTTCTCTTCTTGCCTTTTTGTTCTTCATTTTAGCTCAAGTATTCTATCACTTTCTGTGAGCTTACTTTGAACTCGCTGATTGAGATTGGTGAGTTGCCTATTTATCCATATGCTTGCCTAATTCTCATGGCTTTTTAGCTTAGCTTCAGGCATCTTTGGCTAGCACGACAGTACTTGCTGACAGAGTTCAGCGAATCACCAACTTGGAAATCTTCTCACCGACTTGTCTTGAGCTTCTATGTAGAAGACTCTATCAAGGCTGGTGAGGTATGGCTCGTTTGGCAAGTCGCCAAGTACCTTTGGCGATCATCAACTTCACATTTTCATTCTTCTTCCATGTTTTTGGCCTCTTTTTCCATGATTTTGTCCTTGCCTTTTCCTTAAGCCTATGTACCTAGTAAACAATAATTAATTATCAGATATGGACATAAAAAGGCATTAAGGATGCTAATTGTTGAACTAAAAAGGCCTTAAATGAGTCAAAATATCCTACTCATCAACACCCCCAACTTAAACTTTTGTTTGTCCTTAAATAAATCAAGAATTCAATTAGTTCACCAAGGGTGTCTACAATAGTGCTTTTTGTGAGCCAACATGCAAGTGCTATCACAAGGCTAATTTCAAGTCTGCAATTCTCAATTATGTTCAAAGAGCCTCAAATGATGACTAGCCAGTATCAATCTATGCTCAAGCTCATGAATGCTCACTCATTGTAACACCTCGAATTTGAAAAGAACGAAAATTCAAACTTTTGAAAATATGGTGACCCATGACTTGACCTACTGCCCGTTGGTTGACCTACCAACCGTAGGTCAAGTTGTGTGTGGAGTCATAGATGCTACTAGTTTGGGGCAAAAAGATTCAAAAAATATATAATTTTGGTGACCTACGGTCAGTAGGTGGACCTACCAACCGTAAGTCCAACCGTAGGTGAGGGGTTCGGGGAAATTATTTTGGGATATTTCGATCTTTTCTCCCAATGACTTATTTATTTAATTAGGTCGGTTCCCTACTGCCCCTAACACTATATAAGCTCATTTTAAGCCTAAAATCTATTTTTCCAAAACATTACTAAAACTCTCCTCTCCCAAATAATTCTCTCTCTAGAAAGGCTAGAAGAAGAAGAAGAAGAGGTCAAGTTAGGGTTAAAGAACCAAGTTTCCAATTCACCAATTGCTTAAGGGATTTGAACCTCAAGGTATGATAATCTTCATCTATGGAGCCCTTTCGTCCATAGAGTCCCTAAAAATTTTTATTTTTCAAGTTAGAAATCCTCCATTGAAGTTAGGGTTTTCCTTCTATGTCATGGGTTCTTTTCAATGTTGATTTAATTGATTGTTTTATGAACTATAAAGCATGAATGGAGTTGAATTTCATGAATTAAGATGAATTTCCATGAACCCATGTAATTTTCGCTGTTTCGAAATGTGGCTTTGTTTATGGGTTGAATTGTGAAGAAGATGAATTTTATGAAGTCTATATGAACCCATGCATGACTTATGTTTCCTAAAAGCTATGATTTCATGATGAATTATGAATGATCAAAAGATGGATTTTGTGAAAGTATGCATCTTCAATGATGAAAATTATGATGATTTATGAATTTCTTTGAGATTGAAGCATGAATGATGATGTTGTTGAGTTGTGAAAGGTCTTCTCACATATTACTCAAAACCATGAATGTGAAAGGAATTTTCTCACATAAAGGATTCATAACATGTTGAAAGGTTTTTTCAACTAAAGTTGAATCAAGATTTAAGGAGCTATTCTAAATAACGTAAGCTTGGACTAGTCCATGGAAGATGAAACGCCAATACTAATAAACTTTTGTTTGGATTGGTAACTCTAATTGTACCTTTCCATGGATAATAAGATGAATAAGAATTATGACTATTCTGTGGGATTTATGCTTAGCAACGAGAGGATATTGAGATGGAAGCTCTCCCGTATGTAGAGGTCGGGTTTCTAGTAGCAATCTCCTTATCCTTTAACTATGTGCCACCATAGGATGATTGTCTAGATAGACATTAGCTAGTTGATCCACGTAAGCTAGAAGTTTAAGGGTCCTACCTTGGCAAGTAGGATGGCCCTATCAGTGTAGGGAGGACACCAAAATCCACATTGATAGCTCACATGGTCTTACATGTCGGTTAAGGCTACTTCCCACAATAATGAACTAAAGTAACTTTCAAGGTATCTCACAAATGTTTTAAAGATATTTAGCTTACATTGATCATGATTTATAACTTGTGATTTTTAACCCTTTTCTCATGGTTTAGCTTGATCATTGCATGTGATGAAAATGTCCCTTTTTAGCATGTTTAAATGTTTTTATGCATGGTTATCATATTTGGTACATTTTTGTACTAACGCATACTCTTGCCTACATTTTCTTATAAGTGTAGGATCCGGCTCATCCCCATCTTCTCGTAGCTAGTTCGTGATAGTAGAGATCCCAAAGAATTTGGTGAGTCCTCATATGTTCGAGGACGTAGCCACATTTACTTTCATGTCAAATACTTTCTTTTAAAGACTTTGTATGGGTTACGTCCCAACGTTTCTTTCTATGAGTTTTAGATGGCTTTGAGACAATGTGTTTAGACTTCCGCTATGCTTTGTAAACTCTTTTGATATGGAATTGTCTTTTGAACTCTTAAATTACTATTATATTGTACGATGCATGCTAAGTGGCTTGTATGAGGGCTTTCAGGGTCTTGTACGCCATGTCACATCTAGGGGTACTTTGGGTCGTGACACTCATGATGCAAAATTATGCTTCAACCAAAGTATTCAAGTGCCCTCACAACAAAAGCCGATTCCATGCTCTCACAAAGAATATCAATAATGAAGTTAGGAATCAACACAAACTCTCACACTCTCAAGGAGAAATGCATGCATGCTTCAACCCATAGGTTTGCCTATATTTTCCAATCATCACATTACCCAGCTTTAGCAAGATCTCAAAGGTCTTTTTCAGTCTTGTAACGGGGATGAGGGAAAAGGTATGGTCAGTTTGGTTTGGTGACTTTACCTTTTCAAAGCATTGTTGTTCTCAATTTCACCTCATCTTATTTTCTTTCTTCCTTTAGATAGAGAGACTCAACCTTATACGCTTCACAACATTCATTTCTTATTTACTCATTGGGAACTCTTTTTATTTCATCATGCAACAAAGATGATCAAGCCATCAATATTTGATACAATTATTGGTTTCATTTTCTTTTCTTCTTTTTTAAATGGAGGGGTTCCATCTTTTTGCCACAATGACCAAGGGTTAGTCTCAAACTTATTTTTTGCTCGGATTCTTTCCTTCTTCCTTATCACACCCCCAACTTAGGTTTTCTTGCCTAAGTTGGCTATTCAAACAAACCAATGCTTCAAAAAGAATTTATAGGTGAGAAGGAAGTGAAATTTTTGGGTCAAGAGGTTTCATCAAGGTTGTCAACAAAATGATTAGGCTCAATAGGTGCAAAAATGGTTGCACACCTTCAGAAGGAAGTCACAATGTAGATATGATAATTTGACTCACTCTCAAAATTTGTGCCTATGATCATTTTTTGCATTCGCCAAAGTTAAACAATTCAACCAACAAGGCATATTCTAGGAATCCACACTCATGCCTTTAGAGTAATCCTCACCACACAAGGCACTTCAAACACAATCATTGAACATAACTCTACAAGATTAAGCTTGCGTGCAATGGTCATTACAAGTTTCACAATCAATATATAACTAGTCGCAACGAGATGCTAGAAGATCATGCAAGAGTCAAACAATTTGAATTTTCATGAAATATCAACACAAACACATTTCTCATCAAAAGCACTATCCAAGACATTGATATTGATCATGATCGATACTCAAATGTTCACAATGAGTGCACAAGCTCTCAATCATTCAAAATCATCACACCCAATCAAAATTTGGTGCAATAGAGAAAGAGAGTTAGATATCACCACAATTCAAAGCGACAACCAACCATAATATATATATATATATATACATATATATATATCAAAAACAAAAGATAATATCTAATAAAACCCAAAATATAGTAGCAAAACAAAATAATGAAATACAATCAAAAAGGGCTAAGCATTAGCAAGTGCCCTCACTCTACAAAAACTAAAAAGCAATGTCCTTAATGTGGAATAAAAGAAAGACATAAAATAAGGATTGGAGAAGGATCCCCTATCAGGTTAAAGAACTCTGGCGTTGTAGTTGAACGGAACCAATTTAGTGAGTTGCACTATCATCACCGACCAGTTTGGCAACTCACACAAAGAGCTCAAGCTCGCCAATTTTGCATGCACATATCTTCAATCTTGAATGTCAATTCGGTGAGCATAACGGAGCTTGCCTATTCAGAATGATAACTTGCTGACTGGAATGTTGCTCGCCGAAATTGACAAGAGCTTCTACAAATTTTTCTCTAAAGGGGTGAGCTGAGATGGGGCGAGCTGAGATGGGTTCACCTATCCATTTCGGTGAATTGTCAAGAGATATTTTGCCTCGTTAAAAATGACAGAACCGAATGTCAATCTGTAAGGCGACAAAGGTGTAACACCTCGAATTTGAAAAGAAGGAAATTTTTTGGTTTTTCAGAACTGGTGCCAGTACTGACAGAAGCCACCTACAGACCGTAGGTTGACTTATGAGTCGTAGGTGGGAACCATAGATGGAAAGGTAAATATTTTCAAAATGTCAATTTTCAGGATCCTTTCTACGACCCAATAGGATGGTCCGTCATTGCTTTTACGGACCGTAGGTAGTTCTCGAAGGTCTCTTCAGACATAGTGAAAATTTTAAGGGTTCAAAGTTGGACTAACGGTTGGTAGGTACGATCCGTCAATGGGCCTTGGAACCGTACATGGGGTCCCATTGTTTGAAGGTCCAAAATCATAGTTTCTGAACTTTTTTATGTTTTACCAGGATGGTCCATAGTTGGATCTAAAGACCTTAGGTCGGAACTGTAGGCCTGAATCCGACAATTATTTTTAAGGACTTTTTGGTGTTTTCCCTAATTGATCTATTCCTAATCTAAGTCAGTTATGCCCCAATTCTAGACCCTATATAAGACTTCTAAGCCTAATTCTACCCTTTTATAATCACTTCCAAACTCCCTCCAAAATCTTTCCCCAAATATTTCTCTCTCTAGAAGAAGAAGAATCTAGGGTTTCAAGATCAAGCCTCCTAATCCTCCATTGCTAATGGGCTTTTGGCATCAAGATATGATAGCTTTCACCTATGGAGTCCTTTCCTCCATAGGGTTCCTAAATTCTCCAAATTTGCAAAGTTAGATTCTTCAATTGAAATTAGGGTTTTCTTCTATCTTATGGGTTCTTCCAAATTATTATCTAATTGATTGATTTAAGTCTTTTTATGCATGAATTGAGTAAATTGCATGTTTTGAAATAGAATCCTCACAAACCTATGTGAAATCCATGATTTCTATACGTGATCTTACGATGAGGTTTTGAATTAGGAAAGGTGTAATTATAAAAATTGCATGATTTATGATTTCTAAGCTATGATTCCATGATGAAGTTATGAACGATCAAAAGATGGATTTTATGAAGATATGCATAATCAATTATGAAATTTATGATGAGTTAAGATTGCTTTGAGAGTGAAGCTTTGATGTTTTTGTGAAAGGATTTTCTCACATAAAGGATTCATAAAGGTTGAAAGGTTTTCTCAACTAAAGTTTGAATCAAGATTAAGGAGCTATTCTAATGATAAGACAAGAGGTGATTACTCATATATTTTAATGATAAGATAAGTTAAAACTTATGATTAGTCCATGGGAATTATGCTTAGCACCGATTGGATATTGAGATGGAAGCTCTCCTGTTAGTGGAGGCCTGGTTTCTAGTAGCAATCTCTTTATCCCATAACTATGTTCCACCATAGGATGATTATCTTAGATATACATTAGCTAGTGGATCCACCCAAGCTAGAAATTATGGTTCTTACCTTGGCAAGTAAGGGCACCTCTTTTCAGTGTGGGGTAGACACCGGATTCGATGTTATAGCTCACATGGTCTATGTCGGTTAAGGCTCACTTCCCACAATAATGAACAAAGGTTACTTTCTAAATGTATTTTAAGCATATGATATTTTAAGATGATTTCCTTGCATTGACCATGGTATTTATCTCATGTTTTCTATCATGTCATCATATGATTTAACTTGGTCATTGTATCTTATGTATAGCCCTTTTAGCATGATTTTGTAACCTCTATGCATATTTAGCATACTTGGTACATTCTTGTACTAACACATACTCTTGCCTACATTTTCTCACAAATGTAGGATCCGACTAATCTCCATCCACTCGTGGCTAGTTCGTCTTGATTTGGGATTTTTAAGACTTGGTGAGTCCTCATACTTCGAGGACAATGCCACATTTAAATTTTTATGTATTTTCACATTAACACTTGTAAGGGTTACGTCCCAACTTTCATACTATTGATGTATTAGTTGGCTTTGAGACTATGTTAGACTTCCGCTACTTTTGCCAACTCTTAATGATTTGAAATTAGTCTTTTGAACTCTTACCTACTATTATTTGGTATGATGTATGCTAAGCGGCTTGTATAGGGCCTTTCGGTGTCTTGTATTCCATGTCATGTCTAGGAGGTACTTTGGGTCATGAAAACCTTGGTATTCAAAGCACAAGGTTTTAGAAAGGTCCTAGAATGTCTCATTAGCCACGTCGAGTAGAGTCTTGTTCATTGGTGTGAAGCGCGCCACACTTATGAATGAGAGGCTATAAGATGTTTAGGAAACTCCACTTCTTTCATCACTCTAAAGTGGTGCGACAGAGTTTAACTCTATATGTCTCTCTCTCCTAATCCCTATCCGATGCTTTTCAGGATATGGCCACTCGAAGGGCATATGCTAGGAGGAATGCGAAAGAGAATGTGGAACAAGAAGCTTCTCACGAAGCTCCTCAAGTTTCGATCGACACTTTGGCCGAGCAAGTGACTAATGCGGAGTTTAGGGCTTATTTTCAAATGTTGGACCACACCATGATGGCTCAAGCCAATAGGGAGGTTGTGGTCCCGTGAACCCAAATGTGGGTATGGTGGCATCTAGAGTGAGGGACTTCACTAGGATGAACCCTCTAGAGTTTCATGGGTCTAAGGTTGAGGAAGACCCTCAATAGTTCATTGATGAGGTGTATAAGGTGCTAATGTTCATGGGTGTAACCCGGGTGGAAAAGGCAAAATTGACCGCTTATCAACTCAAGGGTGTGGCTCAAGTGTGGTTTGAACAATGGAAGAGTGAGAGGGTGGTTTATGCGGGTCCTCTTGATTGGGAGAAGTTTAAAGTAGCTTTCCTTGATAGGTTCTTTCCCCTTGAGATGAGGGAGGTAAGGGTGCTTGAGTTCATTAACCTTTGTCAAGGAAAAATGAGTGTGAAGGAGTACGCTTTGAAGTTCACACAATTGTCTAGATATGCTCCTACTATGGTGGCCGATCCTAGGGCAAGGATGAGTAAGTTTGTTTCGAGAGTGTCCAAAATGGTAGTTAAGGAATGTCGTACCGCCATGCTTATCAATGATATGGACATTTCTCATCTAATGGTACATGCTCAACAAATAGAAGAGGAGAAACTTAAGGAAAGGTCTAGGGAGGAAAAGAGAGCTAAGACCGGTGATGGTGACTTTTCATGCTCATGGTTCGATGGGTATGGTCGTCCTAAGTTCCGACAAAGGTTCTCCGGTCAGGGTTCCTCCAATGCTCCTCCTAAGTTCAACAAGGATAGGGTGTCTAACCCTAAACCTCAAACAGGGAATGGCAGTGGATTTTCATCAACTACTTGTGCTAAATATGGAAAAAAGCACGAGCGTAAGTGCTTAACCAGCACAGATGGTTGCTTTGGTTGTGGTAAGAGTGGTCATAAGATAAGTGACTATCAATCACTTACGCCTAAGGGAAGAGAAGGTAGACAAGCTCCACCTAGTAGTTCAGGTTCAAATGCTCCCAAGAAAAACAGATTCTATGCACTTGAGACTCGTCATGAGCAAGAGAGTTCTCTCGATGTGGTTACCGGTATGTTGAAAGTATTCCGTCTTGATGTTTATGCTTTGCTTAACCCTGGTGCTACTTTGTCTTTTTTGATGCCATATGTGGCTATGAGGTTTGATGTTCTTTCAGATGTATTATAAGATCCCTTTTTTGTCTCTACTCCTATTGGTGAATCTTTCGTGGCTAAGAGAGTTTATAGAAAATGTCCTTTCTCCTTATCCCATTGAGTCAGTCATGTTGATTTTGTAGAGATTGACATGTTAGATTTTGATGTCATTCTTGGGATGGATTGGTCGCATTCATGTTATGCTTCTATTGATGGTAGGACCCCAGTGGTCAAGTTTCAACTTCCAAATGAGCCTATCCTAGAGTGGAAAGGGGGAAATTATATGCTTAAGAGTTGATTTGTTTCTTGTCCTAAAGCTAGGAAAATGATTTCTAAGGGTTGCATATACCATCTTGTTTGGGTTAGGGATATTGATTCTGAAACCCCTATCTTTTAGTCGGTCCCCATTGTAAATGAGTTTTCGAAAGTGTTTCCCAATAATTTACCTAGTGTTCCTCCCGAAAGGGAAATAGACTTCGGTATTGACCTTCTCCTAGATATGCAACCTATATCTATTCCTCCTTATTGAATGGCTGCGGTAGAACTTAAGGAATTGAAGGAGCAATTAAAAGATTTATTGGATAATGGCTTCATCCGACCGAGTATCTCTCCATGGGGTGCTCCGGTTTTGTTTGTTCCAAAGAAGGATGTTTCGCTTCATATGTGTATTGATTATCGGAAATTGAATAAGGTTACTATTAAGAGCAAGTATCCTCTTCCAAGGATAGATGACCTGTTTGACCAACTCGAAGGAGCGAGTTACTTCTCTAAGATTGACCTTCGGTCGGGCTATCACCAATTAAGGGTAAAGGAAAATGACATTCTAAAGATGGCTTTCCGGACTAGATATGGTCATTATGAATTCTTAGTAATGTCAATTGGTTTGACAAATCTTCCAGCAGCATTTATGGATTTGATGAATAGGGTGTTTAGACAATACCGGGATATGTTTGTGGTTGTGTTCATCGATGACATTTTGATTTACTCAAGTAGTGAGGATGAGCACACCACTCATTTGAGGATTGTATTGCAAGTTCTCAAGGACAAACAACTCTTTGCAAAATTTAGTAAATGTGAGTTTTGGTTGAGGTCCGTGGCTTTTCTTGGTCACATTATTTCTGGTAAGGGTATTGAGGTAGATCCTAAGAAGACGGATGTAGTTAAGAGTTGGCCAAGACCTCTATCCTCTTCGGAAATTTGTAGTTTCTTGGGTTTGGCTGGTTACTATAGAATGTTTGTTGAGGGGTTCTTTTCAATTGCCTCTCCATTGACGACTTTGACCCAATAGAAAGTTAAGTTTGTATGGTCTGCATCATGTGAGAAGAGTTTCCAAGAGTTGAAAGATAGGCTTACCCCCGCTCCGATATTGTCCCTATCGAAAGGATCCGATGAATTTGTGGTTTATTGTGATGCCTCAAGAATTGGGTTGGGATGTGTCCTTATGAAAAATGGGAAATTGATTGTTTATGTTTCAAGACAACTTAAGATTCATGAGAAGAAATATCCTACCCATGACTAAGAACTAGCAACGGTTGTATTTGCTCTAAACATTTGGAGGCATTATTTGTATGGTGTCCATGTTGATGTCTTCACCGACCAGAAGAGTTTGCAATACATGTTCTAGCAAAAGGATCAGAATCTTTGCCAAAGGAGGTGGCTTGATTTATTGAAGGACTATGACATGAGTGTCCTCTATCACCCCGGCAAGGAGAATGTGGTGGTGGATGCCCTTAGTCTGTTATCCATGGGTGGTGTTGCTTATGTTGAGGATAGTAAGAAGGAATTAGTTGGAGATGTTCATAGATTGGCCCGATTGGGTGTTCGGTTGATTGATTCTAATAAAGGTGGTGTTGTGGTTCATAATAGTTAAGAATCATCCTTGTGTCGAATGTGAATGCAATGCAAGGTCTCAATCCAATCCTGATGAAATTGAAGGAAACGGTGCTTAAAAAGTTTGTTGAGGCTACTTCCCAATGGGGAGATGGTGTACTCTGATATCAAGGTAGTTTGTGTGTTTCGAATGTGGATAACTTGAGGGAGAAGATTTTATCAGAAGCCCATAGTTCTCGATATTCCATTCACTCGGGAGCCACCAAGATGTACCGTGACTTGCGGGAGGTCTATTGGTGGAATGGGATGAAGAAGGATATTGCAGAATTTGTGCCTAAGTGTTCTAATTGTAAACAAGTGAAAGTTGAGCATTAAAGATGGGAGGTTTATCCCAAGATATTAGTATTCCTACTTGGAAGTGGGAAGATTTGAACATGGAATTCATTGTTGGTTTACCATGCCCCCGGCGATAATATGACTCGATTTGGGTTATTGTGGATCGTATGACGAAATCAGCTCATTTCATTCCTGTCAAGGTTTCTTATTCGACGGAAGACTATGCTAAGTTGTACCTAAGGAAAATGGTTAGGTTGCATGGAGTGTCCCTATCCATTATATCAGATCATGGTACCCAATTCACCTCTCAATTTTGGAAATCTTTCTAAAAGGGCCTTGGTACTCGTGTTAAGCTTAGCATGGCCTTTTATCCCCAAACCGATGGGCAAGCGGAGCGTACTATCAAAACTTTGGAAGATATTTCAAGGGCTGTGTGATTGACTTCAAGGAAAATTGGGATGATCATTTGTCTTTGATTGAGTTCGCTTACAATAATAACTACCATTCCAATATTGGTATGGCTGCATTTGAGGCTCTTTATGGTAGGAGGTGTAGATCTCCTATAGGTTGGTTTGAATATGACTAAGTTGCTTTGATAGGTCCTGAATTGGTTCATGAGGCTATATAGAAGGTTCGACTTATTAGAGAGAGGTTGAAAATGGCTCAAAGTCGACAAAAGTCCTATGTCGATATTAGAATGAGAGATCTAGAATTGGATGTTAATGATTGGGTCTTCTTTAAAATCTCACCCATGAAGGGTGTGAAGAGGTTTGGAAAGAAAGGGAAGCTTAGTCCCCGTTATGTGGGCCCATATCAAATTTTGAGGCGTATAGATAAAGTTGCTTACGATCTTGACTTGCCTAATGATTTGGCATCGATTCATCCAGTTTTCCATGTCTCTTTATTGAAGAAATGCATAGGTGATCCGGCATCTATAGTACCATTAGAGAACCTTGGCATAAAAGAGATCCTTTCTTACGAAGAGGTTCCGATTGAGATTTTAGACTGGCAAGTTCGGAAGTTGAGAAATAAAGAAGTTGATTCTGTTAAGGTTCTTTGGAAATATCAGTTACTTGAGGGTGCTACTTGGGAGGCCGAGGCCGATATGATGTCCTGCTATCCTCATCTATTTCCCTCCGCTCCTACTCTATCTTGAGGTATTTAGTTCCTCATGGTCCACTCTTTTAGTCTCATGTGTCTTAGATATTCCCATGATTCCTCATTTATGCATGATCATGAAAAGCTTAAATTTTGAGAAAATAAGTTAACTTGATTGATTTCTTCATGTGTATGTGCATTTGAGTATATGTTGCAAATAGACCTTATGAAATGATGTTTTGAACATTCTTTAGCTTGGAATTAATGTTTCCTCCTCGGATATGTGAATTTATGTGATTACATTCATGTTGGGCTATTAGATTTAGTTCATATCCTTCTTAAGGTGTCTTGATTCTCTTTCGAGGATGAATGTTCTCAAGGCGGAGATATTGTAACACCTCAAATTTGAAAAGAAGGAAAATTTCGGTTTTTTAGAACTGGTGCCAATACTGATGGAAGCCACCTACGGACCGTAGGTTGAGTTACGAGTCGTAGGTGAGAACCGTAGATGGAAAGGTAAATATTTTTGAAATGTCAAGTTTCAGGATCCTTTTTACGACCCAATAGGACGGTCCGTCATTGCTTCTACGGACCGTAGGTAGGTCTTGTAGGTCTCTCCAGACTTAGTGAAAATTTTGAGTGTTCAAGGTTGGACTGACGGTTGGTAGGTACAGTCCGTAAATGGACCTACAAACCATACATGGGGTCCCATCGTTTGAAGGTCAAAAATCATAGTTTCTGAACTTTTCTACGGTTGACTAGGACGGTCCGTAGTTGAACCAACGGACCGTAGGTTGAAATAGTAGGTCTGAATGAGGCAGTTATTTTAAAGGGCTTTTTGGTCTTTTCCCTAATTGATCTATTCCTAATCTAAGTCAGTTAAGCCCTAATCCTAGACCTAATATAAGACTTCCAAGTCTAATTCTACCCTTTTCTAATCACATCCAAACTCCCTCCAAAATCTTTCCCCAAATATTTCTCTCTCTAGAAGAATAAGAATCTAGGGTTTCAAGATCAAGCCTCCTAATCGTCCATTGCTAGTGGGCTTTTGGCATCAAGGTATGATAGCTTTCACCTATGGAGTACTTTCCTCCATAGGATTCCTAAATTCTCAAAATTTGCAAAGTTAGATTCTTCATTTGAAATTAGGGTTTTCTTCTATCTTATGGGTTCTTCCAAATTATGGTCTAATTGATTGATTTAAGTTTTTTATGCATGAATTGAGTAAATTGCATATTTTGAAATTGAATCCTCACAAACCTATGTGAAATCCATGATTTATATACTTTGATCTTACGATGAAGTTTTGAATTAGGAAAGGTGAAATTATGAAAATTGCATGATTTATGATTTTTAAGCTATGATTCCATGATGAGGTTATGAATGATCAAAAGATGGATTTTACGAAGATATGCATGTTCAATTATGAAATTTATGATGAGTTAAGATTTCTTTGAGAGTGAAGCTTTAATGTTGTTGTGAAAGGATTTTCTCACATAAAGGATTCATAAAGGTTCGAAGGTTTTCTCAACTAAACTTTGAATCAAGATTAAGGATATATTCTAATGATGAGACAAGAGGTGATTACCCATGTCTTCTAATGATAAGATAAGTCAAAACTTATGACTAATCTGTGGGAATTATGCTTAGCACCGAGTGGACATTGAGATGAAAGCTCTCTCATTAATATAGGTCGGGCATCTAGTAGGAATCTCTTTATCCCATACCTATGTGCCACCATAGGATGATTGTCTTAGATAGACAATAGCTAGTGGATCCACCTAAGCTAGAAGTTATGGTTCTTAATAACATGGAATCCGGTGTCTACCCCACACCGAAAAGAGGAGTCCTACTTGCCAAGGTAAGACCATAAACTTCTAGCTTACATGAATTCACTAGCTAATGTCTATCTAGACAATCATCCTATGGTGGCACATAGTTTATGGGATAAAGAGATTGATTTTGGAAACCCGGTCTCTACTAGGGAGAGCTTCCACTAGAAACCCGGCCTCTACTACGGGAGAACTTCCATCTCAAAATCCTCTCAGTGCTAAGCATAAATCCCACGGAATTAGTTATAATTCTTATTCATCTTATTAGTCATGGAAAGGTACAACTAGAGTTACCAATCCAAGCTAAAGTTTATTAGTATTGACGTTTCATCTTCCATGGACTAGTCCAAGCTTACGTCATTTGGAATAGCTCCTTAATCTTGATTCAACTTTAGTTGAGAAAACCTTTCAACATGTTATGAATCCTTTATGTGAGAAAATTCCTTACACATTCATGGTTTGAGTAATACGTGAGAAACCCTTTTACAACTCAACAACAACATCATTCATGCTTCAATCTCAAAGCAATTCATAAATCATCATAAATTCCATCATTGAACATGCATATTTTCATAAAACCCATCTTTTGATCATTCACAATTCATCATGAAATCATAGCTTTTAGGAATCGTAAATCATGCATGGGTTCATATAGACTTCATAAAAAATTCACTTCTTCACAAATCAACCCATCAACAAAGCCTAATTTCAAAATTGGGGAAATCACATGGGTTCATGGGGATTCATCTTAATTCATGAAATTCAACTCAATTCATGCTTTATAGTTCATAAGACAATCAATTAAATCAACATTGAAAAGAACCCCTGACATATAAGAAAAACCCTAACTTCAATGGAGGATTTCTAACTTGAATAATAGAGAATTTTAGGGACTCTATGGAGGAAAGGGCTCCATAGATGAAGATCACCATACCTCAATGCCAAAACCTTGAAATCAATGAAGGATTAGGAGGCTTGATCTTGAAACTCTAGATTCTTATTCTTCTTCTTCAAGCTTCTGGAGAGAGAAATATTTGGAGAGGTTTTGAGAGTAATTGTAAAGTGATTAGGAAGGGTTGATTTTAGGCTTAAAAAGGTGTATATAGTGGTAGGGACAGTAGGGAAGCGACCTAATTAAGTAAATAAGTCATTGGG
The DNA here is from genome assembly GCA_018342035.1 of Solanum appendiculatum. Lineage (NCBI taxonomy): Eukaryota > Viridiplantae > Streptophyta > Magnoliopsida > Solanales > Solanaceae > Solanum > Solanum appendiculatum. Next base: position 387,851 of record JAGDQO010001545.1, on the reverse strand, counting down.
TAAAAAGACCAAAAGATCCCTAAAAATATTTGTCGGAACCCCTCACCTATGATTGGTAGGTCCACCTACTGACCGTAGGTCATGTCGTAGGTCACCCCAAAACATTTTTTTTGAATTTTCTAACCCCAAACCAGTAGATTCTACGACTCCACCCACCACTTGACCTATGGTTGGTAGGTCAACCAACGGGCAGTAGGTCAAGTCATGGGTCACCAAGTTTTTCAAAAATCAAAGTTTTCGTTCTTTTCAAATCTGGGGTGTTACATTAGCTCCCCCTTGGGAAAATTCATCCTCAAATGGGATTCAAGACAACATAAAGAATGTAGAAACAAGATCAAACAATCCAACCATGAATGCAATCACAAATATGTACATATCCGAGGAGAAAACATCAACTCCAAGCTAAAGCATGTTCAAAACATCATGTCATGAAGGCTTAGTGCAATTCACACTCAAATGCACATAATCATAGAGAAATCAATCAAGCTAGCTCATTTTCTAAAAATTTAACTCTTCATGAACATGCATATTCAAGGAATCATGGAAATAACTAAGACACATTAAACCAAAAGAATGAACCATGAGGAACTAGATACCTCAAGAAAGAGTAGAGTCGAAGGGAAAGAGATGAGGATATCAGGACATCATATCGGCCTGGGCCACCCAAGTAGCACCCTCAACTAATTGATTCCTCCAAAGAACCTTCACGGAAGCAACTTCTTGATTTCTTGCCGGTCTAAAATCTCAACCGGAACTTCTTCATAGGAAAGAATATCCTTTATGCCAAGATTCGCTAATGGCACTATAGATGCCGGATCACCAACACATTTCTTCAACAATGAGATATGGAAAACCGGATGTACCGATGCCAAATCATTAGCCAAGTCAAGTTCATAAAAAACCTTACCAACACGTCTCAAGATTTGATATGGGCCTAAATAACGGGGACTAAGCTTCCCTTTTTATCCGAATCTCATTACACCCTTCATGGACCCAATCATCAACATTAAATTCTAAATCTCTCCTTCTAACATCGGCATAAGACTTTTGTCGACTTTGAGCCGTTTTCAACCTTTCTCTAATAAGCCGAACTTTCTCCATAGCCTCATGTACCAACTCGGGACCATCAAAGCAACTTCACCAACTTCAAACCAACCTATAGGAGATCTACACCTCCTCCTATAAAGAGCTTCAAACGGAGCCATACCAATACTAGAATGGTAGCTATTATTGTACGCAAACTCAATCAAAGGCAAATGATCATCCCAATTACCCTTGAAATCAATCACACAAGCTCTCAATATATCTTCCAAAGTTTTGATAGTACGTTCCGCTTGCCCATCGATTTGAGGATGAAAGGCCATACTAAGTTTAACACGAGTTCCAAGACCCTTTTGGAAAGATTTTCAAAATTGAGAAGTAAATTGTGCACCACGATCGGAGATAATGGATAAAGGCACTCCATGCAACCTAACCATTTCTCTCAAGTACTACTTAGAATAATCCTCCGCCGAATAAGAAACCTTGACGGGAATGAAATGGGCTGATTTTGTCATACGATCCACAATAACCCAAATCGAATCATATTGCCGCTGGGTGCGTGGTAAACCAACAATAAAGTCCATATTCAAATCTTCCCATTTCCAAGTAGGAATACTAATATCTTGGGACAAACCTCCCGGCTTTTGATGCTCAACTTTCCCTTGTTGACAACTAGGACATTTAGCTACAAATTCCGCAATATCCTTCTTCATCCCATTCCACCAATAGGCCTCCCACAAATCACGATACATCTTGGTAGCTCTCGGGTGAATGGAATATCAAGAACTTTGGGCTTTCGACAAAATTTTTCCTCTTAGGTCATCTACATCGGGAACACATAAACGACCTTGATATAGAAGCACACCATCTCCCCCTTGGGAGAAAGCCTCAACGGACTTCTTGAGCACCGCTTCCTTCAACTCAACCAAATTAGGATCAAGATCTTGCTTAGTCTTCATATCGGACACAAAGGACGATTCTGAACCATTGCAAATCATAACACCATCCTTACTAGAATCAATCAATCGAACACTCAATCGGGCCAATCTATGAACAACACGAACTAATTCTTTCTTACCATCCTCAACATGAGCAACACTACCCATAGACAACCGACTAAGAGAATTCGCCACCACGTTTGCCTTGTCGGGGTGATAGACGACACTCATGTCATAGTCCATTCACAAATCAAGCCACCTCCTTTGGCGAAGATTTAGATCCTTTTGTTTGAACATATATTGCAAACTCTTATGGTCGGTAAAGACATCAACATGCACACCATACAAATAATGCCTCAAAATCTTTAAAGCAAACACAACACCGCTAATTCTAATTCATGGGTAGGATAGTTCTTTTCATGAATCTTAAGTTGCCTTGAAGCATAATCAATGACTTTCCCATTTTGCATAATAACACACCCTAACCCAATCCATGAAGCATCACAATAAACCACAAACCCATCAGACTCTTCCGGCAAAGTCAATATCGGAGCCGAGGTAAGTCTATCTTTCAATTCTTGAAAACTCTTTTCACACACTTCGAACTATGTGAACTTAACCTTCTTTTGAGTCAAAGCCGTCAATGGGGAAGAAAATGAAGAAAACCCTTCAACAAACCTCCTATAGTAACCAAGCAAGCCCAAGAAACTTCGAATATCCGAAGGTGATAGAGGTCTAGGCCAATTCTTCACCGCATCCGTCTTCTTAGGATCTACCTCAATACCCTATAGTAACCAAGCAAGCCCAAGAAACTTTGAATATCCGAAGGTGATAGAGGTCTAGGCCAATTTTTCACCGCATCCGTCTTCTTAGGATCTACCTCAATACCCTTATTGGAGATAATGTGACCAACAAAAGCCACGGACCTTATCGAAAACTCACAATTACTAATCTATGTGAAGAGTTGTTGCTCCTTGAGGACTTGCAACACAATCCTCAAATGATCGGCATACTCATCCTCACTCCTTGAGTAAATCAAAATATCATGAATGAACACAATCACAAACATATCAAGATATTGTCTAAACACCCTATTCATCAATTCCATAAACGCGGCTGAAGCATTTGTCAGCCCAAACGACATCACTAGGAATTCTTAATGGCCATATCTAGTCCGGAAAGCCATTTTTGGAATATCATCTTCTTTCACCCTCAATTGGTGATAACTTGAACGAAGATCGATCTTAGAGAAGTAACTTGCCCATTGGAGTTGATCAAACAAGTCATCTATCCTTGTAAGAGGATACTTATTCTTAATGGTAACCTTGTTCAATTTACAGTAGTCAATGCACATACGAAGTGAACCATCCTTCTTTCGAACAAACAAAACTGGAGCACCCCATGGAGAGATACTTGGTCGGATAAAACCCTTATCCAAAAAATCTTTCAATTTCTCCTTTAACTCCTTAAGTTCCACCGGAGCCATTCGGTAAGGAGGAATAGACATAGATTCCGTTTCGGGGAGAAGGTCAATACCAAAGTCTATTTCAATTTCGAGAGGAACACCGGGTAGATCATCGGGAAACACTTCCAGAAACTCAAACACAATGGGGACCGACTCAAGAGTAGGGGTTTCAGAATCCATATCCCTCACCCTAACAAGATGGTATATGCAACCCTTAGAAATCATCATTCTAGCTTTAAGACAAGACACAAATTGACCTTTAGGCATAGAATTTCCCCCCTTCCACTCTAGGATAGGCTTATTTGGGAATTTAAACTTGACCACTGGGGTCCTACAATCAATAGAAGTATAACAAGAATGCAATCAATCCATCCCAAGAATAACATCAAAATCTAACATATAAAGCTCTACAAGATCAACATGGGTGACTCTATGGGAAATGGAGACGAGACAATTTCTATAGACTCTCTTAGCCACAATAGATTCTCCAATAGGAGTAGAGACACAAAAGGGATCTAATAACACATTCGGAAGAACATCAAACCTCATAGCCACAAAAGGTGTCACAAAAGATAAGGTAGCTTTGGGATCAATAAAAGCATAAAAATCAAAGTGAAAGACTTTCAACATACCGGTGACCATATCGGGAGAACCCTCTTGCTCATGACGAGCTTGCTGTGCATAGAATCAATTTTTCTTTGGAAAATTTGAACCCGAACCACTATGTGGAGCTTGCTTACCTTCTCTTCCCTTAGTTTTGAAAGATAGACAATCCCTTATCTTATGACCGCTCTTACCACAACCGAAGCAACCATCCGTACCAGCTAAGAACTTTCCCTCATGCTACCTCCCACACTTCTCACAAGTAGCCGATGATAATCCACCACCATTTCCTCCTTGAGGCTTAGGGTTAGGCAGCCTATCTTTGTTGAACTTAGGAAGAGCATTGGAGGAACCTTTATTAGAGAACTTTTGTCGAAATCTAGAATGACCATGTCCATCGGACCTTGAATGTGAGAAATCACCATCATCGGTCTTAGCCCTCTTTGTCTCCCTAGACCTTCCCTTAAGTTTCTCCTCTTCTATTTGTTGAGAATGAACCATGAGATGAGAAATATCCATGTCATTGACAAGCATGGCGATACGACATTCCTTGACCACCATTTCGGACACTCCCAAAATGAACTTACTCATCCTTGCCCTAGGATCGGCAACCATAGTAGAAGCATATCTAGAAAATTGTGTGAACTTCAAAAAATACTCCTTCACACTCATGTTTCCTTGACGAAGATTGATGAACTCAAGCACCCTTGCCTCCCTCATCTCAAGGGTAAAGCACCTATCAAGGAAAGCAACCTTGAACTTTTCCCAATCAAAAGGACCCGCATCATCCGCCCTCTCACTCTTCCATTGCTCAAACCACACTTGAGCCACACCCTTAAGTTGTTAATCGGCCTACTCCGCCTTTTCCTCCGGTGTCACACCAATGATCATTAACACCTTGTACACCTTATCAATGAACTCTTGAGGATCTTCCTCAATCTTAGAACCATGAAACTCTGAAGGATTCATTCTAGTGAAGTCCCTCACTCTAGATGCCGCCGTACCCATATTTGGGTTCACGAGAGCCACAACCTCCCTATTAGGTCGAGCCGTCATGGCTTGAGCCAACACTTGAAAACAAGCCCTGAACTCCGTATTAGTCACTTGTTCGACCAAAGGGTCAATCGGAACTTGAGGAGCTTTAGGAGGAGCTTCTTGTTCCACATTTTCTCCTTATTTCTCTTAGTATAAGCTCTTCGAGTAGCCATATCCTGAATTGTATAGGATAGGGATTAGGAGAGAGACATATTGAGTTACACTATATCGCACGACTTAGGAGTAATGAAAGAAGTGGAATTTCGTAAACATCTTATAGCCTCTCATTCATAAATGTGGCGCGCTTCACACTCATGAATAAGACTCTACTCGACGTAGATTATGAGACTTCCTAGGACCTTTCTAAAACCTGGCTCTGATATCAAGTTTGTCACGATCCGGAGTACCCCTAGACGTGACATGGCGTACAAGACTTCGAAAGGCCTCATACAAGCCACTTAGCATGCATCGTACAAGATAATAGCAATTTAAGAGTTCAAAAAAAAATTTCATATCAAAAGAGTTTACAAAACATAGCGGAAGTCTAAACATATAGTCTCAAAGCCATCTAAAACTCATAGAAAGAAACGTTGGGACGTAACCCATACAAAGCCTTTAAAAGAAAGTAAATGTGGCTACGTCCTCGAACATATTAGGACATCAAATATTTCAAGATCTCTAATATCACGAACTAGCCACGAGAAGATGGGGATGAGCCGGATCCTACACTTATAAGAAAATGTAGACAAGAGTATGCGTTAGTACAAAAATGTACCAAGTATGATAACCTGCATAAAACTTTTAAACATGCAAAAAGGGGCATTTTCATAACATGCAATGATCAAGCTAAACCATGAGAAAAGAATTAGAAATCATAAGTTATAAACCATGATCAATGCAAGCTAAACATCTTTACTTCACTTTAGAAATATCTTAAAGTCACTGTAGTTCATTATTGTGGGAAGTAGCCTTCACCGACATGTAAGACCATGTGAGCTACCAACATGTAATCTGGTGTCTACCCCACACCAAAAGGAGGTGTCTTACTTGCCAAGGTAAGACCATAAACTTCTAGCTTACGTGGATCCACTAGCTAATGTCTATCTAGAGAATCATCCTATGGTGGCACATAGTTTATGGGATAAAGAGATTGCTTTTGGAAACTCGGCCTCTACTACGGGAGAGCTTCCACTAAAAATCCGGCCTCTACTATGGGAGAGCTTCCATCTCAATATCCTCTCGGTGCTAATAATAAATCCCACGGAATTATTCGTAATTTTTATTCATCTTATTATCCATGGAAAGGTACAACTAGAGTTACCAATCCAAGCTAAAGTTCATTAGTATTGACGTTTCTTTTTCCATGGACTAGTCCAAGCTTACGTCATTTGGAATAGCTCCTTAATCTTGATTCAACTTTCGTTGAGAAAACCTTTCAACATGTTATGAATCCTTTATGTGAGAAAAATCCTTTCACATTCATGGTTTGAGTAATATGTGAGAAACCCTTTCACAACTCAACAACAACATCATTCATTCTTCAATCTCAAAGCAATTCATAAATCATCATAAATTCCATCATTGAACATGCATATTTTCATAAAACCCATCTTTTGATCATTCATAATTCATCATGAAATCATAGCTTTTAGGAATTGTAAATCATGCATAGGTTCATATAGACTTCATAAAAAATTCATCTTCTTCACAATTCAACCCATCAACAAAGCCTAATTTTGAAATTGGGGAAATCACATGGGTTCATAGGGGTTCATCTTAATTCATGAAATTCAACTCAATTCATGCTTCATAGTTCATAAGACAATCAATTAAATCAACATTGAAAAAAACCCCTGACATATAAGAAAAACCCTAACTTCAATGGAAGATTTCTAACTTCAAAAATAGAGAATTTTAGGGACTCTAAGGAGTAAAGGCCTCCATAGATGAAGATCATCATACCTCAATGCCAAAACCTTGAAATCAATGGAGGATTAGGAGGCTTGATCTTGAAATCCTTGATTCTTCTTCTACTTCTTGAAGCTTTTGGAGAGAGAAATATTTGGAGAGGTTTTGAGAGTAATTGTAAAGTGATTGGGAAGGGTTGATTTTAGGCTTAAAAAGGTTTATATAGTGTGAGGGACAGTAGGGAAGCGACCTAATTAAGTAAATAAGTCATTGGGTAAAAATACCAAAAGATCCCTAAAAACAATTCCCAGAACCCCTCACCTACGGTTGGTAGGTCCACCTACTGACCGTAGGTCATGTCGTAGGTCACCCCAAAACATTTTTTTTTAATCTTCTTGCTCCAAACCAGTATCATCTATGACTCCACCCAGCACTTGACCTACGGTTGGTAGGTCAACCAACGGGCAGTAGGTCAAGTCGTGGGTCACCAATTTTTTCAAAAATTAAAGTTTTTCGTTCTTTTCGAATCTGGGCTATTACATTATCTCCCCCTTGGGAACATTCATCCTCGAATGAGATTCAAGACATCATAAGGAAGGTAGAAACAAGAGCTAACAACCCAACCATGAATGCAATCACAAATATGCAGATATCCGAGGAGGAAATATCAACTCAAAGCTAAAGCATGTTCAAAACATCATGTCATGAAGGTTTACTGCAATTCATACTCAAACGCACATAATCATAGAGAAATCAATCAAGCTAGCTCATTTTCTCAAAATTTAACTCTTCATGAACATGCATAATCAAGGAATCATGGAAATAACTAAGACACATGAAACCAAAAGAATAAACCAACAAGAACTAGATACCTTAAGCTAGAGTAGGGTTGGAGGGAAAGATATGAGGATATCAGGACTTCATATCGGCCTCGGCCTCCCAAGTATCACCCTCAATTAATTTATTCCTCCAAAGAACCTTCACAAAAGCAACTTCTTGATTTCTTAACTTTCGGACTTGCCAGCCTAAAATCTCAACCAGAACTTCTTCATAGGAAAGACTATCCTTTATGCCAAGATTCTCTAATGGCACTATAGATGCCAGATCACCAACACATTTCTTCAACAATGAGACATAGAAAATCGAATGTATCCATGCCAAATAATTAGGCAAGTCAAGTTCATAAGCAACCTTACCAACACGTCTCAAGATTTGATATAGGCCTACATAACGGGGTCTACGCTTCCCTTCCTTTTCAAATCTCATTACACTGTTCATGGGTGAAATTTTCAAGTAAACCCAACCATCAAATTCTAAATCTTTCCTTCTAACATAGACATAGGATTTTTGTCGACTTTGAGCCATTTTCAACCTTTCTCTAATAAGTGAAACTTTCTCCATAGCCTCATGTAACAACTCAAGACCTATCAAAGCAACTTCACAAACTTCAAACCAACCTATTGGTGATCTACACCTCCTACCATAGAGAGCTTCAAACAGAGCCATACAAATACTAGAATGGTTGCTATTATTGTAAGCAAACTCAATCAAAGGCAAATGATAATCCAAATTACCCTTGAAATCAATCACACAAGCTCTCAACATATCTTCCAAAGTTTGGATAGAACGTTCAGGTTGGCCATCGGTTTGAGGATGAAAGGCCATACTAAGTTTAACACGAGTTCCAAGACCCTTTTGGAAAGATTTTCAAAATTGAGAAGTAAATTGTGCACCACGATCGGAGATAATGGATAAAGGCACTCCATGCAACCTAACCATTTCTCTCAAGTACAACTTAGAATAATCTTCCGCCGAATAAGAAACCTTGACGGGAATGAAATGGGCTGATTTTGTCATACGATCCACAATAACCCAAATCGAATCATATTGCTGCCGGGTGCGTGGTAAACCAACAATAAAAAAGTCCATATTCAAATCTTTCCACTTCCAAGTTTGAATACTAATATCTTGGGACAAACCTCTCGGCTTTTGATGCTCAACTTTCACTTGTAGAAAATTAGAACATTTAGCCACAAATTCCGCAATATCCTTCTTCATCCCATTCCACCAATAGACCTCCCGCAAACAACGGTACATCTTGGTAGCTCCCCGGTGAATGGAATATCGAGAACTACTGGCTTCCAACAAAATTTGTCCTCTTAGGTCATCTACATCATGAACACATAAACGACCTTCATATCGAAGCACACCTTCTCTACCATGGGAGAAATCCTCAACAAACTTCTTGAGCACCGCTTCCTTCAACTCAACCAAATTAGGATCAAGATCATGCTTAGTCTTCACATCGGACACAAAGGACGATTCTGAACCATTGTGAATCATAACACCACCCTCACTAGAATCAATCAACCGAACACCCAATCGGTCCAATCTATGAACCTCACGAACCAATTCTTTCTTACCATCCTCAACATGAACAACACTACCCATAGACAACCGACAAAGAGAATCTGCCACCACGTTCGCCTTGCCGGGGTAATAGATGACACTCATGTCATAGTCCTTTAACAACTCAAGCCACCTCATTTGGTGAAGATTTAGATCCTTTTGCTTGAACACATATTGCAAACTCTTATGGTCAGTAAAGACATCAACATGCACACCATACAAATAGTGCCTCCAAATTTTTAAAGGAAACACAACCGCCGTTAATTCTAAGTCATGTGTAGGATAGTTCTTTTCATGACTCTTGAGTTGCCACGAAGAATGAGAAATGACTTTCCCATTTTGCATAAAAACACACCCTAACCCAATCCTTGAAGCATCACAATAAACCACAAACCCATCAAACCCTTCCGACAAAGTCAATATCGGAGCCAAGGTAAGTCTATCTTTCAATTCTTGAAAACTCTTCTCACACGCTTCGGACCATGTGAACTTAACCTTCTTTTGAGTCAAAGCCGTCAATGGGGAGGCAATCGAAGAAAACCCTACAATAAAACTCCTATAGTAACCAGCCAAACCCAAGAAACTTCTAATATCCGAAGGTAATAGAGGTCTAGGACAATTCTTAACCGCATCCACCTTCTTAGCATCTACCTCAATACTCTTACCAGAGATAATGTGACCAACAAAAGCCACGGACCTTAGCAAAAACTCACATTTACTAAACTTTGCGAAGAGTTGTTGCTCCTTGAGGACTTGCAACACAATCCTCAAATGATCGGCATGATCATCCTCACTCCTTGAGTAAATCAAAATATCATCAATGAACACAATCACAAACATATCAAAATATTGTCTAAACACCCTATTCATCAAATCCATAAATGAGGCCGAAACATTTGTCAACCCAAACGACATCACTAGGAATTCATAATGGCCATATCTAGTCCAGAAAGCCATTTTCGGAGTATCATCTTCTTTCACCCTTAATTGGTGATAACCCGAATGAAGATCGATCTTAGAGAAGTAAATTGCCCCTTGGAGTTGAACAAACAAGTCATCTATCCTTGGAAGAGGATACCTATTCTTAATAGTAACCTTGTTCAATTGATGATAGTCAGTACACATATCAAGTGAGCCATCTTTCTTTTGAATAAACAAAACTGGAGCACCGCTTGGAGAGATACTTGGTAGGATGAAACCCTTATCCAACAAATCTTCAATTGCTCCTTTAACTCCTTAATTTCCACCGGAGCCATTCGGTAAGGAGGAAAAGAGATAGGTTCCGTATTGGGGACAAGGTCAATACCGAAGTCTATTTCCCTTTTGGGAGGAACACCGGGTAGATCATCGGGAAACACTTCCAGAAACTCATTTACAATAGGGACCGACTCAAGAGTAGGGGTTTCAGAATCCATATCCCTCTCCCTAACAAGATGATATATGCAACCCTTAAAAATCATCTTTCTAGCTTTAAGACAAGACACAAATTGACCTTTAGGCATAGAATTTCCCCCTTCCACTCTAGGATAGGCTCGTTTGGGAATTGAAACTTGACCACTTGGGTCCTATAATCAATAGAAGCATAACAAGAATGAAACCAATCCATCCCAAGAATAACATCAAAATCTAACATATCAAGCTCCACAAGATCAACATACATGACTCTATGGGATAAGGAGACGGGAATTTCTATAGACTCTCTTAGCCACAATAGATTCTCCAATAGGAGTAGAGACACAAAACAGATCTAACAACACATCCGGAAGAACATCAAAACTCATAGCCACAAAAGGGGTCACAAAATACAAGGTTACACCGGGATCAAGCAAAGCATAAACATCAAAGTTAAACACTTTCAACTTACCAGTGAGCATATCGGGAGAACCCTCTTGTTCATGATGAGCTTGAAGTGCATAGAATCATTTTTGCTTGGGAGATTTTGAACCCGAACCACTAGGTGGAGCTTGTTTACCTTCTCTTCCCTTAGCCGTGAGAGATGGACAATCTCTTATCTTACGTTCACTCTTACCACAACAGAAGCAACCATCCGTACTGGCTAAGAACTTGCCCTCATGCTTCCTCCCACACTTAGCTCAAGTAGCCGATGAGAATCCACCACCATTACCTCCTTGAGGCTTAGGGTTAGGCACCCTATCTTTGTTGAACTTAGGAAGGGCATTGGAGGAACCTTGAATGGAGAACATTTGTCGAAATCTAGAACGACCATGTCCATCAGACCTTGAATGTAAGAAATTACCATCACCGGTCTTAGCCCTCTTTGCCTCCCTAGACCTTTCCTTAAGTTTATCCTCTTCTATTTGTTGAGCATGAACCATGAGACGAGAAATATCCATGTCATTAACAAGCATGGCGGTACGACATTCCTTGACCACCATTTCGGACACTCCCGAAACAAACTTACTCATCCTTTCCCTAGGATCGGCAATCATAGTAGGAGCATATCGAGACAATTGTGTGAACTTCAAAGCATACTCCTTCACAACTCAAGCCATCTCCTTTGGTGAAGATTTAGGAAGGGGATAATTAGTTTGATGCTTGTATATTAGATTTGAATTCGCACACTCCTAGATTGTTACTCCTCTTGCTTGCTAAACACTCGTTTTAATTTAATTTGTCAAAATTGGTTACTAAATCATCTTAGATTGATATTTAGAATTATCCATCATTGTTACCATCTCACTACAATGGATTAGATCACAATTTGACTTTGTAATTGAATTCTTTCATGTACCACTTCCTGTAGGATTCAACCCCAACCTCATACATTGGATTATTATATCGCGAACAATCTCTTATTTGTTAAATTGTTATACGAGTAATTTGAGTGTTATAATAAATGACGCCGCTGCCAGGGAGTGGTGCTTAGAATTCTTTTAGTGAAGTAATTTTTCAAACTGATTTAGTGTAGTAGATTACTCTTACCTTTTATTTCATTGTTGTGCTTTTGATAAGTGATGACATGAGTTCAATTAAGAGTATTGACGCTAGTAATAATGGGTGGTGTGATGATATAGGCAACATAAATAATTTTAATGGAGAGGTACTTAGAAGTGCGGGAGCTATCTATTTTCCCCCAATCATAGGTGGTGCTATATTTCAAGTGACCGAGACAATGCTTCAGCTCTTACAAATGAAAGGGTTCCTTGGAGGTTTAGCTCATGAAAACCCCCATGATCACATCCAAAACTTTATGGACGTGTGTGGTATGTTCATATTCAAATATATGTCTCAAGAATCCATTTGTTTGAGATTATTTCCCTTCTCTCTAGTGGAGGAGGCTATCAAGTGGTTAACTGAGTTACCAAGAGATTCCATCACTTTTTGGGAAGAGTTACTTGCAACATTATTTGAAAGGTTCTTTCCTCCTTAGAGGATGTTGAAGCTACGAGATAACATACAAAACTTTAAGCGGGTTGATGGTGAAACAATTCATGAGATGTGGTTAAGATTCCAAAAGTTGGTGTTACAATACTTTTACCAGAGTCTTGATAATGTGAACAAAGGTATAGCTGATCAACTCATCCGAGGTGGAATCATGAGACAACCGTTTGAAGTGGCTTTAGCTTTGCTTGTTCTGATGACCAAGATTGATCGTGCATGGTATACAGGGGAGGATCGAGTATTTTCTCTCAACTTGTGTTTGACTAAATATAAACTAGAGGAGACCAAAAATCGTGATGAGAACAAAGCAAAAATGATGACCCAACTTGACTTGTTATCAAAGCATATCATAAGGGATAGATTCAAGTCGGTAAATGCGGTTAGTGCTAGTAGGGGATTGAACCCAATTGCTGAAAATTTTGATACCATGTATGATGAAGAGGTCCGATTTATAAGCAACTATGTGGGGGGTTCTCTTCTGAGCTATCCAAGGCTAGGTAGGAATCAAGGTTAGAACGAAGAGCAGGAAAATGGTTGGAGAGACCGTGATTGGTATGATAGAGAGGAAAATTGAAGGGAGCGAGAATATGATAAAGATAGATATGTGTCACCTCATGAACTTTCCAATCTAAGGATCAACAATTGGACCCAGAGAGTTTTCAGACCAAATACATGTTAGCAAGAATAATCGACAAGGTAGAGGGGTCCAGCATGATATTGAAAGAAATGAAGATTGATTTCTCCTCACTGACCCATATCGTCACTTCTCATGCAGTGTATATTAAGCAACTTGAGGTTCAAATGGGTCAGATTTCAGCTCATCTAAATCCAAGACCGAGAGGGGGTTTACCTAATGATATGCTTGCTAACCCGAGAGATGATCCATATTTTTCGGTCATTGTGACCCGAAGTGGTAAAATATTGCACAATAAATCTTTGGTTGAAGATGCTTGTCATGACCCAGGGTAGCCCCTAGATGTAACATGGCATACAAGACCCTGAGAGGCCTCATACAAGCCCTTAGCATACATAACATACAAGATAATAGCAAAGTAAGAGTCCAAAAGAGCATTTTGATATCAATTCTTTAATCAAAATAGTGAAAGTCTACAACTCATGTCTCAAAGCCTTCTAGTATCATAGAATACGAATAAAAGTGGTAGGGACGCAGCCCAATACAATATCCAATGTAAGGAAAGACATCAATGTAAAATCCAACAAGGCCATGTCCACGGATGGATGAGGACTCACCAAGTCTTCTCTCAACTCTAGATCAATGCTCTATGTAACACCCCAAGCTTCCAACGGATTTGAAAATGCAGAACTCACCTGAAGACAGTGACATACGAGGCCACCTACGGGCCGTAGATTGATAGACAGGCCGTAGGTAGGGACCGTCGATGGCACTGTGAAATTCTAGGATTTCCAAGTTTCTAAACTTTGACCTACGAGTAGTAGGACGGTTTGTGAGTCTAACGACGGTCCGTAGAAAGTAACAGTAGATGACCCCAGACTTGGCCAACTCCTTAAACTCAGGCAGTGATCTACGGTTATGGTGTACGATCCGTAGATGGACCTACCAACCATAAATCGAGACCGTCATTGCAGGGTCCCTAGATACCAACTCTCTGAATCATTTGACGGTTCAACAAGACGGTCCGTCAATGGATGTACGGACCGTAGATCCTATCCTTCGATTGGCCTCGATAGTTTTAATTAAGGGCTTTTTGGTCTTTTTCCTAATCGTTTACCTATTAAGCTAAGTCGGTTATACCCTTAATCTTAGACCTATAAATACTTTCTAAGCCTAATTTCTTTCATTCTAATTCATTCCAAAACTCTCCTCTCTCAAATATTTCTCTCTCTAAAAAGAAACTCTCTCAACTCTCAAGGAAGAAGAAGAAGCTTGAATCCTCCATTGTAGACCTTAATCTTCTCCAATTTTTGTGGATTGCTTTGAGGTATAATAGTATTGACCATTAGGAGTCCTTTCCTCCAATGGGTCCTTCCTCTTCTTCATGATTTTCAAAGGTTTGCTCTAACCCAATTGAATTAGGGTTTGTGATCAATCATTGTGGGTTCTTTAATTATGATTCCAATTATTGATTTTATGATTCCTAGTGCACGATTTAGCGTGACAAAGTAACTTAGTGCACGAATTAGCGTGAATTACATGATTTGATGTAAAGATTTTATGAACCCCCATGATCCCAAGCTAATTCTCCCCAATTTGACAATCTATGTTTTGATTGTTGGGTTGAGCTATGATTTGATGAAGTTTATGAATTATCTATGAATTCAAGCATGAATCATGAATGAATTGAGGATAATCTTATGAATTTAGCATGATCAAGTCAAAAGCATGATTTTTCCTCTATTATGTGAGTTCCTCCAAGTATGGGTAAATTATCCTTATTATGGCTTTCTAAGCACGAGCTTACATTGAATTGCATGATATGAGTTAAACTTGGATGAGCCCATTGAACTCTATGACCTATGAACTATGAGCATTATTCACTAAGTAAAGATAAGTCTAATGAACTTATGCATGTCTCATATGAAGTAAAAGATGAGTTAAGGGTGCTTTGAGAGTAAAGTACCAAAGTTATGACATGATGATGATATGGTTGAGTTGTGAAAGGTTTTCTCACGTAATACTCCCAATATGACTTAAAAGAACAAGAGGTGATTACCCATGTTCTTAAGGAGCTATTCTAATGAATGAAGGGACAAGAGGTGATTACCCATGTACCCTAATGTAGACAAAGCGGCGATTACCCAAGTCTACCAATAATGAAGCTTATGACTAATGTAGACAAGAGGCGATTACCCATGTCTACCTAGGATAAAAGGAACTATGATTAATCCATGGGAAGTATGCTTAGTACCGAGTGGACAAGTGGCGATTACGCATGTCCCATAACCTATGTGCCCCCATAAGGTGATGGCCTATGATAGACATTAGCTAGTTGATCCACATAAGCTAAGAAGTTCATGGTCTTATCTTGGCAAGTAGGACACCCCTTTACGATGTGGGGTAGACACTGGATTCCATGTTGCTAGCTCACATGGTCTTATATGTTGGTTAAGGCCTTTACCCACCAGTTAATGAACAAGTGTTCTCATGATGAAGTAAAGAAAAGAAGAAGAAAGATGATTTAGCTTCCTTTGGCCTTGATATATGCTTTATGTTTCATGTTTATCATGTTTTTAGCTTGGCCATTGCATGTCATGATTATGTCTCTCTCTTTAGCATGACTTATGTATTTATGTGCATTGCTATCATACTTAGTACTTAATTGTGCTAAAGCATACTCTTGCCTACATTAACTTCTTTGGTGTAGGACGTGGCGACTCACCTTCCACTCGTGGCTAGAGCTTGATCTTAGAGTTGAGAAGAAGACTTGGTGTGTCCTCATCCACCCGAGGACATAGTCTTGTTGGATTTTACTTTGATGTCTTTCCTTATGTTTGATATTATATTGGGCTACGTACCTATCACTTTTATTCGTATTCTATGATGTTAGAAGGGTTTGAGACATGAGTTGTAGACTTTCGCTGTTTTGAGTAAATCTTTAATATAAAATGCTCTTTTGAACTCTTATTTCTCTATTATCTTATATGTTATGTATGCTAAGTGCTTGTATGAGTCCTCTCGGGGTCTTATATGCCATGTTACATCTAGGGGCTACCCTAGGTCGTGACAAACTTGGTATACAGAGTGCAAGGTTTTAGAAAGATCCTAGGATGTCTCATAAGCCGCGTCAAGTAGAGTCTTGTTCATGAGTGTGAAGCGCGCCACATTTATGAATGAGAGGCTATAAGACGTTTAGAAATTCCACTTCTTTCATTACTCTTGAGACATGCCATAGAGTTTTACTCTATATATCTCTCTCCTAATCCCTATCCTACGTGTTTCAGGATATGGCGACCCGAAGAGCTTACGCTAGAAGAAACATGGGAGAGAATGTGGAACAAGAAGATCCTCCTCAAGCCCCTGAAGTTTCGGCCGACCCTTTGGCGGAACAAGTTACTAATGTGGAGTTTAGGGCTGCTTTCCAAGTGTTGACTCAAGCCGTGACAGCTCAAGCCAATAGAGAGGTGGTGTCTCCCGTGAACCCAAATGTGTGTACGGCAACATCAAGAGTGAGGGAATTTATGAGGATGAATCCTTCGGAATTCCATGGCTCTAAGGTTGAGGAAGATCCTCAAGAGTTCATCAATGAAGTGTACAAGGTGTTGATGATCATGGGTGTGACGCCGGAAGAAAAGGCGGAGTTGGCCGCTTATCAACTCAAGGGTGTTGCCCAAATTTGGTTCAATCAATGGAAGAGTGAGAGGGCGCTTAATGAGGGTCCTCTTGATTGGCAAAAATTCAAGGTTTCTTTCCTTGATAGGTTTTTCCCTCTTGAGAAGAGAGAAGCTAAGGTGCTTGAGTTTATCAACCTTCGACAAGGAAATATGAGTGTGAAGGAGTATGCATTGAAGTTCACATAATTGGCTAGATATGCTCTGTCCATAGTTGCTGACCCAGAGGCAAGAATGAGCAAATTTGTGTCGGGAGTGTCTGATATGTTGGTGAAAGAGTGCTGCACCGCCACGCTTGTGCATGACATGGATATTTCTCTCCTCATGGTTTATGCCGAACAAATTGAAGAAGAAAAGCTTAAGGAAAGGCCTAGGGAGACTAAGAGGGCTAGGACCGGAGATGATAACTTTTCTCATGCAAGGTCCGATGGACATGGTCGTCCTAGATTTCGACAAAGGTTTTTCGGCCAAGGCTCATCCAATGTTCCTCCTAAGTCCAATAATGATAGGGTGTCTAACCCTAAGCCTCAAGGAGGAATTGGTGGTGGTTCTTCATTATCTACTTGTCCTAAGTGTGGGAGAAAGCATGAGGGCAAATGTCTAGCGTGTTTGTTCTATCGCATGCTTTGGTTGTGGTAAGATGGATCACAGGATAAGGGATTGTCCCTTAGCGGCTAAGAGTGAAGAGGATAACCGTCGATGCGTTCAATCCAAAAATCCATCAAGTTCTAGTGGGAATTAGAAGCAAAACCGATTTTATGCACTTCAGGCTCGTCGTGAGCAAGAGAGCTCTCCCGATGTGGTCACCGATATGTTAAGAGTTTTCAATTTTGATGTTTATGCTTTGCTTGATCCCGGTGCTACCTTGTCTTTTGTGACGCCATATGTGGCTATGAGGTTTGATGTTGTTCCGGATGTGTTGCTAGATCATTTTCGTGTCTCTACTCTGATTGGAGAATCTATCATGGCTAAGAGAGTTTATAGAGATTGTCCCGTCTCCTTATCCCATAGAGTCACTCATGTTGATCTTGTAGAGCTTGATATGCTAGATTTTGATGTTATTCTTGGGATGGATTTGTTGCATGCTTGTTATACTTCTATTGATTGTAGGACCCGAATGGTCAAGTTACAGTTTCCAAATGAGCCTATCCTAGAGTGGAAGGGAGGAAATTCTATGTTTCGAGGTCAATTTGTGTCTTATCTAAAAGCTAGAAAGATGATCTCTAAAGGGTGCATTTACCATCTTGTTAGGGTGAGGGATATAGATTCTGAGACCCCTACCCTTGAGTCGGTTCCCGTTGTTAATAAGTTTATGGAAGTGTTTCCCGATGACTTGCCCGGTATTCCTCCCGAAAGGGAAATAGACTTCGGTATTGACCTTCTCCCAGGTACGCAACCTATTTCTATTCCTCCTTATAGAATGGCTCCGGTGGAACTTAAGGAACTAAAAGAGCAGTTGAAAGACTTGTTGGATAAGGGTTTCATCCGGCCAAGTATTTCTCCATGGGGTGCTCCGGTCTTTTTTGTAAGGAAGAAAGATGGTTCACTCCGTATGTGTATCGACTATCGCCAATTGAACAAGGTTACCATTAAGAATAAGTATCATATACCAAGGATAGATGACTTGTTTGATCAACTTCAAGGGGCTAATTATTTCTCTAAGATCGACCTTTATTAGGGCTATCACCAATTAAGTGTGAAAGAAGATGATATTCCAAAAATGGATTTTCGGACTAAGTATGGTCACTACGAGTTCTTGGTAATGTCGCTTGGGTTGACAAATGCTCCGGCCGCATTTATGGACTTGATGAATAGAGTGTTTAAGCAATACCTTGACATGTTTGTGATTGTGTTTATTGACGACATTTTGATCTACTCAAAGAATAAGGGTGAACATGTTAATCATTTGAGGATTGTGTTGCAAGTCCTCAAGGACCAACAACTCTTTGCGAAGTTTAGTAAATGTGAGTTTTGGTTAAGGTCCGTGGCTTTTCTTGGTCACATTGTTTCCGGTAAGGGCATTGAGGTAGATCCTAAGAAGATGGAAGCGGTTAAGAATTGGCCTAGACCTTTATCACTTTCGGATATCCGTAGTTTCTTGGGCTTAGCCGGTTATTATAGGAGGTTTGTTGAGGGGTTTTCTTCAATTCCTTCTCCGTTGACTGCTTTGACTCAAAAGAAGGTTAAGTTTGTATGGTCCGAGGCATGTGAGGAGAGTTTTCAAGAGTTGAAGGATTGACTTACTTCGGCTCCGATATTGACTCTACTGGAAGGATCCGATGGTTTTGTGGTTTATTATGATGCCTCAAGAATTGGGCTAGGATGTGTTCTTATGCAAAATGGGAAAGTCATTGCTTATGCTTCAAGGCAACTTAAGGTGCACGAAAAGAACTATCCTACTCATGACTTGGAATTAGCGGCAGTTTGTTTGCTTTGAAAATATGGCGACATTATTTGTACGGGGTACATGTAGATGTATTCACCGACCATAAGAGTTTGAAATATGTGTTTAAACAGAAAGATTTGAATCTCCGCCAAAGAAGGTGGCTCGAGTTGTTAAAAGACTATGATATGAGTGTTCTCTATCACCCTGATAAGGCTAAAGTGATGGCGGATGCTCTTAGTCGATTATCTATGGCTAGTGTTGCTCATATTGAGGATGATAAGAAGGAGTTAGTTCGCGATATCCATAGACTGGATTGATTGGGTGTTAGATTGGTGATTCTACTAAAGGTGGTCTTACTGTTCGCAAGGTTTCTGAATCCTCTTTTGTGCATGATGTGAAAGCTAAGCAAGGTCTTGATCCTAACTTGGTTGAACTAAAGGAAGCGGTACTCAATAAGTCCATAGAGGTTTTCTCCCAAGGGGGAGATAGTGTGCTTCTATATCAAGGTCGTTTGTGTGTTCCCAAAGTAGAGGGCTTAAGAGAGAAAATTTTATCGGAAGCCCATAGTTCTCGATATTCCATCCACCTAGGAGATACCAAAATGTACCGGGATTTGCGAGAAATTTATTGGTGAAACGGAATGAAGAAAGATATTGCAGAGTTTGTGGCTAAGTGCCCTAATTGTCAACAAGTGAAAGTTGAGCATCAAAGGCCGGGAGGTTAGACCCAAGATATTAGTATTCCTACTTGGAAGTGGGAAGATGTGAATATGGATTTTATTGTGGGTTTGCCTCGCACGAGGTGACAATATGATTCTATTTGGGTTGTTGTGGATAGAATGAAAAAGTCAGCCCATTTCATTCCCGTCAAGACTTCTTACTCCGCGGAGGATAATGCTAAGTTGTATTTGAGGGAGATGGTTAGGCTGCATGGAGTGCCTTTATCCATTATCTCCGATCGTGGTGCACAATTTACTTCTCAATTTTGGAATTCGTTCCAAAAAGGTCTTGGAACTCATGTTAAGTTTAGTACGGCCTTTCATCCCCAAACCGATAGGCAAGTGGAGCGTACTATTCAAACGTTTGAAGATATGTTGAGAGCTTGTGCAATTGATTTCAAGGGTACTTGGGATGATCACTTGTCTTTGATTGAGTTTGCTTATAACAATAGCTACCATTCTAGTATTGGTATGGCTCTATTTGAGGCTCTCTATGGTAGGAGGTGTAGATCTCCTATAGGTTGGTTTGAAGTTGGTGAAGTTGCTTTGATAGGCCCAGAGCTGGTGCATGAGGCTATAGAGAAAGTTTGACTTATTAGGGAGAGGTTGAAAATGGCTCAAAGTCGACAAAAGTCCTATGCTAATGTTAGAAGAAGAGAATTAGAATTCGATGTGGATGATTGGGTTTACTCGAAAATCTCACCCATGAAGGGTGTAATGAGGTTCGGGAAGAAAGGGAAGCTTAGTCCCCATTATGTAGGCCCATATTAGATTTTGAGACGTGTTGGTAAGGTTGCTTATGAGGTTGACTTGCCTAATGATTTGGCATCTGTGCATCCGGTTTTCCATGTCTCATTGTTGAAGAAGTGTGTTGGTGATCCGACCACTATAGTGCCATTAGAGAATCTTGGCATAAAGGATGGTCTTTCCTATGAAGAAGTTCCAATTGAGATTTTAGACCGGCAAGTCCGAAAGTTAAGGAATAAGGAAGTTGCTTCAGTGAAAGTTCTATGGAGGAATCAATTGGTTGAGGGTGCTACTTAGGAGGCCGAAGCCGATATGATGTCCTGATATCCTCATCTATTTCCTTCCGATCCTACTCTAGCTTGAGGTATCTAGTTCCTCGTGGTTTATTCTTTTGGTCTCATGTGTCATAGTTGATATCCATGATTCCTTGATTATGCATGTTCATGAAGAGTCTTATATGATTATGTGCATTTAAGTATGAGTTTCATAGAGTCTTCATGATATGTTGTGTTGAACATGCTTTAGCTTGGAGTTAATGTTTCCTCCTAGGATATGTGCATTTATGTGATTGCATGCTAGATTGGGTTGTTAGTCCGTGTCTATTACCCTTCTCAAGATGTCTTGATTCTCATTTGACGACGAATGTTCCCAAGGGGGAGATATTGTAACACCCCAAGCTTCCAAAGGATTTGAAAATGCAGAACTCACTTGAAGACAGTGACCTACGGAGGCCACCTACGGACCGTAGATTGATTGATGGGCCGTAAGTGGGGACCGTCAATGGCACTGTGAAATTCTAGGATTTCCAAGTTTCTGAACTTTGACCTACGAGTAGCAGGATGGTTCGTGAGTCAAACAACGGTTCATAGAAAGTAACCGTAGATGATCCAAGACTTGGCCAACTCCTTAAACACAGGCAATGATCTACGGTTATGGTGTACGGTCCGTAGATGGACCTACCAACCATAAATCGAGACCGTGGTTACAGGGTCCACAGATACCAACTCTCTGAATCTTTTGACGGTTCAACAGGACGGTCCGTCAATGGATGTACGGACCGTAGATCATGTTTGTCGATTGGCCCCGACAGTTTTAATTAAGGGTTTTTTGGTCTTTTCCCTAATCGTTTACGTATTAAGCTAAGTCGGTTATACCCTTAATCTTAGACCTATAAATACTTTCTAAGCCTAATTTCTTTCATTCTAATTTATTCCAAAACTCTCCTCTCTCAAATATTTCTCTCTCTAAAAAGAAACCTCTCAACTCTCAAGGAAGAAGAAGAAGCTGGAATCCTCCATTGTAGACCTTCAATCTTCTCCAATTATTGTGGATTGCTTTGAGGTATGATAGTATTCACCATTAGGAGTCCTTTCCTCCAATGGGTCCTTCCTCTTCTTCATGATTTTCAAAGGTTTACTGTAACCCAATTAATTAGGGTTTGTGATCAATCATTGTGGGCTCTTCAATTATGATTCCAATTATTGATTTTATGATTCCTAGTGCACGATTTAGCATGATAAAGTAACTTAGTGCATGAATTAGCATTAATTACATTATTTGATGTAAAGATTGTGTGAACAACCATGATCCCAAGCTAATTCTCCCCAATTTGACAGTCTATGTTTTGATTGTTGGGTTGAGCAATGATTTGATGAAATTTATGAATGCAAGCATGAATCATGAATGAATTAAGGATAATCTTATGAATTTAGCATGATCAAGTCAAAAGCATGATTTTTCCTCTATTATGTGAGTTCCTTCAAGTATGGGTAAATTGTCCTAATTATGGCTTTCTAAGCATAAGCTTGCATTGAATTGCATGATATGAGTTGAACTTGCATGAGCCCATATTAACTCTATGACCTATGAAATATGAGCATGATGAACTAAGTAAAGATAAGGCAAATGAACTTATGCATGTCTCACAAGAAGTAAAAGATGAGTAAAGGGTGCTTTGAGAGTAAAGTACCAAAGTTATGACATGATGATGCTATGGTTGAGTTGTGAAAGGTTTTCTCACGTAATACTCCCAATATGACTTAAAAGAACAAGAGGTGATTACCTATGTTCTTATGGAGCTATTCTAATGAATGAAGGGACAAGAGGTGATTACATATGTACCCTAATGTAGACAAAGCGGCGATTACCCAAGTCTACCAATAATGAAGCTTATGACTAATGTAGACAAGAGGCGATTACCCATGTCTACCTAGGATAAAAGGAACTATGATTAAACCATGGGAAGTATGCTTAGTACCGAGTGGACAAGTGGCGATTACCCATGTCCCATAACCTATGTGCCCCCATAAGGTGATGGCCTATGATAGACATTAGCTAGTTGATCCACATAAGCTAAGAAGTTCATGGTCTTATCTTGGCAAGTAGGACACCCCTTTACGATGTGGGGTAGACACTGGATTCCATGTTGCTAGCTCACATGGTCTTATATGTTGGTTAAGGCCTTTACCCACCAGTTAATGAACAATTGTTCTCATGATATAGTAAAGAAAAGAAGAAGAAAGATGATTTAGCTTCCTTTGTCCTTGATATATGCTTTATGTTTCATGTTTATCATGTTTTTAGCTTGGCCATTGCATGTCATGATTATGTTTCTCTCTCTAGCATGACTTATGTGTTTATGTGCATTGCTATCATACTTAGTACTTAATTGTACTAACGCATACTCTTGCCTACATTAACTTCTTTGGTGTAGGACGTGGCGATTCACCTTCCACTCTTGGCTAGAGCTTGATCTTAGAATTGAGAAGAAGTGGCCTTGTTGGATTTTTCTTTGATGTCTTTCCTTATGTTGGATATTTTATTGGGATGTGTCCTTATCACTTCTATTCGTATTCTATGTTGTTAGAAGGCTTTGAAACATGAGTTGTAGACTTCTGTTGTTTTGTGTAAAGCTTTGATATAAAATGATCTTTTGAACTCTTATTTCTCTATTAACTTGTATGTTATGTATGCTAAGGGCTTGTATGAGTCCTCTCGGGGTCTTATACGCCATGTCACATTTATGGGCTACCCTGGGTCATGACACTCTAGCCACGAGTAGGTGAACTGCCACGCCCTACACCAAAGAAGTTGATGCAGGCAAGAGTATGCGTTAGCACAATAAAGTACCAAGTATGATAGCCATGCAATAAACTCATAAAATATGCTAGAAACTGAGATATAAACAAGACATGCAATTGGCCAAGCTAAACATGAAAAGGCATATAAGCAAATAGCATAAAGCATAAACCATGGCCAAAGCAAGCTAAATCATCTTTCTATGACACTTCTTTTCTTTACTTTAATTTTAGTAACCCATGCACCATTGTACAAACTGAAGTGTGGGAAATGCCTCAAACTGATCTGTAGACCATGGAATAACTCAACATGGAATCCGGTGTCTTCCCTACACCGAAAAAGGGCCATTCTATTTGCCAAGGTAGAATCCTGAACCATAGCCTACGTGGATCCACTAGCTAAGCTGATATGGGATGTTATAGACCACCTATGGGGGCACATAGTCATAGGACATATGGGGACTTGTCACCCGTCCACTCGGTTCTATGCATAATTCCCACTATACAATCATAAGTATTGATATCCATGGAAAGGGACAACTGGGGTTGCCAATCCAAGCTAAATATGATTTCACATACCATGGACTAGTCCAAGCTTACTTCATTGAGTGTTTCTTCTTTCATGGACTTGTCCAAGCTTACACCCCTAGAGTAGCTTGTTTAAGCTCTTGATTCAATTTTAGTTAATCAAACATTTTACAAGTTATGAATCCTTTACATGTGAGAAAACCTTTCACAAGCTTAGGTTGAGCATTATATGAGAAAACCCTTTCAAGACTCAACATCAACATATCATAGATTTCACATAAAATATGCTTGATTCTATAAGCATCTTTCTTCATGATGCTATCATGCTTTTCTTCATAGCTAATGGGTTCATATTGCCTTTATTTTAAACCATGCAAGATAGCTCATAAAAGTCATAATCAAGGCAATTTAGTCATACTTGAAGTAACCCACATAAAAGAGGAAAATCATGTTTTTTACTTGAACATGCTAAATTCATGCACTTAACCCCAATTCATGCTCGATTTCATAGATGATCCCTCAATTTCATCAATTCATATCTCAACCCAACAATCAAGGCATAGATTATCAAATTGGGGAGAACTTACTTGGGATCATTGGGGTTCATGCAATAATTACTATTAGACATGTAATTCACGCTAGATCGTGCACTAAATTACTTTACCCACGCTAGATCGTGCACTAAATTACTTTACCCACGCTAGATCGTGCACTACAAAGCATTAAATCAGTAATTGAACTCATACTAGAAGAACCCATAGCAATTGATCAAACCCTAGCTTACTTGAAGGGAATTGAACCTTGAAATTCATGAAGAAAAGGGAGGGCCCAATGGAGGAAGCAACTCCATTGGTCAATACCATCATACCTTAGCAAAGCCCACTAGAAATTGGAGGAAATTTGATGATCTTCAATGGAGGACTTAGCTTCTTCTTCTTCCTTTAGCTAGAGAGGATTTCTTTTAGTTAGAAATATTTGAGAGGTGAATTTATGGAATGAGTTAGAATGAAGTGATTTAGGTATGGAGAACTATATATAGGACATTCATTAAGGGTAAAACCGACTTAGTTAATTAGGGAATTAACCAGGGAAAAGACCAAAAAGCCCTTAATTAAAAACTGTCGGGGCCCATCTACGGTCAGGACCTACGGTCCGTACATCCATTGACGGACCGTCCTGTTGAACAATCAAAAGATTCAAAGAATTGGTATATGGGGACCCTGCAACGACAGCTTTAATCGACAGTTGGTAGGTCCATCTACGGACTGTACACCTCACCGTAGATCACAGCCTGAGGTTTAAGAATTTAACCAAGTCTGGGGAACATCTATGGTTACTTTCTACGGACCGTCAACTGACTCACAATCCATCCTGCTACTCCATAGATCACACTTCAGAGATTGAGAATTACTGAACTTGACAGAGCCATTGACGGCTCCTCACCTACGGCTCATCAACCTGACTACGGCCCGTAAGTGGCCTTTGTAGGTCACTGCCTACAGATAAATTCTGCATTTTTATTCCTTGGAAAGCTGGGGTATTACAATATCTCCCCCTTGGGGACATTCATCCTCGAATGAGAAACCTGGACATCATGAGAAGGGTGATAGACTCATACTAACAACCCAACCTAACATGCAGGCATATAAATTCACATATCCGAGGAGGAAACATCAACTCCAAGCTAAAGCATGCTCTACACTGAATTCATGAAGACTTATGCAACTCATACTCAATGCACATATATCATATTAGACTCTTCATGAACATGCATAAAATCAAGGAATCATGAAAATCAACTATGACACATGAGACCAAAAGAAGGAACCATGAGGAACTAGGTACCTCAAGCAAGCGGAGGATCGGAAGGAAAGAGATGAGGATAGCAGGACATCATATCGGCCTCGGCTTCCCAAGTAGCACCCTCAACTAATTGATTCCTCCATAGAACCTTCACGGAAGTAATTTCTTTATTTCTTAACTTCCGGACTTGTCTGTCTAAAATCTCAACCGGAAACTCTTCATAGGAAAGACTATCCTTTATGCCAAGAGTCTCTATTGGCACTATAGAGGTCGGATCTCCAACACACTTTTTCAACAATGAGACATGGAAAACTGGATGCACTGATGCCAACTCATTAGGCAAATCAAGCTCATAGGCAACCTTACCAACACGTCTCAAAATCTGATATGGGCCTACATAACGGGGACTAAGCTTCCCTTTCTTCCCAAATCTCATTCACCTTTCATAGGTGAAATTTTCAAGTAAACCCAATCATCAACATCAAATTCTAATTCTCTTCTTATAACATCGGCATAAGACTTTTGTCGACTTTGAGCTGTTTTCAGCCTTTCTCTAATAAGCCGAACTTTCTCCATAGCCTCATGCACTAACTCGGGGCCTATCAAAGCCACTTCCCCAATTTCAAACCATCATATGGGATATCTATACCTCCTACCATAGAGAGCCTCAAATGGAGCCATACCAATACTAGAATGGTAGCTATTATTATAAGCAAACTCGATCAAAGGCAAATGGTCATCCCAAGTACCCTTGAACTCAATAACACAAGCTATCAACATATCTTCAAAAGTCTGAATAGTACGCTCTGCTTGCCCATCGGTTTGGGGATGAAAGGCCGTGCTAAGCTTAACACGAGTACCAAGACCTTTTTGGAATGACTTCCAAAATTGAGAAGTAAACTAGGCACCTCAATCGGAGATAATGGATAAAGGCACTCCATGCAGCCTAACCTTCTCCCTCATGTACAACTTAGCATAATCCTCCGCCGAATAAGAAGCCTTGACGGGAATGAAATGGGCTGACTTGGTCATTCTATCAACCACAACCCAAATCGAATCATAATGTCGCCTTGTGCAAGGCAAACCTACTACGAAATCCATATTCACATCTTCCCACTTCCAAGTACGAATCTCTATGTCTTGGGTCAAACCTCCCGGTCTCTAATGCTCAACCTTCATTTGTTGGCAATTAGGACACTTAGCCATAAATTCCGCAATGTATTTCTTCATGCCATTCCACCAATAGATTTCCCACAAATCACGGTACATCTTGGTAGTTCCCGGGTGGATAGAATATCTAGAACTATGAGCTTCCGACAAAATTTGCCCTCTCAAATCATCAACGTCGGGAACACATAAGTGACCTTGGTAATGAAGTACACCATCTCCCCCTTGGGAGAAAACCTCTATGGACTTCTTGAGAACTACTTATTTCAATTCCACCAACTTAGCATCAAGGTCTTGCTTAGCCTTTACATCATGCACAAGAAAGGAAAGGATTCGGAACCATTGTGAATGGTTATTCCACTCTTAACGGAATCAATCAAACGAACACCCAATCGGGCTAAACTATGAACATCACGATCCAACTCTTTCTTGCCATCCTCAATATGCGCAACACTGCCCATAGACAATCTACTAAGAGCATCCGCCACCACGTTAGCCTTACCGGGGTGATAGAGAACACTCATATAATAATCTTTTAGCATCTCAAGCCATCTTCTTTGGCGGAGATTCAAATCTTTCTTGTTAAACACATACTGAACTCTTATGATCGGTGAAGACATCTACATGTACTCCATACAAGTAATGTCGCCATATTTTCAAAGCAAACACCACTGCTGCCAACTCTAAGTCATGAGTGGGATAGTTATTCTCATGCACCTTTAGTTGCCTCGAAGCATAGGCAATCACCTTTCCATTTTTCATAAGAACACACCCTAGCCCAATCCTTGAGGCATCACAATACACTACAAAACCATCGATTCCTTCCGGTAGAGTCAATATCAGGGCTGAAGTAAGTCTGTCTTTCAATTCTTGAAAACTCTTTTCACAAGCCTCGGACCACATAAACTTAGCTTTCTTTTTATTCAAAGCTGTCAACAGAGAAGTGATTGAAGAAAACCCCTCAACAAACCTCCTATAATAACCGGCTAAATCCAAGAAACTACGAATGTCCGAAGGTGATAAAGGTCTAGGCCAATTCTTGACCGCTTCGGTGTTCTTACGATCTACCTCAATACCCTCTCCAAAAACAATGTGACCAAGAAAAGCCACTGATCTCAACCAAAATTTACACGTGCTGAACTTTGCAAGGAGTTGTTGATCCTTGAGGACTTGCAACACAACCCTCAAATGACTATCATGCTCATCCTCATTCCTTGAGTAGATCAAGATATCATCAATAAACACAATCACGAATATGTCAAGGTATTGCTTAAACACCCTATTCATCAAGTCCATGAATGCGGCCGGAGCATTTGTCAACCCAGACAACATAACCAAGAACTCATAGTGACCATACCTTGTCCGAAAAGCCATTTTCGGAATATCATCTTCCTTCACCCTCAATTGGTGATAACCCGAACGAAGTTCGATCTTAGAAAAGTAACTAGCCCCTTGAAGTTGGTCAAACAAATCATCTATCCTTGGCAAAGGATACTTATTCTTGATTGTAACCTTATTCAATTGGCGATAGTCGATGCACATACGGTGTGAACCATCTTTCTTTCTCACTAACAATACTGGAGCACCCCACGGGGAAACACTTGGTCGGATGAAACCCTTATCCAACAAGTCTTTTAGTTGCTCTTTCAACTCTTTAAGTTTTGCCGGAGCCATTCTATAAGGAGGAATAGAGATAGGTTGGGTATCTGGGAGAAGGTCAATACCAAAGTCTATTTCCCTTTCGGGAGGAATACCGGGTAAGTCATTGGGAAACACTTCCAAAAACTCATTAACAACGGGGACCGACTAAAGAGTAGGGGTTTCAAAATCTACATCCCTCACCCTAACTAGATGATAAATGCAACCCTTAGAGATCATCTTTCTAGCCTTTAGATGAGAAATGAATTGACCTCGAAGCATAGAATTTCCCCCCTTCCACTCTAGGATAGGCTCATTAGGGAACTGAAACTTGACCACTCTGGTCCTACAATCAATAGAGGCATAACAAGCATGCAATCAATCCATCCCAAGAATGACATCGAAATCTAGCATATCTAGCTCTATAAGATCGACAAGAGTAACTTTATGGGATAAGGAAATGGGGCAACCTCTATAAACCCTCTTAGCTAAGATAAACTCTCCTATCGGAGTAGAAACAAGGATAAGATCTAGCAACATATCCGGTACAATATCAAATCGCATGGCCACATAGTGCGTCACAAAGGACAAGGTAGCACCGGGATCTAACAAGGCATAGACATCAACATGGAAAACTTTCAACGTACCGGTGACCACATCGGGTGAGCTCTCTTGCTCATGATGAGCCTGAAGTGCATAAAATCTGTTTTGCTTAGGAGCACCTGAACCTGAACCACTTGGGGTAGCTTACTTACCCTTTCTTCCTTTAGCCAAGAGAGATGGGCAATCTCTCATCTTGTGACAAGCTTTACCACAAGTATAGCAACCATCCGAACCAGCTAGGCATTTGCCTTCATGCCTCCTCCCACATCCAGTACAACTAGGCAAAGAAGATCCACCACTGTTCCCTCCTTAAGGCTTAAGGTTTGGCACCCTATCATAGTTGGATCTCAGAGGAGCCTTGGAGGAACCTTGATTAGAGAACCTCTGTCGAAACCTAGGATGACCTTGTCCATCGAACCTTGCATGAGAAAAGCTGCCATCTCCGGTTCTAGCCTGCTTAGTCTCTCTAGATCTTCCTTTAAACTTTTCTTCTTCAATATGTTCGGCATAAACCATGAGGGAAGAAATATCCATGTCATGCACAAGCATGGCGGTGCGGCACTTTTTCACCAACGTATCGAACACTCCCGACACAAATTTGCTCATTCTTGCCCTTGGGTCTCCAACTATGGATGGAGCATATTTAGCCAATTGTGTGAACTTCAATGCATATTCTTTCACACTCATACTCCATTGATGAAGATTAATAAATTGAAGCACCTTGGCCTCTCTCTTCTCAAGAGGGAAGAATTGATCAAGGAAAGCACTCTTAAAC
Source organism: Solanum appendiculatum (assembly GCA_018342035.1). NCBI lineage: Eukaryota > Viridiplantae > Streptophyta > Magnoliopsida > Solanales > Solanaceae > Solanum > Solanum appendiculatum. The sequence continues at coordinate 357,300 of JAGDQO010001545.1, read as the reverse complement.
CTCTCCCATCCTATGGGATCTTCATCAATAGCCCTTTCACTCTTCCATTGATTGTACCAATGTTTGGGCAACATCTTTTAGTTGATAAGGCCAACTCCGCCTTCTCTTCCGATGTCACACCCATTATCATCAACTCTTTATAAACTTCATCAATAAACTCTTGAGGATCCTCTTCCACCTTAGAGCCATGAAATTCCGAGGGATTCATCCTTGTAAAGTCCCTCACTCTTGATGCTGCCGTACCCACATTTGGGTTAACGGGAGCCACCACCCCTCTATTGGCTTGAGCCATCACGGCTTGAGCCAACACTTAGAAAGCAGCCCTACACTCTGCATTGGTAACTTGTTCCGCCAAAGGGTCAGCCGGAACTTGAGGAGCTTCTTGTTCAACATTCTCTCCCATGTTTCTTCTAGCATAAGCTCTTCGGGTCGCCATATCTTGAAACGCATCAGATAGGGATTAGGAGAGAGACTTATAGAGTTAAACTATATGGCACGACTTAGGAATAACAAAAGAAGTGAAGTTTCCTAAACATCTTGTAGCCTCTCATTCATAAGTGTGGCGCGCTTCACACCCATAAACAAGACTCTACTCGATGCAGCTTATGAGACATCCTAGGATCTTTCTAAAACATTGCACTCTAAATACAAAGTTTGTCACGACCCAGGGTAGCCCCTAGATGTAACACGGTGTACAAGACCTCGAGAGGCCTCATACAAGCCCTTAGCATACATAACATAAAAGATAATAGCAAAGTAAGAGTTCAAAAGAGCATTTTGATATAAATTCTTTAATCAAAACAGCGGAAGTCTACAACTCATGTCTCAAAACCTCCTAGTATCATAGAATACGAATAAAAGTGATAGGGACGTAGCCCAATACAATATCCAACGTAAGGAAAGACATCAATGTAAAATCCAACAAGGCCATGTCTTCGGATGGATGAAGACTCACCAAGTCTTCTCTCAACTCTAGATCAATGCTCTAGCCACGAGTAGGAGAACTGTCACGCCCTACACCAAAGAAGTTGATGCAGGCAAGAGTATGCGTTAGCACAATAAAGTACCAAGTTTGATAGCCATGCAATAAACTCATAAAACATGCTAGAAATTGAGATATAAACAAGACATGCAATTGGCCAAGCTAAACATGATAAGGCATATAATCAAATAGCATAAAGCATAAACCATGGCCAAAGCAGGCTAAATCATCTTTCTGTGACTCTTCTTTTCTTTACTTTACTTTACTTTTAGTAACCCATGCACCATTGTGCAAGCTAAAGTGTGGGAAAAGCCTCAAACCGATCTGTAGACCATGGAATAACTCAACATGGAATCCGGTGTCTGCCCTACACCGAAAAAGGGCTATTCTACTTGCCAAGGTAGAATCCTGAACCAAAGCCTACGTGGATCCACTAGCTAAGCTGATATGGGCCTGTTAAAGACTACCTATGGGAGCACATAAGCATAGGACATATGGGGACTTGTCACCCGTCCACCCAGTTCTATGCATAATTCCCACTATACAATCATAAGTACTGATATCCATGGAAAGGCACAACTAGGGTTGCCAATCCAAGCTAAATATGACTTCACATATCATGGACTAGTCCAAGCTTACTTCATTGAGTGTTTCTTGTTTTATGTACTTGTCCAAGCTTACACCCCTAGAGTAGCTTGTTTAAGCTCTTGATTCAATTTTAGTTAATCAAACATTTTACAAGTTATGAATCCTTTACATGTGAGAAAACCTTTCACAAGCTTAGGTTGAGCATTCTATGAGAAAACCCTTTCAAAACTCAACATCAACATATCATAGATTTCACATAAGACATGCTTGATTCTATAAACCTCTTTCTTCATGATGCTATCATGATTTTCTTCATAGCTAATGGGTTCATATTGCCTTTATTTTAAACCATGCAACTCAATGCAAGCTAGCTCTTAAAAGTCATAATCAAGGCAATTTAGTCATACTTGAAATAAACCACATAAAATAGAAAAATCATGCTTTTTACTTGAACATGCTAAATTCATGCACTTAACCCCAATTCATGCTCAATTTCATCAATTCATATCTCAACCCAACAATCAAGGCATAGATTATCAAATTGGGGAAATTTACTAGGGATCATGGGGGTTCAAGCAATAATTACTATTAGACATCTAATTCATGCTAGATCGTGTACTAAATTACTTTACCCATGCTAGATCGTGCACTACAAAGCATTAAATCAGTAATTGAACTCATACTAGAAGAACCCATAACAATTGATCAAACCCTAACTTACTTGAAGGGAATTGAACCTTGAAATTCATGAAGAAAAGGGAGGGCCCAATGGAGGAAGCAACTCCATTGGTCAATACCATCATACCTTAGCAAAGCCCACTAGAAATTGGAGGAAATTTGATGATCTTTAATGGAGGACTTAGCTTCTTCTTCTTCCTTGAGCTAGAGAGGATTTCTTTTAGAGAGAGAAATATTTGAGAGGTCAGTTTAGGGAATGAGTTAGAATGAAATCATTTAGGAATGGATAACTATATATAGGACATTCATTAAGGGTAAAACCGACTTTTTTAATTAGGTAATTAACCAGGGAAAAGACCAAAAAGCCCTTAATTAAAAACTGTCGGGGCCTGTCTACGGTTAGGACCTGCGGTCCGCACATCCATTGATGGACCGTCCTATTGAACCATCAAAAGATTCAGAGAATTGATATCTGGGGACCCTGCAATGACGGCTTCAATCTACGGTTGGTAGGTCCATACCGTACACCTCAACCGTAGATAACAGCCTGAGGTTCAAGAATTTCACCAAGTTTGGGGAACATCTACGATTATTTTCTACGGACCGTCAACTGACCCACGATCCGTCCTGCTACTCCGTAGATCACACTTCAGAGACTGAGAATTACTGCACTTGACAGAGCCATTGACGGCTCCTTACCTACGGCTCGTCAACCTGACTACGGCCCATAAGTGGCCTCCGTAGGTCACTATCTACAGGTAAATTCTACATTTTCATTCCTTGGAAATCTGGGGTATTACAATGTTGGTACCAAAAAGGTGGTTGATGATCATGGGCCACCAAAAAAAGTGGATGAATCATTAGTAGAGAATTTTTAATATAAGAACCTAAGAGTGGTTCGAATGCAAATATGGGGGATGATAATGTGGTGGCTCCACCTATGCAAGCACCGATGAAAGTGCCCCTCCATTTCCTCAACATTTGAGAAAGAAGGAGAATGATGTGGAGTTTCAAAAATTCCTGAGTGTATGGCTGTTCAAAACCGAACCGAAAAAAAGTTATTGGTTTATCAGTAATGGGTTATTGGTTTAGCGATTTTGATAACGGTTTTAATTTTTTTTGTTATCGGGTTATCGGTTCTTAACGGTTTGAGGTTTTTTCTTAACGGATTAACTGATAACCCGATAGTAAATTAAATCATTATATTTTTATCATTTTGTATATAAAGTCCTTGACTTAGAGTTTAATTTCCTACTTTTATTTTTGGCTGTCTCAAACTCTTGAGTATTCTACAATGTAAAAATATTTGCTTTTTAGCAAGATGTTATTTGTGAACTCATGTGCATGGTTCATTTGGTTTGTCACCTTGTTTCTACGTGATTTTTAATGACTTTTTTTTTGTGTTAAATCTTAACAGTTAAACCGATAACGATCAATAACCGATAAACCAATAATCGATAAGTCAATATCTTAATGGTTCCTTAACAGTTTAGCATCTCTACAAACCAATAACCAATAAGTCAAACCGATAAACTTCAAAATCGAACCGAACCGACTGATACGCAGCCCTACCTGAGTGTGTTCAAGAACTTATCGGTAAACATTCCCCTAGTGGATGCTTTACATGAGATGCCGGGCAAGGCTAAATTTATGAAAGAATCGGTTAGGAAAAAGTGGCGGATGGAGGATGAAACCATTGAGGTTTCTCACAATTGCAAAGTTATTATGTCGAGCAACATGATCATAATGAAAGATGACCCAGGGGCATTTACTATTTCATGCATCATTGGGGTGTATCAATTTGCAAAAGCTTTATATGACCTCGGGGCGAGCATAAACTTGATGCCATTGAAAATTTCCAAGAAACTTGGGGTTGATGATCCAAAGCTGACTAACATGAGATTATTGATAGTGAATCGGTCAATTAAAAGGTTGGTAGGGATAGCGTATGACATTCTAGTGAAGGTGGACAAGTATATCTTTCCAGCTGACTTTGTGGTGCTTGATTGTGAAATTGATACGGAGATTCCTATTATTCTTTGTAGGCCATTCTTGTCTATCGAGAAAGCAATCGTTGATGTCGAAAGACGCGAGTTGAAATTCCGAGTGAATAATGAGGAAGTTAATTTCAACATATGAAAGTCTATGAAATATTTTGGTGATATGCATGTGGTATCTCTTGTTGATGTGATTGATGAAGCGACAGGTAGTGTGTGAGAAGTGACTTGTTGTGGTGAATCATTAGCGGCTGTTTTACTCAATTATGATGGAGAAGAAATTAGTGATTTTGATGAAGTGGCTGTAGCTCTTGTGGGGTCAAGTTCATTCCCATCCAACCCCAAGAAGTTGGATATTGATTTGAAGAATTAGGAAAATTCTCCAACTAAACCATCCATTGAGGAGCCACCGAAAGTGGAGTTGAAAGTGTTACCCACACATCTCCGATATGTATTTTTGGGGGCTGATAAGACACTACCGATAATTGTTACAAATGTCTTGTCGGAAGAGCAAGTAAAGGCCATAATTTGGATTTTGAAGAAGCATATTAAAGCTTTGGGCTGGTCAATCGCTGATATTGTAGGGATTCCTCCTGATATTTGTACTCACAAAATTCAACTAGCTGATGATTGCAAGCTAAGCATTGAGCATCAAAGGAGGCTAAACCCTCCTATGCAAGAAGTGGTGAAGAAAGAGATCATTAAATGGCTGGATGCATGTGTGATCTTCCCCATTGCGGATAGCGAATGGGTAAGCCCGGTGCAATGTGTTCCCAAAAAGGGTGGCATGACCGTAGTGCCGAATGCAAAGAATAAGCTTATGGTAACCCCTCTTGTTATCAGATTGAGGGTATATATGGATTACCAAGAACTCAATTCATGGACTGAGAAAGACCATTTCCCAATGCCCTTTATTGATTAAATGTTAGATCACCTTGCGAGTAAAGGGTTTTATTGCTCCTTGGATGGCTATTCTGCTTACAGCCAGATTTGCATAGCGCTGGTAGATCAAGAAAAGACCACCTTTACTTGCCCATATGGGACTTTTGCCTTCAAGCGAATGCAATTCGTGTTGTGCAATGCTCTGGTGACTTTTCAAAGGTGCATGTTGTCGATATTCACTGATATGGTAGAAGAATCTATGGAGGTATTCATGGATTATTTTTTCATTGTGGGTGATTCATTTGAAGAATGTTTGGGCCATTTGAATAGAGTGATGCAGTGTTGTATCGAGACTAATCTTGTTTTAACTGGGAGAAAAGTCATTTCATGTTGAAAGAAGGGATTGTACTCAAGCATAAAATTTTGGAAAAAGGAATTGAAGTTGATCAAGCGATGATTGATGTGATCGCTAAGTTGCCTCCTCCAATTTTGGTGAAAGGTGTGAGGAGTTTCTTGGGATATGCTAGGTTCTATCGGTGGTTCATAAAAGATTTTTTTTAAGGTGGCTGTCCCTTTGTGCAAGTTAGTCAAGAAAGAAAGTGTTTTACAGTTCGATACAGAGTGTGTGAAGGCATTCTTATGCTTGAAAGAGAAACTTGTCTCGGCTCCAATCATTATTGCTCTGGATTGAATTATTCCCTTTGAGATGATGTGCGATGCTAGTGGCATAGTTCTTGGTACTGTCCTTGGGGAATGCAAGAACAATCTCTTTCACCAGGTTTATTATGCTAGCAAGACTCTATATTGTTCCCAAAAGAATTATACTGTCACTGAACAAGAGTCGCTAGCTGTTGTGTATGGTTTCAAGAAATTTAGAGCTTACTTATTGGTCACTAAAGTGATTGTGCACACAGACCATGCTGCTCTTAGGTGATAGAGAAGAAAGAGGCCAAGCCAAGGTTGATTCAGTGGGTACTACTCCTTCAAAAATTTGACTTTGAGTTGAATGATAGAAAGGGCTATAAAACCATGTAGCTAACCATTTGTCTCATCTTGAACTGAGTGTTGCATTGGATAAAGAAATGGAGATAAGGGAAGCCTTTCCTGATGAGCAGATTATAATGCTCTCTTATGGTTCAACACCATGGTATGTGGACTATGCTAATTTTGTGATTTGCAGAATTGTACATGAAGGGCCGAGTAATTATCAAAAGAAGAAGTTTCTCTTTGACGTGAAAAAATATTTTTGGGATGAGCCTTATCTCTTTAGGAAATGTGCTTATCACATAATCAGGCATTGTGTCCCCGAAGTTGAGGTACAAGTGATACTTGAAGCTTGTCATGCATCACCAGTAGGTGGACATCATGGTGGAGTTCGAATGGCATCAAAAGTTTTACAATGTGGATAATATTGGCCAACGTTAAATCAAAATGCAAATGATTTTCATAAAGTGTGTGTTAAATGTGAAATGCAAGGGCGAATCTCTCGAAAGCATGAACTTTATCTTTCACTGATTCTTGAAGTTGAGCTCTTCGATGTGTGGGAGATAGATTACATGGGACCCTTTTAAAGTTCTTTGGTAACAATTTGTAGCACCCCGGATTCGAAAAGAACGAAAAACTTTGATTTTTGAAAAAAATTAGTGACCCACGACTTGACCTACTGCCCGTTGGTTGACCTACCAACCATAGGTCAAGTGGTGGGTGAAGTCATAGATGCTAGTGGTTTGGGGCAAGAAAATTCAAAAAAAAAATTGGGGTGACCTACGACATGACCTATGGTTAGTAGTGGACCTACCAACCGTAGGTCCAACCGTAGGTGAGGGGTTCGGAGAAATATTTTTAGGGATCTTTCGGTCTTTTTACCCAATGAGTTATTTACTTAATTAGGTCAGTTCCCTACTGTCCCTAACACTATATAAACCTTTTTAAGCCTAAAATCAAACCTTCCCAATCACTTTACAATTACTCTCAAAACCTCTCCAAATATTTCTCTCTCTAGAAGCTTGAAGAAGAAGAAGAAGAATCTAGGGTTTCAAGATCAAGCCTCCTAATCCTCCATTGATTTCAAGGTTTTGGCATTGAGGTATGATGATCTTCATCTATGGAGCCCTTTCCTCCATAGAGTCCTTAAAGTTCTCTATTTTTCAAGTTAGAAATCCTCCATTGAAGTTAGGGTTTTTCCTCTATGTCATGGGTTCTTTTCAATGTTGATTTAATTGATTGTCTAATGAACTATGAAGCATGAATTCAGTTGAATTTCATGAATAAAGATGAATCCCCATGAACTCATGTGATTTCTCCAATTTTGAAATTAGGCTTTGTTGATGGGTTGAATTGTGAAGAAGATGAATTTTCTATGAAGTCTATATGAACCCATGCATGATTTACGATTCCTAAAAGCTATGATTTCATGATGAATTATGAATGATCAAAAGATGGGTCTTATGAAAATATCCATGTTCAATGATGGAATTTATGATGATTTATGAATTGTTTTGAGATTGAAGCATGAATGATGTTTAATGTTGAGTTGTGAAAGGGTTTCTCACATATTAATCAAACCATGAATGTGAAAGGACTTTTATAACAAAAAGGATTCATAACATGTTGAAAGGTTTTCTCAACTGAAGTTGAATCAAGATTAAGGAGCTATTCCAAATGATGTAAGCTTGGACTAGTCCATGGAAGATGAAATGTCAATACTAATGAACTTTAGCTTGGATTGGTAACGCTAGTTGTACCTTTCCATGGATAATAAGATGAATAAGAATTATGACTTATTCCATGGGATTTATGCTTAGCACTGAGAGGATATTGAGATGGCAGCTCTCCTGTAGTAGAGGTCGGGTGTCTAGTGGAAGCTCTCCCGTAGTAGAGGCCAGGTTTCCAAAAACAATCTCTTTATCCCATAAACTATGTGCCACCATAGGATGATTGTATAGCTAGACATTAGCTAGTGGATCCACGTAAGCTAGAAGTTTATGGTCTTACCTTGGCAAGTAGGACACCTCTTTTTGGTGTGGGGTAGACACCAGATTTTATGTTGGTCGCTCACATGGTCTTACATGTCGGTTAAGGCTACTTCCCACAATAATGAATTAAAGTGACTTTTAAGGTATTTCTCAAGTAAAGTAAAGATGTTTAGCTTGCATTGATCATAATTTATAACTTATGATTTCTAACCCTTTTCTCATGGTTTAGCTTGATCATTGCATGTTATGAAAATGCCCCTTTTTGCATGTTTAAATGTTTTATGCATGGTTATCATACTTGGTACATTTTTGTATTAACTCATACTCTTGCCTACATTTTCTTGTAAGTGTAAGATCCGGCTCATCCCCATCTTCTCGAGGCTAGTTCGTGATATTAGAGATCTTGAAGAATTTGGTGAGTCCTCATATGTTCGAGGACATAGCCACATTTACTTTCATGTCCTTTACTTTCTTTTAAAGGCTTTTACGGGTTACGTCCCAACGTTTCTTTCTATGAGTTTTAGATGGCTTTGAGACTATATGTTTAGAATTCCGCTATGCTTTGTAAACTTTTTGATATGAAATTTTCTTTTGAACTCTTAAATTGCTATTATCTTGTACGGTGCATGCTAAGTGGCTTGTATGAGGGCTTTTGGGGTCTTATACGCTATGTCACGTGTAGAGGGTAGTTTGGGTCATGACAAACTTGGTATCAGAGCCAGGTTTTAGAAAGGTCCTAGGAAGTCTCATAATCCACGTTGAGTAGAGTCATATTCATGAGTGTGAAGCGCGCCACATTTATGAATGAGAGGCTATAAGATGTTTAGGAAATTCCACTTCTTTCATTACTCATAAGTCATGCGATAGAGTGTAACTCTATATGTCTCTCTCCTAATCCCTATCCTATGTGTTTAGGATATGGCTACTCGAAGAGCTTATGCTAGGAGAAATGTGGGAGAGAATGTGGAACAAGAAGCTCCTCCTCAAGCTCCTCAAGTTCCGGCCAATCTTTTGGCCGAACAAGTGACTAATGCGGAGTTCAGGGCTGCTTTTCAAGTGTTGGCTCAAGCCATGACAGCTCATGCCAATAGGGAGGTTCTGGCTCCTATGAACCCAAATGTTGGTATGGCGGCATCTAGAGTGAGGGACTTCACTAGAATAAATCCTCCAGAGTTTCATGGTTTTAAGGTTGAGAAAGATCCTCAAGAGTTCATTGATGAGGTGTACAAGGTGTTAATGATCATGGGTGTGATGCCGGAGGAAAAGGCGGAGTTGGCCGCTTATCAACTTAAGGGTGTGGCTCAAGTGTGGTTTGAGAAATTGAAGAGTGAGAGGGCCGATGATGCGGGTCCTCTTGATTGGGAAAAATTCATGGTTGCTTTCCTTGATAGGTTCTTTCCCCTTGAGATGAGGGAGGCAAGGGTGCTTGAGTTCATCAATCTTCTTCAAGGAAGCATAAGTGTGAAGGAGTATGCTTTGAAGTTCACAAGATTGTCTCGATATGCTCCTACTATGGTTGTCGATCCTATGGTAAGGATGAGTAAGTTCATTTCGGGAGTGTCTGAAATGGTGGTCAAGGAATGTCGTACCGCCATGCTTCTCAATGACATGGATATTTATCGTCTCATGGTTCGTGCTCAACAAATAAAAGAGGAGAAACTTAAGAAAAGGTCTAGGGAGGCAAAGATTGCTAAGACCGGTGATGGTAATTTCTCACATTCAAGGTTCGATGGACATGGTCATTCTAAATTTTGATAAAAGTTCTCCAGTCAAGGTTCCTCCAATGCTCCTCCTAAGTTCAAAAAAGATAGGGTGCCTAACCCTAAGCCTCAAGGAGAAAATGGTAGTGGATTCTCATCGGCTACTTGTGCTAAGTGTGGGAGGAAGCATGAGGACAAGTGCTTAGCCGGTATGGATGGTTGCTTCGGTTGTTGTAAGAGCGGTCATAAGATAAGGGATTGTCCATCTCTCACGCTAAGGGAAGAGAAGGTAAGCAAGCTCCACCTAGTGGTTTGGGTTCAAATGCTCCCAAGCAAAATAGATTCTATGCACTTCAAGCTCGTCATTAGCAAGAGGGTTCTCCCGATATGGTCACCGGTATGTTGAAAGTCTTTCGCTTTGATGTATATGTTTTGCTTGATCCTGGTGCTACTTGTGTTTTGTGACGCCTTTTGTGGCAATGGGGTTTAATGTTCTTCTAGATGTGTTGTTAGATCCCTTTTGTGTCTCTACTCCTATTGGTGAATCTATTGTGGCTAAGAGAGTCTATAGAAATTCTCCTATCTCCTTATCCCATAGAGTCACTCATGTTGATCCTGTAGAGCTTGATATGTTAGATTTTGATGTTATTCTTGGTATGGATTGGTTGCATTCTTGGTACGCTTCTATTGATTGTAGGACCCGAGTGATCAAGTTTTTATTCCCAAATGAGCCTATCCTAGAGTGGAAGGGGGGAAATTCTATGCCTAAAGGTCAATTTGTGTCTTGTCTTAAAGCTAGAAAGATGATTTCTTAGGGTTGCATATACCATCTTGCTAGGGTGAAGGATATGGATTCTAAAACCCCTACTCTTGAGTTGGTCCCCGTTGTAAATGAGTTTCTGAAAGTGTTTCCCGATGATCTACCCGGTGTTACTCCCAGAAGGGAAATAGACTTCGGTATTGACCTTCTCCCTGATACAAAACCTATCTCAATTCCTCCTTACCGAATGGCTCCGGTGGAACTTAAGGAATTAAAGGAGCAATTGAAAGATTTGTTCTATAAGGTTTTCATCTCACCAAGTATCTCTCTATGGGGTGCTCCAATTTTGTTTGTTCGAAAGAAGGAAGGTTCACTTCATATGTGCATTGACTACCGTCAATTGAACAAGGTTACCATTAAGAATATGTATCCTCTCCAAGGATAGATGACTTGTTTGATCAACTCCAAGGGGTAATTTACTTCTCTAAGATCGATCTTCGTTCGAGTTATCACCAATTGAGGGTGCAAGAAGATGATATTCTAAAAAAAGCTTTCCGAACTAGATATGGCCATTATGAATTCCTAGTGATGTCGTTTTGGTTGACAAATGCTTTGGCCGCGTTTATGGATTTGATGAATAGGGTGTTTAGACTATATCTTGATATGTTTGTGATTATGTTCATTGATGATATTTTGATTTACTCAAGGACTGAGGATGAGCATGCCGATCATTTGAGGATTGTGTTGAAAGTCCTCAAGGAGCAACAATTCTTCGCAAAGTTTAGTAAATGTTAGTTTTGGCTAAGGTCAATGGCTTTTCTTGGTCACATTTTCTCCAGTAAGGGTATTGAGGTAGATCCTAAGAAGACGGATACGGTTAAGAATTGGCGTAGACCTCTATCACCTTCGGATATTCAAAGTTTCTTGGGTTTGGCTGGTTACTATAGGAGGTTTGTTGAAGGGTTTTCTTCGATTTCTTCCCCATTGATGACTTTGACTCAAAAGAAGGTTACGTTCACATGGTCCGAAGTGTGTGAGAAGAGTTTTCAAGAATTGAAAGATAGACTTACCTTGGCTTTGAATTGACTTTGCCGGAAGGGTCTGAGGGGTTTGTGGTTTATTGTGATGCTTTAAGGATAGGTTTAGGGTGTGTTCTTATGCAAAATGGGAAATTCATTGCTTATGCTTCAAGTCAACTCAAGATTCATGAAAAGAACTATCCTACCCATGACTTAGAATTAGCGGCGGTTGTGTTTGCTTTAAAGATTTGGAGGCATTATTTGTATGGTGTTCATGTTGATGTGTTTACCGACAATAAGAGTTTACAATATGTGTTCAAGAAAAAGTATCTAAATCTTCGCCAAAGGAGGTGGCTTGAGTTGCTAAAGGATTGTAACACGAGTGTCCTCTATCGCCCTAGAAAGGCAAATGTGGTGGCGGATGCTCTTAATCACTATCTATTTCCTCATACTTAGTACATTCCATGTACTAATGCATACTTGTGTCTACATTATCTCATGATTGTAGGGTCCGACGTTCCTACCTCGCACATTCATGGCTAGACATCTATTGGGTTCCTCAAGCTAGTTGTCAGTCCTCATGCTCCGAGGACGGAGACCTTTTATAGTTTTATGTCATTTCATTTTGGATTTTCTATGTGATGAATGGACAATCACTTTCCTTATCATGTATTAGATGGCTTTGAGACTTATGTAGACTTCCGCTTTTGTCAAACTCTTTCATATGAAATGCTACTTTTAAACTTTTTGTTTATATTATCTTGTATGATGTATGCTAGGTGGCTTGTGTGGGACCTCTCAGGGTCCTATATGCCATGTCACGTCTAGGGTGTACTTTAGGTCGTGACAAGGAACTAACTGGAGCATTTCTTGAGAGATTTTTCCCTCCCTCGAAGATGAAAAAGCTGAGGGATAGCATCTAGAATTTTAAAAGAGTGGTAGGTGAATCTCCTTTCATGAGACCTGGATGCAATTTCAAAAGTTGCTACAATGTCCAACACATGGTGTCCCATACAATTTTCTGCTGCAATACTTCTATTATAGCCTTGATTCAGTCAAGAAAGGGCTAGCTGGCCAACTTGCTCAAGGTGGGCTGATAAGACAACCATATGAGGTGGCAACTATGTTGCTTGATGATATGATTAAAATCAACCGAGCATGGCATACTAGAGAGGATCAAGTATCTTCTCTACACTTGAGTATGAGCAAGGAACAAATGGAATAGGATCATGAGCGTGATGAAAACATGGCTAAGATGATGACCAACTTGACTTGTTATCTAAAGATGTCATGGGAAGTGGACTTAAATTGGTAAATATGGCTGGTACAAGTAGTGGGCAATGCTTAGATGATGCTAAGTTTGAGGCATTCTATAATGAAGCGGTGCTATTCTTGGGAAATCAAATGGGGGTTCTCATCAGAACTATCCTAGATTGGTTGGAAACCAAGGTTGGAACAAGGATCAAGAAAATAGTTGGAGTGATTGGAGAGATCGAGGTGGAAATTGGAGGGATCAAAAAGCTAAAAAGATATATACATTCAACCTTATGATTGTCCCAAACCAAAAGAGCAAGTTGGACTGAAGGTAAACCAAACTGATGAAATGCTAACAAGGATCTTCAACAAGGTTGAAGGGTCCGATTAAGGTGTCGAAGGATTTGAAAAATGACTTCTCTACCTTAACTCAAATGGTTACTTCTCATTCTATGTCAATTAAGAAGCTCGACACTTGGATGTGTCAACTCTCTACCCATCTAAATCCAAGGTAAAAGAGAATGTTGCCTAGTGACACCATCCCGAATCCCAAAAATGATTGTTGATAAGTAAGAACTGTGTCATGACACGATGTTAAATAAGGTGCTTCTTGGGAGGCAACCCAAGTTTATTTTACTATTTTCAATAACATGTGTTGTGACTGCAAGTTGAAATGAAGTAAAAAAAGTTAAAAGGGATGCATTAGGCGATGCAGGTACCCAGTCGGTGATGTGCCAAAATTATTGGGCGGACATATTCATGTTCGCCTTCTGAGCCAAGAATTTTGGGTACTGTCAACTTTGATAAATAGAAACCTATTCAGTGATCCGCCAAATGACATAAAGTGAATTGCATCGGGTTCATTGAGTTGAACATCAGGTTTGGCATTCGTTCAGGCCTCACTGGTGAGCTTAAGCTCCTTCAGCTATTTGCCAAACCCGTTCGCGACGTTAGTCGTAGTCTGCTGAGTGCGCCTGAAATAAAAGGGCAAAGAGTTTTTTCAAGTTTTAAAAGAAACCCTTTCATCTTTTTTAGCTCTTTCACTTTCTAAACTCCCAATACCCTTGCTTTTATAATATCGTGTTGTTATTTGCATTGATTTTCTTGCTTGGTGTGTGATTGTCAATCCCAAACCCTTCCTCCCTTAAATATTTGTTGTGTACTTCTCTGAGGTTGGTATTTCGAAGCTTTCATTGTTAATTTTGCTTAAATTTGATACCTATGAGTTGGGATTTGTGTTGTTGAGAGTGTTGTGCTGTTTAATTTTCTTAGAGTGTTGATAAATGATATTGATTGAACTGTGCCCATGAACTAGGATAGATTATATTGTGCCTGAACTGGCTAAACTTGAATGTGAAGGTTAAAATTTAAAATTGATGTGTTAAATTGACTCGGTTTTGCTTGAATTCAGTATGGATAAAGTCTGATTAGCCCAGTGTTGTCCTGACAACTTATATTTTCCCAATGATGGATAGGGTGATGTCTTTCTTAAGGGTAAATCATCGATTTGAGCAATACTTTGTGATAGTTGGGGGAAGTCTGAGTACCCATGGGTAGAATAGCATGGGGTAGCTTGTAAAATTGATTGGGTAATGGATATTGTTGTATGTTAGTGTTTAATTTGTGAAAAATAGGCATTGGGCTGAAATTACTTGTTCAGTCGACTTGTCTTAGCTCGCCAAGGTGATTAGACAAATTGCCGAGTAAGCCCCAATTGCCTTCTGAGTTTGAATATGTGACTTGGGTATTGTCCCATTTAGTGGGCTTGTCTTAGCTCGCCGAAACCAACTCGGTGAATTGTCAAGTTAGAGTGGACATCGCCCTTCTGCCTATTCCCAAAATGTTTTACACTGTCACTTTCAGCGGACTGGTCTTAGCCTGCCGAAACCAACTCAACACATCACCAAGTTGGAGTTGACTCCGCCTTTCACGCCTAAGTGAAATTTAATATTGTTATGTTAACTTCGCCGAGCTCCCCTGAGGTTGCCTAACCTGTTAGGCGATTCGCCATTCCAGTCGGTGAGCCTCAGAACATGTTTTGAAGTGTGTTTGTTTTTTAACTTATTTTAAACTAACCTTAACCCTATCTTTTTTTTTGAAATGTTATGCCATGTAGGAAATGGAAAAAGTAAGAGGCAAGAGAGTAGTGACATATGACTCCGAGCATGACTCTCCTCCTACACCTCCTAAAAAGAATAGGGGGATTACCATAAATGAACCCTTCGAGGCTCCTAAAAAACAATCCACTCCACGATTTTCTACGCATGTGTTTGAAGCTCCAGAAAAGGAAGTGGCCAAGAAAAGGATGGACATCCAATCCAATTGCCACAAAACCCACATTCTCATGCTTCTCAAGTTCTTCCCAATATAGTTCCAAGAGCCCTCAATAGGCTCAAAGCTGCAGCAGAACGAACAATTTAGAAGAGAGGCGATTATCCACTGATGGGGTGATGAGCGACTACCCTGCCATCTTGGACACAATAAAATTCCATGGTTTTTAGCAGTTTACCAAAGCCCAACGACCATATGTCCCAGCTTGGGTGAGGGATTTCTACACGGCCTATGCAAAGGCCTTGCCAAAGAAAAGAAAATGAGTCATCTAGAAACCCTTGGAGGAAGTTGAGGTCCAAGGGAAAATGGTGCAGTGTCACGCTGGTGCCATCAATGATATTTTGGGCACCGAGGGAAGTAGGGCCGACTTAAACAAGCTCCGGATGAAGCAGTGCTTCGATGCACTCAAGGGGTGGCTGGTACCCTTCATTTCTGATATTACTCCTCTGTGGATGGTTGATGTAGTGAAAATTGAGAACAAAGATATGATTATCGCCTCTCGATATTAGTTTGAATTTATTAGCATCAACCTGATACCATCCCAAAATGAGTTCATCCTCTGACATTCGAAGGCCATTTTGGTTGGCAACATCATTAATCAGACAGAGCTCCATGTTGGTGCAATTATCGAGGAGGAGATGTTGATGATAGCTAGTCAGGAGCAAGTCTCTCTCCCATTCCCAATCCTGATCATGCAGTTGTGTAAAACTACTGGAGTGAGGTATAGAGAGAGGAAAGATGTCTGTATCACCCCTGCCTCTTCCAATGACATTCGGATGATTGAGGCAGATTATTTGAGAGATGACGGGGCTCGGAGAAAGCTGCCACCACCAGACACTACTCCAGTGGTAGATCCTATTGTTCTTGATGCACATGTTACTCATCCTGCTCCTTCTGTGGAGCTTGCAGGTACCATTCCACCCTCTACCATGCCTTCTACCTCTGCTGCTCCCTCTACCTTGTATACACCTTCCCCTACATCTTGGCCTCCCTTGACCCAGGCCTTGATATACCAGATGGGCAACCTTACCCATTCTACAGATGCTAGGCATCTAGGATATAGAGGGAGTTACCTAAGATTATTGAGCGGGCGATTAAGGCTATGATGTGCCCAGTTAGGGGTGAGATTGTGCTACATAGGACCACTCTAGCGTCATATGGGGAGAGGTTGGACAACCTCACCGCTTGAGTGGAGGCTAGAGAGATATTTGAGCGTAGCTCTGCAAATTTGACTGCATTGAAGGGGGCCATAACTACTCTTCGGGCTGATATGGACCAACTGAGGTCCACAGATATATCCATGTTGTAGGGTGAGATTCCCTTGCCCGAGATGCCCGGGTTAATGCCTCTTTTCGAGATGAAAGCTAATGCACCTAGTAGTTTAGCTGAGCAGCTAGCTGAAGTTAAGGATGAGGTTGGTGATGATGAGGCTGAGGAGACAGATGAGGAGGAGTGTAGGAGAGAAGATGAGTAGAGGATAGTGGAGAAAGTGATAGAGTTGCAGGATATTGAGGAGACGATAGTGCAGGCTACTCTTGATAGATCTTATCTAGAGACTTCCATAGTTGGCACTAGTAGGGTTTCTTCAGACCCCACCATTCATCCCACAGATTTGTAGGACACTGATGCCCCGATTGATGCTACTGTTCAACCATTTGTGTTAGTTTTCCTGTACCGATGCCCGAGATAATGCCATCTCATCTATGCCTCAGGGGACCAGAGTTCTTCACAGGCATAGCCTATCAGGGGGACCTTTCACTCACTATCCTCCCACACTTACTTTTGATAGCATTGAGGACATTGCTACTTTATTTTTGGTGGGGTGAGGGCACTTGTGCCTATATTCCCCTTTTTATTGTATTTTTTATTTCCAGTTTTATTTTGAGATATTTGTAGTATTTGATTTGGGTTTTACGATAGTTGTTTTTTTGAGTTCATTTTATCTCTTTACCCATTGCCCCATGATTTTGGAGTTTTGAAATGATTGAGAATGCTTGAGTTTTCATTGTTGATGTTTGAGGATCGATTGTTTTCAATATCGATGTCTTAGATAGTACTCATAATGAGAAATGTGTTTTGTATTAACGTTTCAAGAAGAAATCATTGTGGCTTCACTTTATAATGATCTTTTTGATTCTTTTGTTGACTAGTTGCGTATTGATGTGATCCTTCCAAAGAACATCGCATGCAAGCTTTTTAATTTTGTAGAGTTGTGCTAAATGATTGTGTTTGAAGTGTTATACATGGTGAGGTCCCACTTGAAAGCATGCTTGTTGAATCCTAGAATTTACCTTGTTAGTCTAATTTTCTACCCTTGGTGAATGCAAGAAATGATCTTGGGCGTGAATTTTGAGAGGGAACCCAAATTTACCTCTTGTGCCAAATTTTCTCTAACTTCTCACCCATAAATCCTTTTCTAAGCATTGGTTTGTTTGAATAGCAAACTTAGTGTAACACCTCGGATTCAAAAGGAAGGAAAAATTTCTGGTTTTTCAGGTCTGATTCCAGTACTGACGGAAGCCACCTACGGACTATAGGTTGACTTACGAGTCATAGATGGGAACCGTAGATGGCAAGGTAAACGTTTTGAAAATGTCAAGTTTTAGGATCCTTTCTACAACTCAACAGGACGGTCCGTCATTGCTTCTACAAACCATAGGTAGGTCTTGTAGGTCTCTACAGACTTAGCGAAATTTTGAGGGTTCAAGGTGGGACTGACTATTGGTATGTACGGTCCGTCAATGGACCTATGAACCGTACATGGGGTCCCATCGTTTGAAGGTCCAAAATAATAGTTTCTGAACGTTTCTACGGTTGACCAGGATGGTCCGTAGTTGGACCTACGAATCGTAGGTCTGAACCATAGGTCAAGATCCGGCAATTATTTTTAAGGGCTTTTTTGGTCTTTTCCCAATTTGACCTATTCCTAATCTAAGTTGGTTAAGACCTAATCCTAGCCCCTATATAAGTCTTCTAAGTCTAATTTTACCCTTTTCTAATCACTTTTCAAAAGTTCCCCAAATCCCTCCAAGTTTCTCCAAATATTTCTCTCTAAAAGCTTAAAGAATAAGAAGGAAAATCTAGGGTTTCAAGATCAAGCCTCCTAATCCTCCATTTGCTAGTGGGCTTTGAACTCTAAGGTATGATAGCTTTCACCTATGGAGTCCTTTCCACCATAAGGTTCCTAAATTTTCCAATTTTGTAAAGTTAGATTCTCCAATTGAAATTTGGGTTTTCTTCTATCTTATGGGTTCCTTCAAATTATGATCTAATGGGTTGAATTAAGTCTTTTTATGCATGAATTGAGTTATTACATGATTTGAAGTTAAATTGCCATGAACCCATGCATGATTTATCATTTCTAAGCTATGAGTCTATGATGAAATTATGAATGATCAAAGGATGAACTTTATGAAGATATGCATGTTCAATTATGAAATTGATGATGATTTAAGTTGCTTTGAGAGTGAAGCATTATTGTTGTTGTTGTTTTGAAAGGATTTCTCACCTACTTCTCAAAACATGATTTGTGAAAGGATTTTCTCAAATAAAGGATTCATAGGGTTGAAAGGTTTTCTCAACTAAACTTGAATCAAAGATTAAGGAGCTATTCTAATGAAATCTAATTTGAATTGGCCATTTGATGAGCCTTCCATGAATAAAGAGACAAGAGGCGATTACCCATGGTCCCTAATGATAAGACAAGAGATGATTACCCATGTCTATTAATGATAAGATAAGCTATGAATTATGAATATTATGTGGGATTTATGCTTAGCACCGAGTGGACAAGTGAAAATTACCCATGTCCCATAAACTATGTGCCACCATAGGTTGTCTTGATAGACATTAGCTAGTGGATCCACTTAAGCTAGAAGTTATGGTTCTTACCTTGGCAAGTAAGGGCACTTCTTTTCGGTGTGGGGTAGATACCAGATTCTATGTTATAGCTCACATGGTCTATGTCGGTTAAGGCTCACTTCCTACATAATGAACTGAAGTTACTTTCTAAAGGCTTATTAAGCATATGTTGTTTTAAGATGATTTCCTTGCATTGACCATGGCTCTTTACTTCATGTTTTCTATCATGTCATCCTATGATTTAAACTTGGTCACTGTATCTTATGTATAGTACTTTTTGCATGATTTTGTAGTCTTATGCATAGTTATCATACTTGGTACATTCTTGTACTAGCGCATACTCTTGCCTACATTTTCTTATAAGTGTAGGATCCGGCTTATCTCCATCTACCCGTGGCTAGTCGTTGCCTTCGAGACTTGAAGACTTGGTGAGTCCTCATATGTTCGAGGAGAAAACCACATTTACCTTTCATGTCATTTTCTTTTAGGACTTGTATGGATTACGTCCCACATTTATTTCAATGATGTATAAGATGGCTTTGAGACTATGTTTAGACTTCCACTACTTTGATATAAAAATTGTCTTTTGAACTTTTTACTTACTATTATCTTGTATAATGCATGCAAAGTGGCTTGTATGGAGCCTTTCGGGGTCTTGTACGCCATGTCATGTTTAGGGGGTACTTTAGGTCGTGACACTTAGCCCAAAAGCCTAAGTTGGGGGGTGTGAAAAGGAAGGAGGAAAGAAATCCAAGTGGAAACTGAAGAAAGAAATGTGAGACTCAACTTTGAAGTTTATTATAAAAAGAAGGAACCCCTCCTTATAAAAAAAAGTGAACAAAAGTTTGAAAATTGAAATGAAAAAGAAAGTGTGATGAAATAAAAGGGGTGTCCAATAAATTGAGTGAAAATTTGAGGTTTGAGTCTCCAACTGAAAATAATGGAGAGAACTTGAGAAGAGGTGAAGATGAGTACAAAACTTCTTTGAAAAGGTGAAGTCACTAAGCCAAATTGACAAAACTTCTATGAAATGGTGAAGTCACTAAGCCAAATTGACCATACATTTACCCTAAGTCCCATTACAAACCTAAAAATACCCTTGAAATCTTGCATAAAATAGGTTGTGTGATGATTGGAAAATATGGGCAAACCTATGAGATGGAGCTTGCATGTATTTCTCTTTAGGAGAATGAGAGTTGTATTGATTCCTAACTTCTTTATTGATATGCTTGGTGAGAGCATGGAATCGTTCTTGATGTGAGGGCACTTGAATGCATTCGTTGAAACATGGTTTTGCATTAGAAAGGAAGCACTAGTGAGCTTGAGCATGGATTGATACCGACTAGTCATCATTTGATGCTTTTTGAGCATGATTCAGTGTTACATATGCTTGATAGTAGTCTTGTGGTGGCACTTGCATGTTAGCTCTCATTAAGAACTGTTGTAGACACCCTTGTTGAACTAATTGTGTTCTTGATTTACTTAAGGACAAGCAAAAGTTTAAGTTGGGGGTGTTGAACATTTTCACTCATTTGAGGCCTTTTTAGTTCAACAATTAGTGTCCTCAATGCCTAATTATGTCCTATTCTGATAATATTTTGATGGTTTATAGCTATGAAGGCTAAGGACAAGGCAAGGATGAATACATGAAAAAAGAAGCCAAAAACATTGAAAGGAGTACAAACTCCAAACTTTTAGTCGCCTAACCAAAAGAGCAGATCGCCCAAGTTGACAATGTTCACAATTGAAAATATTCAAGGCAGTTCGGTGGACTAAAAGATGAAACAGTTATTCGCCAAGGCTAATCGGGTGAACCAGAAGTCCATCACCAAAGGTGACAGATCTCTGAGTTAAAGTGAAGGCTTAAAGGGCATATAAGGTAGTAATCGGTGATCCACTGAATATAAAAGGCTAACTCGATTGAGTTCACCAACTAAGGTTCAAACACGTGAAGCCTGGAACAGAATAAGGGCGAGCTAAAAGGAGATCGGCAATCCACGAATAAGAAAAGCGAGCCCGACTAATATCACCGAACAGGCTGAAAATAGAATTTTGGGGAAACTATAAATAGTCCAAAAGGAGAGACAAATTGTAGAAATTATCAGCTTTCACTTTTTAGTATCAATTTGAAAATGAGATTTTAGAGAATTAGTCTTTTACTCTTTGAGAAAATACTCTTAGTTTTGAGGTTTGTGAACAACCATGTAATTGATAATTGAAGGTTAAAATCTAAGCGGGTGTTGAAGATTGTTGCTTAATTTCAATTCCCCAATGGCTAAAATCATAACGAGTATACTCTCTTTCCTTTTATGATTCTCGGCTAAAACCCTAAATCTAGGAGTGTGATTATGGGATTAGGCGTTGATTTAATTTAGTGGGTGTTGTATTTTTCTTTATTTTACTGCTGTATTTTCATGGATTTGAGCTAATTAGCATGACGTTAATTCATGGATTAAGGTTGCAAATTTAATCCTAACCTAGGACTTTGATTGATGTGCAAAAGAGATCAATTGAAGTGGGTAATTAGTTTGATGCCTGCAATTTAGGGTTGATTTCTATAGTTTGCTCGAAAGAGAAATTGTGGTTTAATTCTAGTTGCCAAATCTGATCGAAAGAGAGATTCTAGTAAGTTATTGGGTTGATTTGTCATTTACATAGCAAAGACTTAAAGGAGATTCTACGATATGATGCTAAGAGATCGAAAGAAGACTAGTGTCGTTGAAGATTATCCAGCCTATCTATGACTGTTTAGAATTATTGAGCAAGCATATGTACCCCTATTTGACATATTTATCAATCTCCAAACCCCTAGATCATCCTTTACTTGTTTGAATCCCTAATTTTAGTTTAATTGTGTTACTTGATACCAAAACCCTTTTTCTAAATTTGGTTGAATAATCCACCCATCTCGTTTAATTACTACAATGAATTGGTTTACACTCTTAATTTACTAATTGAATTCCTTGCATTAATCACTCTCTGTGGGGTTCGACCCTAATGTAAGTGACTAAAGTATCAATCCTGATATATAGCAGTCAAGAAAGGAAAATAGCAAGCAAACAATGGTATTTGTATTTGAATTTATGCGAAAGTTACTATCTTTATAAAATCTTCAAGAAAAAGATATGTAATCCCCTGATTCTTCTCTTCACGATTGTTCTTAATTTGATGGTGTAATACCCCGAATTCGAAAGGGTGGAAAATTACTGATTTTTGGGTTGGTGCAAGTAACTACGGAGGCCACCTACGGTTCGTAGGTTGACTTACGGCCCGTAGGTGGGAAACGTAGGTAGAAAGCCCAAGTTTTAAAAATGTCAAGTTTCAAGACCCCAACCACGGATTGCTAGGACGGGCCAACATTCAATGTATGAGCCGTACATAGGACCCGTCGTTGCAGGGTACAAATTGGCAATCTCTGAATATTCCTACGGAAGGATAGGATGGGTCATAGGTTCAACCGTAGGTAGGGGTTCGACAGTTATTTTAAAAGGGATCGTTTGGTCTTTTCACCTAATGGCCTATTTACTAATCTAAGTCAGTTTATAACTTCTCCTAACACTATATAAGCCCTTTTAATCCTAAAACTACCCTTTCCAATCACCTTACAAATTTCCCAAAAATTCTCCTCTCTCAAATATTCTCTCTCTAGAAGCTAGAAGAAGAAGAGAGGGCAAGCTAGGGTTCAAGAAATCAATCTTTTCTTCATCAATTGCTTAAGGAATTGAGACCCTAAGGTATGATAATGTTCATCCATGGAGCCCTTTCCTCCATGGAATCCCTAAAACCTCCAATTTCCAAAGTATCAAATCCCCAAATTGATTTAAGGATTTTCTTCTATGATGTGGGTTCCTTCAATTATGATCAAAGTACTTTCAATTATAGTTTTCTAAGTATGAATTGAGTTGAATTACATGTTTTAAGATTTAATCCCCATGAACCCACATGAATTCCCCTGATTTTTTATATTTATGCATTGATGATGGGTTGAATTATGAAGAAGATGGAATTAATGAAGTTTATGTGAACTCATGCATGTTTTTATGATTTCAAAAGCCATGATTCATGATGAAATTGATGAATGATCAAAAATGGGTTTTATGAAGTATGCATGTTAAATTATGGAATTATGATGATTTATGAATTACTTTAAGATTGAAGCTTAATTGAAGATGTTGTTGAATTGTGAAAGGTTTTCTCACATGTAAAGGATTCATAACTTGTTGAAGGGTTTTCTCAACTAAAGTTGAATCAAAGGTTTAAGGAGCTATTCTAATGATGTAATATTGGACTATGTCCATGGAATATGAAACGTCTATACACATGATTTAGCTTGGATTGGTGTTCCTTGATGTACCCATCCATGGATTAGTAATATGATCGAGGACTATTCCATGGGATTTAAGCTTAGCACCGAGTGAACAAGAGGAGATCCCTCATGTCCCATACTTATGTGCCCCCATAGGATGTCTTAAATAGACCTTATATTAGCTAGTGGATCCACG
This sequence comes from Solanum appendiculatum, assembly GCA_018342035.1. NCBI lineage: Eukaryota > Viridiplantae > Streptophyta > Magnoliopsida > Solanales > Solanaceae > Solanum > Solanum appendiculatum. The sequence goes on along the minus strand of JAGDQO010001545.1, from coordinate 333,771 downwards.
TAAGCTAGATGTTATGGGTCCTACCTTGGCAAGTAGGATGGCCCTTTCGATGTAGGGAGTATGTCGGATTCCATGTTGATAGCTCACATGGTCATAAATGTCGGTTAAGGCTAACTTCCCACAAAAATGAACGAAAGTGCTTTTATGATGTTCCTCAAGTAAAGGAAAGATATTTAGCTTGCTTTGGCCATGGTTTATGTTTCAAGTTTTCTAACCCTTATCATGTTTTAGCCTGGTCATTGCATGTCATGAAAATGTCCTATTTTAGCATGTTTTAAATGATTTTGTGCATTGCTATCATACTTGGTACTTGATTGTACTAACGCATACTCTTGCCTACATTAACTTGTTAATGTAGGGCCCCGCGATTCTCCATCTATTCGTGACTAGAGCTTAGTAGAAGGATTGTTGAAGACTTGGTGAGTCCTTATCCATTCGAGGACATAGCCTAGTTGTTATTTCTTTTATGTTTCTTTCATTTAGCATTGTATTGGGTTACATCCCAAACTTTATTTCTCATTCTTATGATAGATTGGCTTTGAGACATGAGATGTAGACCTCATCTAATTTTCTTAAAAGCTTTGATATGATATTGTTTTTGAACTCTTAAATCCCTATGATCTTGTATGTATGTATGCTAAGTGGCTTGTATGAGGCCTTTCGGGGTCTTGAACGCCATGTCACGTCTAGGGGGTACCTTGAGTCATGACAAACTTGGTATTCAGAGCACAAGGTTTTAGAAAAGATCCTAGGATGTCTCATAAGCCGCGTCGAGTAGAGTCTTGTTCGTGAGTGTGAAGCGCGCCACATTTATGAATGAGAAGCTATAAGATGTTTAAGAAACTTCACTTCTTTCATCACTCTTAAGTCGTGCCATAGAGTTTAACTCTATATGTCTCTCTCCTAATCCCTATCCTATGCGTTTTAGGATATGGCTACCCGAAGAGCTCATGCTAGCAGAAATGTGGGAGAGAATATGGAACAACAAGCTCCTCCTCAAGCTCCTCAAGTTTCGGCCGACCCTTTGGCCGAACAAGTGTCCAATGTAGAGTTTAGGGCTACTTTTCAAGTGTTGGCTCAAGCCATGACGGCTCAAGCCAATAGAGAGGTTGTGGCTCTCGTGAACCCAAATATGGGTACGGCGGCATCAAGGATGAGGGATTTCACAAGAATAAACCCTCCAGAACTTCATGGTTCTAAGGTGAAGGAAGATCCTCAAGAGTTCATAGCTGAAGTGTACAAGGTGCTAATGATCATAAGTGTGACACCGGAAGAAAAGGCAGAGTTAGCCGCTTATCAACTTAAGGGTGTTGCTCAGGTTTAATTCAACCAATGGAAGAGTGAGAGGGCTGATGATGCGGGTCCTCTTGATTGGGAGAAATTCAAGGCTGCTTTTCTTGATAGGTTCTTTCCCCTTGAGATGAGGGAGGCAAGGGTACTTGAGTTTATCAATCTTCATCAAGGAAACATGAGTGTGAATGAGTATGCTTTGAAATTCACCCAATTTTCTCGATATGCTTCTTCTATGGTTGTCGATCCTAGGGCAAGAATGAGTAAGTTTCTTTCGGGAATGTCCGAAATGGTGGTCAAGGAATGTCGTACTATGCTTATCCATGATATGGATATTTCTCATCTTATGGTGCATGCTCAACAAATAGAAGAGGAAAAGCTTATAGAAAGGTCTAGAGAGGCAAAGAGGGCTAAGATCGATGATGGAAATTTCTCACATTCAACATCTGATGGACATGGTCGTTCTAGATTTCGACAAAGGTCTTCCGGTCAAGGTTTCTCCCATGCTCCTCCTAAGTTCAACAAAGATAGGGTGCCTAACCCTAAGCCTCAAGGAGGAAATGGTGGTGGATTTTCATTGACTACTTGTGCTAGGTGTGGGAAGAAACATGAGGGCAAGTGCTTAGCCGGTACGGATGGTTGCTTCGGATGTAGTAAAAGTGTTCATAAGATAAAGGATTGTCCATCTCTCATGGCTAAGGGAAGAGAAGGTATGCAAGCTCCACCTAGTGGTTCGGGTTCAAACGCTCCCAAGCAAAATCGATTCTATGCACTTCAAGCTCGCCATGGGCAAGAGGGTTCTCCCGATGTGGTTACCGGTATGTTGAAAATCTTTCACTTTGATGTTTATGCCTAGCTTGATCCTGGTGCTACATTGTCTTTTGTGACACCATATGTGGCCATGAGGTTTGATGTTGTTCCGGATGTGTTGTTAGATCTTTTTCATGTCTCTTCTCCAATTGGTGAATCCATTGTGGCTAGGAGAATTTATAGAAATTGTCCCGTCTCCTTATCCCATAGAGTCAGTTATGTTGATCTTGTAGAGCTTGATATGTTAGATTTTGATGTTATTCTTGGGATGGATTGGTTGCATTCTTATTATGCTTCTATTGATTGTAGGACTCGAATGGTCAAGTTTCAATTCCCAAATGAACCTATCCTAGAGTGGAAGGGGGGAAATTTCATGCCTAGAGGTCAATTTGCTCGGAAGATTATTTCTAAGGGTTGCATATACCATCTTGTTAGGGTGAGGGATGTGGATTCTGAAACCCCTACTCTTGAGTTGGTCCCCGTTGTTAATGAGTTTCCAAAAGTGTTCCCCGATGATTTACCTGGTATTCCTCATGAAAGGGAAATAGACTTCGGTATTGACCTTCTCCTGGAGACACAACCTATCTCTATTCCTCCATATAGAATGGCTCCGGCAAAACTTAAGGAACTAAAATAGAAATTGAAAGACTTGTTGGATAAGGGCTTCATCCGACCAAGTATTTCTCCATGGGGTGCTCCGGTCTTGTTTGTGAGGAAGAAGGATGGTTCACTTCGTATGTGCATTGACTACCGTCAATTGAACAAGGTTACCATTAAGAATAAGTATCCTCTTCCAAGAATAGATGACTTGTTTGATCAACTTCAAGGGGCTAGTTACTTCTCTAAGATCGGCCTTCGTTCGGGTTATCACCAATTAAGGGTGAAAGAAGATGATATTCTGAAAATGGCTTTCCGGACTAGATATGGCCACTATGAATTCCTAGTGATGTCGTTTGGGTTGACAAATGCGCCTGCGGCGTTTATGGATTTAACGAATAGGGTGTTTAGATAATACCTTGACAAGTTTGTGATTGTATTCATAGAAGATATTTTGATTTACTCAAGGAGTGAAGGTGAGCATGCCGATCATTTTAGGATTGTATTGCAAGTTCTCAAGGACCATAAACTCTTTGCCTAGATCCTAAGAAGACGGATATGGTTAGAAATTGGCCTAGACCTCTATCACCTTCGGATATTCATAGTATCTTGGGTTTAGCCGGTTATTATAGGAGGTTTGTTGAAGGGTTTTCTTCGATTGCTTCTCCATTGACGGCTTTGACTCAAAAGAAGGTTAAGTTCACTTGGTCCGAAGCATGTGAGAAGAGTTTTCAAGAGTTGATAGACTCACTTCGGCTCCGATATTGACTCTACCAAAAAGGTCCGATGGTTTTATGGTTTATTGTGATGCATCGTGAATTGGGCTAGGATGTGTTCTTATGCAAAATGGGAAACTTTCACGCTTCCTTCAGTGAGCTACTTAAGGTTTAAGGTAAGGGGTACTCCTAGCATAGATTACCATTCTAACCTGTCTTTGCTGGTAGATAGATGCGCTTAATTAGTTACCTGAATTAAAGAGGACTCTTAAATAAGTTGACTTCGCCTGGGCGTCATCTTTCCTTTCATTCACTAGTGGAGTACTTCCTCCAGTCAGATAGAAGCTTTTCAAAGGGTGCTTCGCTTCCAGCTCTTCTTGTTCGATACCGCTTCCCGTCCTTGTAAATATCATCTCTTACCGCTCTTATGGATCAATCGGTCAACTGTAGGAAACTGGCCAATTGTTGTCAACTGGTATCGGTACAACCACGAATCTATTGTTTTCTTTGTTTACAGCTGGCCTTACTTAAATAGGAGTTCCTGCTTCTAGCTAGCTCAATCAGTGCGCTGAGTTCCGTTCTTTCAATCTCTCCGCCAGCGCCAGGGAAGCGCTCTTCGGTTATTGCTTATGCTTCAAGGCAACTCAAGGTCCATGGAAAGAACTATCTTACTCATGACTTAGAATTGGCGGGGGTTGTGTTTGCCTTAAAGATTTGGAGGCATTACTTGTATAGTGTGCATGTTGACATTTTTACCAACCATAAGAGTTTGCAAAAAGATCTAACTCTTCGCCAAAGGAGGTGGCTTGAGTTGTTGAAGGACTATGACATGAGTGTCCTCTATCACCCCGGTAAGGCTAATGTGGTGGTGGATGCTCTTAGTCGGTTGTCTATGGGTAGTGTTGCTCATGTTTAAGATGGTAAGAAAGAGTTGGTTCGTGATGTTCATAGACTGACCCGATTGGGTGTTCTGTTAATTGATTCCACTAAAGGTTGTGTTATGGTTCACAATGGTTCTGAATCGTCCTTTGTGCATGATGTGAAGGCTAAACAAGATCTTGATCCTAATTTGGTTGAGTTGAAGAAAGCGGTGCTCAAAAAGTCTGTTGAGGCTTTCTCCCAAAAGGGAGATGATGTACTTCGATATCAAGGTCATTTGTGAGTCCCCGATGTAGATGAATTAAGAGGACAAATTCTATCGAAAGCCCATAGTTCTCGATATTCCATTCACCCGGGAGCTACCAAGATGTACTGTGATTTGCGGGAGATCTATTGGTGGAATGGGATGAAGTAGGATATTGCAGAGTTTGTGGGTAAGTGTCTTAATTGTCAACAAGTAAAGGTTGAGCATCAAAAGCCGGGAGGTTTGTCCCAAGATATTAGTATTCCGACTTGGAAGTTGGAAGATTTGAATATGGACTTCATTCTTGGTTTATCACGTACCCAGTGACAATATGACTCGATGTGGGTTATTATGGATCGTATGATGAAATCAGCCCATTTGATTCCCGTCAAGGTTTCTTATTCGGCGTAGGATTATGCTAAGTTGAACTTGAAGGAAATGGTTAGATTGCATGGAGTGCCTTTATCCATTATCTCCGATCGTGGTGCACAATTTACTTCTCAATTTTGGAAGTCTTTTCAAAAGGGTCTTAGTACTCGTGTTAAGCTTAATACGGCCTTGCATCCTCAAACCGATGGGCAAGTGGAGCGTACTACCTAAACTTTGGAAGATATGTTGAGGGCTTGTGTAATTGATTTCAAGGGTAATTGGGATGACCATTTGCCTTTGATTGAGTTTGCATATAATAATATCTACCATTCTAGTATTGGCATGGTTCCATTTGAGGCTCTCTATGGAAAGAGGTGTAGATCTCCTATAGGTTGGTTTGAAGTTGGTGAAGTTTCTTTGATAGGTCTCGGAGTTGGTACATGAGGCTATGGAGAAAGTTTGAATTATTAGAAAAAGGCTGAAAACGGCTCAAAGTCGACAAAAGTCCTATGCCGATGTTAGAAGGAGAGATTTAGAATTTGATATTGATGATTGGGTTTACTTCAAAATTTCACCCATGAAGGGTGTAATGAGGTTTGGAAAGAAAGGGAAGCTTAGTCCCCGTTATGTAGGCCCATATCAAATTTTGAGACATGTTGGTAAGGTTGCTTATGAACTTGACTTGCCTAGTGATTTGGCATCGGTGCATCTGATTTTTCGTGTCTTATTGTTGAAGAAATGTGTTGGTGATCCGACGTCTATAGTGCCATTGGAGAATCTTGGCATAAGGGATAGTATTTCCTATGAAGAAGTTCCGATTAAGATTTTAGACCGGCAAGTCCGAAAGTTAAGAAATAAAGAAGTTGCTTCCGTAAAGGTTCTTTGGAGGAATCAATTAGTTGAGGGTGCTACTTGGGAGACCGAGGCCGAAATGATGTCCCGATATCCTCATCTCTTTCCCTCCGATCATACTTTAGCTTGAGGTACTTAGTTCCTCATGGTTCATTCTTTTGGTTTCATGTGTTTTAGTTATTTTCATGATTCCTTGATTATGCATGTTCATGAAGAGTCTAATTTTGAGGAAATGAGCTAGCTTGATTGAATTATCTATGATTATGTGCATTGAGTATGAGTTGCATAGGTCTTCATGAAATGATGTGTTGAACATGCTTTAGCTTGGAGTTGATGTTTTCCTCCTCGGATATGTGCATTATGTGATTGCATTCTAGGTTGGGTTGTTAGCTCTTATTTCTTACCCTCTTTATGATGTCTTGATTCTCATTTGAGGACGAATGTTCCCAAAGGGGAGATAATGTAATACCCCGAATTTGAAAGGGTGGAAAATTCTTGATTTCTGGGTTGGTGCCAGTAACTACGGAGGCCATTTAAGGTTCGTAGGTTGATTTACGGCCCGTAGGTAGGAACCGTAGGTAGCAAGCCCAAGTTTTCAAAATTTTAAGTTTCAGGACCCCAGCGACGGATTGCCGTTCAATGTATGAATCGTACATAGGACTCGTCGTTGCAGGGTCCAAATTGGCAGTCTCTCAATCTACCTACGAAAGGATAGGATGGGTCGTAGGTCTACCTACGGACAGTAGGTCCAACCGTAGGTAGGAGTCCGACCATTATTTTAAAAGGGGTCGTTTGGTCTTTTCACCTAATGGCCTATTTACTAATCTAAGTCGGTTTATTACTTCTCCTAACACTATATAAGCCCTTTAAATCCTAAAACTACCCTTTCCAATCACCTTACAAATTTCCCAAAAATTCTCCTCTCTCAAATATTCATGTAAGGAGTATGTCGGATTCCATGTTGATAGCTCACATGGTCATAAATGTCGGTTAAGGCTAACTTCCCACAAAAATGAACGAAAGTGCTTTTATGATGTTCCTCAAGTAAAGGAAAGATATTTAGCTTGCTTTGGCCATGGTTTATGTTTCATGTTTTCTAACCCTTATATGCTTTATCTTGGTCATTGCATGTCATGAAAATGTCCTATTTTAGCATGTTTTAAATGATTTTGTGCATTGCTATCATACTTGGTACTTGATTGTACTAACGCATACTCTTGCCTACATTAACTTGTTAATGTAGGGCCCCGCGATTCTCCATCTATTCGTGGCTAGGGCTTAGTAGAAGGATTGTTGAAGACTTGGTGAGTCCTCATCCATTCGAGGACATAGCCTAGTTGTTATTTCTTTTATGTTTCTTTCATTTAGCATTGTATTGGGTTACATCCCAAACTTTATTTCTCATTCTTATGATAGATTGGCTTTGAGACATGAGATGTAGACTTCATCTACTTTTCTTAAAAGCTTTGATATGATATTGTTTTTGAACTCTTAAATCCCTATGATCTTGTATGTATGTATGCTAAGCGGCTTGTATGATGCCTTTCGGGGTCTTGAACGCCATGTCATGTCTAGGGGGTACCTTGGGTCATGACAGATGGAATATTTACGGCTTAACACTTGGAGCGAAGACTTTGATTTGATGGAATACTTGCGGCTCAACACTTGGAGCGAAAATTTCTTGGTATGCGGAAGATTTGCAGATCACCACTGAAGAGCAAGATTTCTCTATGTATTTCTCTTCTTGTTTCTCTTCCCCTTTTTGGTCTTATGAAAACCTTTTTATATAGTTGTGAGCTAGGGTTTTGGGGGTATTTCGGTCTTCATGTAATTTTAGAGGACTTGGGCTTGAAGAGCATGAGTTGGGCTCATCTTGTCAACTTAATGGACTGAACCAAATGTAATTTGGACTTTATTTAAGTCATATATTTTGACTTAAATATTAATCCGACTTTATTAACAAGTAATCTGACTTGGTCAATATATCATGAATTTATGGATTAATCCAAAAATTTAATATGAATTTACCAATAAAATTTCACTGTCTACAAATGCCCTCTGCTTCAAGACTTGTTGTGGTGTTTGACTTGTCGAACCTTTAAAGACAAGGCTTGAAGAATTCGTGAAGTATATATTTTTTTCTTATGAAGTTTTTCAAACTGTCCATGTTTGATTCCAATGGAAATTTTCCATAACTTGATTCCTATAGAAGCTTACCATAATTTGGTTCCTAGAAAAATTTACCATAATTTTATTTCAAAATATGGGTTTTTCAATAATTTGTAAGAACACTATTTATGTAATTTTGATTTCAATAAATACACATGCTCTTGTTGTGGTTGATTGTCAATTTGTGGCATCATCAAGCTCAATTTTCGTCACTTTTTTCAGCACAACACACTTGAGGTAGAAAATTCATATCTCGTTGTAGAAACGTTGAAATCATGATCCGCTTGATTTTTCAGAAACTAGGCTCACATACCTACAACATATCTGAAAATCAAAGCCAAATTCGTTCTCAATTGATGGGAATTAATTTTTGAAATTTGCTATCAGATCTGTCTTCTTTTTTTACAGCTTTATGCAGTCTCACCAAAACGTTTCTATCTCAGTGTAGAAGATTCTGAATGATGAGCGACTTGATTCTATAGAAACTAGACATCAAAGTCTACAGCATATCAAAAAATTCAAGGTAAAACTCTTCATGGATTGACAAGAATTAATTTTTAAAGTTGGTCTTCAATTCTGTCATTATTGTTTTGCAGAATTGTGGAGTCTCACCAAAACGTTCGTATCTTGGTGTAGGAGAGCTCGAATGGAGAGCGACTCGATTCTATAGAAAATAGACTCTTAAGTCTACAACATATCCAAAAATCAAAGTCAAATTTCTTATGGATTCACCAAAATTGATATTTTTAAAGTTAGCGATCCAATTGACTTTGGACAACATTCATGAGTTCACTTCTCTACATCTTTGCCGAAGAGCCGCATATTGATTTTATTATTGATTGAGAATTTTTTTCATCATCTACATAGAGTGAGAACACAAACTCTGTGCGAGAGAATATGTCACAATTTTCACTATGCCGATTTGAAGCTTCGTGCAATTGTCACCGTGAGACACATCACTTCCCTTTTTTTGCAGGTTTACGATGGACCGCAAACAGTCTCAATATCTAACCAAAAAATGTGAGTGGTAATCCATAATTGATGAGGAATCACTTGGAGCACCTTCGTTTATAGTTGTGATTTTGACGACGAATCAACTTGGTGCAATATTTTAGCGATAGTGGCTCGGGTAAAGACGATCCACACTTCGTGCATCTTCTTTTGCAACTACGATATTGATGAGGAAGTACACTTGGTGCATTTTCTTTTGCAGTTGCGGCTTTAATAACGAACCACACTTAGTGCATCTTCTTCTACAATCGCAACTTTGATGATAAACCACACATGATGCACCTTCTTTTGCAGTTGCTGCTTTGACGACCAACCACATATCATGCGTCTTCTTTTGTAGTTACAGCTTTAACGACGAACCACATTTGGTGCATCTTCTTTTAGAATTGCAATTTTGATGACGAACCACACATGATACATCTTTTTTTGCAATTGCGGCTTTGACGACGAACCACACTTGATGCATCTTCTTTTGAAGTTGTGGCTTTGATGACGAACCACATTTAGTGCATCTTCTTTTGCAGTTGTGGCTTTGATGAAGAACTACACATGATGCATCCTTTTTTGGTAGTTGTGACTTTGATGACGAACTACACTTGGTGCATCTTCTTTTGCATTTGCGATTTTAGCAATGAACCACACTTAGTACATCTTCTTCTACAATTGTAGCTTTGATGACAAATCACAATGCTATGCATCTTCTTTTGCAGTTGCAGCTTTAACGACGAATCATATTTTGTGCATCTTCTTTTAGAGTTGCGGCATTGAAGACGAACCACACATGACGCATCTTTTTTTACAGTTGCGGTTTGACGATGAACCACACTTGATGCATCTTCTTTTGCAGTTGTGGCTTTAGCGACAAACCACACTTAGTACCTCTTCCTCTTTAGTTTTGTCTTTGGCGAGAAAGAGATTTTGGTGTAGTCTCACCTAGTTTGGAGAGCGAGCAACTACTTGTCACATGATCAACTCCACAAATCAAACTTCAAAATATGGCCCCATGCCAAAGATAGAGGCTCTTTTATGGCTACATTGATCCATAAAAATATTTGAAGTGATGATGTTTGATGAAGTGGTGATGTGAGCTTGATAAAGATATCCCAGGCAACTTGACAAATCACTTCTTGACGTTTGATTTTTTTTCTACTTAGATCTTTTGTATAGGATGATATGTCAATTTTTTTATCCTTTTCTTATGATTGTTGATGTGTAAAAATTCTTGCAATTTTGAAGAAATAAAATATATATATTTTACACTTCAATGCAAAACATGTGAGTTTTTTTTTCTAATTTGCCAAGGCCATCTATTTCAAGATTTTCAACCTAGTGATTTTTTTTGAACCATAAAAATTTAAACTCATGTGAGCCAAGAGTAACAACTTGAAGACTCAACTTATTTTCATGGAGCTTTTGTGACTTGAAGACTTGGCTCGAATTTGAGGAACATCACGATTTAAAAACTTAGCTCGAATTTGAGGAGCTTCAAAACTTGAGACTTAGCTCAAATTTGATGAGCTTCATGACATACATTTTAGACTCGTGCGTCAAGAAGTATTTTCACTTGAAGATTTTGCTCGAATTTGATGAGCTTTGAACTTGAAGATTCTGCTAGAATTTGATGAACTTTATGACATGCATTTTAGGCTCATGTATCGAGAAGCATTTTGATTTGAAGATTTTTCTCAAATTTGATGAGCTTTGAAACTTGAAGATTCTGCTAGAACTTTGATGAACTTTATGACATGCATTTTAGGCTCATGCATCAAGGAGCATTTCTACTTGAAGATTTTACTTGAATTTGATGAGCTTTATGACATGAAGATTTAGCTCGAATTTGATGAGCTTTATGATATGATGATTTAGCTCGAATTTGATGAGCTTTATGACATGCAGTTTAGACACGTACGTCAAGAAGTATTTTGATTTGAAGACTTAGCTCGAATTTGAGGAGCTTCAGAACTTGAAAATTTAGCTCGAATTTGATGAGCTTCATGACATGCATTTTAGGCTCATGCAATGAAGAGCATTTTGATTTAAAGACTTAGCTTGAATTTGAGAAATTTCATGATTTGAAGAATTAGCTCGAATTTGATGAGTATTATGGCTTGCAGTTTAGGCTTGTACATCTAGGAGAATTATGACTTGCAGTTTAGGCTCGTACGCCTAGAAGCATGTCAACTTACATAGACTCTTCAATTTTGGTTTCAGATGAAAATTTGTCTTCATCCTCAATTTCAGTTGCATTTTCTTCATAAGGTTCGAAGTTGGACAACTCTTGATCTCCATTTGAAGTCATACTCAGTTCCATATCATGAGCATGAGTTGTTAGTTCTTCAAATGTTTTAGGTTTTATAACTTGCAATATGTAATGAAGATCCCAATGCATACATTAGATGTATATTTCGATCCCAGAAGTTTCACTAAGGCGATCTTTGCAGTTAAGACTCAAGCTCTTCCAATGATTTATGAAGTCAATGGCTTGCTCATCATTCCTAAGATGGGCATTTGAAGTCTCTATCACGCTCACAACACGCCTTGTGCTATAAAAATGCTTAAGGAATTGTTGCTCCATCTGCTCCCAGCTCTCAATGGAACTAGATTCAAGATCTGTGTACGATTCGAAAGCAATTCCTGTGAGAGATCTAACAAACTGCTTGACAAGATAATCACCATATGTTCTAGCATTATTGCAAGTTTCGACAAAGTGTGCTACATGTTGTTTTGAATTTCCATTGTCGTTGAATTGATGTAACTTAGAGGGTTGATAACTAGCATGTATCTTTAGGTTATCGATTCTTTGAGAATACGGCTTTACATATGTGAGAGGAGATTTGGATGTGGACGTAGATTTATCTTTGATGGCCTCTTTGATGAAGTCCTTCAATTGGTCAACGCGAATCAAAACTTCGGCAGATACTTGGAACTCCTCGATCATTGTTTCTTGTTTTGTGAAGGACTCTCTTTTCTCTTGCATTTCATGAAGCTTTGAACATAATTGAGTGGGTTCTCGTTCCTCCATATTCTCCATCATGTTTGTCAACTTGGTATTTTTGGACGTCTCGACCTTTGATGTACTTTGATAGGCCTTCAACTGCTTTCGTCAAATTTTAAGTTGTTCTTCTATGGTGGAAGTTTCGATCACCATCATTTGCATCACCATTGTAGATGTTGGAGAATAACATCGATTTTCCAAAACATGAGATGCAAATATGTTCTCCGGAGTAGATCCAGTGCTTAAGACATTATTGTCGACTGAAGTGAAGGATTTTTGGACGTAGATAAGCTTAATTGGGCTAGAAACCTCTCAACCATTTCAGCGATGTCTTCTTTTGCGGCTTTTGTGGGAGACTTCACTCCTTTTGGAGACGAACCAAAGACAATAGCATATTCGAACGGCACTCGTGAGGCTTGTTGTCCTAGCAATTTGGCTTGGTTCCTTCTGATAGGTCTCATGCTTTTCGCAGTAACGCAGAATTTGGATCCATCAATTTTTGCGGATGCAGATGAGGATGTAGATGCAAATGCAGATGCGGATGTGGATTTTGAGTTGACCTTTTTTGAAGTCATCTCAGTGTTCTTGAACTTGATTTTTTTTAAAAGAAGAGATGAGAGGTAAAGATTGCCCCACTGGGCATGCCAATTTGTAAGCGACTAAAGTTTTAATCCTAAAATATAGAAATCAAGAAAGGTAAATAGAAAGCAAACAATTGTATTTGTATTTGAATTTATGCGAAGGTTACAATCTTTATGAAATCATTAAGAAAAAGATATGTAATCCCCTAATTCTTCTCTCCATGATTGTTTTTTATTTGATGGAATACTTACGGCTCAACACTTGGAGTGAAGACTTTAATTTGATGGAATACTTGTGGCTCAACACTTGGAGCGAAGACTTCTTGGTATGCGGAAGACTTGCAGATCACCACTAAAGAGCAAGAATTCTCTATATATTTCTCTTCTTCTTTCTCTTCCCCTTTTGGTCTTATGAAGACCTTTTTATATAGTTGTGAGCTAGGGTTTTGGGGTATTTCGGTCTTCATGTAATTTTAGAGGACATAGGGCTTTAAAAGCACGAGTTGGGCTCATCTTGTCAACTTAATGGACTGACCCAAATGTAATTTGGACTTTATTTAAGTCATATATTTTGACTTAAATATTAATCCAACTTTATTAACCAGTAATCTGACTTGGTCAATATATCATGAATTTATGGATTAATCCAAATATTATTATGGATTTACCAATAAATTTCACTGTCTACACTTGACTCTTGTTGGATATTTTTATTGCTAACGACCGCTTATTTTCTTACATTTTTTAGGGTAACTTGAGCGTTATCAAAAATGACGCCATTGCCGGGGAGTGATGACTAAGAATTAGGTTTGTGAAGTTAGTTTGTGAACTTGTTTAGTTCTAGTAGATTGTTATTTGGTGTTGTTGTGTCTTATTCATGCGTGGAACTATGAGTGAAGATGGAAGTGATGATGCTAGTCAATATGGGTAGAATGATAACATGGGAGACATGAATGATATGCATGTGAACATCATTCAAAGCACTAGAGCATTCTAGTTGCCTCCTATCACCGAGAGAGCAATGTTCCATGTTACCAAAACCATGCTCCAATTACTTCAAATGAGAGGAATGTGTGGGGGAATTGCTCATGAAGACCCCCATGAACATCTATGAAATTTTATGGATGTTTGTGGGCCGTTCATCTTTAAGAACATATCACAAGAATCATTCGACTGAGGCTATTTTCATTCTCCTTAACGAGGGCCGCTACTAGATGGTTAGCTGAACTACCAAATGATTCTATCACTTCGTGGGAGGAACTAGCCGAAGCATTTCTTGGAAGATTTTTCCCTCCCTAAAAAATGATAAAGCTGACAGATAGCATCTAGAAATTTAAAATAGTGGTAGGTGAACCTCTTCATGAGACCTGGCTGCGATTTTGAAAGTTGTTACTACAATGTCCAACACATGGTGTCTTGGACAATTTACTGCTGCAATACTTCTATTGTAGCTTTGATTCAGTCAACCAAAGGCTATCTAGCCAACTTGTTCAAGGTGCGCTAATGAGACAACCATATGAGGTTGCAATGAACATTGTTGCTTGATGATATGACTAAAATCAACCATACATGGCCTACTGGAGAGGATCAAGTATCTTCTCTATACCTAAGTATGAGCAAGAAATAAATGGAAAAGGATCATGAGCGTGATGAAAACATGGCTAAAATGATGACCCAACTTGACTTTCTATCTAAACATGTCATGGGAAGTGGACTTAAATCAATAAATGTGGTTGGTACAAGCAGTGGGCAATGCCCAGATGATGCCAAGTTTGAGGCTTTATATAATGAAGAGGTGCAATTCTTGGGAAATCAAATGGGGGGTTCTCATCTGAACTGCCCTAGACTAGTTAGGAACCAAGGTTGGAATAAGGATCGAGAAAATGGTTGGAGAGGTTGGAGAGATCGAGGTGGCAATTGGAGGGATCGTTAAGCAGAAAAAGATAGATATATTCCACCTCATGATCATCCCAAACCAAAAGAGTAAGCTGGACCAAAGGTAAACTGAACTGATGAAATGCTAAAAAGGATCCTCAACAAGGTTGAAGGGTACGATAAGGTGTTGAAGGACTTGAAAAATGACTTCTCCACCTTAACTCAAACAGTCACTTCTCATTCTGTGTCAATCAAGCCGCTCGAGACTCGGATGTGTCAACTCTCTACCCATCTAAATCTAAGGCAAAATGGAATGTTGCCTAGTTACACCATCCCAAATCCTAAAAATAATTGTTGATAAGTAAGAACTGTGTCATGGAATGACGTTAAATAAGACGCTTCTTGGGAGGCAATCCAAGTTTATTTTATTGCTTTCAATAATGTGTGTGTCAAGTGTAGGTTAAAATGAAGTCAAAAAGTTGAAATGAATGCATTAGGTGATGCAAGTACCCAGTCGGCGATGTACCAAAATAATTGGGTGGACATCTTCATATTTGCCTTCTGAGCCAAGAATTTTGAAAAATGGTACTGTCAACTTCAGCGAACAAGGACCTATTCGGCGATCCGTCGAATGACACAAAGCAAACTGCATCGGGTCCATCGAGTTGAACGTTATTTTTGGTAATCTTTTAGGCCTCATTGGCAAGCTTAAACTCCTTCAACAATTTGTCGAACATGTTTAGCGACGTTAGTCGCAGTCCACTGAGTGCGCCTGAAATAAAAAGGCCGAGAGTCTTTTCAAGTTTTAAGAAAAACCTTTCATCTTTTTGAGCTCTTTCACTTTTTAAACTCCCAATACCCTTGCTTTTATAATATCGTGTCCTCATTTGCATTTATTTGCTTGGTTGGAGTGTGCATTGGTGCGTGACTACTATCCCAAACCCTTCCTCCCTCAAATTTTTGTTGTGTACTTCTCTGAGGTTGGTGTTTTGAAGCTTTCATTATTATTTTTGCTTAAATTTGATACCTATGAGTTGGGCATAGTATTTAATTTGCTTAGGTGTTGATAAATAATATTGATTGAACTATGCCCATGAACTAGGATAGATGATATTGTGCCTGAACTGGCTAAACTTGAATGTGAAGGTTAAAGTTTGAAATTGATGTGTTAAACTTTAATGTCTTGCGATCAGCCGAATAAGAAAAGTGAGTCAGACTAATGTCACCAAACAGGTCAAAAATAGAATTTTGGAGAAACTATAAATAGTCCAAAGGACAGAGAAAATATAGGAATTATCAATTATCGCTTTTCAGTATCAGTTTGAAAATGAGTTTTTAGAGAATTAGTCTTTTACCCTTTGAGTAATACTCTTATTTTTGGGGTTTGTGAACAACCTTGTAATTGATAATTGAAGGTTCAAATCTAAGTGGGTGTTGAAGATTGTTGTTTAATTTCAATTCCCCAATGGCTGAAATCATAATGGGTATACTCTCTTTTCCTTTTATGATTCTTGGCTAAAACCCCATTTGTAGGGGTGTGATTATGGGGTTGAGTGTTGATTAAATTTAGTGGGTCTTGTGTCTTGCTCTGTTTTACTACTGTATTTTCATGGATTTGATCTAATTAGCATGAGGTTAATTCATGGGTTAAGATTGCAAACTTAATCCTAGCATAGATCGTCGATTGATGCTCAAAAGAGATCAATTGAAGTAGGTAATTAGTTTGATGCCTACAATTTAGGGTTGATTTCTATAGTTTGCTCAAAAGAGAAATTGTATTTTAATTCTAGTTACCAAATCTGCTCAAAAGAAAGATTTTAGTAAGGTATTGGGTTGATTTATGATTCACATTGAAGAGACAGAAATGAGATTCTATGATATGATGCTATGAGATCGAAAGAAATTAGTATCGTTGAAGATTAACTAGCCTATCTATGTTTGTTTAGCATTATTGAGCAAGCGCATGTACCCCTATTTAACATCTTTACCAATCCCCACACCCCTAGATCATCTTTTACTTGTTTGATTCCTTAATTTTAGTTTAATTGTGTTACATGATACCAAAGTCCTTTTCGTAAATTTGGTGGAATAATTCACCCATCTCTTTTAATTACTACAATGAATTGGTTTACACTCTTAATCTCTTAATTAAATTCCTTGCATTATATCACTCTCTGTTGGATTCGACCCTGATTCATGTTGGGTATTTTATTGATAACGATTGCTTATTCTCTTACTTGTTTTGAGGTTAACTTGAGTGTCATCATTGTACAATATAGATGTATCAATTTCTCAAGGCATTGTGTGATTTAGGGGCAAGTATTAATTTGATGCCATTTTCTATTTTCAAGAAGCTTAGTTTGGGTGCTTCGAAGCCAACTACAAAGCGTCTTCTAATGGCTGATAGGTCAATCAATAGACTGGTAGGTGTCCTCTATGATATTTTGGTGAAGATAGACAAGTTCATATTCCTCACCAATTTTGTTTTCCTTGATTGTGAGATTGATGCTGAAATTTCTATCATCTTAGGTAGACCGTTCTTGGCCACTAGAAGAGCCCTAGTAGATGTAGATAGTGGAGAATTCAAGTTTAGGGTCAACAATTAAGAGGTAAACTCTAATGTTTGCAAATCTATGAAGCAACAAAGTGATATGCATGCTGTTTCTTTGATTGATGTTATTGAAGTGGTGTCTAGTTCTGATGAAATTACATGCCTTAGGGAATCCTTGGCAACCGTATGTTGAACTACGATAGGGAAGAAATTCAAGACTATGATGAGGAAGTGGCTGCACTTGTGGGTTCGAGTTCTTTCTCATCCAACCCCAAAAGACTTAATATTGACTTGAAAAATCGGGAGAGTCCACCAGCCAAGCTGTCAATTGAAGAACCTCTAAGGTTAGAATTGAAAGCCTTGCCTTTCAATCTTCGATATGTGTTTTGGGGAAGCAACAACACCTTGCCAGTGATTGTTGCCACTAATCTATCAAAAGGGAAATTGATGCATTGATTAGAGTGTTAAAGAAATTCATAAAGGTGTTGGATTGGACAATTGCAGATATTGTTGGGATTCCACCCGACGTATACACGCACTAGATTCAATTGGTGAATGAGTGCAAGCCAAGCATTGAGAATCAACGGAGGTTAAATCCTCCCATGTAAGAGGTGGTAAAGAAAGAAATAATTAAGTAGCTCGACATGGGAGTGGTTTACCCTATTGCGAATAGCAAGTGGGTTAGCCCTATCCAATGTGTACCTAAGAAAGGGGGAACGACTGTTGTTCCTAATGAAAGAAATGATCTAGTGCCCATGAGACTGGTAACAGGGTGGTGTGTTTCCATGGATTATTGGAAGCTAAATGTGTGGACCTAAAAGGATCACTTTCCCATGCCATTTATGGATCAGATGCTTGATAAACTTGTAGGTCAGGGTTGGTATTGTTTTTTAGATGGTTACTCGTGGTACAATCAGATCTCAATTGCTCTGGAAGACCAAGAAAAGACGACATTCACTTCCCTTAGGGTAGTTTTGCATTAAAAAGAATGTGCTTCGGGTTATGCAATGCTCCAGCAACTTTTTAAAGGTGTATGTTGTCTATTTTTGCTGATATGGTGAAGGATATGATGGAAGTCTTCATAGATAATTTTTCTATAGTTGGTGATACATTTGAGCCTTGCCTTGAGCATTTGAGCAAGGTGTTGCAAAGGTGAGTGAAAATGAATCTTGTACTTAATTGGGAAAATTCCACTTTACGGTGAAGGAAGGAGTTGTCCTCGGGCATAAGATATCGAGAAAATGTATTCAAGTGGATCAAGCAATAGTAAAGATCATTGCATATTTGCCACCTCCTATTTCGGTAAAAGGGGTCCGGAGCTTTCTAGGGCATGCGGGGTTCTACCATTGTTTCATTAAACATTTCTCCAAATTTGCTTTTTTGCTTTGCAAGTTACTAGAGAAGGAGTGTGTTTTTGAATTTGATGATGCTTGTTTGAAAGTTCTCTCTTGTCTAAAGGAGAAACTTGTGTCAGCCCCTATCATTGTTGCTCCGGATTGGAGTCTTCTATCTGAGCTTATGTGTGATGCGAGTTGTGTAGCCTTGGGTGCAGTTCTTGGCTAATGGAAGGAGAAATTATTTCATTCGGTGTATTATGTAAGAAAAATGTTAAATGTAGCTTAGAAAAATTACACAATGACTGAACAAGAGTTGTTGGAGGCTCTGTACGCTTTTGAGAAGTTTAGAACATATATTTTGGATACTAAGGTGGTTGTGCATACGGAACACGCTGCAGCTCAGTACTTAATCACAAAGAATGGCAAAATCGAGGCAAATACGGTAGGTGTTGTTGCTTCAGGAATTTGACTTTGAAGTCAAGAATAAAAAAGGAGTGAAAATTAGGTTGTGGACTACTTGCCCCATCTTGAATCAAATGTGGTCTGTTCCGGGGAGAAGGACATTGGATAGTCTTTCCCCGATGAATTGGTTATGGCAGTCTCCAATGGTACTACATCATGGTATGCTGATTGTGCTAATTATGTTGTGTGCAATATTCTTCCCGACATCATGAGTTGCCTCTCACTCTTGTTCTAGAGATAGAATTGTTTGATGTTTGGGGGATCGACTTCATGGGTCCGTTTCTATGCTCATATAGGAATAACTATATCTTAGTCGCTGTGGACTATATCTCAAAATGGGTAGAGGTGGTGACCTTATCTACAAATGAAGGAAGGTGTGTGATTCAATTCCTCAAGAGGTATATTTTCATAAGATTTGGCACTTCACATGCCATTATTAGCGATGGGGGATCTCACTTTTGCAATTGGCTGTTTGCATCATTATTGAGAAAATATGGAGTGAAGCATAAGGTCGCCACACCTGATCACCCACAAATGAGTGGCCAAGTTAAGGTATCTAACTGGGAGATTAAGAGTATTTTGTCAAAAATGATTAATGCTAATCAGATGGATTGGTCTAGGTGGTTGGAAGATGCTCTTTGGTCTTATTGTACGGCATTCAAAACGCCAATTGGCATGTCCCCATATCAGCTTGTATTTGGGAAGTTGTGTCATTTGCCAGTTGAGCTAAAGCATAAGGCATTATGGGCCTTAGAGAAGTTGAACTTAAATTGGGAGATTGATCAGCTTCATGAGTTGGAAGAGTTCCGGTTAAGAGCATATGAAAGTTTGGCCCTCTTTAAAGAAAGGATGAAGAAGTGCTTGATGCCAAGATCCAACAAAGAGAGTTTATAGTAGGTGAATAGGTGTTTCTCTACAACTCGAGGCTAAGATTATTCTCGAGAAAACTTAAGTCTAAATGGTTGGGACCTTTTCGGGTGATTCGTGTTTTTTAAAATGGGGAAATTGCAATCGAGAGTGAGGATGGCTCCAAATTCAAGGTGAATGGTGAAATGTTGAAACTCAATTGCGAGGAGCATCCTAATGTAGCTTGAGTTGTGTGTCCATGTTGTGCCATGATGTAAACTAAGGCACTTCGTGGGACGCAACTCAAGTTTTACATTTTGTCATTTTTATGATGTTTGTTGAATGTGTAGGTTGGATTTGAATTTTTGAAAGTATCAGGCAGAAAGAAAGACCAATCTACTCAATCAGCTAGTCACCAACCCTCTTGTTAGCTCGCCCAATGGCATCGTTTTTTGGGCCTCAAAGATTGCAGACTTCTATAAAGTTTTAGGCAAGAAGCATCTCGATCCGGTGAGTCTCTAATACTATTCAGCGAGATTGTTAAGCTCACCGTTTGATCCAAAACACTGGCAAGTTTCTCTGAAGTTTTAGGTGAGCAGCAGGTCTAATCGGTGAGTCGCCAATGTTAATTTGACGAGGTTGTTAAGCTCGCCGTTTGATCCCCTAAACTGCCAGGTTTCTATGATGATTTAGGCGAGCTAGAGCTCCATTCGGTGAGTCGCCAAATAGGATCGACAACGTTAGTCATTGTTCACCGATAAAATCTGCTAGTTGAAGGGCCAAAGGTCATGTGACCTTTTAAATTCAAACTTTTGAGATTCTTTCAAATTTTTCTCTTCCCTCTCATTCTTATTACACTAGTTAGTTATCTTTCATTCCTTTACATCATCTTGTTGAGATTTTTACTTGTGTCTCTGAGGATTCCATTATTGTGCCATCATTTTTAATTTTCATTTATATCTAATTGAGGTTGGTTTTCTTTGTTAAATTTTGTCCGTTATATTTGATTATTGTGATCATATTGTGCAAATTGATTGTGGGTCTGAGTAATGTTGTTGATATATGCTATGACTATGGGTTAAATTTGAGAAAACCTTGTGTTCATGTCTAGTTATATTGATATTGATATTAGATTGCTAATTGTGAGTCTCAATTGATAAGGGTGTTGGGTCATTGGGTGTATGAATTTGATGAATGCTTGTTTGGGTGATTGTTATTGGGTGAAGTTTGAGTAACCCAAATTCAATGAATCAACTTGATTTGGCCTAATCATTGGTAGGGTGATGTCTTTCTTAAGGCCAAATTATCGAATTATTGATTCTTAACAGATTAAAGGGGAAGTTTGAGTACCCTGTGTGTTGAAATATCATGGTAGATTAAAATCGGTGCTTGATTGTGTTTAATTGATTTCTCATTGGGTTTTGAAACAAAGTTTAAAAAGATAGGGTGGGGGTTCTGAAAAATCTGATCAGCGAGCATGATTGAGCAAGTCGAAGTTGTTCGGCATATCGTCGTTTGGTTCCCCCTATTGCCAAGTTGTGTGAAATGTGCAGGGGAGCCTCTGATTTATTCGGCAAGGATCCTATAGCTCGATGACTGCATTCATCGAGTCACTAATGTGATGTTTATCTTGTTGTTTTTGTCCAAAATGCATGTAGTAACCTCTAAAGTTTTCGGTGAGGTTCCTACAGCTCACCAAACCACTTCGGTATGCACCAGAACCCAATTTTCAAAATTTTCAATTTTTACTTCTTTATCACTATCACCTGAAATGTGTTATTTTGTGCTTTAATTTGCGGAAATAGCTCGTCCTAAAGTTCCTTCTAGGAAAAATGACACTCCGCATAATCCTCCACCATGAAGAAGACCAACAGGGGTAGTACTCTTAGAGCCCATTGAACATCCACCTCCCACTCAATGCAGGTCTGACCATGTGAGTGGCAATGGCGAAAGGAAGGTAAATGTGTCAAAAGTTGAGAATGATAGCACTAACTCGAGATCACTTGAATATTCATGGTATTGAGATGAGGACTCTACCACTAGGTCCATGTTCCATTGGCTGAGGCACAACTTCCAAAGAGAAGGAGGTCTGAGATGCGCTCCAAAGCTATTCATGATCTGCTAGCCAATGTGGTTCCCACGGTGATTCCTATAGTTGCGTCCTGATCTATGAACCAGTTGAAATTCGTCGGGTTGCGCATGACTTTAAAGGATAAGAGGTTGTCCACAGACGGGGTGATTGTGACACCCCGCCCATGTGACTTTGGAATTAACTCATACATTTGGAATAAGACAAAGACTACTTAACATATATGGAAGGATATTATATAAGTTGTTATATAAGGGATTTATCAGGCCAAGTGTGTCGCCGTGGGGTGCACCAGTATTTTTTGTGCGGAAGAAAGATGATTCATTCAACATGTATATAAATTACCGACAATTGAATAAGATGACTATAAAGAACAATTATGTGCTGCCAAGGAGTGACAACTTGTTTGACTAGCTACAGGGTTCCCAATGATACTTGAAGTTTGATTTAGGTTTAGGTTACCATCAGGTGCGAGTTCGAGAGAGTGATATATGAAGATAATCATCAGGACCAAATATGGTCATTTTGAGTTTCTTGTGATGTCTTTCGAATTGATGAATGTCCCAGTAGTATTTGTGGAACTGATGAACAAAATATCAAGGCAATTCATAGACATGTTCATGATTATGTTCATTGATGAGATTCAAGTGTATTCACGATCAGAGGAGGATCATAGGGACAATCTTCGAGGAGTATTTCAGGTATTCCGAGGTTAAAGATATATGTTAAGCTCTCGTTGTGTGAGTTCTTATTGTATTCTAGGGCCTTCTTCAGCCATATTGTATAAGATGTTGGTACACATGTTGATACGTGGAAGATTGAGGTCGTGAAGACTTGGCTTAAACTCATGACCCCGATAAAAGTTTGTAACTTTTTGGGTTTAGCAGGATATTCCAGGAGGTTTACAGAGGGATTCTCTTTGCTTTCAACACCTTTGACTAAGCTAAATCATAAAGCAGCTAAGTTTTAGTAGACCGCAGCTGGTGAACAAAGCTTTCAAGAGCTAAAAGAAAGATTGACTTCAGCCCCAATTCTGACTTTGCTAGAGGGTCTAGAGGGTTATGCGGTGTATTGTGATGATTCAGGCATCGGTTTAGGTTGTGTTTTGATGCAACATGGTAAGGTAATTGCTTATGCTTCGAGACACCTAAAGAAGCACGAAAAACACAATCTATGGGCACTTTATTTTATTTGGTAATGGAGAAGCAGTATATAGCCCAATAGCTTCATCAGCTAGCGAGGTTGGGGTTAGGTTGTTAGATTCTAATGATGGGTTCATAATTCAAGACACTATTGTATCATCTCTAGTTGCGGAGGTGAAGGCAAAAAAATAAGAGGATCCTAACTTCGACTAGCTCAGGGAAAAGGCTCAGTAGTAGGAGTCTCTAGCCTTTAATATAGTAGAAGACGGAAGCCTTAAATACAGACATCAATAGTTTTTTCCATATGTGGCAAGTTTTTGATAGCAGATTATGGTAGAAGCACACCATTCTCAATTTTCTATTCGCCTAGGTTCTACAAAGATATATCACGATATTAAAGAAATTTATTGGTGGCCTGGGATGAAGAAAGATATAGTTGAGTTCGTAGCACATTGTCCTATCTATCACCAAGTGAAGATCAAGCAACAGAAACCAATTGGGCTGACTAAGGAGATACCCATTCCATTGTGGAAGTAGGAGGCGATAAATATGGACTTTGTTACAGGTTTACCTTGATCGTGATGGAAGTTTGATTCTATTTGGGTGATTATTGACAAGCAGATAAAATCATCCC
Organism: Solanum appendiculatum; assembly: GCA_018342035.1. Lineage (NCBI taxonomy): Eukaryota > Viridiplantae > Streptophyta > Magnoliopsida > Solanales > Solanaceae > Solanum > Solanum appendiculatum. Next base: position 310,322 of record JAGDQO010001545.1, on the reverse strand, counting down.
ATTTCTTGCCGGTTAAGACCATATTTTTAGCTCAAATTTTTGTAGTGCTATACATTAGAGAGATTGTTAGATTGCATGGTGTCTCTATATCGATTATTTCAGATAAGGGGCCACATTTTACATCACATTTCTGGATATCATTCTAGAAGGGTCTAGGGATGCAGGTAAACCTTAGTACAATATTTCATTCTCATACTGATGGCCAAGTTGAACGTACGTTCTAGACGCTCGGGGATATGTTACGGGTGTGTGTTCTAGATTTCAAAGAAAATTGGGATAATCACTTTCAACTCATCAAGTTTTCTTATAATAATAGTTACTATTCCAGCATCGGTATGGCGCTGTATGAGGCATTATATGGAAGAAAATATAGATCCCCTCTTGGTTGATTCGAGGTTGGAGAATCAGGATTGTTTGGACAAGACTTAGTCCTGCAGGCCGTGAAACAGGTTAAGTTAATTAGAGAGCGGTTGTTGACAGCTCATCGCCTTCAAAAATCATATGCAGATGTTAGTAGGTGAGACTTAGAGTTTTATGTTGATGATCAGGTTTTTCTGAAAGTTTCCCCTTTAAAGGGCGTTATGAGATTTGGCAAGAAGGGCAAATTGATCCCTAGGTACAATGGGCCTTATCGCATCTTGCAATGGATAGGCTGAGTTGCCTATGAGCTAGAGTTACCTCAAGAGTTAGAGGCATTACACCCAGTTTTATGTTTCTATGTTACGAAAGTGTATAGAAGATCCAACACATATATTGCCGACAATAGATGTTCATATTTCACAGGAGCTATCTTATGAAGAAGTCCCTATTTCCATAGTAGATTGTTAGATAAAAAGATTGCTAAATAAGGATATAGCTTCTGTAAAAGTGATGTGGCAGAGCCGTATTTTGAGAAGTTGACGTGGGAAGCTCAAGAGGACATGAAATCCAAATATCCGCACCTATTCGTTCCTTCAGATGAGTAGACATGCAATTGAGTATATAAGGTATGTTACTTATGTTCTATATGAGTTTTGGTGTTGTTTCATATGATGTCGTAATTATTATGATCATTCAAGGACAAATGTCACTAAGGAAGGAAAGATGTGACACCCCGCCCCTTTGAACGTTAGAATCAACTCATACATTTGGAATAAGACAAAGACTACTTAACATATATGGAAGGATGTTATATGAGTTATTTTAACTACACAAAGTTCGTATATTAAGTGTTAAAGTCAAGAAAGTTGCAAAATAAAATTCGGTTAAAGCAATTGTAAATGTCGTTAAGGATGTAACACCCCGGATTCGAAAGGGCAAAAAATTTCAATTTTTGGAAACTTTGGTGACTTACTACTTGCCTTACCAATCTTCGTTTGACTTACCAATAGTAGGTCAAGAGGGGTAGGAGTAGTAGGTCTAAGGAGTGACTTACTACTTGACTTACCAATCTTCGTTTGACTTACCAATAGTAGGTCAAGAGGGGTAGGAGTAGTAGGTCTAAGGAGTGACTTACTACTTGACTTACCAATAGTAGGTCAAGAGGGGGAGGAGTAGTAGGTGGGTCTGCCTAGGGGAAAAAGTTGGAAAATTTTTCTAAGTAGTGACCTACTACATGACTTACTGATAGTCGTTTGACTTACCAATAGTAGGTTAAGAGGGGTAGGAGTAGTAGGCCTAAGGAGTGACTTACTACTTGACTTACCAATCTTCGTTTGGCTTACTAATAGTAGGTCAAGAGGGGGGGGAGGTCGTTGATGCTACTGGTTGGAAGGAAGAATTTATTTAATTTTTTGACCTAAGGCAGGGTGACCTACGGTTGGCCACCTACGGGCAGTAGGTTGACCTACCAACTGTAGGTCATATGGTAAGTGGGGTCATTGGTGGATCTTTGAAGAAGGGTCGTTTGGTCTTTTCACCTAATGGCATATTTACTAATCTAAGTCGGTTTATACCTTCTCCTAACACTATATAACCCTTTTAACCCTAAAATCTACCTTTTCCAAATCATGTACAAGATTTCCCCAAACTCTTCCACCTCAAATATTCTCTCTAGAATCAAGAAGAAGAAGAAGTCAAGCCAGGGTTCTTCAAGTTCAAGTCTCCATTCTTCATCATTGTTTAGGGCCTCAATTGAGGTATATAGGGAGTTCATCAATGGGTTCCATTCATCCATTGAGCCCCCAAGGTTTTCTTCAACTCTCCAATTCAATTTCCCAAAATTGAACAAGGTTTTGACTTTATTCTTCATGGGTTCTATTTGTATGGATTAAATTATCTACTTATGATCTTGTTTTGATGATTTAGACTCAATTACATGTTTTCTACTAATTTCATGCGAACCCGTGTATTGATCTATGAATTGGACTAGAAACCCTAATTTTCTAAGTAAAGATTGTTCAATCAAAAACTAGGTTTTCTTCTATCACGTGGTTCTTTCAATTAGGATCAAATTACTTTCAATTATGGTTTCTAAGTATGAATTGAGTTGAATTACATGTTTTAAGATGAATCCCCATGAACCCACATGATTTCCCTTAATTTTGATATTTATGCATTGATGATGGGTTGAATTATGAAGAAGATAGAATTTATGAAGTTTATGTGAACTCATGCATGTTTTTTATGATTTCAAAAGCTATGATTTATGATTTATGAAGTATGCATGTTCAACTATGGAAATTATGATGATTTATGAATTACTTTAAGATTGAAGCTTAATTGAAGATGTTGAATTGTGAAAGGTTTTCTCACATGTAAAGGATTCATAACTTGTTGAAAGGTTTTCTCAACTAACGTTGAATCAAATATTTAAGGAGCTATTCTAATGACGTAAGCTTGGACTATGTCCATGGAATATGAAACGTCTATACACATGATTTAGCTTGGATTGGTGTTCCTTGATGTACCTTTCCATGGATTAATAATATGATCAAGGACTATTTCGTGGGATTTAACCTTAGCACCGAGTGGACAAGAGGAGATCCCTCATGTCCTATACCTATGTGCCCCCATAAGGTGTCTTAAATAGACCATTTATTAGCTAGTGGATCCACGTAAGCTAGATGTTATGGGTCCTACCTTGGCAAGTAGGATGGCCTTTCCGATGTAGGGAGTATGTCGGATTTCATGTTGATAGCTCACATGGTCTTTAAATGTCGGTTAAGGTAACTTCCCACAATAATGAACTAAAATGACTTTCAAAGTATTTCACAAGTGATGTAAAAATGTTTAGCTTGCATTGACCTTGGTTTATGACTTATGATTTCTAACCCTTTTTACTTCATGTTTAGCTTGGTCATTGCATGTCATGAAAATGTCCCTTTTTAGAATGATTTAAAATGTTTTATTGCATTCCCCTCATACTTGGTACATTTCATGTACTAACGCATACTTTTGCCTACATTGTCTCATAATGTAGGATTTGGCGATTCTCCATCTATTCGTGGCTAGAGCTTAGTAGAAGGATTGTTGAAGACTTGGTGAGTCCTCATCCATTCGAGGACATAGCCTAGTTGTTATTACTTTTATGTTCTTTCACTTTGGCATTGTATTGGGTTACGTCCCAAACTTTATTTCTCTTTCTTATGATAGATTGTCTTTGAGACATGAAATGTAGACTTCCGCTATTTTTCTTAAAAGCTTTGATATGATTATTTTTTTTGAACTCTTAAATCTCTATGAACTTGTATGTATGTATGCTAAGTGGCTTGTATGAGCCCTTTCGGGGTCTTGTACGCCATGTCACGTCTAGGGGGTACCTTGGGTCGTGACAAAGGAATTCTCTGAAATTTTGGATCAAATGTCTCAACAATTTTCTCATAATATATAAAGGGTTAGAACTCCCATGACCTATCAAATTAAAGGTCTACGAGTCTAGTTTCTAACGCACTAAACCGTTTGTCCATACGACTTCAGAATGAGAGATATTCACATTTTCCTAAGTCAGTAATGCTTTACATATATCCATCTTCTTCGATTTTTTTCATAAGTACTGAACCAAAAACCCACAAAAATCATAAACCAAGCTACTAAATACATCATAGGTTGTGATTCTTTCAACAAGGAAGTTTAACAGAAGTTGCTCTACATCAAGAGGTCATCAACGTGGTATAGTTTTCTTATCAATTTTGGCTTCATTTGTTGTTGCTGCAAAGAGACAGATTTTTCAGCCTTATATTTTAAACATTTTGGTTGAGCTAATTTGAAGTAAGGTTCAACACATACTTTTCTTAAAATCTCATGACTTAAAGTTGGAAATCCATTCTTACGACCTAAGTTTTGGTTTTGGTGCATTTTCTTAAAGTTGTGGAGTTTGGATGATGTTGAACCCTTGAGGTAGTTTGTTTAGCTCTATAAATAAACCTACTTAAAGGTAAGTTCACTCCAATCACCTCCCTCATAATTTTGGGTTCTTATGTTGTTTTGCCGATTTTTGAGCCATGTAGTGGCATTCGAATGTTGTGGCTCTAGATAGCCTAGTTGTTGTGTTGTTGTTAGCTGCATCGATGTTTATGTTGATGGTATTAAAATTATGGAGGGATGGGATATTGGTGCGACACTTTTAGGTGTCGCATACAGAGATTTTTTATTGAGCGGCGTGAAGTGTGCCTTGTTATATTACCTCGGGAACTCACCGCTCTTATGAGATGTTGATAGCTTCTTCTTGTTGTTATTAGATATTGGTTGTTTAGAGATTGTTATGTTATTTGTTGAGTTAAAGTGGGATTGTAGTAGTGATGACCTTAATGCCTTATCGATTGGTTATATCTCGTCCTAGTAGCCTTGTTGATTCCCACACTAGTTACGTTGTGATCATTTGGTTGGAATTTATAAAGACATCGCGAGGCTTCTATTTGAAAGGTATGTTGAGGCTATTATTTCTCTTATGGCATGATCCTAATGATCTAAGCTTGTTATGGCCGGTGTATTATCATTATTGGACCTATAACCTTATCTTATTGAGTTGGCTATGACCATATGATATAATGTCTATCGATGATACTCTACTCCTTGCTTAGTGGCCTAAAAAAGCATGTTATGATTGTGTTTTGATTAATCATGATTACTTATTATTGTTGTGATATTTTATCATCTGACCGTTGCCTATGAGCTTGTTTTGGCCTCAATAGACACTAACACTATAGGGTTTTTGAGCATACATATTGATTGTTATACCGTGCCTACGATCCGGGTAAATCGTGCCTATGGGCTGAGAGACTGAGCCTATGGTTCGGGTAAATCGAGCCTACGAGCCGGGTAGATAGAGCCAATAGACCAGGTAGACCAAGTCTACGGGTTGGGTAGATCGAGCCTATGGGCTGGGTAGACCGTGCCTACAGGTCGAGTAGATTGTACCTACGGGGTAGCATATATATATTGTACCACAGAGCCTAAGATTTGCATTGATTCATGGCATATGTACATTCACATAGTTTAAATCAAATTATAATCGGGATCCAGATAAGGGGGCTAATATGGGTATTTAGCAACTGTTTGCGTTCGTTAGGACTTATAGTGATTGTGTGCTGCTTGTACCTATTGGGCTTATGGGGGTCTGGTTAGATTATTGCTTGTTATGTGTTTATATTGTCTTATTGTAGGGAGAAAAGGTATTGCACTTGTGTTTCACCCCTTCCCTTTTTGTTTAGTACTTATACTTTAGTTTTAGCTTTCAATTTACCTTACATGCTCTACATTATTTTGTATTGACGCCCCTTACCGGGAGGCGCTGCTGTAAAACCATGGATTCGAAAAGAGTAAAAAGAATACAAATTTTAAGAATTTCAACCTGACCTATGGTTGGCACCAACGGTTGGTAGGTCCAGTTTCGTGGGTGCCACTGGTTGGGGCAAGAAAAACTCAAAAAATAGATTTTTGGTGACCTACTACATGACCTACGGTCAGTAGGTGGACCTACCAACGTAGGTCAAGCAGTAGGTGAGGGAATCCGGGATTTTTTTTAAGGGATCTTTTGGTCTTTTTACCCAATGACTTATTTACTAAATTAAGTCAGTTATCTACTTTTTCTAGCACTATATAAACCCTTTTAAGCCTAAAATCTACTTTTCCAAATCATTCCCAAAACTCTCCTCTCCCAAATAATTCTCTCTCTAGAAAAGCTTGAAGAAGAAGAAGAGGTCAAGTTACCGTTCAAGAATCAAGCTTCCATTCCTCAAATTGCTTAAGGTCTTTGAACCCCAAGGTATGATAATCTTCATCTATGGAGCCCTTTCCTCCATAGAGTCCCTAAAATTCTCTATTTTACAAGTTAAAATTCTCCATTGAAGTTAGAGTTTTCTTCTATGCCATGGGTTCTTTTCAATTGTTGATTTAATTGATTGTTTTATGAACTATGAAGCATGAATTGAGTTGAATTTCATGAATAAAGATGAATTCCCATGAACCCATGTGATTTCCCTAATTTCGAAATTAAGCTTCATTGATGGGTTGAATTGTGAAGAAGATGAATTTTATGAAGTCTATATGAACCCATGCATGATTTATGTTTCCTAAAGCTATAATTTCATGATGAATTATGAATGATCAAAAGATGGCTTTTATAAAAGTATGCATGTTCAATGATGAAAATTATGATGATTTATGAATTGCTTTGAGATTGAAGCATGAATGATGTTGTTGTTGAGTTGTAAAAGGGTTTCTCACATATTGCTCAAAACCACGAATGTGAAAGGATTTTTCTTACATAAAGGATTCATAACATGAAAGGTTTTCTCAACTAAAGTTGAATCAAGAGTTAAGTAGCTATTCTAAATGATGTAAGCTTGGACTAGTCCATGGAAGATGAAACGTCAATACTAATGAACTTTAGCTTGGATAGGTAACTCTAGTTATACCTTTCCATGGATAATAAGATGAATAAGAACTATGACTAAACTCCGTGGGATTTATGCTTAGCACCGAGAGGATATTGAGATGGAAGCTCTCCCGTAGTAAAGACCGAGTTTCTAGTGGAAGCTCTCCCGCAGTAGAGGTCGGGTTTCCAAAAGCAATCTCTTTGTCTCATAAACTATGTGCCACCATAGGATGATTCTCTAGATAGACATTAGCTAGTAGATCCATGTAAGCTAGAAGTTTATGGTCTTACCTTGGCAAGTAGGACACCTCTTTTCGGTGTGGGGTAGACACCAGATTCCATGTTGATAGCTTACATGGTCTTACATGTCGGTTAAGGCTGCTTCCCACAATAATGAACTAAAGTGACTTTTACGGTATTTTTCAAGTAAAGTAAACATGTTTAGCTTGCATTGATCATGATTTATAACTTATGATTTCTAACCCTTTTCTCATGGCTTAGCTTGATCATTGCATGTTATGAAAATGTCCCTTTTTGCATGTTTAAATGATTTTGTGCATGTTTATCATACTTGGTACATTTTTATACTAACGCATACTCTTGCCTACATTATCTTATAAGTGTAGGATCTGTCTCATCTCCATCTTCTCGTGCCTAGTTCGTGATATAAGAGACCTTGAAGAATTTTTGAGTCCTCATATGTTCGAGGATGTAGCCATATTTACTTTTAGGTCGTTTTCTTTAAAGACTTGTATGGGTTACTTCCCAACATTCTTTTCATTCCTATGTTAGATGGCTTTGAGACTACATGTAGACTTCCGCAATTTCCTTAAGTTCTTTTGCTAATGAATTTTCTTTTGAACTCTTGAATCGATATTATCTTATATGATGCATGCTAAGTGGCTTGTATGAGGCCTTTCTGGGTCTTGTACGCCATGTCACGTCCAGGGGGTACTTTGGGTCGTGGCAAACTTTGTATTTAGAGCACAATGTTTTAGAAAGGTCCTAGTAAGTTTCATAAGCCACTTCGAGTAGAGTTTTGTTCATGAGTGTGAAGCGCGCCACATTTATGAATAAGAGGCTACAAGATGATCAGGAAATTCCACTTCTTTCATTACTCCTAAGTTGTGCGATAGAGTGTAACTCTATATGTCTCTCTCCTAATCCATATCCTATATATGGCTACTCTAAGGGCTTATGCTAGGAGAAATGTGGGAGAGAACGTGGAACAAGAAGCTCCTCCTCAAGCTCCTCAAGTTCCGACCGACCCTTTGGCCAAACAAGTGACTAATGCGGAGTTTAGGGCTGCTTTTCAAGTGTTGGCTCAAGCCAATAGGGAGGTTGTGGCTCCCGTGAACCCAAATGTGGGTACGGCAGCATCTAGAGTGAGGGACTTCACTAGAATGAATCCTCCGGAGTTTCATGGTTCTAAGGTTGAGGAAGATCCTCAAGAGTTCATTAATGAGGTGTACAAGGTGTTAATGATCATGGGCGTGACGCCGAAGGAAAAAGCGGAGTTGGTCGCTTATCAACTTAAGGGTGTGGCTCAAGTATGGTTTGAGCAATGGAGAGTGAGAGGGCGGTTGATGCAGGTCCTCTTTATTGGGAGAAGTTCAAGGTTGCTTTCCTTGATAAGTTCTTTCCCCTTGAGATTAGGGAGGCAAGGGTGCTTGAATTCATCAATCTTCATCAAGGAAGCATGAGTGTGAAAGAGTATGCTTTGAAGTTCACACAATTGCCTCGACATGCTCCTACTATGGTTGCCGATCCTAGGGCGAGAATGAGTAAGTTCATTTCGGGAGTGTCTAAAATGGTGGTCAAGGAGTGTCGTACCGCTATGCTTGTCAATGACATGGATATTTCTCGTCTCATGGTGCATGCTCAACAAATATAGGAGGAGAAACTCAAGGAAAAGTCTAGAGAGGCGAAGAGGGCTAAGACCGGTGATGGTAATTTTTCACATTCAAGGTCCAATGGACATGATCGTTTTAAGTCTCGAAAAAGGTTTTCCGGTCAAGGTTTCTCTAATGATCCACCTAAGTTTAACAAAGATGGGGTGTCTAACCCTAAACCTCAAGGATGAAATTGTCTAGCCGATTTTAATGCATGCTTTGGTTGTGGGAAGACGGACCACAAGATAAGGGATTGTCCTTTAGTGTCTAAGAAGGAAGGAGATAGCCATCGACGGACTTAACCCCAAAATTCATCGGGTTCAAGTGCTCAAAAGCAAAACCGATTCTATGCTTTTCAAACTTGACGAGATCACGAAGGTTCCCCGGATGCGATAATTGGTAAGCTATGGTCTTTTAGTTTGTGGTTAGGCATTGTTTGATGTTAGGTGATATGTTGTCTATGATAAGACTCCATGTGTGGTTAGTGTGTTTATGGTGGACTTTGAAATCCTTGTGGAAACTTCTTAAGTGTTTACTTGTATCAATGGTTTTGTGGTTGTTAAGACTTTGGTGTTATGCTTGAGTCGAGGGAGATGGATTCGAAAAGACTAGAGAGGTTTGCTCCTAAGGGGGAGATGGTGTGCTTCATGGTAGAAATATGTGAATAGACCTATGTTGGTTTTGGAAGGTTCCTTGTTATGGTGTGGTATGTGAGAGGCCGGAGGTGATGTGATGTCTTAGTATCCCTATCTCTTTTCGTTACCTTCGGGTCTAGCTTGTGGCCTTAGCCCCTCATGGTTCACTCTTAAGAATTCTTGTGTTCTAGTCATTCTCATGTTTTCCTCATGCATGCATGCTCATGAAAAATTTGATTTTTTGAAAATATGATTTAGCTTGATTCATTTCTTTATAATTATGTGCATTTGAGTATGATTTGCATGTATGCCTTATGAAATGATATTTTGAACATACTTTAGCTTGGAGTTGATGTTTACTCCTCGGATATGTGCAATTATGTGATTTCATTCTTGTTGAGTTGTTAGATCTTGTTTCTACCTTCCTTAGGATGTCTTGAGTTCCATTCGAGGACGAATGTTTCCAAGGGGGAGATAATGTAACACCTCGGATTCGAAAAGAGTCAAAAAAATAAAAAAAATTAGAATTTCAGCCTGACCTACGGTTGGTAGGTCCAGTTTCATGGGTGCCACTGGTTGGGGCAAGAAAAACTCAAAAAATAGATTTTTGGTGACCTACTACATGACCTACGGTCAGTAGGTGGACCTACCAACGTAGGTCAAGTAGTAGGTGAGGGGATTCGGGATTTTTTTTAAGGAATCTTTTGGTCTTTTTACCCAATGACTTATTTACTAAATTAAGTCAGTTATATAGTTTTTCTAGCACTATATAAACCCTTTTAAGCCTAAAATCTACTTTTCCAAATCATTCCCAAAACTCTTCTCTCCCAAATAATTCTCTCTCTAGAAAAGCTTGAAGAAGAAGAAGAGGTCAAGTTACCGTTCAAGAATCAAGCTTCCATTCCTCAAATTGCTTAAGGTCTTTGAACCCCAAGGTATGATAATCTTCATCTATGGAGTCCTTTCCTCCATAGAGTCCCTAAAATTCTCTATTTTACAAGTTAAAATTCTCCATTGAAGTTAGAGTTTTCTTCTATGCCATGGGTTCTTTTCAATGTTGATTTAATTGATTGTTTTATGAACTATGAAGCATGAATTGAGTTGAATTTCATGAATAAAGATGAATTCCCATGAACCCATGTGATTTCCCTAATTTCAAAATTAGGCTTCATTGATGGGTTGAATTGTGAAAAAGCGGAGTTGAAAATAGAGAGGTAATTCTTTCAGAGAGATCTCGCATTGAAAGGGTAATTCAATATCCTGATGGTTCAATAGATCTTAAATTCCTTGAGAATTCTTTATCTAGAACTACTTCTAGAAGAGCGTCTTGTTCGTCTGTCCCATCAAGGATGGCTCCTCATTCGCCATCTGCTCCTTCGAGGACTGCTCCTCACCCGCCTTCTTCTTCAAAATCCCCGGAGGATGACGAAGATGAAGAAAAACTAGAAAAACTTGTTCGTAGAAACAACGACAAGGGAAAAGTTACTGGTGTGGATTTTTCGGGAAATGTACCTAAGGTTTATTATCAAGAAATCACTGGTAGTCCTACAGCCAGTGAAATGGAACCTCCTCCAAATCCAAAGGATTTTATACCTGATCATTTAAAAATGCTCAAATCTGAAAAGAATTTTATTCCTGATCCTCAGATTTTGCAAAAATCTTGGACTCATCCTGATAACCAAATCAACAGAGATTGGTATAAGAATATTTACACTCTCAAGGAAAGAGAGAATTTTGCAAACTCTTGGATGATAGATATGAAAAGAATTGGACCCCTCTATTGACAATCCATAAAGAATTGTTTCTTCAATTATTGTAAAGGAGATTCCTTATTCTATAAAAGGAAGACTCTTTCAACATTAGAGGGCATCAGCTATTTTCCCAATACTGAAAACCTCTCTATTCCCTAAGCTTTCAATGTTTTTAATGCTTCCGTCTGTAGCTCTTCCTATGTTCATATAAATAAAAGTTTGTAAGTTTTTATAACTCTCTTTGTTAATTCTTCGTATAAATCTTGTCGTATTTTATCAATACAACTTCGGAGGATTACCGCCGATCCGTTAATGGTATCAGAGCCAAGTTGGCAGTATACTTACCTAGCATGAGCAGCTAAGTACATATACTGTCTGGGGCATGACAAAATTTATATTAATTTATGAACTGATTATTTAAAGTTTTGATTAAACTCTTTTAATATTTTAATATGTTAATTGATATTATGTTCTTAATCTTGTTTCTATAACTGGTGTGAGATGTTCATTCTTCTCTAAGTGTGTGAGGTAACCGAATAATACCCGGTTCATACGTTGGCTAGCCAAATTGAATAGGTCGTCAAGCTAGGAGAGCGTTTAGACCTTGTATGGTGATCCCGTAGCCAAGATAACTCTAGAGAAAGAACAGATGTAAAACTAAAAGAACCTTCCTTAGAAACTAAGATATAGATCTTTAATATCTCTTTGCATATTACCATATTATTATTGTTTGATCATTCTTAAATTATCTGTTTATATTTAATATGATTTTGTCTATAAGTCCTTAAGACAGTATCTTTTAAAAATGGAAACCAACCAGCATATTTTAAACAGTGTTAACCTATCTTCTCAAGCAACTAAGATTGCTAAACTTGAAAATGATCTTCAAAACTAGAATATACCAGAAGAACCTTTTAAAGCTATTTATCATTTAGGTAAATTTAATTTATTTGTTAATCACAATATTAAAACTTGTGAATCAACTGTTGCTATTAATAATTCTCTTGAAATTATTCGTTTGTTGAATGCTAACGATATTAATCGTTATAAAAATAAATTCAATTATTTGCATATTGGTTTAGTGCAAGTTGCTGTTAAGCCCCTGTTCAGGAAAGGCTTAGATATTCCTATTTGTGTCCTCCTTAGAGATGACAGATTTCTTAATTTTGATGATTCGCTGTTAGGTGTTCTTCAAAGTAATCTAGCCGATGGCCCGGTTTATTTTAATCGTTATCCTAACTTTTCAATAGACATTAATGATCCTAATGTCATGGATTCTTTGACACTCAATGTCAAAACTAAAAATCTTAATAGCAAAGCCAATACTCGAGAGATAGCGATTATCTACAGAGTATATTATCGGCTTATGTCTACTACTCTTGCACCAAAGGCTCGAATTGAGAGCCAAAAGGGTGTAACCATGCTTATGGAGGCCAATCATGAGCATAGTTCAATATTCGTTCCTAGATTGATCAATTGGAATGACATTCTGTCTAACGACGAATGGCATTTTGATGCTATCACTCCTACTCCTAATATCGCGACTACCTCTTGTCCAGGTATAGATGTTATTACTTCTGTTAGACCTCAGAGTCATCATATTCCTATTAAGATTGTTGTCAATAAAAATTTCGTTATTAATAAGATTGCTTTACTTGACAGTGGTGCAGATAGAAATTGCATTGTTAAAGGTATTGTTCCTACTAAGTACTTAGAAAAAAGTACTTCCAAATTATATTCTGCTACTGGTGAGTTACTCAAAATTAATTATAAGCTTTCTAAAGCTCATATTTGTAACAATAATGTTTGTTTAACAAATGATTTCATTATTACTGAAGATATTAATGAAGATATTATTCTTGGAATACCTTTTATCACTCAGATAAAACATTTTGTCACAAACTTAAATGGTATTAATACTTCCATTCTGGGAAAAGAATTACATTTTCCTTTTGTTAAAACTCTTTCCCAAGATGAAAGTAATTTTATCAGAGAAAAAACGATTTTCCGAATAAACTCTTTATCTCAGCATGTTAATTTTCTCAAGGAAGAAATTAAAATTAAAAAAATAGAGCAAATTTTAAAAACCCCGGAAATGGTTACTAAAATATCCAATCTTCACAAAAAATTTGAAGATGAAATTTGCTCTGATTTTCCTAATGCTTTTTGGGAAAGAAAAAAGCATATTGTTGATTTACCTTACATTGAAGGTTTTAATGAACAAGCTATTACAACTAAGGCTAGACCTATTCAAATGAATCATGAATTACTTGACTATTGTAAAAAGGAAATTGATAATTTGTTGAAAAATAAAATTATTAATGTTTCTAAATCTCCTTGGAGTTGCTCTGCTTTCTATGTCAACAATAGTGCTGAAAAAGAAAGAGGAGCACCTAGACTTGTCATAAATTATAAACCTTTGAATGCTGTTTTAAAATGGATTAGGTACCCAATACCTAACAAAAGAGATTTGTTAAAACGAACTTATAAGGCTAATATTTACAGTAAGTTTGATATGAAGTCTGGTTTTTGGCAAATTCAAATTGCTAACAAAGATAAATATAAGACAGCTTTCAATGTCCCATTTGGACAATATGAATGGAATGTCATGCCTTTTGGACTCAAGAATGCTCCTTCTGAATTCCAAAATATCATGAATAACATTTTCAATGATTATAGTTACATGTCTATTGTTTATATTGATGATGTGCTTATCTTTTCTGATGATATTGATTCACACTTTAAGCATCTTAATACTTTCTTTAAGATTGTCAAGAACAATGGTTTAGTAGTTAGTGCCAAAAAGATTAAGCTCTTCCAGACCTCTATAAGGTTTCTTGGTCATGACCTTTATCAAGGTAGCTACAAACCTATATGTAGAGCCATTGAGTTCTCTTCTAAATTTCCTGATGAAATTATTGATAAAACCCAATTACAAAGGTTTTTAGGAAGTTTGAATTATGTTGCTGATTTTATTCCTAAGATCAGACAAACTTGTGAACCTTTATATAAAAGGCTCAAGAAAAAACCTGTTCCTTGGGGACCTGACCAAACTCAGGCTGTAATTGTTATTAAAAAACTAGTTCAGAGTCTCCCTTGTTTAGGAATCCCTAATCCTAATGATTTTATGATTGTAGAAACTGATGCTTCTGACTTAGGATATGGAGGTATTCTGAAACAAAGAAGTTCTTTAGAATCTCCCGAACAATTAGTTCGTTTTACTTCAGGAATCTGGAATTCTGCTCAAAAGAATTATTCTACTGTTAAAAAAGAAATCTTGTCTATAGTGCTATGTATCACAAAATTTCAAGATGACTTAATAAACAAAGAATTTTTATTAAGAGTTGATTGTAAATCAGCTAAAGAAATTTTACAAAAGGATGTAAAAAATTTAGTGTCAAAACAAAAATTTGCTAGATGGCAAGCTCTACTATCTAGCTTTGATTTTCAAATTGATTTTATAAAAGGAGAAAATAACTCTTTACCTGATTTTCTAACAAGAGAATTTTTACAGGGAAAAAATGAGGCCTTTCAAGCCTAGTACTCCTTCGAAAGAAGGAAAACCTATGGCAAAACCATTCGTCTTACCTCCTTTAACACCGGCAAAAACCCCACAAAGACCGGTATTTGATAATAGATTTACTATGCTTGCGGACTTTCCAAAATTGCCCGCTCCACCTCCCAATCCTACCAAATTAATACAATTAAGGCCAAATAGACCTTTGACTCCTGGAGCATCAAGTTCTAATGTACAAACTAAAGACAATTATACAATGAAGACCCCCGAGTCGTTTGCTCAAGCTGTTAAACCTGAATTACCTACTCCAACTACTATCCCAAAGGAAGAAAAATTTGACTTTGTAACAACTCAAATGTTACCTCTATTGGCTCTAGACAGAGAGTATGAAAACCTTGAGGTTGGAACTCTTATTAAACCTTGCTACACAAATGGCAACTTTGTTGATACAGATTGTTCTTACAAGACCAGAAAGTTTTACGAAGCTATTTTGGTAGACACAGAATCCATTGAGATTGAACATAACAGGGATGAACAAAATCCTGACTTTATAAGATATTCTCGATTCACTATCAAGAGGATTTTATCACCATTTGAATGGTATACTGATCATTTACACACTCCAGTATCTTTGTCCATGCCGCACAAGCCACAAACTTATAATTGGCATGACTACAAAGCAGCTTGGTTCAATTTTATGTATCTTAGGCCAAGACACACTTGGTTTGCTAAATACTGTCCAAAAATAATTAAGTCGATTATTCCTAAATGGTTCTACGAATGGTGGAACATTTTTGGAGTAAATCTGCAGATACTACCACAACAATTTCACATCAGGTTCACTGAGTTCCAAAGTACTACAGATATATCTACTCTCCCAGAGTATATCAAATTATGTAAGTTCTTTATTCAGAAAAGAATTTCTTATATTATTTCTTGGAATTTCACCAAGGTAGAAATAGACAAAATACGCTTCTTAGCCAAAGAAGTAATGATTAAAGGGTGGACTCCTAAGCCAACCGGAATCAAGCCCACTATCAACCTAGCAGCAGTCAATCCTGCTAAGCAAAAGGCTTCAAAAGAAGAACTCAAAGCAAAGCTCAAAAGAGCTATGGATAATCTTGAAGATTATACTGAAACTCAGATAATGCAGCTAATCAGTGATGCCGCGTCATCTGGAAGCAGTAACGGGGACATGTGTGATCTCAAAGGAATCGCACAGTCATATGTGGACCCCGATTATGAATAGGATTATGGCTCTTGGAAAAAGCAGAGACCAAAGGTCGGAATTGCTTTATTCAAAGAGACGTCTTACTATTCCTAAAAGGAATCCCATGTGCTTTACTTAAAGTAAGGAACCCCTGTACCGACAATCATAAAAGAATTGGACCCCTCTATTGACAATCCATAAAGAATTGTTTCTTCAATTATTGTAAAGGAGATTCCTTATTCTATAAAAGGAAGACTCTTTCAACATTAGAGGGCATCAGCTATTTTCCCAATACTGAAAACCTCTCTCCCAAATAATTCTCTCTCTAGAAAAGCTTGAAGAAGAAGAAGAGGTCAAGTTACCGTTCAAGAATCAAGCTTCCATTCCTCAAATTGCTTAAGGTCTTTGAACCCCAAGGTATGATAATCTTCATCTATGGAGTCCTTTCCTCCATAGAGTCCCTAAAATTCTCTATTTTACAAGTTAAAATTCTCCATTGAAGTTAGAGTTTTCTTCTATGCCATGGGTTCTTTTCAATGTTGATTTAATTGATTGTTTTATGAACTTTGAAGCATGAATTGAGTTGAATTTCATGAATAAAGATGAATTCCCATGAACCCATGTGATTTCCCTAATTTCAAAATTAGGCTTCATTGATGGGTTGAATTGTGAAGAAGATGAATTTTATGAAGTCTATATGAACCTATGCATGATTTATGTTTCCTAAAACTATGATTTCATGATGAATTATCAATGATCAAAAGATGGCTTTTATGAAAGTATGCATGTTCAATGATGAAAATTATGATGATTTATGAATTGCTTTGATATTGAAGAATGAATGATGTTGTTGTTGAGTTGTGAAAGGGTTCTCACATATTGCTCAAAACCACGAATGTGAAAGGATTTTTCTTACATAAAGGATTCATAACATGAAAGGTTTTCTCAACTAAAGTTGAATCAAAATTTAAGGACCTATTCTAAATGATGTAAGCTTGGACTAGTCCATGGAAGATGAAACGTCAATACTAATGAACTTTAGCTTGGATTGGTAACTCTAGTTGTACCTTTTCATGGATAATAAGATGAATAAGAATTATGACTAAACTCCGTGGGATTTATGCTTAGCACCGAGAGGATATTGAGATGGAAGCTCTCCCGTAGTAAAGACCGAGTTTCTAGTGGAAGCTCTCCCGCAGTAGAGGTCGGGTTTGCAAAAGCAATCTCTTTGTCTCATAAACTATGTGCCACCATAGGATGATTCTCTAGATAGACATTAGCTAGTAGATCCACGTAAGCTAGAAGTTTATGGTCTTACCTTGGCAAGTAGGACACCTCTTTTCGGTGTGGGGTAGACACCGGATTCCATGTTGATAGCTTACATGGTCTTACATGTCGGTTAAGGCTGCTTCCCACAATAATGAACTAAAGTGACTTTTATGCTATTTCTCAAGTAAAGTAAAGATGTTTAGCTTGCATTGATCATGATTTATAACTTATGATTTCTAACCCTTTTCTCATGGTTTAGCTTGATCATTGCATGTTATGAAAATGTCCCATTTTGCATGTTTAAATGATTTTGTGCATGGTTATCATACTTGGTACAATTTTATACTAACGCATACTCTTTCCTACATTTTCTTATAAGTGTAGGATTCGGCTCATCTCCATCTTCTCGTGACTAGTTCGTGATATAAGAGACCTTGAAGAATTGGTGAGTCCTCATATGTTCGAGGACGTAGCCACATTTACTTTTATGTCGTTTTCTTTAAAGACTTGTATGGGTTACGTCCCAACGTTCTTTTCATTCCTATGTTAGATGGCTTTGAGACTACATGTAAACTTCCGCTATTTCCTTAAACTTTTTTGATAATGAATTGTCTTTTGAACTCTTGAATTGCTATTATCTTGTATGATGCATGCTAAGTAGCTTATATGAGGCCTTCGGGGTCTTGTACGCCATGTCACATCTAGGGGGTACTTTTGGACATGACAGTTGCATTCATGTCTGTAGGTCTTAAGCGAAGACTAGATAGATCTGCCAAGTAGTACATCCGCCTATCTAGCTGATTGGTTGACTCCTTTCTTTCGAGGGTTACCAAAGTTCAGAGGTTTGCTTGTTTTGCTATTTTATAGATTTTGAGTTGACCGAGGCGCTGTCCCGTCCAACTGTTATATTAATAGAAGCTTCCAGACTAGTGTGTTGGGTTGTATAGCCATGTTATTAGCCATGTTGGCCTTTCTTTCTGGTTGGTTGATGTGTGGTGGCTGCTTGACATATTGTTTAGTTATGTACATGTTTTCAACTTCTGTATAGAGATCATGGTGGCTTTGAAGGCCCACATAATGTTTATGGTTTCCTAGATACCATTGTGGCCTCGACTAGGGGTGGGCATGGTCAGGTATATACTGAAATACCATACCATATTGAAATTTTTAATACAATGATTTTGATATTATGGTATTTGGTGTGTTATATGGTATATATTTTAATTTTTTTGGTATTCGGTACAATGTTTGGTATTTAGAAATAAAATACCGAAATACCGAATATCATATCGATGTATATAGTTACATAAATAACATATATATATATATATATATATATATATATATATATTATTAGAATACTAACAAATATGTAGCCTAGTATTAGTATAAACAAGTTTTGTTATTTACTTTATTATTTTTAGCTATTGATATTTATTTAATTTTAATATGTTATTTATATAGTTGGTTATTTTAATGGTTATAATAAATATTAGCTCACTAATTATTTTTTGGAATTAAGAAATAAAAATTAACTAACTAATATATTGTAATCTCTACATAACTAAACCCTGCATAACTAATACCTACATAACTAATACATGTATAACTAAACCCTGCATAACTAATATCTATATAACTAATACATGTATAACTAAACCTTGCATAACTAAACCTTGCATAACTAATACATGTATCACTAAACTCTGCATAACTAATATATGTATAACTAATACCTCACATTACTAAAACCTGCATAACTCTATTCAGCTACCAAACGACCCCTAAATGTTTAGAAGTTAAAACTTTGACTACTCTATTTTGATTGAAATTGTCACGTCCCAAGGTACCCCTTAGACTTGACATGGCGTACAAGACCCCGAAAGGCCTCATACAAGCCACTTAGCATGCATACATACAAGATTATAGAGATTTGAGAGTTCAAAAGACAATATCATATCAAAGCTTTTAAGAAAATAGCGGAAGTCTACATCTAATGTCTCAAAGCCAATCTATCATAAGAATGAGAAATAAAGTTTGGGACGTAACCCAATACAATGCCAAATGAAAAAACATAAAAGTAGTAACAACTAGGCTATGTCCTCGAATGGATGAGGACTCACCAAGTCTTCAACAATCCTTCTACTAAGCTCTAACCACGAATAGATAGAGAATCACCAAGCCCTACATTAACAAGTCAATGTAGGCAAGAGTATGCGTTAGTACAATCAAGTACCAAGTATGATAGCAATGCACATAGACATTTTAAAACATGCTAAAACGGGACATTTTCATGACATGCAATGACCAAACTAAAACATGAAGAAAAAGAGTTAGAAAACATAAGTTGTAAATCATAGTCAATGCAAGTTAAACATACTTAAAGAACTTGTGAAATACTTTGAAAGGTAACTTTAATTCATTCTTGTGGGAAGTGAGCCTTAACTGACATAGACCATATGAGTTATAACATGGAATCCGGTGTTCTCCCTACACTGAAAAAGGGTTGCCTTACTTGCCAAGGTAAGACCTTAACTTCTAGCTTACGTGGATCCACTAGCTAATGTCTACTTAAAGACAATCATCCTATGGTGGCACATAGTTGTGGGATAAAGAGATTGCTTTTGGAGACCCGACCTCTACTAACGGGAGAACCTCCATTTAGAAAACTCGGCCTCTACTAATGGGAGAGCTTTCACTAGAAACCCGACCTCTACTAACGGGAGGGCTTCCATCTCAATATCCACTCGGTGCTAAGCATAGTTCCCACGAATTAGTCATAGTTTTAACTTTTCATATCATTAGAAGACATGGGTGGTCTTCTCTTATCTTATCATTACGATAGCTCCTTAAACTTAGATTCAAGTTTTAGCTGAGAAAACCTTTCAACAAGTTATGAATCCTAACATGTGAGAAAAATCCTTTCACATTCATAGATTGAGTAACATGTGAGAAAATCTTTCACAACTCAACAACATCTTCAATTAAGCTTCAATCTTAAAGTAATTCATAAATCATCATAATTTCCATAATTGAACATGCATACTTCATAAAACCCAATTTTCATCATTCATCATTCATCATAGCTTTTGAAATCATAAAAACATGCATGAGTTTACATAAACTTCATAAATTCTATCTTCTTCATAATTCAACCCATCATCAATGCATAAATATCAAAATAAGGGGAATTCATGTGGTTCATGGGATTCATTTTAAAACATATAATTCAACTCAATTCATACTTAGAAAATCATAATTGAAAGTAATTTGATCATAATTGAAGGAACCCACATCATAGAAGAAAACCCTTAAATCAAATTGAGGATTTGATACTTTGAAAATTGAAGGTTTTAGGGATTCCATGGAGGAAAGGTCTCCATGGATGAACACTATCATACCTTAGGGTCTCAATTCCTTAAGCAATTGACGAAGAAAAACTTGATTTCTTGAACCCTAGCTTACCCTCTTCTTCTTCTTCTTCTTCTAACTTCTAGAGAGAGAATATTTGATAGAGAAGAGTTTGGGGAATCTTGTAAAATGATTTGGAAGGGTAGATTTTAGGATTAAAAAGCTTTATATAGTGTTAGGAGAAGTTATAAACCGACCTAGATTAGTAATTAGGCCATTAGGTGAAAAGACCAAATGAGCTCTCTTTAAAACTCCACCAACGACCCACTTACTACACGATCTACGGTTGGTAGGTCAACCTACTGCCCGTAGGTGACCAACCGTAGGTCAGCCTGCTCAGCCCCAAAAATTAAAATAATTTCCTCCTTCCAACCAGTAGCACCAACGACCTCCCCCCCTCTTGACCTACGATTAGTAAGTCAAACGACCATTGGTAAGTCATGTTCACTCCTTAGAGTTTTTTTCAAGCTTCTTCCCTTAGGCAACCTTACCAACAATTCCTACCCCCTTGACCTACTGTTGGTAAGTCCACCAACGATTAGTAGGTCAAGTAGTAGGTCACAAAAGTTTCCAAAAATTGAAAATTTTCCCCCTTTCGAATCCGGGGTGTTACAGAAATGTATTTGAATTGTAATTAATTAACAAAATGAGTTCTTTGTACTTTATTTTGCATATATATATTTTTACATGTGTAATGTGTTAGTATGATACAATTGAAACTTTTTTTAAATTGTCGAAATCATAATACTATATTATACAAGTATATATTAGTTGAAGTTGAGCAAACTATGGTTACCAATTTACTATACCGTAGAATACGAAAACCGAACTTAAATATACCGAACCATACCGAATTAAATTGGTATAGTAATGGTATAATGTTTTAAAAATAAAATACCAAAATTACGATATCGAAACTTTCAAATACCATACCGTACTATATCATGCCCACTCCTAGACTCGATGGCCCAAACATGCATTTGTGTTAGCTGGTTATTGCTTTATATAAACTGTTGGAAGTAGGTATATTTTTTGTAAAGCTATTGGTAGGGGCATTGCTGATCGACCACTTATTTTTAAGCCTAGATATGCTTGTTTGTTTTTCTTGATTGTGTATGGCTACCATGCACCATTAGTTAGTAGTTCAGCAGGTTGGCTCAGTCCTAAGTTTTAGGATCAGTGCCAGCTGTGCCTCTCGAGATTTGGTGATATAGGCCCAGAGGCGATGGGCCCAGAAAAGTTCAAAAGGTGAAGGAGTCGAAATCGGACGAAGCAATCAAGAATTGATGCCATACTCTTAAGGAAGCTGTTTGGTGTCGAAACCTGATTCGAATATTTTCTTGTTAAAAGTATATCAGTGCAGTGGAGTAGAGAAGAATAGTGATGGTGTGGAGACTGAACTCGGGATTCAAAACTCTATTTATTCTGGGGATTTTGTACGGATTGATATCGGTCCTTGTATACTCCATCGTTCACATGAAGTTCATCACACCTCTTCCCATGGACGCTCCTCCTGATCGCTTCTCTGAGGCCAGAGCTATTGAGCATGTCCGCGTCTTATCAAAAGATATCGGAGGTCGCCAGGTAATGACCACTATTCAACTCTCTCAATTCCATACACATTTCTGCTTTATTATCTATGCATCACTTTCAGTTTGCCAATTTTCTCAGTCCTTTGAAAAATAGTGACATGTGTTTTGATAGTTGTGGTTTTTAAAGATTTTTGAGGGTTTTTGTGGGTGTAAGAACAAAAAATTCTTTGGGAACAACCCTCAACCTACAATTTTTGCCTGAAAGAGGTTAAGAAAATCTGATCAAACACCAAATTACGCAAAATTTTGAGGGTATCTTTTTGTGGCATTCCATCCTACTAGTACCTCTGCTTAAGGTTACTTCCCTGCCATATATCCTTTGTTAGTTTCTTGCTTTAGAAATTGAACTACATGCTGTTGATAGTATTGCAAAGATTTGGGTTATCCTTTACTCTCTCTCTTCTTTTAAGATATAATATGTGCAAGTAAAATTTTTTTTTGTACAGGAAGGGCGTCAAGGTCTGAGACTAGCGGCACAATATATTAAGACACAGTTGGAAATGATGAAGGAGCGAGCTCAACCTGGTATTAGGTTGGTCTCATTTGAAAGTTCTTTAACTTGTTAAAGTTTTCTTCAGGTAATTCTTAATCTCAATTGCTGCATTAACAATTAGAGATTCTTCTTCTTGCAGAATAGAGATAGAGGATACCATTGTTAATGGCTCGTTCAACATGTTCTTTTTACGGCATAGCATCTCTCTGGCTTATAGAAATCATACAAATATTATTATGAGGTATACCAGCTTGAACGTGACGTTTGATCATATATTTATACATTTCATCATCCCCAAACACTTCAGTTTTTTTTTTCTTTTTGTTTTTATTGTTTCTCTTTTTTCTTTAAGCATAAAGATAAATCAGTGTTATAACCTGAATTCTATTCCTTATTTCATCAATTAAAGGAATTTCTTTTTGGTGGAGCTCATTTGTAGGAGTCATGGATCTTTTGCCTTTGGAAAATGTTCCTTACACTTTCTTAAATTATGAAAAATCTGAAGAAGTTAAAGACATCTTTTGGGAAGTACCTGACAAATTTTTATTGATGTTTGATTTGTAACCTCATATACCTAAGGGAAGGGTTTTTTAAGTTTTTCATTCCAGTATGCAATACCTTAAGTATGTTTAATGAAACTGAAAGCAACACAATTAATTTCAGAATCTCATCAGTGGATTCAGGAGAAAATGATGCTTCAGTTTTGGTAAATGGTCATTTCGATACTCCACCTGGTTCTCCAGGAGCTGGTGATTGTGGTTCTTGTGTTGGTATGTATATCTTATATTTGATCTGCTTTCCAGCTGATATTGTAGTTGGTTATATCTATCTTGATTGCACTATGACTCAAACAGCATCGATACTCGAGCTAGCAAGACTCTCTGTTGATTCGGGCTGGATTCCACCTAGACCAGTAATATTTCTATTTAATGGAGCTGAAGAACTGTTTATGCTGGTAAGAAGATCCTTATGTGGGACCAACGACAAATTATTTGACTCTGTACTCCCCTGATATTTCTTTTTAAATGGTTAGAGTTTGGATTTTCTCACGTATGTCGCTTGATTTTGGGCTTTAATATGTTCTCTTATTTTTTATTAAGAATAATGGACTTAAAGAATCATGAACTATGCTTGTGTATTAAAGTTCTAGGAAGTAGGTGCCACTTTCCCATTCCCATTTTCCGAGTGCATGTTTCTTAGAAAATTATGTGGTTCGGCAGTATTTCAGCTTCCCTGAAAATTGTAGTCTTCTATCTCTGTCCTCCTTAGTCTAATAATGAAAGACGTGATGACTATACATTGTCAGTAACACATATTTGTTTTCTCAAATAGTTTTCTGAAATATCTGGAATGATTTTTGGTACTCTTCATTTCATACTTTAAAAGCTTACATACTAGTGCGAGATTTTCCTTATATTTATATGGAAAGGGTGCTAAATTATGATGGTTGCATGATGTAGAGGATAGATACTTCTGTCAATTCTGAGTCATTTAGATTGAGAAAGTATCTCTCGCGGGTGATTGATAAAGGGGGTTCTTAAGATTTTCTACTACCCCATCTTTACCTCTAGATAGGTTTTCATACCGCTTGGGGTAGGCCCTCTGGTTATCTTTAATGTCTCATGATCAACAGTTTTAAAAATCAGCAAACAAATAAGGTTCTGCCTCCTTCAATTTTTTAGTTCTTCCTTCTGTTCCTTGATTTCTGCGATTATATATGCATATCTTTTCTGATCAATTGTATACAGTTTACAATCTCGGATTGTAGTTCAATGGTGACACTCAAATGCATTCGCTCCATAGAAATTCATTGTCTTTAATAATGTCTCATGGCTTCATTGATATCTAAAACTTTGTGAATCTCTTCCACGAGCTCAAGGAGTTGTAGTTATCTCAATTGTCATTGTTGGTGTTCAGAATGCTTTATGTAGATCAGTAGAAGATTAAAATCAAGCAAGTTAAAAATAAGAGTTTGCTGATGATTTTCTCAGGGTTCGCACGGTTTCATAACTACGCATAGATGGAATGAGACAATTGGAGCATTTATAGATGTTGAAGCTTCTGGGACTGGAGGCCTTGGTAGGTACCTGCATTCATACAATTGTGCCATGTTTATGCTTTCTGGTGCTATGTTGTAATTGGTACAATGTTATGAACATGACCTTTTTCATTATCATACGAGCTGCCTGCTATTACAAGCCTGTAAATAGGGATACATGTAAAGCATAGGGATAAATGTAAAGCATATTTTTCTTTGTTGGCAAATGCTAAAGTAATTGATAGTCAAGGGAGGGTACACAATGGCTTGAAATCATTTTATGGAGAACATTGTATTCAGTAGTTGTTCTTTATCTTGGATATCTTCTTGTTTAAAAGGTTGATAGAGAAGATACAATGAACAAATAAGATGCCTATTAATTATCATAATGGTAGTTATGAGTATTGAAAACTGCATAATCATAAATTCTCTAGTTAAAGACTGATTAGATTTTATATTTGTTATAAAATTCTTACACTGGTTAAGTGTATGGGTTGTAATTTTCTTATATGGTCTTGGGCAATCATCGCCACTTGAATTAGCTTTTTGTTTTAGGCCCAACTCCAAGATCCATTTTCTCAACGACTCAACTTGATAGCCAAACCCATCTTTGATGTTACTACCCAATGTTGGACCACCCATGTTATATTACTCTAACCTCTAGGTATTAAGCCTTAAGCGTGCAGGTGCTAGAATCGCACATCTGTCAACCATATAGGTTGTAATCTCTTAAGCGATCCTCGCTACTTCTGCTGCCTTTTGAAGTCGAGTTGGTCCAACTTCCAATTTCTCAAAAATATTATATTTATAATCAGGAATATCATCCTACGAACAATGAGTGTGAATTTGACCTTTATGGGGCATCTACCGTCACTATCTCTACTAGGGTGTCATGCTTATGTTATACTTTCCTTTTTAGTCTGTTCAACATAGGATATCACTTTACACATAATAAATTATCAAAGTGAAAACTCTCATGAAATATGTGCCAATGTCCGAAGCCTTTTCGATGTTGTCCTTTCATACACCTTTTTAGGGAAAATTTAAAGAAATTAGAAAGTAGATTACTTCATTATGTCTTCCTATTTCTTTGTAGCAGTTATTAGCAGTAAGGACAACTTATCTATTAATTATGTTCTATTTCTTTGTAGCATTTATTAGTAGTAAGGAGGTTATTCCTCTACTTTCCATTTCAATATTAGTAGGAAGTTATTTCCTTGTTATTAGGTGGGGTTAATCCACCAATATTGTATTTATAGTTTTTTAAATTCAATGAAAAGATAAGAAAATTATATAAGTTTTTGAGTACTTTAACTCAAGATATTGTAGGTTTTCTCTTAACGTAGTACTATAGGGTGTAGGAAGAAGACATCTGATTTCATCTTGCAACGCCCCATAACTAGATCCTAATCAGGGGACCATAACAACTTATTATTAGAGACGAGAGTTGTGGGAGATCTAATCCAGCAGCAATTGACACAATTGTTGACTTTGTTCCAAGAAGAACTCACAACTAATTATGCAAGAAAGGAAACCATAAATGCTCGCTTGGATTCACTCACGAAGGATTTAGAAAGTTTAAAGGCGGATGTTGAAGCGACTGAAAATGGCACTCACAATCGAGGTTGGAAAGGTAAAGCAGTGGCTGTAGGTTCAAGATTAGAAGCTAGTGAAAAATTCCATGATTCCTAAGGGTCTGTTTGGAAAGCCACTTGGTAATTGGAATTGGTGTAATTACTAGGGTAGTAATTACCAGCCTAGTAATTATACAACCTAGTAATTACATTGACCTGTTTGTTTGTCATAGTGTAATTACAAATGTACTGTTTGGTTGCCCAATTACAATTATAAGGTTATATTAAATTGTAAAAATAAAAGTTAGTTATTTAAAATTTATATTAGACGAATAAGGAACTTTACAAATGATATTAAATTAAATATTTAAGATATATATTGTCTTTTGAAAATATGTTAATTAGTAAACATATGTTCTTAAGTAATATTATGAAAAAATAATTGATATATATTTTTCAAATTAGTATATTTCAATTGAATTAATCATAAAAACTAAAAGTACACGATTTCTATGAACATCATGAAATGTATATTTGACAAAAAGATTAATATTATAAATAAAATGTCATAAATTATTAAAATATTTGACAAAAAGATAATCTATCAAGTCTAACTAAAAAATAAATGACTTGCAAGTCAATACTACTTAAACAAATGAAACTGAAAATGTAACATAAGTTCTAAATCCAAAACAAAAAAATTTAACATAATTTCCTTATGTCAAATTTCAACATAACATACGTAAATATGATTTAAAAGAAAAGGAAAATGTAAGTCTATAACCTTACTCAACAATGAATTGGAAAATGTAAGTCTATAACCTTAATCAACAATGAATTCTACTTTAATTTAAAAATTAGAATACTATCAAAATTATGCTAATGAAAATAATAAACATGAGATAAAAAATAGATAATACGAAAAATTGCATGAAATCTATGAAGTAAAGGTTGAGAATGAGAAGGAAATGAAATATAAATAATATAAAATAAAAAATAAATTTTTAGAAACTTTTAGAATAATAAATGTAATTTTTTTTAAAAATAATAGAACTATAAAATAAATTAAAACGAAAAACTAAAAATAGAAATAAAAAAGTAGTAAGCTTGTAATTACACCATGTAATTCCAACTCTGTGAATAGCACTTATGGGGTGTCAACTTGGAGAACAATAAGAAATTTGTGGCCTGATCTAAGTAGAAACATAGTCTACAAGGTGGGAAATGGGACTAAAATCCTATTCTGGAAGGAGAATTGGAATGGAAATGAGGCACTGAGACCTATTTTCCTTATGTACCAATCCGGAAGAAACAGTGGCTGAGGTATGGTCTACTCATGGATGGAATATTGTGTTTAGAAGACATTTAAATGACTGGGAGATCGGGAGAGTGGCTGAGCTATTACATGTTCTGAACGGGATCAATGGGTTATCGGCAGAAAAAGATTCTATCATATGGAAACACTCTACAGATGGAAGCCTTTCTGTTAACAAGCTATATATTAAGGAGGTGATGGAGCATCTAGGTGGTAAGCCTGGCCCCTGGAAGCAGATTTGGAGGAACAAGGTGCCAACCAAGATAAAGTGTTTCTCTTGGTTGGTTGCCAGAAGAGCATGCTCCACACATGAGAAATTGAAAAGGAGGGGTTTCTATATTGCCTCTTGGTGCTCTCTCTGTAATGAGACAGAGTAAACCAACAACCACTTGTTCCTCCATTGCAGAGTGACAACACAATTGTGGAACCTATTTCTGGGACTAACACATACAGAATGAGCATAGAGCTGATCTACTTAGCTGCTGGATTAGCATAGGGGGGAGAAAATCTAAGAAAAAGTGGTGGAGTATAATACCATCATGCATTTGGTGGTCTATTTGGAAAGAAAGAAATAGCAGATGCTATGAAAACAAGGCTAATTCAATAGAGAAAGTCAAATGGAACTACTTGACAACTTTTTATTTTTGGTGTAAAGAGGAAGGGATAGAAGAAGTTGCACAAATTTTGGATTTTATAGGCACTTTGTAATCTATTAGCCTTTTTGTTTTTTCTCTTGTTGGGAACCAATTTTTTGGAGGTCTCCAGCATGTCCTTAATGCTGAGGAATACAACATTATCTTTCTCAAAAAAAAAAAATTACCAGCAATTCACAACCTCTCCCTGAGAATTGGAGAGTGTAATTACTCCCTGCAAATTACACCCAATTACCTGCTGACCAAGTAATTACATGGCCAACCAAACACGTCACATAGTGTAATTACACCCAATTACATCAAATCTAATTACTAGGTTGGCTTTCCAAACAGGCCCTAAATATACAAAGTTGAATTTTCCACGATTTCGTGGCCACAAGGACCTCTTGGGATGGCTGTAAAGGTGCAAGCATTTCTTTTGACACTAGCAAACAGCAGAAGAAGAATATGTTGGACTTGCTTCTTTTCATTTGGTAGGAATTCCACAACTCTGGTTTATTCAACTAGAGAAAGATATGCGTCAATGCTCTTGGGATGAGTTCAAACGTCAATGCAACCTTCGTTTGGACCACCAATTAGAAGTCAAAACTTGGGAGAATTGGCTAAGTTATGCCAAGTTGGATCTAAAGTAGATCACCAAGAAAGGTTTGAGCAATTGTTTTCGCGGGTTGGTACCCTTTCACAAGCGCGAAAAATTGAACACTACATTAGTGGTCTTGCTAATTACATAGCAATTGAGGTAGAGTTGCATAAACCTCTAGATTTGGTTACAACGATGAGTATTTTCCAGCTTCATGAACGCAAGGAACAACCTCTTTGTTCGCAATTGTTGGATGCATGTAGATCAAAGACAACAAATTTCTTACCTCAACAACCCACCAAATTTGAAATGGATAAAAAGAAGGCTTAAGGGACTCTATTTCAACTGTGACAAACTATTCCCTCGGGGCTATCAATGTAAGAAATTATTTCGGATTGATTCCATTGACGAGGAGGAATTTGCTGGAAAGAGGGAAACACTAGTACTTTCCACACTTAATGCTTAAGGACAAGCACAATTTGAAGGAGGGGAGTAATGTTAGCACACCTTTAGTCTACCAACGGTTTACGCATGGAAAGTTTAAAAAAATCAGAAAGTAGATTGCTTCAACTTATTTATTAATTATGTTTTCCTATTTCTTTGTAGCAGTTATTAGCACTAAGGATGACTTATCTATTAATTATGTTTTCCTATTTCCTTGTAGCAATTATTAGCAGTAAGGTGGTTATTCCTCCCCTTTCTCATTTCAGTAGTAGTAGGAAGTTATTTCCTTGTAATTAGCTGAATGGTCAATCCACTAATTTGTATTTAAAGTTATGAAAATTATTCCAGTTTTTGAGTACTTCAACTGTAGAGATTACAGGTTCTTTCTTAACGAACCAACACCATGTGTAGGAAGAAAACATATGAGATATGACTTCATCTTGCATTGTCCATAACTAGATCCATATCAGGGAACCGTAACAAAAACTTTCTTCACTACTGGCAATTAGTCCTTTGAACTAAATGGCGTCATCGAGTCTCACAACTGTTGGTTTGTTATCATCGAGCGAGGCTGTTGTTTCACTAGCTCAATCAAAGTTCGCAATAAGAATCTTTACATAGAAGATGAAGACTGGAGATCTACAAGCACTTTTTAAGGGATGAGAGTTTTAAATACAGAAGAAAAGGAGGGTGTTTGCTTTTAGTGAGGAAGAAGTGCTATCTGCAATCAAGTTTTATGCCCCTGACAAAGTTACCTAGACCAGACGGATTTACAATGGCTTTTTATTGAAAAAATTGGACACCATTAAACTTGAGATCCTTGGTGCTATGAATCATCTCCGTCATAACAGCCATATGGTGAAATTATTCAATGCTGCATTCCTAAAAAGGGGGATTCGTCACATTAAGAGACGATAGACCTATCATCCTTTACTGGAAGCTTCTGTAAATTTACAGCCAAGGTGCTGCTTGAAAGACTCAAAAGGGAAATTTGAAAATTGGTCTCAGAACCACCAAAATACTTTCATCAAGGATAGGCAACTAACTGATGCTGCACTTATAGCCAACGAAGTGCTAGATTGGAAAAGTTGAGAAGCAAGCCTCTTATTCAACCTTGATTTTGGAAAGGTCTTTGACAAGCTAAGTTCTTACCCCCCCCCACCCCCCGACCACCCCTAATTCATCAAGAATCCTAGTTCATGAGGTTTAACCAAGAACGGACAACATTCCTTATTCCAATGATGATTCATCTCTATTTATACCCCAAACAATTGGCTCAACCTCATATTTAAAAATGGGGCAGAAGCGCTACCTTTTGGTTTTGAGTCCTAGGTTGAATCTTGTCAAGAGCTTGGATTTGGATGGCTCCCTACAGATATGGATATGTCAACGTGCTGGAACTTGCTCATAATAAATGTTAAATAATCAAAATCACATCTAGAACAATTACCTTGAGTGTATTAATGAGAGAGGCTCTTCCTTCTCTTTAGAAGCCCAAAATGACCCAAATTTTTTCGGTTGTCTCTCTCCCAGCAATGCCTATATTTATAGGCAGATTTCTCTTGCTGCATTTCTTGCATTGCGAGACAGGCCGTGAGGTCCAGAGCCCTAAGCTCGCTGGGTGTTAGAGTTTACTGCCTATAAGCTAGAAACACTTGTTGTGTTTCTTGCTTTGCGAGTGAGGCCGCAAGCGAACTGGACTGCTTTTATTACTTTTTGGTAAAACGTTCATAACTTTCTTTACAAAGCTCAAACTGACGAACAATTTAAGCCATGGAAACTAGATTCAAAGGGCTACAATTTTCAGTCGAACGCCTTGTCCATATTCTTTATAGTTTTGATATATACCAATTTAAAGTCAGGTCATATATTATCTTGGACATTCTTTCCTACTTACTTTTTTCAACTTTAGTATTTAGCTTCCTTTGGCCACTTTACCACCTCAACTACTTCTAATAACTCCCATCGATATATTCACATATTCTTATGTTGATGCCACTCTTGTGTAGGCCCTGGTTCACCAAAGGATCACCTTGAATATGCCGATAAAATTTTAACTGGCGCTAAGGCCTTCCATAGACGTTAAGTCACTTCCATAAATCATTGTTATCTTAGTCCTGCGTTCCTACCACTCATACCCTCATGTGGATCCCACACACCTCGGGTTTAGTTTTAGCATTCTTTTGGGGTACCACTAAAATTAACAGGGCTTTATAGTGCATTAGATGGATACTACAAGACCACAGTCAACTACTCCACTATTATCAACAGAGGGCTAGTGGGATTTCCCCCCCTATGAGAGGGATCAGACATGGGGGATCTTTTCTCTCCTTTTCCCTTCATCCTTGCCATGGAGGGGGCTTAGCTAATGCGGGAAAAAAAAAAACAAATGTAGTGGCTGGAAGGAAGAAGCTACGCAATGATTCTTTAAAAAATGATAATTTTAGAAGAAAAAGTAAAGTTGGGGACCCTTTTTATAAAAATAAAAGAAATAATGAAGAAGAGTCCAGGCTGGGGACTCTTTCTGAAGAAGCCGATCACGGATTTGGGTTCAAAATTGGCTTCTTTCTGAAGAAGCCGATCACAGGACTAGAAAACTATCAACAGATTATGGGAAGATTTCCTCAGCAAATAGGAATCATATCAGGTTTTGGATAGACAAATGGTCAGGAGCTTACACACAGAAAAACCTTTCCAGATTTGTTTGGAATTTCCAGCCACCCAAATTCATCTATTGCCCAGCATAGAGAAGGTAGTTCCTGGAATCTAAGACTAAGGAGGGACTTATATGATTGGGAAATTGAACACCTCCATGCTTAAACATCTGAAGGACTGCACCATTGATGATCATGCTAGAGACAAATTGAAATGGAGCTACAACAACAATGGACTGGACACAGTCAAGGCTACTTATGCATATATGAGCTCCAACAAGATGATGATTGATATTTTGCCTTGGAAGCTAGTCTGGAAACCAAACTCCCTCCAAACATTTCAAGCTTCACTTGGCCGGTCCTAAAAGGGGGATATCTCAGCCAAGATAACTTCATCAAAAGAGGTTATCAGCTAGTACCAAAATGCCTTGGAAGAATTAACCATCTTTTCCTCCACTGTCCAGTTGCTGTAGACTTTTGACATATGTTCTTAGCTACTTTTGACCTAAAATAGTCTATGCCACTCTCCATCAGAGAAGCTTATACAAGTTAGAGCTCTAGGAAAGTTGAAAATTCCGTCAGGATCATGGTACCTGCCTGCATTTTTGGTGTATCTGGTCTAAAAGAAATATTAGACGTTTTGATGGAATTTCAACTCTAATATGCTCTCTTAAGGCTAGTTGTCTAGTTAAGCTATATAGCTGAGCTAACCTTTTCCCTCTAAATAATTTACATCTCTTTCTGGAATTTGTCAGCTTCTTAGCTTTATAAGTATTTTTGGTTTCTCTTGAGCTGACAGGTCCTCTCTTTTGGAATTTGTCAGCTCCTTAGCTTTATAATTTTTTTTGTATCTGTTAAGCTGACAGATTCTTCTCTTTTGTAATCTCTGCATCCTCTGAATGCTTTTAATGATATCTCACTTCATCAAAAAATATGTTCAAGTTATGATGTTCTACTAATTGGTTCACCATCCATGAGACTGCACATTCTGAATGACATGTTTCCCTGACCAAACTATCTACTCCATGAGGAGAGTTAAGCATTCAATTCTTAAATCTTTCCATCTCTATGCCATTGATATTGTTAAAATTTTTACTCACTGTGCATTGTTGGATTGACAGATTTGGTTTGCCAATCTGGACCTGGGTCCTGGCCTTCATATGTTTATGCTCAATCAGCACTCTATCCTATGGCAAATAGTGCAGCTCAGGTTCACAGAATATTGTCTACTCCTTAAATCAGTTTCTTGATATCTATCTATCAGTTCCTTGCAGTGATGGGTGATTGATATGGTGTTGAAAGTTTCTCTTTTCCAATGTTCTTGTAGGATCTTTTTGGTATAATTCCTGGTGATACAGACTACAGAATGTTTGCCCAAGATTTTGGCGATATTCCTGGCCTGGATATCATCTTCCTCCTTGGGGGTTATTTTTATCATACCGCATCTGATACTGTTGAAAGACTATTGTATGCATCACAATTGCTGTTTTGGTATAGTTCACCAAATTGAAATTTTAAGACCATTACGTCTACTTGGATACTTGCTCTGATACATGAGAATTTTTTCCGACCTAGACCTGGAAGCATCCAAGCACGTGGAGACAATTTATTAAGAATACTCAAAGCCTTCACCAACTCATCTAACCTGCAAAATGCGCATCAAAGGAGATTAAGATCTGCTGTCAATAGATCTGACAATGAACGTCCAATTTTTTTTGATTACTTGTCATGTTTCTTGGTAAGCCAGCACTTCTCAAGATGAAGAGCTTCTCTTTATATGAAGTGGAATTAGATTGTAAATTAACTATGAGTACCTATTGTTCTCCTTCTCATTGCAGGTATACTATTCACGAAAGCAAGCTATGTTTCTTCATAGTTTACCTGTTGTCATCTTTTTTCTTGTGCCACTTCTCCTACGCTTTCCAACTTGGGGACTGACCTGTTGTTTTGCAACCTTTTATGATTTTCTTAAAGGTAGGTAACCTACATACTTCAATTCTCTCTTTGGTTGGAAGAGTGCTCTTAAAAAAATTGTTTCTCTGTTCTGATAGGTTAAAATGGTTAATGGGTGTTATGCAGGAATGTTATGTCAAGCTTTTGCAATTTTGCTAGCAGTTGTTTTTCCAGTTGCCTTTGCTGTCATAAGACTGCTGTTTTCTGGTCAGTCAATGAACTGGTATGCGTTTGCTTATTCTTGAGATTGAATTCTCTGGGTTTATTGGAGAATTATTATTTTTTAATTATGTTTGAGTGTCTGGTAAGAGTTTGTCATGGGTTCAAGCCGCGGAACAGCCTCTCGCAAAAAGGCCAGGTAAGGCTGCATGCAATAGACTAAATGTGGTCCAGTTCTTCCTGGGCCCCACACATAGCGGGAGTTTAGAGCACCAAGCTGTTCTTTTTATGTTTGAATGTCGGTCTTCTACTCCATGACAACAATGTTGTGATACTTAATAAATTGATATCCTGATAATATTGTATTAATGGAAATTTTGGTGCTACCCTGAAAGAAGATTTTTGTGGAAGCTGTGACTATTAGTTCTCTTATGCCCATTTCACTCCTTTAGATCTTCGTATTGAATTGTGAATATCTTAGTTAAGTAGTATATAGGTGGAGCCATGTTTAAGTAACATAAAGATAAATGTCGCATTAAGTGGAATGCCTCAAGTTGCTTCTAATTGCTTTTCCTTAAAATTCTCAGATGTCAAATTACTATTTTTTTTTGCTTCATAAAGGACTTAGGGTGTGCCACATCCTCATCAAGCTGCTTGCACTTTGACACCAATAAGCAGAAGTTTTCACTTGACTTTGAGAAAACTTTTGGTAAATTGTTTTCATGAATAGGTTTTCTACACCATATTTGGCATTCATGATGTTTGTACCTAGTTCACTTGCTGGGATGTTGATTCCAAGAATGCTCTGGAAAAGCTTTCCTCTGACTCAAGATGTTTCTATCCTGAAGTTGTCAAAAGAGGTACAACTTAAATATTGTTAATATTGTTTTGGAAAAGATGTCTGCTTTTCATATGCCTGTTTTCTTGTTCCATCTCTTCCTTTCTTATATCTTATAAATATGTACAAGGTCAAAGATCTATCGTTTTGTTTATTCACGCATTACACTGCAGACTGATTTCTATATATTTTATTTGTTATTCCACTGTACTTTTTGAGAGCCATTAGAGAGTATTTAGATTTCAAATTAGCAATATGAAGGAAGAAGAAAGAAAACTGATATCATCTGCATGTTTTAAGACCTCTTAGATACATTGTCTTGTGAATTTTGATTGGGGTTTAAACGACTGACTGTTTTTAATCATTAGCTATTCAATCTACTTTCTGTCACGACCCAAAATTCGATGATCTGTGATCGGCACCGACAAACCCTCTTGTCGAGCTAACCAACTTTAGTCTCAACTCATTCATTTGTGATTAATGAAACAAACTATATCGGATAATTAGTTCAATTAAAATGGTAAAATAAATAATGCAAGGCTTATTCGAATTTAACCCCGAGTTAGAAATAGGTCTAGGTCCATAATGAGTCAAGAGCATCTAAGATTTTAATCGTAGATAACAATGTCCGAATCAGAAATGAACTGATACAGAAGTCCAAGCTACCACAAAAATAGAGTGGTTGGCTCACCACTGATAACTGCAACATGTGAACTCGACCACAAGGTTCGCTAGAGCTCAGATTATTATCTACAATAAATGCAGTAAAAGAAAAGGAAGAGGGGTGAGTACGGGGAGTACTGAGTAAGTATCCTTAACCGTCCCAATAAGGTTGCGGTGAGAGTCACAATATGAAAATTACTTTTTAAAATAAACCTATACCCACAACTTTGCAAACTGCAAACAACTGATTCATTGAAAAACATATAAGAATATGCACAAAAGTCAAGCATATAACAGTATGTGCAGTAAGAAAGCATATGTCGATATGCACAGATAAAGATCACAACTTATAATAATCAACCGGCATGCCCAGTATCATGCACATTGCCATAGGGTCTACTAAAGCAAATGACTTGTGAGGGAGGGTCTAATGCACATGCAAACCAAGACGTGAATCCACACACTTGCAATTGAATCCCACATATCCAATTTGAACCAAATATGTCTATCAAGATACACAAGAACGTGGTAAGGCAAGTCTATAGGCCACTGCTTCAATCTTCTTCAAGATCTTATGGAAGAAACCTTCAAAGAACGTGGTCACCCTCTAAGAACTTCTAGTCACAACTCCTCTTTGTGGCGTAGAACTTTTGCCTACTCTAAGTCACTCCAAAACTGATCTTGTATTACTTTGACCTTATCCAAGGTCGGTTGAATCAAATTTGGACCTAATAGCTTTGTTTCATCCAGTTCAAACTGCCCAATTGGAGAACCCATACAAAATTCATCGAATGGGAAATTGTCATAAAAAAGGGACGCTTACATAGAGGGTTCTTGGAGTTCTATACCAAATCAAGAAAATTCAAGAGATGTGGGTTTTGTTCTAACCCTAACTCATTCATGAAAGACATTTGCAAACACAGAAACGTAATTCGTGGGGAAGAACAAGGTGTTCCACACGTATAGATAGCATTACATACCTGGAAGAAGACAAGAGCTTGGAGGAAAACTTGAATGACACTTGCTTGAAACCCTAGGCTTAGCTTTTGAGAGACTTCCTATGTCTTGAAGCTTTTGGGAGTGTGAATAAGGGAATAATCATACTAATATGATTATATTGCGTTATAGGAGACTTTGTGCTAGAAGTCCCTGTGACCTTAATTCAAATACACTTCCCAGACTTATGATTGGACCTTTACATCTAAGCACAATCACATGCATTGAGTTCAGGTCTAATTTCATGCGTGGAATGTTCCAAATCATAGTCCAAAGGTTCGAGGTGTTACATATACATGTACTTCTGACAAAGTGAAATACAAGTTCTTCCATTCGATCACACACTGCAATGGCGGTTTTCCTGGCCGCAAAATCTGTCACAGCCACCAGCAGTTTTTCCAAGGGTTTTATGTTCCGAAACACATCCTGAACCTGGAACTTAACTCAAATCATACCAAAAAGTTCTTGTAACATAATATGAACTTGTAAACATGCTTGAAACATAAATTAGAATGCAAATACTCAAAATAAGGAGTTGGGTTGTTACATTTTGTGATGAGTATTAGGAATGGGAATAAGGGAGAGGGGAGAAATAGGCAGTCTAAGTTGGGTATCACCTCTTGATCTTGTCAGTTAATGCTGGAAAAGGACTTTTTTGCCTGTGCCCATTCTGAGGGGGTGGGGAAATTTGAAGTGTCAAGTGCTGCTTTCATCTTTGAATTCTGTTCCATATAATTATATAAATTATCAATTGAGTGACCCAGTTATGCTTCTCCCTGAATTATATATGGATTTTATCGCCAAAATGGTATGTGGAGTGTAAAAGATTTATTCTTTTATTGCAAAGATCATTCCAGTGTTTGAAGTTCTTTCTTCTTTTTCTCTTTGACATTATACAGGAACTAGTTTCTGAAGCTAGATTTTGGGGAGCATTTGGGTTGTATTCGATTTTAACATTGGTGCGTGATTTGTTTTCTATAAGTTAATCTGCATTTTGTATTCTTCTTTTGCAGTAGATTGACTTCGTCACCTCAGTTTTGCCAAACTTGGCGAAGTATGTGTATTCGTATTTGATTAAAAAATAAAATGGCTTCCTGCAAGCAGGCATACCTTGTTGCTGGGCTGAGTGGAGGTTTCTTGACATTTGTAATGTCAGCATTCATGCTTCTTGCTTGGATTTCCTTTCGCCTGTGTATGAAGTCCTTTGTTGTCGGATCATTTAGGTATATCTGTTTCACTGCTAACTACTTTTTGTTTGTATAACTCCAGAAGACTGTATGTTCTCATGTTGATAGTTTATGCTTCTGACGTTCAAACCTGTTGCTCATTAGTTAATTTTAACGTACTCTGTTGATCAAAAGTTGTTTTTGTCAGGTCAACTGCATGTTATGTTATCCCTCTCATTCCGTGTCTAATGTACACGGTGTATTTTGGCGGATTTCTTGTTGCTTTTGTGATTGAAAAAATGGGCATGACAGGCTCACTTCCCCCACCTTTTGGTTAGTATTTCTGACCTGGTTTCTAGAGTAGATATTGACTGCGAATACTTGTCATACATTTGATCCCTCTTATTTCTTGCCTTAATGTATGTGGTGTATTTTGGTGGATTTCTTATTGCTTTTGTGATTGAAAAAATGGGCATGACAGGCTCACTCCCCCCTCCTTTTTGTTAGTGCTTCTGACCTTGTTTCTAGAGTAGATATTGTTGAAGCATACATGCCAAACATTTGATGATTAATTGATAAGTCTGTACACTTTTCTAGAAGATTGCCATTGCCATTGAGGTTATATACGATGACTTCAGCATGCTAGCCCTACGTTCCATGTAGATACATTGGCACACAGATTGATCTACATAATAGTGGCCTTGATTAACATAGCGCAACTAATTAGACAATGAAATGAAAGGTTGAGTTACCGAAACCAAGTCAAAATCTTGCAGTCAAATTGGTATTTTAGATCAAGTTACAACAATTGCAGTTGAGTTCTTTAAGATAAATAGTGCTGATTGTTTATTATTCATGCTGAAATGCTTCATTTATGCACTGAGTCTCGATTAGACTAGCTTTTTTGTTTTTTCATGTCTTGCAATCAAGCTTTAGAAATTCATATCTCTTAGTGGTGACTAAATTAGAGCATGTTATAAACGTTCTTATAATTTTGGAATATGTAGTCTTAGTTAATTTTGCCTTCTTGAAATTTGTTGATTGCCATATTCCAGAATTATTTCCCTCTGGTACCACTAGGGCTGGGCAAATTTTGCCATGTTCCCGAAAAACCAAATATTCAGCACTGAAGCTGAAGCGTTGGTCATCCTGGCGGTGATCTGCGTCTCTGACTCCATTAGAGAAACAAATGGTTTGCAGAGAAGTGGCACAACACTCTTGCCAATTGAGATGAGTGAGGTCTTTGATTGCTTCATTGAGAGAAATGAACCCTTCTGATGATATCTCCTCTTGCAATGTGGAGCGTTGCAGGTCCATCAACTCCAACGTGTTCACCGCGTCAACCAGATACTTCTGTAAATTTGGCACATCTAAAGAAGTAAGAATTCGAGTGGTGGCCATTCCTGTGCACGTGTGGTCCCAGAAAGTCTTCCAAGAAATTGGAGAAGTTTGCGGACTATGAGTCGCAGCGGAGGAAGAAACGGAGCTGAAAAACCACATGAAGTGGGTGAGAATACTGGTGGCCAACGATAGTAGGAGAATTCTGAGGGAGGTATGATAGGACGGAGCGGAATTACCTTTCACTTTTTGATATGGGTGGAGTGTAAACCTAGATTCAAAATATCGCCAGAACTAGGTTGTGAAACTGTTGGGAAGTTTCAAGGATGAAAACCAGTAGAAAGCATTACCCAGGGGATAATTCGAGGTTCAATCTGCAGTTCAGTACTAGAATCCCATCAATTTAGGGGTTCTAGTCAGAGACAACACATGGGTAACAAGCCTTATGACAGCTGGAGGGGAAGATTTAAATGAAAAATGTGACTTCAGACTTGCACATGACTCACTTAAATGTGAGACTGGATTTGCTTTTCGTCCAAGCCCAAGAGAACTGAACCCCAAAATCAATTAAAAGCCCAGATAGAGCTGGACAAGTGATTTTCAACAAAATTCAAGGAGATAGCAGTCCAGAAGTTCTCAGAGACGACAACTTCATTGATGCCATGGCTCTGCAGGTATCTTGGCATGCAACAATAGTCACAAAGAACAGGAACACCTATGTGGCGATGTCGATGATGGCAACAGAGGACCCAAACGGGGGAAATCTTTTGGTGGTAAGAGAGGAAGATGATCTCTCAGAAGCAGAATTGGAGATAGAAGCAGCAGTGAAAGAGAAGAAAGTGGACTTATAGTACAAAGTCCTAATAAGGAACTTGTTAATTGGGAGGTTGAAGCGGAAGCAGTTGTGATCCACCAACAACAAGCAAGCCAAGGGAAAGAGCAAGAAACCTCCACCTGGTAAAACAAAATTTGATTAAGTTGGGTAATTTTGGGGTAGGTTTCCAAGGACATGAAGAGGAGGCCACAAAACTACTACTGCAGATTGATAGCTGCAGACATGCAAGGAGAATGGAGCAGGAGGTTGAAGGGAAAAAGTCAAATATCAAGGGGGCACAAGAATTGAAAAGCCTTGTTTCATTTGATGTAAAATTCAAAAACTCTGGGAGTAGGAACAAGGGGAGGAGGAACACAAGCTCTTCTAAATGATGAAGTTCAAATTGGTTTCATGGAATGTAAGGGGGATAAACAATAGAGAAAAGAGAATATTGGTGAATAGTTTGATAAGGGGATGGAGGGCAGATAATATTTGTCTGCTAGAAACAAAATTAGAAGGGAATATTCTAGAGGTGGCACAACAAATTTGGGGAGGGAGATGGATTAGGCATGCTTCTTTGGATGCAAGTGGAACAAGAGAGGGGATTCTTTTTATGTGGGATGAGAGGGTGTGGAAGGGAGAGATTTTGGAAACATGGATGTATACAATTTCCTGTAAATTTGTATCTCAACTACAAAATTATTGCTGTCATGCCACAGGAATATATGCTCCCAATTGCTACAAGGAAAGGATATTGGTCTGGGAAGAAATAGGAGCAGTGAGGGGTCTGATTGAGGGACCTTCCTCTACAGCTGTGGAACCCAAAGGTGATGAAGAAAATAGGGGATGAATGTGGTCGATGGCTGGAGAATGAAGAAGAAACCGAGCTTAAAAATCATCTTAGGTGGGCAAGGATCAGGGTCAAAGGGCCGAGAGAGAAGACTCCATCGATAATCAAAGCGGCTGACGGAGATCTAATTTTTTCCGTTCTGATATGGTGTGAGGTTCCGGTGACTTATCGGAAAAAGGAACCCGTCGTGCCCAAGAATCAAGGTGAAAACCTAGGTTTCAGACCAGGTCATGGAAAGGACGGGAGACAGAGACTTTGCACAAAAGGAGTTTGGTTACAAAAGGTGATGATATATCGGATATCGATATATACAAGAAAGGGGAAAGTACAACTGTCATGGGTCACATGACTAGGGATGGAGCCTTTTTAAATTGCCAGAAGGTCCAAGGGGGGCCAGTGATAACGCACGTGCTAGAGAGAACGGGGGAAATAGATGTCCATATAGTGGGGAAAAAAATTACTGGGCTTAATAAAGAAAAGCCCAATAATTCAGTCTTAATATAGCCCAATCCTGGGCAATCAGATTTTAGCCCATGTCATCTGGTTACAAATAAAAATATACAGCTCTTTACTGAACCTTTTACGAAAAGCATTTGGTTTACTAAGAAGTCGATCTCTGAGGAAAACAATTTCGTATATTTCGAAGGGGACAAGGAGATCGAGCAATGCATCGGAGGAAAAGGGAAGGAAGGCGACGACGGGGAAAGCAAATCGGTGTTGTTCAGTCAGAGAAACGAAAGCAAGGGGCAATTCTGGCAATTGAGCAACTTGATTCAGAGCAAAAACAGAGGACAGAGGAGGAAGAAGATTTCTCAGATACATTAGCAGTGATGTACTCTGAGGTGGATCTAGTACCTTTACAGATTGATAGCAGTTCACATGAGGAAAGTT
Organism: Solanum appendiculatum; assembly: GCA_018342035.1. Classification (NCBI taxonomy): domain Eukaryota; kingdom Viridiplantae; phylum Streptophyta; class Magnoliopsida; order Solanales; family Solanaceae; genus Solanum; species Solanum appendiculatum. Next base: position 268,830 of record JAGDQO010001545.1, on the reverse strand, counting down.
TAGCAGCAGGTGCAACTGCATGGGTCCAATCAAACATGGTGAAATTTAGTCAGCACTTTGGAGTTGATCTCAAGGGATGGAGAAAGGAAGATTATACTTTGTTGATGAAGCTAGACCAGATGAGAGAAGAGGATAAGAGATTGGGGGAGAGCCAGATGGTCATAAATACAAGCAATATGGTTCCGAAAGAGGTCAGAAACTTATTTTAAGACATGAATTTCAAGGATGGAGAACCAAGGTCCAGCGGGAGAATTCTATCTCTTAGTCATCAATGAGAGTTAAGATTCTTTCTTGGAATGTTAGGGGGTTAAATAAGAGTAGTAAAAGGGAGATTGTCACGAAATTATTAAATCAATGGGGGCCCGATGTCATAGTTTTAGTTGAGACAAAACTCAAGGGATCAGTCGATAACATATTGCAGAGCATATGGAGAAACAGATGGATGGGGGTAATTCAGAAAGAAGCTCAAGGGAGCTGTGGGGGGATACTAGTTCTATGGGACAAAACAGTTTGGAATGGGGAGTTGGTGTTCAATGGAGAGCAATGTAGAACGAGAAGATTTTCAGGAGTAAATGATGACTTCTGTTGGCATCTTAGCGCAATTTGTGCGAATTGTAACAGAGTGGCTAGGAGAGCATTATGGCAGGAACTGTTAGTATTGAAAAACAGTCTCAATGGGCCATGGGTAGTGTGTGGTGATTTCAATATCACCAGATACCCATCGGAGAGAACAAATTGTCACAGACTGAGTTGTGCTATGGAAGAATAAAGGAGGATCCATATCTCTTCTCCCTAGAGCTGGTGGATCCTCCTTTATTTGGAGGATCTTTTACGTGGAGAAGAGGGAGGACCATAGTTGTGCTTCTAGGATAGATAGAATTTTGCATTGTGCGGAGTGGGGGGAAAATTTTACCCACATCAAACAAAGCTGCCTTCCCAAAATAGCATCAGATCACAATCCTATTATTTTGTCCTGTGGAGGTGAAGAGTGGAGGAAATCCTATTTTAAATTTTAGATATGGTGGCTTGAAGTGGAGGGTTTCAATGATAGGGTGAAAGAGTGGTGGGCATCCTTCCTTGTGAATGGCAGGCCAGGCTATATTTTGGCTGAGAAACTAAAAATGCTTAAAGTAAAGCTCAAGGAGTGGAGCAAAGACAATAGAGGGAATTGGAAACAAAAGAAAGAGGACATTTTTAACCAGATTTCAAGATGGGAAACAATCCAAGAACAGAGACCACTCACAGATGATGAGTTGATCCAAAAGACTCACCTGGCAGTGGAATTTGAAGAGGTAGCTAAAAAAGAAGAGATAGCCTGGAAACAGAGATCAAGGATCCAATCTCTAAAACATGGGGACAAAAACAAATTTTTTTCCATAGAATTGCAACTTCTCACAAGAGGTTCAATTCCTTGGAACAATTAGAGGTGGATGGAGCTACCATCAAGGACCTTGCTTTTATTAAAGATGCAATGCAAAAATTTTATGAAGGCCTTTATAAGGAGGCTGAGCAATGGAGGCCTGGTTTGAGACTTCATGATGTATCAAGGATTACTGAGGAAGAACAAATATGGCTTCAGAGGCCTTTTGAGGAAGAAGAAATAATGGAATGCCTTAACCAGTGTGCTATGGAGAAGGCACCAGGTATAGATGGTTTTCTGATGGTATTCTTTGACATTCTGGGGTATTCTGAAGGAAGACATCATTAACACCATTAAGGTTTTCCATTCCAAGCAAACTTTTGAGAAGAGTTTTAATGCAACTTTCATTGCCCTGATTCCTAAGAAACTAGGAGCCTCAGAGTTGAAAGATTTCCGACCAATTAGCTTGGTAGGAGGAGTATACAAAATTATTGCCAGATTGCTGGCAGAAAGGCTGAAAAAGGTTGTAAGTAAATTGATCAACAAGCACCAAATGGCTTTTTATAAAAGAGAGGCAAATCATGGATGCAACACTTATAGCCAGTAAATGCATTGATTCAAGAACGAAAGGAGGAACACCTGGTATAATGTGTAAGTTGGATATACAGAAAGCGTATGATCATGTGAATTGGACATTCCTTTTGAATACTCTCCAACAGATGGGATTTGGTTGTAGATGGGTGAAGTGGATTGAATTTTGTATCAAAACAGTCACGATCTCTGTTCTAGTAAATGGAGAAGCTGTGGGTATTCTTACATCAGAAAGAGGGTTGAGACAGGGTGATCCACTTTCTCCTTTTCTTTTCATTCGGGCAATGGAAGGTTTTGATAGCATGATAAGGATTGCATCACAAAACAAATGGATCACGGGATTCCAAGTTGGAGGAAGAGTGGGAGAGGAGAAGGAAATCTATCATTTGCTATATGCAGATGACTCTCATTTTCTACGAGCCAGTAGCTGAACAAATTAGCTACATTAGAGTGATCCTGTTTGAAGTTGTATCAGGGTTGAGAGTAAATTGGGGGAAAAGCAGTCTGTTTCCTGTTAATCAAAACTTGGCAAATATTTTGGGATGTAGAGTTGATCAAATGCCAACCACTTACTTGGGCATGCCTCTGGGTAGCAATCACAAGGCATTGAAAATCTGGGATGGTATCCTGGGAAAGACTGAAAGGAAATTAACTAGGTGGAAAACTCAGTATTTATCTTTAGGTGGAGGACTGATCTTAATAAATTATGTTTTAGATTCCTTACCCACCTATGTGATGTCTTTATTTCTAATCCCAGCAAAAGTTGTGGAAAAGTTGGACAGGCTAAGGAGGAACTTTCTGTGGCATGGAAATAAAGAAGGGAAAGGTTAATGTTGAGTAAACTGGAAGACTGTGCTTCTCAGTAAAGAAAGAGATGGTCTGGGAATCATAAATCTGAAGTTGCAAAATGAGAGTTTACTGATGAAGTGGTTGTGGAGATACACTAGTGAGGAAGGAGCTCTATGGAAGGAGGTCATAGTAGCGAAGTAAGGTGAATTAAACCCCCGGTGTACAGAAAATGTTACTGAACCTTATGGTGTGGGTGTGTGGAGAACAATCAGAAATCTTTGGCCACAGATGGAAGCATATTTATATCTCAAAGTGGGGAATGGAAACAAAACAAAATTTTGGAAGAATGGATGGATTAATCAAACCTCTCTCAAGGATCTTTTCCCTGATTTGTTCCTCATTTGTGAGAATCCTGAAGATAGAGTGTGTGATTGCTGGACAGAGCAGGGATGAAACATATCATTTAGGAGAATGCTTAATGATTGGGAAATAGAGAGGATGGCAGCTCTGCTGGGAACATTAGGTGGAACTTCCATTATCCCAACAGCTACCAACAGGGTCTTGTGGAAACTCAGCAGGGATGGGGCTTTGTCAGTCAAAAGTGCATATAAGAGCGGACTACATGAGATGACTGGGGAACACAATATCCTTGGAGGTACTTCTGGAAGAGTGTCATGCCCGCCAAAGTGAAAGGTTTTACTTGGTTAGTGATTAGGAGAGCTTGTCTAACTCAAGAAGTCTTACAAAAGAAAGGTAGACAACTAGTTCCCAGGTGTTTTCTTTGCAACATAATGGGGGAAACCAATAAGCATCTATTTTTACGCTGCAAGTTCACCACTCAGCTATGGAACCTTTTCCTCAATATTACAAGCACTAGCTGGACAATGCCAGAGCACACATCAGATCTTTTGAGTTGCTGGATTAGGAGGGGAGGAAGTAAAAGTTAAAAGAGATGGTGGAGATTAATACCATCATGCATATGGTGGTCAATATGGAAGGAAAGAAATGGGAGATTGTTTAAAGATACGTCCAATTCCATACATAAAGTAAAATGGAATTGTATTGAATCTTTACTTCTTTGGTGTAAACTACTTTGTATAGAAGATGTAGATCAGATTGTAGATTTGATAGGAACCTTGTAATTGCTCTCTTTTGGAGGTGGCCAGCATACCCTTAATGCTGATGAATACAACTTACCAATTTTAAAAAAAAAAACAAATATGCATGGAATAGAAAGATTCCAACCTCCCGAGAAAAGAATTACAAATAATGAAGAAACTAGTAGATTCTGATATGAAGCAATGCAAAATAAAGTAATAAACCGAAGTATGTTCTTGACATTCTTGAGCAAATAGGGATGACAACTTATAGGCCTGTTGATACTCCCATTGATCAGAATGTCAAGCTTCATTAGTTTGAATCGTCCTACGAGGTGCGTATGTAGTTTAAAGTGTGGAAAGGCGATGTGGATGTAAAGGCTAAGTGTTCACACCCCTTTTGTTATGGCTATGGCTCTTTTAACATTCGAGGACACACATTATTTGAAGTGGGAGGGAATGTAAATATCCCATTTCTGTAGGGCTATTTTCATCCTTTGGAAAAAAATAAAATAATAATAATGGGATAATAAGGGCTGAAGCCCGAAATTTACGAATGAAAACAAGAACAAAAGAGTTACTCCCTTTGTCTCATTTTATGTGTCATTCATTCTTTTTTAGTCTGTCTCAAAAAGAATGTCATCTTACTATAATTGGAAACAATTTATCTTTAAAATTTCTGTTTTACCCTTAATGAAATGATACAACCACACAAATATATAAAAGATTGTTTAGACCATAAATTTCAAAAGTCTTCCTTTTTTTCTTAAATACCGTACCAAGTCAAACGCTGCCACATAAAATAGATGGATGGAGTAGTATTTAGGCTGATGTAGCTGCACCTACATCATTAGAAGCTATTATAAATTAGAAGCAAGTGTATGTCTTCTTGTAAAACTACCAAAAAAGTGATTCCAAAGGGATGTGGGTAGGGGAGAACTGACATTGATTCCTTGTCTATACAATTTGTGAGAAATAAATAACACGAAAAAGAATATTGAAAGAAAACTTTGCTCATCATTACCTCAAGGTTTTGGTGTTTAAATAGTGATGTACACCTCTAAAATAGGAAAGAAAAAAAAAAACAAAAGAATCTCTCTAACTATTTCTAATGATTCTACAATTATAAAACACTATATTCTTAACACTCTCCCTCAAGTTGGCACATACAAATAGTATGTACCAAGCGTGCTACATATGTAATTGATATGGGATTATTAAGAGACTTGCTAAACATATCGTCAAGTTGATTATTAGACTTGATGAACTTTGAGACAATGTTTTCGTTGAGTATCTTTTCACTGAAAAATTCTATTCTTTTGTGTTTATTCCATTCCTGAAATACCGAATTTGATGCAATACAGAGTGGTGCTTGAATATCACACATAAGTTCCATGTGACCGGTTTCTCCAAACTTCAATTCTTTGAGTAGTTGCTAGATCCATGTTAGTTCGCAAATTGCCACTGTCATGGTTTGATATTCTGCTTCCGCCGTAGACCTAGCAATCACATTTTGCTTCTTTAACTTTATCAAAACACCAAGGTACCTCCAACTAAAACACAATATCCAGAGGTAGAGCATCTATCTGAAGGTGACTATGCCCAATCTGCATCCGTATAGCCAACAATGTGCTTATGTCCTGTATCCTCAAAGAGCAAACCTTTCCCTGGAGCATATTTTATATAACTAAGGTTACGGACTAACACATCCCAATAGGTATCAAATTGAGAGTTCAGAAATTGACTTACAATGCTTTTTGAAAAGAAATATCAAGTAGAGTCAATGTGAGATAATTCAACTTACCATCCAATCATCTAGACATTCCGGGGTCACTTGTTGGCTCCCCTTGAGCTGGTAGGCGTCTTGTGTCCTAGGCATGATGGATATCTCAAGCATCCTACTTTTAAAATGATCCAGTGAGGTCCCTACACGACACCAGTATACGTGCATGCGACCGCGTGTAAAAAGGATTCACCCTTTGCGATCGTGGCCCTGAGCCTACCTACCGCAATGCTATGCATCAACAAGAAGAAAACAATAATGTAGTTTTCTTGTCCAAAACTTACCCGAACTCTTTGAGTCCCAACCCAACCCAACCTAACAAGTCCCAATACACTATATGAACCTTTGGGAAGTCTCAAACTAAGGAACGAGATGCAAATACTTAAAACGTAGGGTTGTTATATTACATTTTCTTTAGGTGAAGACCTTGATATGTGATAAAATTGCTCTTGCATTTCAGCATTTATGTATTAACAATATAATAAGTAGGTATCTTGTTTTCTTTGTAGGGTACTTCATTCCTGATGTTATAGTGGCAGCAATTATTGGACTGGTGACTAGTTGGTCTGTTGGACCTATTTTGCCTGTTGTGAGCCACTGGTTAGCCAGGTCATCTATACAGCATTTTTTGCTACACAGCAGCATTCTCGCTTTGGCTCTTTCATCACAATTCTTTCCGTACAGTGCTGATGCACCTAAAAGAGTTATATTCCAGCAAACTATCCGAAATGCAGGTATCAAAGAAGTATCAATTCATTTGCCTTGATATAAAGGAATAAAAATAAGGAAAAAGAAAGGTAAGAGATTAAAAAAGTAAATTCTTACTTACAATTCAATTCAAGTGTATCTTTCAGTTTTTGGTTGTTTCTTAGACGCTATGGATCCCCTTTTAACCTATAGCTCTCTCCTTTCTGGAGTTACTGAACTAAACGGGCAGAAGATGTCAAGATATGCCCCATCATATCATGTCGTCCTTAATTTATATGACTTCATATTTGGTTCCATGAAGGGGAAAAAGCTCATTGGCTTATGTCTCTCGGGTATAATAGTGATCATCTATCACAATTGTCTGATTTGATTGGAACAGAATAAGATACAGTTTCTGCTTTTAGATTTTTTTTATATTTTGGAGGGTTTAAAAAGCTGCCTGGAAGGTGCAACCCCCTCTTTTACTTCCCTTCATCCCTCCTTCCCTTCCTTTATTAGTTCCAACCAAATATTGTGCAAGGATGGAATCCAATAGTACAAGTATGCAACTTAATTTTTGGGGTTTCTGTGGCTTGCATGCCCTTCCAGATAAATTCTGTTGTTTCTTACTAATACATTAATACTGACTTTACAGGAGCCAGTAAAATTATGGAAACTACCTATGATTTTGCTGTTGTTGACTCCAACCCTCTGCCTTTCGTTTTCAAACATTCCCCTGAAGTGGCCAACACACTGCACATTAATACAGAATTATCGTTTGATGCTGTCAAGGAGTCTCATCAAGAGGATTGGATGGTAGTTACTTTGAAGCTTTCACCATGACTAGCCAATGATATTTTCATATGATATTTGTGTGCTTTTTCCTAAAGAAGGAACAGGACACAGGCCTGTCGTCTTTTACAAAGGTCTTGAAGTGGTTAAATGTTGTCCTATATATTTTACAGCTTGTATCCAGTCCTTGCTTCCCTTTAGTAGTAACATGCTTAGGCTGCATAATTTCTGTTTGTGCAGTTTTTGCAGCGCTTCCTTATTTCAGTATTAAAAAAAAAAGAGAGAGTTGGAGAAGGCGGAACTGCTCTCATCCTGAATCCTCTACCTGGTGGTTTTGAGATCTTGTTTACTAAGAGCTATTATCATATGATGTGTGCCTTTTTATGAAAGATGTTCTTGGATATGATGGAGGAGTAAACTGGGTTACAGCAGAGTATCGTGCAACTTTTCCTAAAGATTTGCTGTTGTATTGATAGGGGCACTCTGATATAATAGTAGTTTTGGTCCTACTGGAAATTCAAATAATATTTTTTGCTTCATGAGATTGTCATGGAATGTAACACAATCTTCTCCTTTTTGCAGGGGATCTTTCCAATATCTTCGCTGTTTTCAAGATGCATGAAGTTTCCTGCAAAAAGATCGGATGTCTCGGCTGAATACATTCATTTCCCACATCTAACGACTAACAAGCCACAAGAGAGTTTGAGTGGGGGTTCCCGTAGGATCTACTTGGAGTTCTCCCTCGGGTAATTTGGATAAGTACAATAACTGTCTTTACTTCATATGACAATTTCCAAAGTGAATCTTATAGATGAGTTCAGGAGTCCTCAGTCCTAGGTTAAAAAGAATGTATTTTTTAAAGTGTAAATTATGAAATATGGCCCAAGTAAAAGGGATCCACACTCATTTAAAATGTTTAAATAAGTGGAGATCCATTTTCTTAGAGGTTACCAACTTTTTATGTGATGTCACTTTATGTTATCTCATGGTGTGCTGAATGTTCTTCATGTTCTGATGTATATATAAATGATGTGCTGGATGTATCAAAGTTTTTTAGTGGTCAGATTTAAGAAAGATCCTCTGAAATATGCAGTTCATGGCATGATGATATTTGCTATTTGATGCTAGATATGGTTGTTGCCCATCATTTTGATAATATTAAAGTTTAGTAGAGTATAGCCCTATGGAGTCATAGAACTAAAATTTTACCTTGTTTTGGACTCTGCAAATATTGTTGCCCACACAATATTTTCTATCTTTTTTGCTTGGAATTGACACAAAATAGAGCAGAACTATGTAAACGATGAATTTTTAAGTTAACCTTACTTCAATGTGGCATTTTCATAAGTTGATCTCAAGAATACCAGTTTCAAAAATAAAAAGATTAAACAAACTCTTCAGAATGAGTTCATGGGTCCATGGTCCCTAGTTATGAATAGAATATATTTATAATGTATCAAAGGCGAACATGGCTCTCACCTCTGAGGACCTAGACACTTATTTAGCCTGTTTAAGTTTAGTGAATACAGGTTCCCATTATCTGTAATGAAACTTATGTGATATTATGGTGCCCCGAATGATCAAATCATGTTCTGATGTTGATTATTCGCAAGCTGTATCAGATTTTAGTAATCTGATTACAGAAAATTCCCTCTGAAATGTGCAGTTCATGCCAAGACGATGCTGTTATTTATTGCTGGATATGATTCTCACCATTTTGTCTGCATTTTAAGGTTTAATAGATAGCATTGTAGAACCACAAAAATTGTTTTTGATTTTACCTTGTTTTGAACTCTGGAAATATTGTGAGCAGACGATTTCAATCTTCACTGCTTGAAATTTATGCCAAAATGGATCGGACTATAAACATGATGAAGTTCAAATTAATTTTTCGTAATTCAGATATGATAAGGTTTCCTATATGATTGAGTTATAGGTAACTTCTCTGTCCCTTTAAATCAAAGCTGCTTCATAGTTCTCTCTTGTCTCCTTTCAGTTCCTTGAAGGAAGTGTGGGTTGCAGTTCTTAATATTACTGGTTCGCTATCCAGCTGGTCATTTGCAGATAACGTTCTTCCAGGTAGTCTATATTTTCATAGCTTTGACTTTGGGCCTTTTCCTACTGCAGCATTGTTAATATTCCTAGACTTGTTATACAGTTCCTGAGAAGACTGGAAATGGTCCGCCATCATATATATGTAGATTAAGTGGTGCAGGCGATAAAAAGTGGACCTTTTGGTTGGAGGTATGACATGAAGCCAGATGCTCTATTTAAATTAATTGGATGAACTTTTGCAGAATATGTATGCTCGTGCATTTAATCTGCCCACGTGAACTAAATGTTACTGTAAAAATTTAGTCGACTGTTGACTACACTTTGGTGGCTAGTTTTGATATCTTGCCCAGACGAGCAATTGATCAGGACTTCCAAAGAATTCAACATTGCCTCAAGCTATTTTGTAGAATTTAAAATAAACTTAAGGTTCATCATATTTGTGTTGATAATTCCATGTGATAGGGGGTAGGCATCGAGGGTTTCTGATGCTAAATCGATGTTCTTTTGTCACCGGAATTATAAAGGTTGACACTACTAGCGCTTTGTCCAAGCCAACATTAAAATTCTGATACATACTGATAAGGATGACAATTGGGGATGAAACCAATTGAAATAAAATGCGAAATTAACAACACAAAAAAGTAAGATAGATGAGAAATAAGAGATGAGAAGAGAAGAGAAGAAAGAAATGCTAATTGAATAAACAATCAACCAAGGAAGAAGAGAAACTTGAATTCGAAAAGAAACAACTCAAATTGGAAACCACAAATGAGCAATTTCAAGTGAAATCAAGGTTAAGAAGTCCTAAATCAATAATGGGAATCAACCCATCACTAATCTAGATTTAGCTACATTAAACTACACTAAACTAAAGGGATTCCACCCTTAAACTACACTCTTGAAAGAGTTTCTTCATTCAACATTCAAAATCTTTATAATCTAAGTCTTCCAAAATCAAAAAGACTAATATTTATACTAATAAAATAAAAAAGGCATTTTCTTTACAATTTTACCCTTAATGAGATAAGGGTCTTGTTTGGTTGCCTTCTTTTGTCAATTCTTGAATTTATGAGATGACCATTTACACAAATGACCTCTTTCTTCTTTCTCTTCACTTTGATGGACCTTCCACACATTGTATGTCTTTACTTTGTGTCCATCATGCTCTTCTAAAGCTCTCATGTGATCCATGCAATATGTGTCGTTATCATGCTCTCCTTCTTGAGAAGGATTCGTCCTCGAATCCAAACCTTGCAAAACCATGAAAAGGACAAACAACAAACATATCCTCATAGCCATGATGGTTAGTACAATGGTTAACATAAAAAGCATTACACCAAGGAGACTCAATCTCAATGAACGACCAAGTATCCTCTATTATCATGACTATTAAGACCATAGATGGAGAACAATGAAATTGGTTATTCCTCACATCAAAAGGATAATACCACCCAAATGATGGCACTACTACAAGCTCCAATACCCCCAAACATTCATCGGGGTCAAAATGATAATAGGTCCATATAATCGGGTCATACAAACATGGATAGACCTCAATGAAACCCCGACCCACATGCAATGCACATCTAAGACAAGTATGAGACTCATAATATGCAAAGAGAGAGTAGAGAAAGGTGTCATGCACATCAGGGTCATCTAAGGTGTTCCTATATGTATGATCACAATTAGGTTCACAGATCCTAGCACTCATTACATCACAAGATGGAACACACACAGATAACATGACAAATTTAAGATAAACTTCACCTTCTCTTGACAAATAACTCCTACCCCCATAAGATGCACAATCAACGAGATCATACACAAAGAGATAGTAAGGAAAGGGGGTTAGAAAACTACCCTTCCCCATACATAACGTAGGCCCCTCAAGTGGATTATAAACCCTCAAGAAGAACTTTCCATCATAGGGAAAGGTGCCAGCAAAATCCTCCAAATTGTGCTTGTCATCTTGACCAAGCATCACTAAGCAAGTGTCACAATTGAACTCATTACCGGGGTGAAATGGAAAGGAAATCCATGAACATGGATCAAGCACACTCTTTTTTGCCCAATTGGCACCCTTATCTTCCAATATCATACTCCATTCAAATGCATGAGCATCGTCATATGCAAACAAGTAATAGAGAAAGGTGCTACATAAATGAACTTCATCCAAGGTGTACCCAAATATAGAGTCACACTTTGATCCACAAGCATCAAGGTCTTGCTCAAGAATGGGGTCACACAAGAATGAAGGGCTCTTTGGAGAACACACCCTCTTCCTTTTGACCACTAATCCCTCTAATAGATGTACTATCATCTTCCAAGATGAGAGTTTCATCTTCAGAAAATGTGTCATAATACCATAGTGGATTCTCAATCACTTGGTAGCCTTCAAGAGAGACTACACTTCTATCATGCCAAGAAACCCCACTATGCATTTCACCATCATTAGTCATGTCAACATCAAACAAGGGATTATTACACACAAGTTGATCAACACCAATATAACTTGATAATGAACTATCATTTGAAGTACGTGTATCAACACTAGGTGGACACAAATTGACTTTACTAGAAAAATCAATTTGGTGATCAACTAGTGTGTCCACATTCTCAACATGTACATTATCAAAACATGGCAAAGAACTACATGACAATGTAATATCACTCAAGCCACAAGTGTCAACACTAGGTGGACACAAATTGATCTTACAAGAAGAATCTATTCGGTCATCAATAGGATCAACTAGTGTTTGAACACTCTCAACAAATGCATTATCACTATGTGACAAAGAATCATTAAGCTCACACAAAATAAAGCTGTCACTTATACTCAATTGGCTACTAGCCAAACAATGAATTACCAAGCTTAAGGAATTGCTAGAATTAGCATTGTTACCTTGTAGCTCATAACATGAAGTGTCTTCACCTTGGTTTTCAACATTGGAGCACATTTGCTCCTTGCGGAAGCTCTCAAGAATATCATGATTCTTCACATTTTGAGGTGCCTCACTAGGGTTGCTTCCAAGGATACCTGCACAAGTTTTCAAACAACTAGAGAAAGAAAAGTTACATGAGTTAGGAGAAGAATGTGACAACCCTCTCACATCACTCCACCCAACCTCTCCTTTTTCCACTCTAGAGTTGTCACTTTTCACACCCTTACTCCTCTCAATCTTTTGTCTCTCAATTTTATGGGAGTTAGGACAAGTGCCAAGGATTCCTTGTGAAGGGTTAGAAGATCCTTTCAAGTTTAACTTCCATTTTGGTGCACAAGGAGTGGGTGTTTTGACTTCAATGTTCAACTCCTTAGTGTCATCCTTATAAGTAGTATCTTGTTTTGCTTCCAAAGGTAATTCCTTAGGTTTATCTTCATGATGAATAACTTGCTTCTTTTGTACCATAGACTTGAACTTTTCAAACATCCGCAAGAAATCATCAAAATCTTCCCTCAATGTGGTAAAGGATTCTCTTAACTCTACGACTTCATGGCTTAGTGTTCCTCCCACTCTACCTCCAACCTCATCACTATATGGAGAACAAGAAACATTGGAACTAGGATGAGAAGAATAAGTTATCATGTTTCGAGAAGTATGGAATGTACTTCTTCTATGGTCCACACGACGACTTTGAAATGGTCTGGCTCAAATATCTATGCCTTCTTTCTTAGAATAGGAAGTAGCACAAGACGAGGAAGGAAATTCAACCTCACAACTTCAATTTCTATCTAGATTCCGCTCAAAGGATTCATAAGACCACTATGTTGTTCATTATTCCATGGACCATCATAGCTCTCAGAGGAATCACCATCATACTCAAGAGCCCATTACCATGCTCATAAGGACCATTATAGCCCTTACAAAACTCATTTTCACCATGCTCGTAGCTCATATTGCTACAAGTGTATTCACCAATGTCATCTCCAAAATATTCAGAAGTTACGGATGTCATTCTTCCTTGTAATCACCTTTGGTACCTACAAAACATTGCAAACAAGGTTAGTGACAAAATTTCTCACACCTCTCGCGTTTGATCTCACACTTACCTTCCTAAAGTGTCTTCCCAAAGTTGATAGAGACCTCCCTTTGCACAATCAATTCACAAGATCACTAATTCTTTGTGGTGGAGTGGATTCGTGTGACTCTTGAAAGAAGAATGAACCAAAAAAAAACTGACGGACTTGAATCAAGAAGGTTATCAATGAATTAAGATGAGAAAAGTAGAAGAAAGAAGCACGAAAAGATTCGGACTGAAAACAAACTAAGTAACAAAAGCAGAAGAATTACTTGTTACTTAATTTGAAGGATCAAAGAAATGATTTGATGATTTAAAATTAGTTAACAAGTAATTAAAGATGTTAATTAATTGTTAAATAGTTGAGAAATCAAAGGAAAAAGTGTTTCGAAAAAAAAAATCACGATGTTTGGACACTTAGAAAAATGTTTAGGTCCAAAAAACTTCTCATACTTGGAATATTTTTGGCCTCTTAAGCCAAAAATATGCACACTGGAGTCTCTGAAGTTGGGCTCCACATATTGTGTGTCCTTACTTTGTGTCCATCATGCTCCTCTAAAGCTTTCATGTGATCCATGCTATTTGTGTCGTCTAGATTTAGCTACACTATACTACACTAAACTAAAGGGATTCCACCCTTAAACTACACTCTTGAAAGAATTTCTTCATTCAACATTCAAAATCTTTATAATCTAAGTTTTCCAAAATGAAAAAGATTACTATTTATATTAATAAAATGAAGAAGATATTTTCTTTACAATTTTACCCTTAATGAGATAAGGATCTTGTGTGGTTGCCTTCTGTTGTGAATTCTTGAATTTATGAGTGACCATTTACACAAATGGCCTCTTTCTTCTTTCTCTTCAGTTTGATGGACTTTCCACACATTGTATGTCCTTACTTTGTGTCCATCATGCTCCTCTTAAGCTTTCATGTGATCCATGCTATCTCTGTAGTTATCACATACTCCTCTATCACCCACCTATCAACTAAATGATTCCTCTATCTTAGTTGTTACACTTGCTGGACTTCCATTTGATCTAAACTTAGTGTGAGATCAAATTTTGGCTAGCTCGACTGTTCTTGTTATAGATGACCTGCTCGCTCGATTGTTATGACTAGCTGCACCACCTATGTCGGAATCATCCGGTATCGCCTATAGATTCTTCTGTCCTAGCATTTTAGACTGGAAATCAATATGGAGGCTGGTATGGGAAACAATGACCAAGATGTGGCTATTGTAACAAATTGGGTCATACACATGATGTGTGCTACTCTCTACATGGTAAACCAAAGAATGCTCATGTTGCTCAAACTGAATCCACTAGTAATCCTACCCATCAATTGTTTTGTTTGTCTGAAGTAGAATACAATGACTTTTTTCGGTATCAGGCGAGTAAGCAGACATCTTCATCAATAACTTTCGTTGCCCAAGTTGGTAATCATATTAATCTTGTTGCTTGTATCTTATCGTCCACCACACTTGGCCCTTGGGTCATGGACTTAGGCGTTTCTGACCACATTTCTGGTAACAAATCTTTATTGTCTAATATTACATACTCTCAATCCCTTCCCACTGTTACATTACCTAATGGTTCTCAGACCATGGCTGCCAGAGTCGGTCAAGCCAATCCTTTACCTTGACTCTAAATAATGTTCTTTTTATCCCTGGTTGTCCCTTTAGTCTCATATGAATAAGTTGCTTGGCTAAGGCTTTAAATTCTTTCGTTTTATTTTTAGTGACTTCTTTTTTATACATGACCTTTGTGAGAAATAAAGGAGAAAAATATTATTGAAATTGTGTGTCTACATAGAGACCCAATTTATAGATACTATATTAAATTATTTTTCCAAATAGGATTCCTTTTCCTATTCTAATTTCTATTCTTATTCTAAATAGGATTGTAACACTTATTCATGTTTTGACACTCCCCCTCAAGCTGGTGCATACAAATTGTAGGTACCTAGCTTGTTACAGATGTAATTAATGCGAGAACCGACGAGGGACTTGGTGAAGATATCTGTAAGCTGATCATTTGACTTCACAAATTTTGTAACAATATCTCCTGAAAGTATCTTTATTCTAACAAAGTGACAGTCAATCTCAATGTGCTTAGTCCTTTCATGAAACACGAGATTTGATGCAATATGAAGGGCTGCTTGATTATCACACAAGTTCCATTTGACCGATTTCGCCAAATATTAGCTCTCAATTGAGGAGTTCCCATCGCAAAAGTGGAGATCCACTGGATGGACCCTTTTGCAATTGCTACCTTAGCCGTCGCAATTGCAGACAATCAACCATTGATTAACTGTCACAATTGCAGAGGTCTAGCCTAGAGCCTCACTATGCAAAGGCGAGCCTTTGGCTGCAAATGTGATGCACACATCAATATCAGTTGTTGTGCAACAACTGCATTCTTGTCTGTAATTCATCCGAACTCCTCGAGTCTCAAATTCGAGTATGCCAACCTGTCCAAACACGTGATATATATATATATACCTAAGCGAAGCTTCAAATAACACAACAGCACACAAACTCAAAAAGAGGGGTTAGGTTTTTGATTTTTCTTTTAAGCATTCCAAATTAAGATTGCTTTTCCAAAAAATTCCCGAGCCATTGGGGTTCTTAACCCAAACTATCCGGCTGGGTCCAAAAAGGTAAAACCAAGCTATCTAGAATATTAAAGCATGAACCCTTCGGGGTGACCCAATGGTTTGGGCTTGAAACTTCCATTTTGGAGTTCTCAAGTTCGAAACCCCTTGCCAGCGAAAGCAAGGGGTTCGCCTTCTGGGTCGAGCTCGTTGCGCCGGGCTTGCGTAGTGCAGGTTACCTCTTCTGTGTGGTTAGCTTAGGAGCAGGGGTTTTGCCTCGTGTGCACCCAAAGGATAGCGGCTGTGGGTTTCCCTTGTCATCAAACAAATAAAAAGAATATTAAAGCATGAAATAAAACACTATTGCTCAAAACGGGGGTTTAAATTGTTACTTTCAGGCTGCACTTGCCTAGATCAGCCACTCTTGCGACAAGAGTGCATCGTGGGGCAGCCCTGGAGGCTGACCCCTCTCTCTCTCACTTCCATTTGACATCTTTTAGATATTTTGACACAATAACCTTTTTCCAACATATCCCAAACACTTCAATTACCCTATGTTGCTTCCTCAACGACTTGAGGATTCTTTAAATACGTCCGTATGCTTATAAGGTTTTATCGTAATTTATGTTTAAAAATTTATGGGCTTTACATTGATTACATCATGTGTATGTTGCTTTCCTTATCATGCAGGCAAACAGTTCTGAGGCCATTAAGGTTGATGTGGCTGTAGTGGACCAGTATTTGACAGAGTCTGCTGCTAAATTGAAAGCCCTTTTTCCAGATTGGATCGATGTGACTGCATTCTCTAGTTTTATGTCCACCTATATTTTTTGAGTTGTTCAAAGGGCATATTATATTTGGTGTGTGGCATGAGTGCGTGTGTTATGGTAGTTATGTCATACTTTAGCAGAGCCTCATTTATTACTTTTCTAATTTACTTTGTTAATTCTATATTACCCAAAATATGGTTTGTGTAGACCTTTTAAATTACTAGGTTTTTCTTTTAATAATAATAAAACTTATTGGCAATGTGTTGGAGTCAATTCCTCAAATGGTGACTCAGCTTGTAGAAATATCTTAGTAAAGTAAATTTTGAGTTTTTTTTTGGACAATATGCTCATCAAGCTATGCATATATTTCCAACAAGGTGAAAAAGTAATGGAAAAGTTTAATTCTTAATGGAAGTTTATACATGTATCTTTTCCACATTGTTAGATCCCATACTCAATATTAACCCATTGTTTAAAATTAATTTGACCCATTTTGAATAGGTCTTTAGTAAAGTAAACTGTATTCATGTAAAATGGATGTGCAATTCTCGTTAAAAAGTTATACATGTTTCTTTTATTTTTAATGGAAGCTTATACATTTTTTGTCTGTGTGTCGGGGGGGGGGGGGTTAAAATCCAATCTAATAATAGAACTTATTGTATTGTATTTCAGATGTGCAAGTATCAATTATGTATTTTTGATGTTTTTCTTTTTAGCTGATTTTTATTTTCATTTAAAAACTTAAATACCAATTTTTATTTTTAATTGCAAACTTGAGATCAGAGTGTAGCCAACAAAATAGTAGAAGATGGTACTAGTATTTCATGAAAAATTTGTGCTATATTACACCTTCATTTTGTTCTAGTTACATGATATGATTTATAAGCGGTAAGGCTGGAGGCAATGTGCGGGTACAACAACAAAGACAACGTTTGAATGAGTGTATGCAGAACTAGGTCACCAAGGCGGAGATAAGAAATTATATAGGCTCATGAAGGTGAAAGAGGGGAAGGTCCGAAATCTGGATCAAGTGTAGTGCATCAAGGATGAAGAAGACAAGATGTTGGTAGAAGAGACCATTAAGCGAAGATGGTAACCTTACTTCCACAAACTATTGAATGAAGGATGAGACAGAGATATTATGCTGGGTGATTTGGAGTACTTTGTGAGACATTAGAATTTTTGGTATTGTTGGTGTTAAGATGAGAAGGGAAGATTGAACAGACTATATGAGGCTTCATTGGAGCTTTGGAATAACACAAATATGACAGGTGTGGAGTGGCTAACTAGTTTGCTTAATGCCATTTTTAAGACTACAAAAATATCCAAACAATGAAGGTGGAGTATAATAGTTCTATTGTACAAGAACAAGCATATTATTCAAAATTATAACAATTATAGGGGTATCATGTATCTAAGACACACTATGAAAGTTTGGGAGAGAATGATGGATGTGAGGGTGAGGAGGGATGTATCTATATTTGAGAATCAGTTTGGATTTATGCCAGGGAGATTGATATATAATCTGTCCATCATGTGAGGAAAATGGTGGAGAAATACCGAGAATGAAAGGACTTATAGTAGTCCCAACGAGAAGGAACGATGCCTCAGAGTATTAGTCCTTAAGAAAGGTCGAAGAGCTCTATAATCAGGGAATATCTTTGTATCAACTCTCCATATTTCAAGGGGTCCAACCCTGAGCGGATCCCTAGAACTTTATCCATGATATGCAAAGGATTCTCCGAGTCATGCATGGTTATGAGACAGAGACAATTGAATTTGTCTAATATGTGTCAAAGGATATTGTTGTTTTTTGGTACAAGTCTTGAGAATACTCTTGAAGTGAGGATACATCTCCTACAATTTGGGAGGATTTCGTAGAAGCATTTGTCGAACAATTCTTGCCCCTTGAGCTTAGGGAGGTCAAGGCTGAAGAGTTTATAGTACTCCACTAGGGTTCCATGATCGTTAGAGAGTACCATCTCAAACTTGCTCAGTTTTCACGATTTTCCTCAAATTTAGTTTCTACTATGCGAGTGCAGATTCGTCAATTGTGATCAAACTTGGGACACTTCAAATTTATCGTGATGTCTTTTGCATCGACGAATGTCCCAAAAATTTCCATGGACATTATGAATAGATTTTTCAAGTCTTATCTTGATTTGTTAAGGATCGTTGATATGTGGTGAATTTACCACTTATTTATTTATATGTCTTCTTTCTTGTGATTTTGTGTCTTCTATCCATGAAATGAGACCACTTATGTTGTGATTTGTGAGTATTTTAGGTGGAGAGCTACAAAAGATGTTTTGAAAGGAAAGGAGTTCAAATGGAGCAAAAGGAGGATTTGTTGTATTGAAGATACTGCTAGTCTTCTTGCATCTGCGAGGAAAAGTTCGTAGCAGCAAACCACACCTATGGGATAAAAACCACCCCAGTGACAAGTTCACTATTTTATTGGAGTCATTCTTACGATGAATTGGCGCACCTGCGATCAAGAAAAAGTTAGGAAAGCCGCTCTAGTGAAGCTGAGTAAACAGTACCAATACCGCTTCTGCATGTGAAGCTCCGCCAAAGCAATATTGCACATGCGATAGATGTTCCACAGGTGCGACCAATGGGCTACGGTTCTACCCAAGTCATTCATTTCACATCTTTTATAACCCCAATTCGTAAAAAATATCTCTCAACCATCTTGAAATGTATCTCTGACCTATCTTGGATACCTGTGGTCTTTCTTGATCCATGACTCAACTTGGAGAGAAAGTTTCAACATTCTACACCATTAGAGTGAAGATTGAGCTTGAATTGTGAAATCCTTAACCCTTCTTCAACTCTATGCTTTTGTATTGAAAATTTGTAGGTGTAGTTGTTAATTTCAGATTTGCATATTGTGTTAGAGATAAGTAATATTTGGGTTTTGATTATATCTTGTGCTTTTGTTTGTAGTTGAATACTATCTCATTTATGAATTGGATCTTTGATTATCTAATTAATCTCATGCTTTGATTATTGTTCAAACAGAGTGATCAACCCTAGGACTTACCCATTTACTTCATTTAGCTTAAGAAAATTAATTGAGGTAGGAAAAGATTGATTAGTATGATTCGATAATTCATAAAAGAATTAGCACTAGAGATAGTCTCAATCCTATCCAACCCTCATCTAATAGATTCGAGCTAGTGATTGAAGAATCGTAGTGTTGCCTAAAATTTGAATGTATTTATGGATACTTAGCTAGGTTCAAAAGAACTAGTTGAGAAATACTTGTCTATGATAGAGAGATATAGGTGGGTACTTGAGATTCAAAGGCATATTTGATTTACCCCATGATTATGTAGATGGTTTTGCAATGGGTCGTAATGGATATTGATTGAATTTCCATTCCCAAATTCTCTTGTTATCCTTGGTTGAGAAGGTCATTGATCAACCTATACTTTATCTAGTTATTTTTTAATCTTTGCATTTGTTCTATATCGAAACCCCCACGCCCAAAAAAATACTTATATCAATTATTCAGATTCAAATTAGTGACTTGTAATTTCATATTTGTTCAATCGCCCTTACATTGTTCCTTGTGGGATTTGATCTCGATTTCAAAGTTGAGTATTCTTTTACATACAACCGCATATATCCTAATTAAGAGGTATAGTTGAGCGTATAAAAGATGGCATTGTTGCGGAATAACAATTTTGCATATTGACTTGATTTGAAATTTGAGTTTACTTGTTTCTATCCAAATTGTGAATGTGTTTGTGTTTCTTTACTTCTTGCGTTATATAAATTTTATGTAGTGTTCTCTTGAGGATGAGCATGTTTATGAGTTGGTATTTTACCAACTTATTGAACTCAAATTCATGAATTATATATGTGTTTTGATGCTAATTTAGGAGATTTTAGGCCCTAGTTCTCTTGTATGCATGCATTCCTTGGAAAAGTCAAGTTTGATGGATTTGGAGTGTAAAATCAATGAAGCACACCGGCGTAGGAACTAGTGTCGCGCATGAGCAAGTTGGCATCTCGCCTGCTAAATGTCGGCTCGACACAAGCAAAACTATCTAAGCACCGATGACTCATTAGTGTGATTAAATTCTTGATCGGCTTTTTGCCGATCTTTGCGTTGGTTTTTTTTTGAAAGAATTAAACGATGAAATGGCGATGTGATTGGCATTGCACAACTGTGAATTGGTGTTCCACCAGTCCAATGCAAGTCGAGGGGCAAAAACATACTCAAGGAATAAAGTGCTTTCTTTGGAAGGTTCTAAGGATAGAATAGATATTTGTGTAATTATATACTTTTATCTTCTTTCCATTTAGGGAGAGGGGATATATAACTTTAGAGAAGAACTTTTGAGAGATAATTACTTTTGACATTATAGCTAAGAACCTTTTTTGTAGAGGAGGAAACCTCAGATTTGCATCACTCTAAGATTATATTTCACATTTTGTAAATCAAATTGGCTTGAAGTGGAAATTTCCTACATGAGTATATTGCCTTTATTTCTTCTTTTATGAGTAGCTAAATCCTTAGCTAGAAGTGTGTGTGCTAGATGGGGTGTAAAATCTCAAATAGGTATTGATTAATCAGTTCTAAAATTGATTGATAGCATGAATTTATTGTTGTCTTGAAGTTTTGATCTAAAATTAGAGGTTGAAATATTGACTAAGCTCTCTAATACCGGTTTGGCTTTGAGAAAATAAAATGGAATTGGGTAAGAGTCAATAGTGAGGACTTGTTAACATTATTCTGTGGGTTTGAGCGAAGGATGTGATAATCTGAATAATTTCTTATTTAATAATATGAGCTAGAGATGGTCTATCTACTCAAGTAATGTTTTGTGTTTTATTGATAAGGGTCTTGGAGTTCGAGAGAATCCAAGGGACATATGTTTGATAGTTGAAGAGAATATCAAATGTAGCCTAGATCAATTGTTATTCATGTATCAATCGATTTTGTTACGATTGATCTTTGCATATTTGAGTTGAAACCCCAATCGTAAAGCACACACCTCTAGTTTTTTGCAAACTTGGTAAAATATATTTACATTGATTCCTTGTTTCGTTACTTGATATTTGCAATTTTTAGATATTCTAAACCCTCCCCATTATATATATATATATATGCGTGTTGAGAATTCAATTTGCTGGTTTGTTTTGAATTGTGAAAGCAATTGGGAGTTATCCTATCTTCCAATCCTTGTGGTTTGACCCCGACCTTTAAATTTGGGTATTGTTTTGCAAACGATTGCCTATGCTCTGAAAAATGAGACATAGTTGAGCATTCATAAAAAATGGCACCGCTTCCGGGGATTGGTTAATGATAGTCTCTTATTGATTTCTAAATTTAAACTTTCGTGCATTTTGTTTTCTTGTTACTTTGTGTTTGGTGTTGTTGGTTGATAAAAATAGGGCAATATGAGCCAAGCAGACAAAGATGAAAACGTGGCTGATTTTACTAATGAACTTGAGGACGAGCCTATTGAATTAGGTGTCGCGGGAGCAATCCTCCTACCACCAGAGGTCGGGAATGTTGTGTTTCAAGTGAATAGTCCTATGCTTCACCTCCTATAAGTGAAGAGGTTTTTTGGAGGACAAGCGGTGGAGCATGCGTACTGACACTTAAGAAATTTTGTGGATATTAGTCTCCCTCTCAAGGTACAGAACTAAACCAAGAGTCCATTGAGTTAAGGTTGTTTTCTTTATCACTAAATGGATAAGCCACCTTATGGCTTGTACAATTTCCCCAAGGGTGGATTACGTCTTGGACTAAATTAAAGGTTCTTTCCTTGAGAGATTTTTCCCACCCTCATGGATGTTGAGATTGAGGGATGAGATGAATAACTTTCAGCAACTTCAAGGAGAAGCTATGCATGAGGTGTTGCTTAGATTTAAAAAGAAGGTGGCTGATACCATGGGTTATTCAACAAAGTATTGTTACAAATATTCTTTCGCTCATTGGATGAGGTAAATCAAGCGGTGGTTAGTAATTTAAAAGGAAGTTCCTTCATAAGTCTCACAGACCCACTAACTTCCATTGATCTTGATCAAATGGATAAGACCAATATGACATGGCATATACAGATAATGCAAGGTCCGTGGGTGTAACTACTTTCACAATGACAAATGTGATAAGAATAAAGGAATAGAAGCGAGATGACCATATGGCTAAGATGATGACACATGTGGAGCTCTTAGACAATCACACGATGGGTATTGAAGCAAAAGGCGTAAATGCCATTAGGGAACATAGTGCATCGTTGCTTGAAGGGGAGGCTTCTTATGCCTTATTTAAAGAAGATATTAGAAACTTGGAAAAAAAAAAGGTTGGTTTCTTGCCCGGGGTACCAACCAACCAACCAAGGTCAATGGAGTCCTCAGGAGGAGAATCAAGGTTAGAGAAATTGAGATGGCACATGGAATGACCGAGAAAGGCAGTGGCGTGAGCAAGATCAAGCAAGAGAAGATGATAGGTACAATCATTAGAGTTCAAACCTGTAACACCTTGGATTTGAAAAGAAGGAAAATGCAGATTTTTTTGAACTTGTGACTACACTAATGGAAGCCACCGGCGGACCGTAGGTTGACTTACGAGCCGTAGGTGGGAATTGTAGATGGCAAGTCAAATAATTTTAAAATGTCAAGTTTTAGAACCCTTCTTACGGTTCACTAGGATGGTCTGTCATTCCTTTTACGAGTCGTAGATAGGTCTCGTAGGTGAGTCCCAGACTTGGTGAAATTTTAAGGGTCAAAGTTAGGAGTTATGGTTGGCATGTACGGTTCGTAAGTGGACCAACGGACCGTACATAGGACTCATCATTTGAAGGTCCAAATTTTGATCTCTGAACCCCCACCTACGGTCGACCAGGACGGTCCGTAGTAGGTCCAACCGTAGATGGTGGTCCGGCAGTTAATTTTAAGGGCTTTTTGGTCTTTTCCCTAATTTATTTATACCTAAACTAAGTCAGTTTTGGCCTAATCCTAGCCCCTATATAAGTCTTCTAAGCCTAAAATCTAACCATTCTAAATCACTCTTCAAATTCCCCAAATCCCTCCAAAGTTCTTCTCGAAATATTTCTCTCTCTAAAGCTTGAAGAAGGAGACTAGGATTCAAGGCCAAGCTTCCAAATTCACCATTGATTGTGGGGTTTTGATCACAAGGTATGATAGATTTCACCTATGGAGTCCTTTTCTCCATAGAGTTCATAAATTTCCCAATTTTCACAAGATAAAATCTCCAATCGAAATTAGGGTTTTTCTTCTATCTCATGGGTTCTTTCCAATTATGATCTAATTGATTGAATTATGTCCTTTTATGCATGATTTGAGATAATTGCATGATTTTAAGATGAAATTATACGAACCCATGCATGATTCATGATTTTTAAGCTATGATTCCATGATGAAGTTTAGGAATGATCAAAGGATGAATTTTATGAAGATGTGCATGTTTCTTTATGAAATTGATGATGATTTAAAGTTGCTTTGAGAGTGAAGTATCATTGTTGTTGTTGTTTTTGTGAAAAGATTTTTCCCACATGAAGGATTCATAGGGTTGAAAGGCTTTCTCTACTAAACTTTGAATCAAGAACTAGGAGCTATCCTAATGTACTTTAGCTTGAATTGGCTACTTGATGTGCCTGCCATGAATGATAAGACAAGCAACAATTATCCATGTCTCCTAATGATAAGATAAGTTAAGATTTACAATTAATTCGTGGGAATTATGCTTAGCACCGAGTGGAAAAGTGGTGATTACCCGTGTCCCATAAACTATGTGTCACCATACGTTTGTCTTAGATAGACATTAGCTAGCGGATCCACTTAAGCTAGTAGTTTATGGTTCTTACCTTGGCAAGGACATCTCTTTTCGGTTTGGGATAGACGCCAGATTCCATGTTATCGCTCACATGGTCTCGTAATTTTTGCATTGCTATCATACTTGGTACATTCCATGTACTAAAACATACTTTTTCCTACATTGTCTCACTAATGTAGGATCCGGATCTTCTCCCTCAATTTGTGGCTAATTCATTGCATTTGAGATTTGAAGACTTGGTGAGTCCTCATGTTCCAAGGATCGAGGCTTCTTTTATTGTTTTTATATCTTTTCCTCTTGGATTTTGTATGTGATGTATGGGTTACGTCCCATTCACTTTTCTTTTATTTATTAGATGGCTCTGAGACTTGTTAGACTTTCGCTATGCTTTATCTACTCTTGATGATATAAAACCGTCACCTCTAGGGGGTACTTTAGGTCGTGACAAACTTGGTATTCAGAGCATAAGATTTAGAAAGGTCCTAGGATGTCTCATAAGCCATGTCGAGTAGAGTCTTGTTCATGAGTGTGAAGCGCGTCACACTTATGAATGAGAGGTTATAAGATGTTTAGGAAACTCCACTTCTTTCATCATTCAAAAGTCGTTGGATAGAGTGTAACTCTATATGTCTCTCTCCTAATCCCTATCAGATATTTTTCAAGATATGTCCACTCGAAGGGCATATGCTAGAAGGAATATGAGAGAGAATGTAGGACAAGAGGCTCCTCATGCCCCGATCGACCCTTTAGCTGAACAAGTGACTAATGCAGAGTTTAGGGCTACTTTTCAAGTGTTGGCCCAAGCCACGACGACTCAAGCCAATAGGGAGGCCGTGCTCCCCGTGAACCCAAATGTGGGTACGACGGCATCTAGAGTGAGAGACTTCTCTAGAATGAATCCTCCGGAGTTTCATGGTTTAAGGTAGAGGAAGATCCTCAAGAGTTCATTGATAAGGTGTACAACGTTGTGATGATCATGGGTGTGGCGCCGGTGGAAATGGCGGAATTGGCCGCTTATCAACCTAAGGGTATGGCTCAAGTGTGGTTTGAACAATGGAAGAGTGAGAGGGTGGTTGATGTGGGTCCTCTTGATTGGGAAAAGTTTAAGGTTGCTTTCCTTGATAGATTCTTTCCCCTTGAGATGAGGGAGGCCAAGGTGCTTGAATTCATCAACCTTCATCAAGGAAACATGAGTGTGAAGGAGTATGCTCTGAAATTCACACAATTGTCTAGGTATGCTCCCACTATGGTGGCCAATCATAGGGCAAGGATGTAATACCCCGGATTCAAAAAAGGAAAAAATTTCAATTATTGGAAACTTTGGTGACCTACTACTTGACCTACTAACCGTTGCTAGACTTACCAACAGTAGGTCAAGGGGGTAGGAACCGTTGGTAAGGCTGCCTAGGGGAAAAAGTTGGAAAACAATTCTAAGGAGTGACCTTCTACATGACTTACTAATGGTCATTTGACTTACTAATCGTAGGTCAAGAGGGGGGGGGGGGAAGGTCGTTGATGCTACTGGTTTGGGGGAGGAATTATTTTAATTTTTGGGGCTAAGGTAGGCTGACCTACGGGCAATAGGTTGACCTACCAACCGCAGGTCATGTCGTTGGTTGGGTCGTTGGTAGAGTTTTAATGAGGGATCGTTTGGTCTTTTCACCTAATGGCCTATTTACTAATATAAGTCGGTTTATAACTTCTCCTAACAATGTATAAGCCCTTTTAATCTTAAAATCTACCCTTTTCAATCACTTTACAAGAATCCATAAATTCTTCCACCTCAAGTATTTCTCTCTCTAGAAGTTAGAAGAAGAAGAAGAGGGCAAGCTAGGGTTGAAGAAATCAAGCTTTTCTTCATCAATTGCTTAAGGAATTAAGACCCTAAGGTATGATAATGTTCATCCATGGAGCCCTTTCCTCCATGGAATCCCTAAAAGCTCAATTTTCAAAGTATCAAATTCCCAATTTGATTTAAGGGTTTTCTTCTATGATGTGGATTCCTTCAATTATGATCAAATTGCTTTCAATTATGGTTTTCTAAGTATGAATTGAGTTAAATTACATGTTTTAAGATGAATCCCCATGAACCCACATGAATTCCCCTTATTTTGATATTTATGCATTGATGATGGGTTGAATTATGAAATTTATGTGAACTCATGCATGTTTCTATGATTTCAAAAGCTATGATTCGTGATGAAATTGATAAATGATGAAGAATGGGTTTTATGAAGTATGTATGTTCAATTATGGAAATTATGATGATTTATAAATACTTTAAGATTAAAGCTTAATTGATGATGTTGTTGAGTTTTGAAAGGTTTTCTCACATGTAAAGGATTCATAACTTGTTGAAAGGTATTCTCAACTAAAGTTGAATCAAAGGTTTAAGGAGCTATTCTACTGACGTAAGCTTATACTTGTCCATGGAATATGAAACGTCAATCCTAATGAACTTTAGCTTCTATTGGTAACCCTAGTTGTACCCTTCCATGGATAATAAGATTAATTAGATTATGACTACGATTAATCCGTGGAAACTACGCTTAGCACCGAGTGGACAAGAGCAGATCCCTCATGTCCCATAAACTATGTGCCACCATAGCTTTGTGTAGATAGACACTAGCTAGTGGATCTACGTAAGCTATATGTTAAGTAAAGGGTCCTACCTTGGCAAGTAGGATGGCCCCATAGGTGTGGGGTTAGACACCGGATTCCATGTTGATTGCTCACGTGGTCTTACATGTCGGTTAAGGCTATTTCCTACAACAATGAACTAAAGTGTTTTTATGATGTTCCTCAAGTAAAGTAAAGATGTTTAGCTTGCTTTGACCAAGGTTTATGTTTATTGTTTCCTAACCTTTATCATGTTTTAGGTTTGTCATTGCATGCCATGAAAATTTCATGTTTTAGCATGTTTTAAATGATTTTGTGCATTGCTATCATACTTGGTACTTGATTTTACTAACGCATACTCTTGCTTACATTGACTTGTTAATGTAGGATCCGGCGATTCTCCATCTATTCGTGGCTAGAGCTTAGTAGAAGGATTGTTGAAAACTTGGTGAGTCCTTATCCATTCGAGGACATAGCCTAGTTGTTATTTCTTTTTTGTTCTTTCATTTTGGCATTGTATTGGGTTACGTCCCAAACTTTATTTCTCATTCTTATGATAGATTGGCTTTGAGACATGGGATGTAGACTTCCGCTATTTTCTTAAAAGCTTTGTTATGATATTGTCTTCTGAACTTTTAATTCTCTATGATCTTGTATGTATGTATGCTAAGTGGCTTGTAAGAGGAATTTCGGGGTCTTGTACGCCATGTCACGTCTAGGGGGTACCTTGGGTCGTAACAAACTTGGTATTCAGAGCACAAGGTTTTAGAAAGATCCTAGGATTTCTCAGAAGCCGCGTCGAGTAGAGTCTTGTTCATGAGTGTGATGCTCGCCACATTTATGAATGAGATGCTAAAAGACGTTTAAGAAACTTCACTTCTTTCATTACTCTTAAGTTGTGCCATAGAGTTTAACTCTATATGTCTCTCTCCTAATCCCTTTCCTATGCGTTTCAGGATATGGCTACCCGAAGAGCTCCTGCTAGAAGAAATGCGGGAGAGAATATGGAACAACAAGCTCCTCCTCAAGCTCCATAAGTTCTGGCCGACCCTTTGGCCGAACAAGTGTCTAATGTGGAGTTTAGGGCTGATTTTTAAGTGTTGGCTCAAGCCATGACGGCTCAAGCCAATAGAGAGGTTGTGGCTCCCGTGAACCCAAATGTAGGTACGGTGGCATCAAGGGTGAGGGATTTCACAAGAATGAACCCTCCAGAATTTCATGGTTCTAAGGTGGAGGAAGATCCTCAGGAGTTCATTGATGAGGTGTACAAGGTACTAATGATCATGGGTGTGACACCGGAAGAAAAGGCGGAGTTAGCCGCTTATCAACTTAAAGGTGTTGCTCAAGTATGGTTCAACCAATGGAAGAGTGAGAGGGTGGATGATGCGGGTCCTCTTGATTGGGAGAAATTTAAGGCTGCTTTTCTTGATAGGTTCTTTCCCCTTGAGATGAGGGAGGCAAGGTGCTTGATTTTATCAACCTTCATCAAGGAAACATGAGTGTGAAAGAGTATGCTTTGAAGTTCACACAATTGTCTCGATATGCTCCTTCTATGGTTGCCGATCCTAGGGCAAGAATGAGTAAGTTTGTTTCGAGAGTGTACGAAATGGTGGTCAAGGAATGTCGTACCGCTATGCTTATCCATAATATGGATATTTCTCGTCTTATGGTTCATGCTCCACAAATAGAAGAGGAAAAGCTTAAAGAAAGGTCTAGAGAGGCAAAGAGGGCTAAGACCGATGATTGTAGTTTCTCACATTCAAGGTTCGATGGACATGGTCGTTCTAGATTTTTACAATGGTCTTCTGGTCAAGGTTCCTCCCATGCTCCTCCTAAGTTCAACAAAGATAGGGTGAATAGCCCTACGCCTCAAGGAGGAAATAGAGGTGGATTTTCATCGGGTACTTGTATTAGGTGTGGGAAGAAACATGATGGCAAGTTCTTAGCCAGTACGGATGGTTGCTTCGGATGTGGTAAAAGTGGTCATAAGATTAAGGATTGTCCATCTCTTATGGCTAAGGGAAAAGAAGGTAAGCAAGCTCCACCTAGTGGTTCGGGTTCAAATGCTCTCAAGTAAAACCGATTCTATGCACTTCATGCTCGCCATGAGTAAGAGGGTTCTCCCGATGTTGTTATCGGTATGTTGAAAGTCTTTCACTTTGATGTTTATGCCTTGCTTGATCCCGGTGCTACTTTGTCTTTTGTGACGCCATATGTGGCTATGAGGTTTGTTGTTGTTTCGGATGTGTTGTTAAATCCTTTTCATGTCTCTACTCCGATTGGTGAATCCATTGTGGCTAGGAGAATCTGTAGAAATTGTCCCATCTCCTTAACCCATAGAGTCACTTATGTTGAATATCTATAAGCATGATTTTAGCTTGAATTGGTAACCCTAGTTGTACCTTTTCATGTTTGATGATATAAATATGTTAATGACTAATCCGTGGGAATTATGCTTAGCACCGAGTGGATATTGAGATGGAAGCCCTCCCGTTAGTAGAGGCTGGGTCTTCTAGTGAAAGCTCTCCCGTTAGTAGAGGCCGGGTTTTCTAGATGGAACTCTCCCGTTAGTTGAAACCGAGTCTCCTAAAGCAATCTCAATCCCATAAACTATGTTGCCACCATAGGATGTTGTCTTTAAGTAGACATTAGCTAGTGGATCCACATAAGCTAAGAAGTTCATGGTCTTACCTTGACAAGTAGGACACCCCTTTTCGGTGTGGGGTGGACACCGGATTCTGTGTTGATAGCTCACATGGTGTTACATGTTGATTAAGGTTTTTCCCCACAAGTTAATGAACAAGTGTTTTCATGATGAAGTTGAGAAAAGAAGGAAAGATGTTTTAGCTTTCTTTGGCTTTGATATATGCTTTATGTTTCATGTTTCTCATGTTTATCATGTTTTTAGCTTGGCCATTGCATGTCATGATTATGTCTCTCTCTAGCATGAGTTATGTGTTTATGTGCATTGCTATCATACTTAGTACTTAATTGTGCTAACGCATACTCTTGCCTACATTAACTTCTTTGGTGTAGGACGTGGCAATTCACCTTCCACTCTTGGCTAGAACATTGACTTAGAGCTGGGAAGAAGACTTGGTGAATCCTCATCTATCCGAGGACATGGCCTAGTTGTTCTTATTTTCATGTCGTTTCTTTTCAGTGTTGGATATTGTATTGGGCTGCATCCCTACCACTTTTATTCGTATTCTATGATATTAGAAGGCTTTGAGACATGAGTTGTAGACTTCTGCTGTTTTGAGTTAAGCATTGATATAAAATGCTCTTTTGAACTCTTATTTCTCTATTATCTCTTATGTTATGTATGCTAAGGGCTTGTATGAGGCCTCTTGGGGTCATGTACGCCGTGTTACATCTAGGGGCTACCCTGGGTCATGAGAAACTTGGTATCAGAGCCAGGTTTTAGATATATCTTAGGATGTCTCATAAGCCGCGTCAAGTAGAGTCTTGTTCATAAGAGTGAAGCGCGCCACATTTATGAATGAGAGGCTATAAGATGTTTAAGAAATTCCACTTCTTTCATTACTCGTAAGTCGTACAATTGAGTTTAACTCTATATATCTCTCTCCTAATCCCTATCCTACGCGTTTCAGGATATGGTGACCCGAAGAGCTTACGCTAGAAGAAACATGGGAGAGAATGTGGAACAAGAAGCTCCTTCTCAAGCTCCTTAAGTTCTGGCCGACCCTTTGGCGGAACAGGTGACAAATGTGGAGTTTAGGGCTACTTTCCAAGTGTTGGCTCAAGCCGTGACGGCTCAAGCCAAATGAGAGGTGGTGGCTTCCGTGAACCCAAATGTGGGTACAACGACATCATGAGTGAGGGACTTTACGAGGATGAGTCCTCTGGAATTCCATGGCTCTAGGGTTGAGGAAGATCCTCAAGAATTCATTGATGAAGTGTACAAGGTGTTGATGATCATGGGTGTGACGCCGGAAGAAAAGACGGAGTTGGCCGCTTATAAACTCAAGGGTGTTGCCCAAATTTTGTTCAATCAATGGAAGAGTGATAGGGCGGTTAATGAGGGTCCCCTTGATTGGGAGAAATTCAAGGTTGCTTTCCTTGATAGGTTCTTCCCTCTTAAGAAGAGAGAGGCTAAGGTTCTTGAGTTTATCAACCTTCGACAAGGAAATATGAGTGTGAAAGAGTATGCATTGAAGTTCACACAATTGGCTAGATATGCTCCGTCTATAGTTACCGACTCAAGGGCAATAATGAGCAAATTTGTGTCGGGAGTGTCCGATATGTTGGTGAAAGAGTGCCGCATCGCCATGCTTGTGCATGACATGGATATTTCTTGCATCATGGTTTATGCCGAACAAATTGAAGAAGAAAAGCTTAAGGAAAGGTCTAGGGAGACCAAGAGGGCTAGGACCAGAGATCGTAACTTTTCCCATGCAAGGTCCGATGGACATGGTCATCCTAGATTTCGACCAAGGTTCTCTAACCAAGGCTCATCCAATGCTCCTCCGAAGTCCAACAATGATAGGGTATCTAACCCCAAGTCTTAAGGAGGGAATAATGGTGGTTCTTTATTGGTTCCTTGTGCCAAGTGTGGGAAAAAGCATGAAGGTAGATGTCTAGCCAGTACGGATGGTTGTTATAATTGTGGAAAGAGTGGTCACAATATGAGGGATTGTCCATCTCTCACGGCCAAGGGAAGAGAGAATAAGCAAGCTCCACCTAGGGGATCGGGTTCGAATGCTCAGAAGCAAAACCGATTTTATGCACTTCAGGCTCGTTATGAGCAAGAAAGCTCTATCAATATGGTTACCGGTATGTTAAGAGTTTTCCATTTTGATGTTTATGCTTTGCTTGATCCCGGTGCTACCTTGTCTTTTGTGACGCCATATGTGGCTATGAGGTTTGATGTTGTTCCGGATGCGTTGCTAGATCCTTTTCATGTTTCTACTTCGATTGGAGAATCTATCATGGCTAAGAGAGTTTATAGAGATTGTCCTGTCTCTTTATCCCATAGAGTCACTCATATTGATCTTGTAGAGCTTGATATCCTAGATTTTGATGTTATTCTTGGAATGGATTGGTTGCATGCTTGTTATGCCTCTATTGATTGTAGGACCCGAATGGTCAAGTTTCAGTTTCCAAATGAGCCTATCCTAGAGTGGAAGGGAGGAAATTCTATGTTTCGAGGTCAATTTGCTTCTTATCTAAAAGCTAGAAAGATGATCTCAAAGGGTTGCATTAACCATCTTGTTAAGGTGAGGGATATAAATTCCGAGACCCCTACTCTCGAGTCGGTCCCCGTTGTTAATGAGTTTCCAGAAGTGTTTCCCGATGACTTGCCCGGTATTCCTCCCGAAAGGGAAATAGACTTTTGTATTGACCTTCATCCAGGTACGCAACCTATTTCTATTCCTCCTTATAGAATTGCTCCGGCGGAACTTAAGGAACTAAAAGAGCAGTTGAACGACTTGTTGGGTAAGGGTTTCATCCGGCCAAGTATTTCTCCATGGGGTGCTCCGGTCTTGTTTGTAAGGAAGAAAGATGGTTCACTTTGTATGTGTATCGACTATCGCCAATTGAACAAGGTTACCATTAAGAATAAGTATCCTCTACCAAGGATAGATGACTTGCTTGATCAACTTCAAAGGGCTAGTTATTTCTCTAAGATCGACCTTCGTTCGGGCTATCACCAATTAAGGGTGAAGGAAGATGATATTCCGAAAATGGCTTTCCGGACTAGGTATGGTCACTACGAGTTCTTAGTAATGTCGTTTGGGTTGACAAATGCTCCGGCCGCATTTATGGACTTGATGAATAGAGTGTTTAAGCAATACCTTGACATGTTTGTGATTGTGTTTATTGACGACATTTTAATCTACTCAAAGAATGAGGGTGAATCATTTGACGATTGTGTTGCAAGTCCTCAAGGACGAACAACTCTTTGCGAAATTTAGTAAATGTGAGTTTTGGTTAAGGTCCGTGGCTTTTCTTGGTCATATTGTTTTCGGTAAGGGCATTGAGGTAGATCCTAAGAAGACGGAAGCGGATTACAATTGGCCTAGACCTTTATCACCTTCGGATATCCGTAGTTTCTTGGGCTTAGCTGGTTATTATAGGAGGTTTGTTGAAGAGTTTTCATCCATTGCTTCTCCATTGACGGCTTTGACTCAAAAGAAGGTTAAATTTGCATGGTCCGTCCGAAGAATGTGAGAAGAGTTTTCAAGAGTTGAAGGATCGACTTACTTCGGCTCCGATATTGACTCTACCGGAATGATCCGATGGTTTCGTGGTTTATTGTGTTGCCTCAAGAATTGGGCTAGGATGTGTTCTTATGCAAAACGGGAAGGTCATTGCTTTTGCTTCAAGACAACTTAAGGTGCATGAAAAGAATTATCCTACTCATGACTTGCAATTAGCGGCAGTTGTGCTTGCTTTGAAAATATGGCGACATTATTTGTATGGAATATATGTAGATGTCTTCACTGACCATAAGAGTTTGCAATATGTGTTTAAACAGAAAGATTTGAATCTCCACCAAAGAAGGTGGCTCGAGTTGTTAATAGACTATGATATGAGTGTTCTCTATCACCCTGGTAAGGCTAATGTGGTGGCGGATGCTCTTAGTCGATTATCTATGGGTAGTGTTGCTCATGTTGAGGATGGTAAGAAAGAGTTGGTTCGCGATGTACATAGATTGGCTCTATTGGGTGTTAGATTGGTTGATTCTACTAAAGGTGGTGTTATGGTTCACAAGGGTTCCGAATCCTCTTTTGTGCATTATGTGAAAGCTAAGCAAGGTCTTGATCCTAACTAGGTTGAATTAAAGGAAGCGGTACTCAAGAAGTCCATTGAGGTTTTCTCCCAAGGGGGAGATGGTGTGCTTCGATATCAAGGTCGTTTGTGTGTCCCCAATGCAGAGGGCTTAAGAGAGCAAATTTTATCAGAAGCCCATAGTTCTCGATATTCCATCCACCCAGGAGCTACCAAAATGTACCGTGATTTGCGGGAAATTTATTGGTCGAACGAAATGAAGAAAAATATTGCGGAATTTGTGGCTAAGTGTCCTAATTGCCATTAAGTGAAAGTTGAGCATCAAAGGTTGGGAGGTTTGACCCAAGATATTAGTATTCCTACTTGGAAGTGGGAAGATGTGAATATGGATTTTATTGTGGGTTTGTCTCACACGAGGTGACAATTTGATTCGATTTGGGTTGTTGTTGATAGAATGACAAAGTCAGCCCATTTCATTCCCTTCAAGACTTCTTATTTGGCGGAGGATTATGCTAAGTTGTATTTGAAGGAGATGGTTAGGCTGCATGGAGTGCCTTTATCCATTATCTCCGACGTGGTGCACAATTTACTTCTCAATTTTGGAAGTCATTCCAAAAAGGCCTTGGTACTCGTGTTAAGCTTAGTACGGCCTTTCATCCCCAAACCGATGGGCAAGCTAAGCGTACTATTCAGACTTTGGAAGATATGTTGAGAGCTTGTGTAATCAATTTCAAGGGTATTTGGGATGATCATTTGCCTTTGATTGAGTTTGCTTATAACAATATCTACCATTCTAGTATTGGTATGGCTCCATTTGAGGCACTCTATGGTTGGAGGTGTAGATCTCCTATAGGTTGGTTCGAGGTTGGTGAAGTTTCTTTGATAGGCCCGGAGTTGGTGCATAAGGCTATGGAGAAAGTTTGACTTATTAGGGAGAGGTTGAAAACGGCTCAAAGTCGACAAAAGTCCTATGCCGATGTTAGGAGAAGAGAATTAGAATTCGATGTGGATGATTGGGTTTACTTGAAAATCTCAACCATGAAGGGTGTAATGAGATTTGGGAAGAAAGGGAAGCTTAGTCCCCGTTATGTAGGCCCATATCATATTTGAGACGTGTTGGTAAGGTTGCTTATGAGCTTGACTTGCCTATTGATTTGGCATCTATGCATCAAGTTTTCCATGTCTCATTATTGAAGAAGTGTGTTGGTGATCCGACCACTATAGTGCCATTAGAGAATCTTGGCATAAAGGATAGTCTTTCTTATGAAGAGGTTCTGGTTGAGATTTTAGACCAGCAAGTCCGAAAGTTAAGAAATAAGGAAGTTGCTTCCGTGAAAGTTCTATGGAGGAATTTATTGGTTGAGGGTGCTACTTGGGAGGCCGAGGCCGATATGATGTTCCGATATACTCATCTCTTTCCTTCCGATCCTACTCTAGCTGAGGTATCTTGATCCTCATGGTTCATTCTTTTGGTCTCATGTGTCATAATTGATTTCCATGATTCCTTGATTATGTATGTTCATGAAGAGTCTTATATGATTATGTGCATTTGAGTATGTGTTGCATATAGTCTTCATGATATGATGTGTTGATCATGCTTTAGCTTGGAGTTGATGTTTCCTCCTCGGATATGTGCATTTATGTGATTGTATGCTAGGTTGGGTTGTTAGTTCGTGTCTATTACCCTTCTCAAGATGTCTTGATTCTCATTCGAGGATGAATGTTCCCAAGGGGGAGAAATTGTAACACCCCAAGTTTCCAAGGGATTTTAAAATGCAGAACTCACCTGAAGACAGTGACCTATGGAGGCTACCTACGGGTCGTAGATGGATTGACAGGCCGTAGGTGGGAACCGTCAATGGCACTGTGAAATTTTAGGATTTCCAAGTTTCTAAACCTTGACCTACGGAGCAGCAGGACGGTTCATAGTCTAGTAGACGGGCCGTAGATGGGTTCCGTAGATGCCTTCCAAACTTAGCCAAATTTTCAGCCCAAAATGAACTTTCTGAATCAATTGACGGAAGAGCAGGACGGTCCGTCAATTGATGTACGGACCGTAGATCCTGTCCGTCGATTGGCCCCAACAGTTTTTAATTAAGGGCTTTTTGGTCTTTTTCCTAATTGATTACCTATTAAGCTAAGTCGGTTATACCCTTAATCATAGACCTATAAATACTTTCTAAGCCTAATTCCTTTGATTCTAATTCATTCCAAAACTCTCCTCTCTCAAATATTTCTCTCTCTAAAAAAAAAGAAACACTCTCAACTCTCAAGGAAGAAGAAGGAGCTTGAATCCTCCATTGAAGACCTTCAATCTTCTCCAATTTCTTGTGGATTGCTTTGAGGTATGATATTGTTCACCATTAGGAGTCTTTTCCTCCAATGGGCCCTTCCTCTTCTTCATGATTTTCAAAGGTTTACTCTAACCCA
The DNA here is from genome assembly GCA_018342035.1 of Solanum appendiculatum. Classification (NCBI taxonomy): domain Eukaryota; kingdom Viridiplantae; phylum Streptophyta; class Magnoliopsida; order Solanales; family Solanaceae; genus Solanum; species Solanum appendiculatum. The sequence goes on along the minus strand of JAGDQO010001545.1, from coordinate 232,673 downwards.
ATTGAATTAGGGTTTGTGATCAATCATTGTGGGTTCTTCAATTATGATTCCAATTATTGATTTTATGATTCCTAGTGCACAATTTAGAGTGATAAAGTAACTTAGTGCATGAATTAGCGTGAATTACGTGATTTGATGTAAAGATTGCATGAACCCCCATGATCCCAAGCTAATCTCCCCAATTTGATAATCTATGCTTTGATTGTTAGTTTGAGTTATGGTATGATGAAGTTTATGAATTCTCTATGAAATCAAGCATGAATTTTGAATAAATTGAGGATAATCTTATGAATTTAGCATGATCAAGTCAAAAGCATGATTTTCCTCTATTATGTGAGTTCTTTGAAGTTGGGTAAATCGTCTTAATTATGGCTTTCTAAACATGAGCTTGCATTGAATTGCATGATATGAGTTGAACTTGCATGAACCCATATGAACTCTATGAACTATGAAATATGAGCATGATGAATTAAGGGTGCTTTGAGAGTAAAGTGCCAAAGTTATGGTATGATGATGCTATTGTAGAGTTGTGAAAGATTTTCTCACATAATTCTCCCATTATGATAAAAGAAGAACAAAGAGGCGATTACCCATATTTTTAAGGAGCTATTCTAATGATGTAAATTTGGACAAGGTCCATGAAAGATGAATATCTATAAGCATGATTTTAGCTTGAATTGGTAACCCTAGTTGTACCTTTTCATAATTGATGATATAAATATGTTAATGAGTAATCCGTGGGAAATATGCTTAGCACCGAGTGGATATTGAGATGGAAGCCCTCCCGTTAGTAGAGGCCGGGTCTTTTAGTGAAAGCTATCCCGTTAGTAGAGGCCTGGTTTTCTAGGTGGAACTCTCTCGTTAGTTGAGGCCGAGTCTCCTAAAGCAATCTCTATCCCATAAACTATGTTGCCACCATAGGATGTTGTCTTTAAGTAGACATTAGCTAGTTGATCCACTTAAGCTAAGAAGTTCATGGTCTTACCTTGGCAAGTAGGACACCCCTTTTCGGTGTGGGGTAGATACCGGATTCCATGTTGATAGCTCACATGGTCTTACATGTCGGTTAAGGCTTTTCCCCACAAGTTAATGAACAAGTGTTCTCATGATGAAGTAAAGAAAAGAAGGAAAGATGTTTTAGCTTGCTTTGGCCTTGATATATGCTTTATGTTTCATGTTTCTCATGTTTATCATGTTTTTAGCTTGGCCATTGCATGTCATGATTATGTCTCTCTTTAGCATGATTTATGTATTTATGTGCATTGCTATCATACTTAGTACTTAATTGTGCTAACACATACTCTTGCCTACATTAACTTCTTTGGTGTAGGACGTGGCAATTCACCTTCCACTCGTGGCTAAAGCATTGACTTAGAGTTGGGAAGAAGACTTGGTGAGTCCTCATCCATCCGAGGACATGGCCTAATTGTTCTTATTTTCATGTCGTTTCTTGTCAGTGTTGGATATTGTATTGGGCTGTGTCCCTACAACTTTTATTCGTATTTTATGATATTAGAAGGCTTTGAGACATGAGTTGTAGACTTCCGAAGTTTTGAGTAAAGCTTTGATATAAAATGCTCTTTTGAGCTCTTATTTGTCTATTATCTTGTACGTTATGTATGCTAAGGGCTTGTATAAGGCCTCTCGGGGACTTGTACGCCTTGTTACATCTAGTAGCTACCCTGGGTCGTGACAATGTGAAGGCTAAATAAGATCTTGATCCTAATTTGGTCGAGTTGAAGGAAGCGGTGCTCAAAAAGTCCGTTGAGGCTTTCTCCCAAGGGGGAGATGGTGTGCTTTGATATCAAGGTCGTTTGTGTGTTCCCGATGTAGATGACTTAAGAGGACAAATTTTATCGGAAGCCCATAGTTCTCGATATTTAATTCACCTGGGAGCTACCAAGATGTACCGTGATTTGCGGGAGATCTATTGGTGGAATAGGATGAAGAAGGATATTGCAAAATTTGTGGCTAAGTGTCATAATTGTCCACAAGTGAAGGTTGAGCATCAAAAGACGGGAGGTTTGTCCCAAGATATTAGTATTCCGACTTGGAAGATGGAAGATTTGAATATGGACTTATTGTTGGTTTACCACGTACACGGCAACAAACGATTCCATTTGGGTCATTGTAGATCATATGATGAAATTAGCTCATTTCATTCCCGTCAAAGTTTCTTATTCGGTGAAGGATTATGCTAAGGATTGCCTTTATCCATTATCTCCAATTGTGGTGCACAATTTACCTCTCAATTTTGGAAGTCTTTCCAAAGGGGTCTTGGTACTCGTGTTAAGCTTAGTACGTCCTTTCATCCTCAAACTGATAGGTAAGAGGAACGTACTATCCAAAATTTGGAAGATATGTTGAGAGCTTGTGTAATTGATTTCAAGGCTAATTGGCATGATCATTTGCCTTTGATTGAGTTTGTATATAATAATAGCTACCATTCTAGTATTGGCATGGCTCTGTTTGAGGCTCTCTATGGAAGGAGGTGTAGATCTCCTATAGGTTGGTTTGAAGTTGGTGAAGTTGCTTTGATAGGTCCCGAATTGGTACATGAAGCTATGGAGAAAGTTCCGCTTATAGGGAAAGGTTGAAAACGACTCAAAGTCGACAAAAGTCCTTTGCTGATGTTAGAAGAAGAGATTTAGAATTTGATATTGATGATTGGGTTTACTTGAAAATTTCACCCATGAAGGGCGTAATGAGATTCGGGAAGAAAGGGAAGCTTAGTCCCCATTATGTAGGCCCATATCAAATTTTGAGACGTGTTGGTAAGGTTGCTTATGAACTTGATTTGCCTAATGATTTGGCATCGGTGCATCCAATTTTCCATGTCTCATTGTTGAAGAAATGTGTTGGTGATCCGACGTCTATAGTGCCATTGGAGAATCTTGGCATAAAGGATAGTCTTTCCTATGAAGAGGTTTTGGTTGAGATTTTAGATTGGAAAGTCTGAAAGTTAAGAAATAAAGAAGTTACTTCCGTTAAGGTTCTTATGAGGAATCAATTGGTTGAGGGTGCTACTTGGGAGGCCGAGGCCGATATGATGTTCCGATATCCTCATCTCTTTCCCTCCGATCGTACTCTAGCTTGATGTACCTAGTTCCTCAATGCTCATTCTTTGGTTTCACGTGTCTTAGTTATTTCCATGATTCCTTGATTATGCATGTTTATGAAGAGTCTAAGTTGTGAAAATGAGCTAGCTTGATTGATTTATCTATGATTATGTGCATTGAGTATAAGTTGCATAAAGTCTTCATGAAATGATGTGTTGATTATGCTTTAGCTTGGAGTTAATGTTTTCCTCCTCGGATATGTGCATTTATGTGATTGCATTCTAGGTTGGGTAGTTAGCTCTTGTTTCTTACCCTCCTTATGATATCTTGATTCTCATTCGAGAACGAATGTTCCCAAGGGGGAGATAATGTAATACCCCGGATTCGAAAAAGGCAAAAATTTCAATTTTTAGAAACTTTGATGACCTACTAACCGTTGGTGGACTTACCGACAATAGGTCAAGGGGTAGGAATCGTTGGTAAGGCTGCCAAGGGGAAAAAGTTGGACAACAATTCTAAGGAGTGACCTACTACATGACTTACCAATGGTCGTTTGACTTACTAACCGCAGGTCAAGAGGGGGGTGGTCGTTGATGCTACTGGTTTGGGGGAGGAATTATTTATTTTTTGGGGCTAAGGCAGGTTGACCTACGGTTGGTCACCTACGGGCAGTAGGTTGACCTACCAACCGTAGGTCAGGTCGTTGGTAGAGTTGTAAGGAGGGATTGTTTGGTCTTTTCACCTAATGGCCTATTTACTAATCTAAGCCGGTTTATAACTTCTCCTAACAATATATAAGCCCTTTTAATCCTAAAATCTACCCTTTCCAATCAATTTACAAGATTCCCCAAATTCTTCCACCTCAAATACTTCTCTCTCTAGAAGTTAGAAGAAGAAAAAGAGGGCAAGCTAGGGTTCAAGAAATCAAGCTTTTCTTCATCAATTGCTTAAGGAATTAAGACCCTAAGGTATGATAATGTTCATCCATGGAGCCCTTTCCTCCATGGAATGCCTAAAACCTCCGATTTTCAAAGTATCAAATCCCCATTTTGATTTAAGGGTTTTCTTCTAAGTATGAATTGAGTTGAATTACATGTTTTTAGATGAATCCCCATGAACCCACATGAATTCCCCTTATTTTGATATTTATGCATTGATGATGGGTTGAATTATGAAGAAGGTAGCATTTATGAAATTTATGTGAACTCATGCATGTTTCTATGATTTCAAAAGCTATGATTTATGATGAAATTGATGAATGAGGAAAAATGGGTTTTGTGAAGTATGCATGTTTAATTATGGAAATTATGATGATTTATAAATTACTTTAAGATTGAAGCTTAATTGAAGATGTTGTTGAGTTTTGAAAGGTTTTCTCACATGTAAAGGATTCATAACCTTTTGAAAGGTTTTCTCAACTAGAGTTGAATCAAAGGTTTAAGGAGCTATTCTAATGACATAAGCTTGGACTTGTCCATGGAATATGAAACGTCAATCCTAATGAAATTTAGCTTGGATTGGTAACCCTAGTTGTACCCTTCCATGGATAATAAGATGAATAAGATTATGACTATGATTAATCCATGGGAACTATGATTAGCACTGAGTGGACAAGAGGAGATCCCTCATGTACCATAAACTATGTGCCACCATAGGTTTGTCTAGATTGACACTAGCTAGTGGATCCACGTAAGCTATATGTTAAGTAAAGGTTCCTACCTTAGCAAGTAGGATGGCCCCATCGGTGTGGGGTTAGACACTGGATTCCATGTTGATAGCTCACATGTTCTTACATGTCGGTTGAGGCTACTTCCCACAACAATGAACTAAAGTGTTTTTATGATGTTCCTTAAGTAAAGTAAAGATGTTTAGCTTGCTTTGACCATGGTTTATGTTTTATGTTTTCTAACCTTTATCATGTTTTATCTTGGTCATTGCATGCCATGAAAATGTCTCGTTTTAGCATGTTTTAAATGATTTTGTCCATTGCTATCATACTTGGTACTTGATTGTACTAACACATACTTTTGCCTACATGGAGTTGTTAATGTAGGGTCCGGCGATTCTCCATCTATTCGTGGTTGGAGCTTAGTAGAATGCTTGTTGAAGACTTGGTGAGTCCTCATCCATTCAAGGACATAGCCTAGTTGTTATTTCTTTTTTGTTCTTTCATTATGACATTGTATTGGGTTACGTCCCAAACTTTATTTCTCATTCTTATGATAGATTGGTTTTGAGCCATGAGATGTAGACTTCCGCTATTTTCTTAAAAGCTTTTTTATGATATTGTCTTTTGAACTCTTAATTCTCTATAATTTTGTATGTATGTATGCTAAGTGGCTTGTATGAGGCCTTTCGGGGTCTTGTAAGCCATGTCACGTCTAGGGGGTACATTGGATCGAGACAAAGGATGAGCAAGTTTGTTTCGGGAGTGTTCGAATTGGTGGTCAAAGAATGTCGTACCGCCATGCTTATCAATGATATGTACATTTCTCACCTAATGGATCATGCTCAACAAATTTAGGAGGAGAAACTTAAGGAAAAGTCTAGGGAGGCAAAGAGGGCTCAGACCGGTGATGGTGACTTTACACACTCAAGGTCCGATAGACATGGTCGTTCTAAGTTTCGACAAAGGTTCTCCGGTCAAGGTTGCTCCAATGCTCCGATCCCTAAGTTCAACAAAGATAGGGTGTCTAACCCTAAGCCTCAAGGAGGAAATGGTAGTGGGTCTTCATTGCCTACTTGTGCTACATGTGGCAAGAAATGTGAGGGTAAATGCCTAGCCGGTTCTAATGCACGTTTTGATTGTGGCAAGATGGATCATAAGATTAGGGATTCTCCCTCTGTTGCTAAGAAAGAAGGAAATGACCGTCGACGGGTTCAACCATATCCTTCATCAGATTCTAGTGGGAGCCAGAAGCAAAACAAATTCTATGCACTTCAAACTCGTCAGGGGCAAGAGGGTTCTCTCGATGTGGTTACCGGTATGTTGAAAGACTTTCAACTTGATGGTTATGCTTTGTTTGATCCCAGTGCTACCTTATCTTTTGTGACCCCATATGTGGCTATGAGGTTTGATATTATTCCGGATGTGTTGTTAGATCCTTTTTCTGTCTCTACTCCTATTGGCAAATCTATTGCGGCTTCTCCCATAAAGTCACTCATGTTGATCTTGTAGAGCTTGATATGTTAGATTTCGATGTTATTATTGGGATGGATTGGCTGCATTCATGTTATGCTTCTATTGATTGTAGAATCCGAGTGGTCAAGTTTCAGTTTCCAAGTGAACCCATTCTAGAGTGGAAATGAGGAAATTCAATGCTTAAGAGTCAGTTTGTTTCTTGTCTTAAAGCTAGAAAGATGATTTCTAAGGGTTGCATGTATCATCTAGTTAAGGTTAGGGATGTGGATTCTGAAACCTCTATCTTTGAGTTGGTCCCCTTTGTTAATGAGTTTTAGGAAGTATTTCCCGATGATTTACCCAGTGTTCCTCCCGAAAGGGAAATAGACTTTGGCATTGACCTTCTCCCAGATACGAAACCTATCTCTATTCCTCCTTACCGAATGGCTCCGGTAGAACTTAAGGAATTAAAAGAACAATTGAAAGATTTGTTAGATAAGTGCTTCATCCGATTAAGTATCTCTCCAAGGGGTGCTTCAGTTTTGTTTGTTCGAAAGAAAGATAGTTCACTTTGTATGCGTATTGACTATCGGAAATTGAATAAGGTTACCATTAAGAATAAGTATCCTCTTCCAAGAATCGATGATTTGTTTGATCAACTTCAAGGAGCGAGTTACTTCTCCAAGATTGACCTCCGATCGGGTTATCACCAATTAAGGGTAAAGGAAGATGATATTCCAAAGATGGCTTTTTGAACTCGGTATGGTCACTACGAGTTCCTGGTAATGTCATTTGGTTTGACAAATGCTTCGGCCACATTTATGGATTTGATGAATAGGGTGTTTAGACAATACCTAGATATGTTTGTTATTGTGTTCATCGGTGATATTTTGATTTACTCAAGGAGTGAAGATGAACACACCAATCATATAAGGATTGTGTTGCAAGTCCTCAAGGACTAACAACTCTTTGCAAAGTTTAGTAAATGTGAGTTTTGGTTGAGATCCGTGGCTTTTCTTGGTCACATTGTTTCCGGTAAGGGTATTGAGGTAGATCCTAAGAAGATGGACGTGGTTAAGAGTTGGTCTAGACCTCTATCCCCTTTTGATATAAAGTTTCTTGGGTTTGGCCCATTATTATAGAAGGTTCGTGGAAGGGTTTTCTTCGATTTCCTCTCCATTGAAGGCATTAACCCAAAAGAAAGTTATGTTTGTATGGTCTAAAGCATGTGAGAAGAGTTTCCAAGAATTGAAATATAGACTTACCTCCGCTCCAATATTTGTCTTTATCGGAAGGGTCCGATGGGTTTGTGGTTTATTGTGATGCTTCAAGGGTTGGACAAGGATGTGTTCTTATGCAAAATGGGAAAGTTATTGCTTTTGCTTCACGGCAACTTAAAATCCATGAGAGGAACTATCCTACCCACAACTTGGAACTAATGGCGGTTGTGTTGCCTTTAAGATTTGGAGGCATTATCTATATGCTGTACATGTTGATGTCTTTATCGACCACAAGAGTTTGCAGTATGTGTTCAAGCAAAAGGATCTAAATCTCCGCCAAAGAAGGTGGCTTGAGTTGCTAAAGGATTATGATATGAGTGTCCTCGATCACCCCGATAAGGCGAATGTAGTGGCGGATGCTCTTAGTAAGTTATCCATGGGTAGTGTTGCTCATGTAGAGGACGATAAGAAGGAATTGGTTCTAGATGTTCATCGGCTGGCCTGGCTGGGTGTTCAGTTGGTTGATTCTTTTAATGGTGGTGTTATGGTTCATAATGGCTCAGAATCATCTTTTGTGTCAGATATAAAGGAAAAACAAGGTCTTGATCCAATCTTGATGAAATTTAAGGAAGCGGTGCTTAAAAATTCCGCAGAGTCTTTCTCCAAAAGGCGAGATGGTGTGCTTTGATATCAAGGTCGTTTGTGTGTTCCCAATGTTGACAACTTGATGGAGAAAATTTTATCGGAAGCCCATAGTTCTTGATATTCCATTCACTCGTGAACCACCAAGATGTTCTGTGACTTGTGGGAGGTCTATTGGTGGAATGGGATGAAGCAGGATATTGTGAAATTTGTGGCTAAGTGTCCTAATTGTCAACAAGTGAAAATTGAGCACCAGAAGCTGGGAGGTTTGTCCCAAGATATTAGCATTCCTACTTGGAAGTGGGAAGATTTGAATTTGGATTTCATTGTTGGTTTACCCCGCACCCGGCGACAACATGACTCGATTTGGGTTATTGTGGATCCTATGACGGAATCGGCTCATTTCATTCCCATCAAAATTTCTTATTCGGCGGAGGACTATCCTATGTTGCATCTAAGGCTGATGGTTAGGCTGCATGGAGTGCCTCTGCCCATTATCTCCGTTTGCGGTACCTAATTCACTTCTCAAGTTTGGAAATCTTTCCAAAGGGGGCTTGGTACTCGCATTAAGCTTAGCACGACCTTTCATCCTCAAACCAATGGGCAAGCAGAGCGTACTATCCAAACCTAGAATTTGATGTTAAAGATTGAGTTTACTTGAAAATCTCACCCATGAAGGGTATAATGAGGTTTGGAAAGAAGGGGAAGCTTAGTCCCCGTTTATGGGCCCATATAAGATTTTGAGGCGTATTGGCAAAGTTTCTTATGAACTTGATTTGCCTAATGACTTGGCTTCGATTCATCCAGTTTTCCGTGTCTCTTTGTTAAAGAAATGTGTTGGTGATTCGACATCTATTGTACCATTGGAGAGTCTTGGTGTGAAAGAGAGTCTTTCTTATGAGGAAGTTCCGGTCGAGATTTTGGATCGGCAAGTTTGGAAGTTGAGAAATAAAGAAGTTGCTTCCGTAAAGGTTCTTTGGAGGAATCACTTAGTTGGGGGTGCTACTTAGGAGGCCGAGACCGATATGATGTACCGTTATCCTCATCTCATTCCCTTCGATCCTACTCTATCTTGAGATATTTAGTTCCTCATGGTTCACTCTTTTGATTTCATGTGTCTAAGATCTTTCCATGATCCCTTATTTATGCATATTCGTGAGAAGCTTAATTTTTAGAAAATGAGTTAACTTGATTGATTTCTTCATATTATGTGCATTTGAGTATGAGTTGCATATAGACTTGAAATGATGCTTTGAACATGCTTTAGCTTGGAGTTCATGTTTCCTCATCGGATATGTGCATTTATGTGATTACATTCATGTTGGGCTGTTAGATTTAGTTCTTACCCTCCTTATGATATCTTGAGTTCCATTCGAGGACGAATGTTCCCAAGGGGGAGATATTGTAACACCTTGGATTTGAAAAGAAGGAAAATGCAGGTTGAACTGATGACTGCATTGACGGAAGCCACTGACGGACCGTAGGTTGACTTACGGGCCGTAGGTGGGAACCGTAGATGGAAAGTCAAATAATTTTAAAATGTCAAGTTTAGAACCCTTTTTATGGTTCACCAGGACGGTCCATCATTCCTTTTACGAGTCGTAGATAGGTCTCGTAGGTGAGTCCCAAACTTGGTGAAATTTTAAGGGTCAAAGTTGAGACTTACGGTTAGCATATACGGTCTGTAAGTGGACTAATGGACTGTACATAGGCGCTGTCGTTTGAAGGTCCAAATTTTGATCTCTGAACCCCCACCTAAGGTCAACCAGGACGGTTCGTAGTAGGTCCAACCGTAGATGGTGGTTCGACAATTCATTTTAAGGGCTTTTTGGTCTTTTTCCTAATTGATTTATACCTAAACTAAGTCGGTTTAGTCCTAATCCTAGACCCTATATAAGTCTTCTAAGCCTAAAATCTAACCATTCTAAATCACTCTCCAAATCCCTCCGAAGTTCTTCCCCAAATATTTCTCTCTCTAAGCTTGAAGAAGAAGACTAGGGTTCAAGGCCAAGCTTCCAAATTTACCGTTGATTGTGGGCTTTTGATTACAAGGTATGGTGGCTTTCACCTATGGTGTCCTTTCCTCCATAGGGTTCCTAAATTTCCCAATTTTCACAAGTTAGAATCTCCATAGAAATTAGGGTTTTTCTTCTATCTCATGGGTTCTTTCCAATTATGACTAATTGATGGAATTATGTCCTTTTATACATGATTTCAGATAATTGCATGATTTTAAGATGAAATTATATGAACCCATGCATGATTCATGATATTTAAGCTATGATTCCATGATGAAGTTTAGGAATGATCAAATGATATATTTTATGAAGATGTGCATGTTCCTTTATGAAATTGATGATGATTTAAGGTTTCTTTGAGAGTGAAGCATCATTGTTGTTGTTGTGAAAGGATTTTCTCACATGAAGGATTCATAGGGTTTAAAGTCTTTCCCAACTAAACTTTTGATCAAGAACTAGGAGCTATCCTAATGTACTTTTGCTTGAATTGGCTACTTGATGTACCTTCCATGAATGATAAGACAAGCGGCTATTACCCATGTCTCCTAATGATAAGATAAGTTAAGATTTATGATTAATCCATGGGAATTATTCTTAGCACTGAGTGTATAAGTGGCGATTACCTGTGTCCCATATACTATGTGCCACCATGGGTTTGTCGTAGATAGACATTAGCTAGTGGATCCACTTAAGCTAGAAGTTTATGGTTTTTACCTTGGCAAGTAAGGACATCTCTTTTCGGTGTGGGATAGACACCGGATTCCATGTTATAGCTCACATGGTCTATGTCGGTTAAGGCTCACTTCCCACAATGAGGAACTAAGGCTACTTTCTAAAGGTATCTCCAAAGTGTTTTAAATGATGTTTAGCTTGCATTGACCATGGTCATGGTTATGTTTCCTAACAAATTATTTTATGAATTACCTTGTTCATTGCATGTCATATAAAGTCCCCTTTTACATGATTTCATAGTTTTGTGCATTGCTATCATACTTGGTACATTTCATGTACTAACACATACTTTTGCCTATATTATCTCACTAATGTAGGATCCGGCTCTTCTCCCTCCATTCGTGGCTAGTTTGTTGCATATGAGATTTGAAGACTTGGTGAGTCCTCATGTTTCGAGGACCGAGGCTTCATTTATTTTTTTATGTCTTTTCCTCTTGGATTTTGTATGTGATGTATGGGTTACGTCCCAATCACTATTCTTTCATTTATTAGATGGCTTTGAGACTATGTTAGACTTCCGCCATGCTTTATCAACTCTTGACGATATAAAGCTATCTTTTGAACTCTTTAACTCTATTATCTTGTATGATGTATGCTATGTGGCTTGTATAAGGCCTCTCGGGGTCATACACACCATGTCACGTCTAGGGGGGGGGGTACTTTAGGTCGTGACAAAACCCATATGTGCCTCCACAAAAATCTGATGCTCCCCATAACCAAGAAACAATGACTGACCCGACTAGTTCAAAAATCGAGGAGATGTTTAATCGAGTTCTCAAGAGGGTGGAATCTACGAATAAAAGAGTTAAAGAGATCAATAGTGATGTATCCAATTTAAATCAAATCATTAGCTCCCCCTTAGCTACGATCAAACACTTGGAGACCGAAATTAATCATTTATCGGCTCAAATGAACGCAAGAGCCAAAGGTGATACTCTACCAAATGCACCGAATGATTACCATTGTATGAAGATAGTCATAAGGAGCAGGAAAGTGCTTGAGGATGCTAGAGTTGTACCTAAGAAGGTTACATGTGAGAAGGTAGATGATGGGAAGAAGCCTATTACACCCATCCAAATCGTGGTTGATGAAGAATTGTCAAAAGAGGAAAATGGGAGTGTTGATGAAGAGAAGGAGGACAATCCTCATAAGGTGATGATTGATATTGAAGAAGAAACAGGGGATAAATACACTAAGGGTGATGAGCCCAAGAGTTCCCTTCCTTATTCGCAAAGAGTGATAAAAAGAAGGAAGATGATCAATTCAATAAGGTTGTAGATGAGCTCAACAAGCAATCTGTGAATATTCCACTAATTGATGCTTTGTTGCGAATGATGGGGTACTCAAAGTTCATGAATAGGCTTGTACTAAGGAAGAGGGTAGTCAATGTGGGTACAATTGATGTATCCCACCATTCCAATGTTGTGTTGTCCAACAACTTGGCCACAAAGAAAGATGATCCAGGAGCGCTTACCATTCCATGTACCATTGGAGTGCGTAAATTTGATAAAGCCTTGTGTGATTTGAGGGCCAACATTAATTTGATGACTCTTTTAATTTTCAAGAAGTTAGGTCTCGGGAATCCCAATCCCACTCCTATGAGGCTAGTAATGGTGGATCACTCAATCAAGAAGCAATTGGGTATACTATTTGATGTCTTAGTCAAAGTAGAAAAGTTTATTTTTCTAGGGAGTTTTAGTGCTCAATTGCAATGTGGACCTAGAGGTGCCTATCATTTTAGGCCTACTATTTCTATCCATAGGCCGAGCACTTGTTGATGTGGAGTTTGGAGAGCTCCAGTTTAGAGTTGGAGAAGTGTCGGTGAAGTTTCATATCGGCACACCTACAAAAACACCTAGTGAGTGTAGAGTGGTGTTGATGAATAAGTTCGTAGATGAGCTGGCGAAGGATCTATATCATGCCTTAAGAATATCCCCTAGATGTGACATAAGCATAATACTTTGATAAAACATAACTGAAATAACACATAAAAGAAGAAAATAATTCTCAAAGCTTCATCTACATGAGATACCAAATCGGAGTACAAAGACTTCATAAACAAAAATAACACTAAATCTGACATAAGCCTCTACAAATAGATGTGACTGGAACAAGACCTAGCTCATGAAATAAATATGAAAACTGAAACTATTTGTAAGACATAAAAGATCTCATAAGGTGGCCATGCCCTCAAACCATGAGGACTTACCAAAGGCTAAGCAAAACTGATCAATCCAATACTAGCCATGATCGGACGAAGAAGCATCAGAACCTATATTATAAGACAATATAGGCACAAGAGATGTATACGTCAGCACTCAAATTGTACTGAGTATGAGGACCGATGCATAAATAGAGATATAATATAGTAATAAATTGAAAAACATGATAGTGCATGACCAAGTAAAACATAACATGATCTAATGAGCTGAATTCGAAAAACATGATACAAGGTCAATGCAATATTCATAAACTCATAACATAGGCTTAAATCATAATCTTTTGAGAAAATTATAAAATATTGTGGGAGATAGTGTTAACCAACATAAATGATGTGAGCTATAAGATGGATTTTAGTCTACTACTCTTATGTTGAAAAGAAAGTGTCCTACCTGCTAAGGTAAGGACTATGTTCTTAAGCTTAGGTGGATCCACTAGCTGGAGTCAATTAAGACTAAGGCCTACAGGGGCACGTAGTTATGGGACAAGGGGATTGCTACCCAAGAACTCCACCTCTACTAACGGGTGAGCCACAATCCCAAAGGCCATTCGGTGCTAAGTAAACTCCCAATGACAAAACATGCATAATTTTATCATATTCATACTTCTTGAAATGACAAGAATATAATAATACCAAATCAATCATAAACTTCATATCATAAGAATAACTCCTTAAAACCATAGTTTCATGTCATACCCATATGAGACACTTATCTAAAGCATCTAAATCATGATCTTCTTTTAATAGTAAGAATTACTTCATTATGAAGCTTTGATTTCATAAAAAATTCTTGATACTTTATCTAAAAGCATCCTTGATTCATAAATTCCTCAATTCATAATGCATGCTGTAACACCTTGGATTTCAAAAAGGGAAAAAAACTTGTAGGGATTTCTTTCTACTGGTTTAGGTCTACGAGGCCAGTCTACGGTTCATAGAAATTTCTACGGGTCGTAGACGAGTCTCATAGAAAGAAGGAAAATAATTTTTTAAAATAAAATTTCAGTATTTTTACGGTTGAATAGGATGGCTCGCAAAATGATCTATAAGTCATAGATGGGTCTCGTAGTTAGGTCCTATACTTGGTGAAATTTTAAAGGTCAAGTTGATTTCTACGGATCGTAGGAAGTCCTACGAGCCATAGACAGGTTCCGTCAAATGTTGGTCTAAGTTAAAGGCTTCTGAACTTTTCTACGGTTGATCAGGACGGTTCGTAGGAAGTTCCAGTAGTTAATTTTCAGGGGCTTTTGTGTCTTTTTCTAAATGTTTTAAGCCTATGCTATGTCGTTTTGGCCTCATCCTAAGCCCTATATAAAGCCTTTAAGTCCTATATCTCTCCACTTTAAACCCATTCTCCTATTTCCCCAAAACCTAACCAAATTCATTCACTCAAATTCCTTCTCAACCTAAGGAAAAATAAGAAGCTAGGGTTTGCTCCAAGGTCTTCAATTCGCCATTCATCTTGGGCTTTGAGTAGAAAGGTATGTGGGTATTCACTCATGGAGTCCATTCCTCCATGGGGTCCCCAAGGTTTTCAATTTGTCAATTCGATTTTAATTGATCAAATTAGAGTTTTATCCAATCTTTATGGGTTCTCTTCAAATTATGATTAAATTTCTATCTTCTAATGCATGAATTGAATCAATTACATGATTTTGAGTTTAATTCACATGAACACATGCATGATCCATGATTTTAGATTATGAATCCATGATGAAGTCTATGAATTATGAAATATGAATTTATGAAGATATGCTTGCTTTTATGAAATTGATATAAATGATTTAGGGATGCTTTGAGAGGAAAGTGTCAAAGTTATTGTGAAATGTTTTCTCAAATGCTATTATGATCATGATTGTGAAAAATAGTTCTCACATATGAATTCATATTGGTGAAAGGTTTTCTCATTTATGTTGAATTGTGTTTGACGAGCTATTCTATGTTTTGATTTTTAAGATGTGGATTGGTATTGATCATTGCCTTTCCTATGTTATAATGATATTGATTTTTATCTATTCCGTTGGGTTTTTGACTTACCACCGAGAGGGCTTTGAGGTGGAGGCTCCATTTGGGTAGTCTCTATTAGCAACCTCTAGTCCCTAACTACGTGCCCTCGTAGGATTTTCTTAAATGACCTAGCTAGTGGATCCACTTTAGAAAAATATGATGTTGTACGGTATCTACCTTGGCAAATAGAATCCCCGTCTTTTGATATGTGGGATATACCGGATTCCACGATATAGCTCTCATGGCCTTATTGTCGATTAAAACTAATATCCCACAAAATAAATATGTTTCTTTAAAAGTTTTTTTGTGTCTCTTATTTTAAATGCATTGACCATATCTTATGAGTTATACGTTGTTGCTTCTTTAAGCCTTTTTATGCTTTTAAATGTTGGTCATATCTTACACGTTTAAACTCTTCATGCTAGCATGTCTACTTATGCGTATTGCCCCATACATAGTACATTTCATTTACTAATTCATACTTATTCCTACATTGTTTAATTAATGTAGGGCCCGATGCTCCTACCTCTCATACTTGTGGCTAGTTGATCATTCTATTGGATTCAAGAGTTGGTGAGTCCTCATGTTCCTAGGACCGAGACATATTTACTTGCTTTATGTCTTTCTAGTTTTTTGGATGATGTAAGTGGTGTATGGGTTATGTCCCAATCACTCCTTTTGATGTTTAGATGGCTTGTATAGACTATGTTAGACTTCCACCTTTGTCAAACTCTTTTCAAATATGAAAATTCTACTTTTGAAATATTTTATTTCTATTATCTTGTATGATGTATGCTAAGTGACTTGTGTAGGGCCTTCCGAGGTTCAATACTCCATGTTATGCCTAGGGTATACTTTGGGTTGTGACACTTGCATACCATCAAGTTTAGTTCATAATCATAAAATATTCAGATAGCATGGACTCATGTAAAAATCATAGAAAACATGTAATTATGATCAAATCAGGTATAATAAGATCAATTATAAAGAATAAACTCAATTACGATTGAACCCATACATAAATCATGGAACCCTAGAACTTGGGTGAGAATACATAAAGAGAATCTAAGGTTTCTTTGGGATTCAATGGATGAAGAGGGATCCATTGATGAATTTCCCACATACCTTTGATGAACCCTAGCTTTGGAATTGGAAGAGGTGACTTGGAGCTTGAAGAACCCTAATTCACCTTGAGAGAATCATTGGAGAAGAAGACTTGAAAGCTTAGGAGAGAATCAGAGAGATTTGAAGTGTAAAAACAGTTATAGGGCTTAGGAATAGTCTAGAAATGACATAGTTTAGGTATTAAAAGGGCAGGAAAAGACCCAAATAACCTTGAGAAAAGTTTGCCAAATTGACTCTATGAGCCCATGTAGAGTCTGTACATCCTTTTATAGACCATACTGGTCATCCGTAATGTGAGATACTAAAATTTTAAATTCTGGCCAAGAACTACGAACCAACTTCCATGGCTTGTTGAACATACTACGAGTTGTAGAACCCTCACGTACACTAAGTCTCAACCAACGCCTGGACCCTCAGGCTTCAAACCATGGGTGGCGAAGTTCGATCCATACTTCCTTCGATGGGCCACACTTGTCAACTGTAAACCCAAGTCCTAAAACCCAAATTTTCTGAAGGCAAACCACAATTGGGCTTCCACAAGCTGTACAACCTTCTACAATGCGTACAAAGGGATCGTGGAACAAAAACTTTCTACACTTTTCCTTTCCAACTAAACTTTTCTACTTTCGAGGTATTACAATATCTTTCCCTTGGGAACATTTTTCCTCGAATGAGATTCAACCAAGAGTGAAAAGAGTAAGAAAGAGATTTAATAGCCCAACATGAATGCAAAACGCATCAAAATTCTTAAAACTAAGGAGTAATCAACCCCAAGCTAAAACATGAACTTTAAAACAATTTTATGAACATGTATGCATATAGAAACATGAGAATAGCTGAAATGCATGAATCTGAAAGAGTAAACACGAGGAACTAATACCTCAAGCTGAAAATGAAGCAGAGGGAAAGAGATGGGTGCTCTTGAATATCATGTCGGCTTCAGCATCCCAAGTAGCTCCCTAAACTAACTGATTCCTCGAAAGGACATTCACGAAAGCAACTTCTTTATTTCTCAACTTCAGACTTGACTGTAACACCCCGGCTCTTCGAAACTCTAACTTAACTCGTATCTTCGTGGCAAGATGAAGAGTGATTAATATTTTTGTATTAATGTGGTGTCATATTTTAAGGTCTCAAGGGTCGTATCTTAATTTTTGAAGTTAAGCGAGTTTTGTAATAAAAGTTGGCGAAAGTTATCGCAAGTTCCTTTTCAAAGGTTCTCTGAAATTCAGTGCAAATGTCGCGCAGGTTTTCTCCCAATCCAAAAGGATTTAGAGGGCCCACAACATATCAAATTGAAGGTCTACAAGTCTAGTTTCCATCTCATCAAACCGTTTGTTCATACGACATCAGAATAGAGAGATATTCACTTTTTCGTACCAACTATGCGGCAGAGGCGGCTAGTGGCCCCCCTTAGTCTGTGGAACTTTATAAAATAGCGTCTTCTTCATTTTTTTTCATTTCAACTCGTAAAAAACCCAGAAAAATAATAGAATTGCTCCTCAAATCATCCTTGTATGTTCATGATCTCTTCTTGGTTCTTTAACGAAAACTTCCCTACGTCGCGAGCTCGTCGTTTTGGTATAGTTTTCATTGTGAATTGTGCGGTGTAGCTCCGTGGAGTTGTGGCAGCAGGGTTTTTTCAATGGTTTGAGTTTTTTCACGTGTTTTGGACGTGTAAAGGAAGGTAAGACCATCTTTTATTGGTTTATGGATACCTTAGGTCTCGGATAGTAATTTACAATAGGAATCCGTATCAATTGTCGATTTGTTGTAGTAATTCTTGTCCTTAATTATTGATTGAGTTTACCCTTCATTTTTAGTGTTGTGGTGGTGCGGGCAGAGGTATTATTCAGCCTAAAATATAACGAAAAAGGTATGTTAAGGCGATTCCCTTCGTTCGGCATGTTTCCTTAAAGCTTAGGAGCGATATAATAGGGTTGTTATCGTTGGTGAACTTGTAGACATAATTGTGAGTGGTTGGCGGATTGAGTGGTCATAAACCTTCATTGTTGGGACTCGTAATTTGTTAATAACATACCTATGTGGGGAACGACTCAGAGACTACTAGTATAGATTGTTTATAGCTAAATTGCTCGCCTTTAGCCTATTGAATTGTTGGTTACTGCCCTTGGGGCTATTGTGGTTAGCTGCAGCGCTATGAACTACCTCCGAAGCTATATTGATGCCAAAGAGGGCTATATGTTGACTAAGGGGCTATATTGATGCGAAAGAGGGCTAAGTGTTGCCTACGGGGCTATATTGATGCCAAAGAGGGCTATGTGTTGCCTATGGGGGCTATATTGATGCCAAAGAAGGCTATGTGCTGCCTACAGGGCTATGTTGTTGCCTAAGAGGGCTATGCGCTGCCTACGGGGCTATATAGTTGCCTATGAGGGCTTTGTGACTTCCTACAAAGGTAAGGGGCTGCCGATAGGGGTATGTAGATTGATTTTGCACCTTCTGGGCTTATGGGGGCCTAGATAGGTGGTCTTGTTTGTTGTTTGTACCTACCGAGCTTATGGGGCTTGGTTAGGTTGTTGTTTGATTATTTTTGTATGTTTAGATTCAGTAGCGAGTTAGCATGCTTATCTTTTTTTTTTTACTTATTTCCTTACCAGATTGCTTTGGGTATAATATGATACTTTCTCATTTAGTCTATCGCCTTTCATACTTGGTACATTATTTTGTACTGACGCTCCATTGCCTTGGGGCACTGCATTCATGCCTGCAGGTCCCGACAGAAGACTCGATAAACCTCCCCAGCATCACGGTTGAGTTCCAGTAGGTTGGTTAGCCCCTTTCCTCCGGAGCTGCCAGAGTTAATAAGGTTTGTTGGATTTTGTTGTATATGGTTTTTGGGTAGGTCGAGGCCCTGTCCCGACCAAGTTTTACTACTCTTAGAGGCTTGCAGACTAGTGTGTTGGGTTGTATAGCAACGTTATCGGCTAGGTTTGCCTTGCTTGTTGGTTGGCTAACGTTTGATGGTTTTTTTTTCGGTGTATTGGCTTGACATGTAGTCTTTACATTTTTCTGGATATCATGGTTGCCTCGACGGCCCAAACAGAACTCATCTGCTAGCTAGCTACTTCTTTATGTAAACTGTTGGGAGTTGTTGTTTCCTTCATATAATTGTTGGTAGGGGCCTTGCCAGCCGAGGGTTTACTTTTAAGCCAGCATACACTCGTTTGTTTTCTTAACTATGTGTGGCTACTATACGCTTTTAGCAAATGGTTCAGCAGGGTCGGGTCAGGACTAAGTTTTGGCATTAGGTGCCAGTTACACCCCTTGAGTTTGGGGCGTGAAATTGACGATCTGGAATTTCAACCGGAACCTCTATATAAGAAAGGCTTTCTTTTACATCAATAGTTTCTAATAGCACAACTGAAGTAGGATTACCAATACACTTCTTCCACAATGAAATATGAAAGAGCGGATGCACCAATGTCAAATTTGAAGGTAAATCCAACTCATAAGCTACTTTACCAAAACGACTCAAAATTTGGTATGAGCCTATATAATGGGGACTAAGCTTTCCTTTCTCCCCAAATGTCACCACACCCATCAAAGGTAAGATTTCCAAGTAGACCCAATCATCAACATCAATTTCAAGCTCTCTTCTTTTCACATCCGCATAGAATTTCTGTTGACTTTGAGCCATTCTAAAATGATCCTGTGTTAGTCAAACCTTTTCCATAGACATATGAACTAACTCAAGCCCTATCAAAGTGACCTCACCATTTTCAAACCAAAAAATAAGAGATCTATACCTCCTATAATAGAGAGCCTTAAATGGAGTAATCTAAATACTCGAATGATAACTGTTATTGTAAGTAAACTTGATCAAAGGCAAATGATCATTCCAATTACCTTTAAAGTCAATCACACAAGCTCTCAACATATCTTCCAAATTCTAAATAGTACACTCGGCTTGACCATCGGTCTAAGGATGAAATCAATACTAAGCTTAACCTGGGTACCAAGGTCTTTTTCAAAAGACCTTCAAAAATGAAAATTAAATTTGGTACCTCGGTCAAATATAATGGACAAGGGCACATCGTGAAACTTAACCATCTCCAGGATATATAACTTAGCATAGTCTTCTCCTAAATAACAATTCTTTATGGGAATGAAATGTGCTGACTTTGTCATTCGGTCCACGATGACCTAAATCGAATCATCCTATCATCGTTTATGGGGTAAACCTGTAATGAAATCTATACTCAAATCTTCCCACTTCCATGTAGGAATGTTACTATCTTGAGCTAAATCTCTTTGTTTTGATGCTCAACTTTCACTTGTTGGTAATTCAGACACATGACTAGGAATTCCACAATATCCTTTTTCATTCCATTTCACCAATAGACCTCTCGTAAATCATGATACATCTTGATGGCTCCCGGGTGAGTAGAATATCAGGATGTAACACCTCGGATTCGAAAAGAGAGAAAAATGCAAATTTTCAGAAAATTCCAGCCTGACCTATGGTTGGTACAACGGTTCGTAGGTGGACCTACCAACCGTAGGTCAAGCTCATGGGTGCTACTGGTTGGGGCAAGAAAAATTTTTAAAAAAATATTTTGGTGACCTACTACATGACCTACGGTCAGTAGGTGGACCTACCAACCATATGTCAAGTAGTAGGTGAGGGGATCCGGGATTTTCTTTAAGGGATCTTTTGGTCTTTTCACCCAATGACTCATTTCCTAAATTAAGTCGGTTCCCTATAGTTCTTAACACTATATAAACCCGTTTAAGCCTAAAATCTACATTACCAAAACTCTCGTCTCCCAAATAATTCTCTCTCTAGAAAAGCTTGAAGAAGAAAAAGAGGTCAAGTTAGGGTTCAAGAATCAAGCTTCCATTCCTCAAACGGCTTAAGGATTTTGAAACCAAAGGTATGATATCTTCATCTATGGAGCCCTTTCCTCCATAGAATCCCTAACATTTTCTATTTTATAAGTTAGAAATTCTCCATTGAAGTTAAAGATTTCTTCTATGCCATGGGTTCTTTTCAATGTTGATGTAATTGACTATTTTATGAACTATGAAGCATGAATTGAGTTGAATTTCATGAATTAAGATGAATCCCCATGAATCCATGTGATTTCCCCCAATTTCGAAATACGCTTTGTTGATGGGTTGAATTGTGAAGAAGATGAATTTTATGAAATCTATATGAACCCATGCATGATTTATGATTTCTAAAAGCTATGATTTCATGATGAATAATTAATGATCAAAAGATGGGTTTTATGAAAGCATGTATGTTCTATTAGGAAATTTATGATGATTTATGATTTGCTTTGAGATTGAAGAATAATTGATGTTGTTGTTGAGTTGTGAAAGGATTTCTCACGTATTACTCAAACCATGAATGTGAAAGGATTTTCTCACATAGAGGATTCATAACAAGTTGACAGGTTTTCTCAACTAAAGTTGGATCAAAGATTTAAGGAGCTATTCTAAATGACGTAAGCTTAGACTAGTCCATGGTAGATGAAACGTCTATACACATGTTTTTGTTTGGTTTGGTAACCCTAGTTTTGCCTTTCATGAATGAATGATATGAATATTGTTAAATGACTATTCCGTGGGATTTAAGCTAAGCACTGAGTGGATACCGAGATGGAAGCTCTCCCGTATGCAGAGGTTGGGTTTCTAGTAGCAATCTCTTTATCCCTTAACTATGTGCCACCATAGGATGATTCTCTTAGATGGACATTAGCTAGTTGATCACGTAAGCTAGAAGTTTAAGGGTCCTACCTTGGCAAGTTGGATCGCCCTATTGATGTAGGGAGGACACCGGATTCCATGTTTATAGCTCACATGGTCTTACATGTCGGTTAAGGCTACTTCCCACAATAATGAACTAAAGTGACTTTCAAGGTATCTCTCAAATGTTTTAAAGATGTTTAGCTTGCATTGCTCATGATTTATAACTTATGATTTCTAACCATTTTCTCATGGTTTAGCTTGATCATTGCATGTTACGAAAATGTCCCTTTTTGCATGTTTAAATGTTTTTACGCATGGTTATGATACTTGGTACATTTTTGTACTAACGCATATTCTTGCCTACATTTTCTTATAAGTGTAGGATCCGCTCATCTGCATCTTCTCGTGGCTAGTTCGTGATATTAGAGACCTTGAAGAATTTGGTGAGTCCTCATATGTTCGAGGACGTAGCCACATTTACGTTCATGTCATTTACTTTCTTCTAAAGACTTTGTAAGGGTTACGTCCCAAATGTTCTTTGTATTCTTATGAGTTTTAGATGGCTTTGAGATTATATGATTAGACTTCCGCTATGCGTTGTAAAATCTTTTGATAATGAATTGCCTTTTTGAAATCATTAAGTTCTATGATCTTGTATTATGTATGCTAAGTGGCTTGTATGAGGCCTTTCGGGGTCCTGTATTCCATGTCACGTCTAGGGGTACCTTGGGTCGTGAAAAACTTTGTATTCGGAGAGGCTACAAGATGATTGTTCATGAGTGTGAAGCGCGCCACATTTATGAATGAGAGGCTACAAGATGATTAGGGAATTCCACTTCTTTCATCATTCTAAAGTCGTATGATAGAGTCTAATTGTATATGTCTCTCTCCTAATCCCTATCCTATGCATTTCAGGATATGGCCACTCGAAGTGCTTATGCTAGGAGAAATGTGAGAGAGAATGTGGAACAAGAAGTTCCTCCTCAAGCTCCTCAAGTTCTGGCGGACCCTTTGGCCAAACAAATGACTAATGCGGAGTTTAGGACTACTTTTCAAGTGTTGGCTCAAGCTATGACAGCTCAAGCCAATAGGGAGGTTGTGGCTCCCGTGAACCCAAATGTGGGTACGACGGCATCTAGAGTGATGGACTTCACTAGAATGAATCCTCTGGAGTTTCATGGTTCTAAGGTTGAGGAAGATCCTCAAGAGTTAATCGATGAGGTGTACAAGGTGCTAATGATCATGGGTGTGACACCGGAGGAAAAAAAAGAGTTGGCCACTTATCAACTTAAGGTTGTTGCTCAAGTATGGTTTGAGCAATGGAAGAGTGAGAGGGTGATTGATGAGGGTCCTCTTGATTGGGAAAAGTTCAAGGTTGCTTTCCGTGATAGGTTCTTTTCCCTTAAGATGAGGGAGACAAGGGTTCTTGAGTTCATCAATCTTCGTCAAGAAAGCATGAGTGTGAAAGAGTATGCTTTGAAGTTCCTACAATTGTCTTGATATCCTCCTACTATGGTTGCCGATCCAAGGGCAAGGATGAGTAAGTTCGTGTCGGAAGTGTCCAAAATGGCGGTCAAGGAATGTCGTACCGCCATGCTTATCGATGACATGGACATTTCAAGCCTAATGGTTCATGCTCAACAAATAGAAGAGGAGAAACTTAAGGGAAGGTGTAGGGAGGCAAAGAGGGCTAAGACCAGTAATGGTAATTTCTCGCACTCAAGGTCCGATGGACATGGTCGCTCTAGATTTTAATAAAAGTTCTTCGGTCAAGGTTCCTCCAATGATCCTCTTAAGTTCATCAAAGATAGGGTGCCTAACCCTAAGCCTCAAGGAGAAAATGGTGGTTGATTCTCATCGGCTACTTGTGCTAGGTGTGGGAAGAAGCATGAGGGCAAGTGCTTAGCCGATACGGATGGTTTTTTCGGTTGTGATAAGAGTGGTCATAAGATAAGGGATTGTCCATCTCTCACGGCTAAGGGAAGAGAAGGTAAGCAAGCTCCACCTAGTGATTCGGGTTCAAATGCTCCCAAGTAAAATTGATTCTATGCACTTCAAGCTCGCCATGAGCAATAGGGTTCTTCCGATGTGGTTACCGATATGTTGAAAGTCTTTCACTTTGATGTTTATGCTTTGCTTGATCCCAGTGCTACCTTGTCTTTTGTGACGCCATTCGTGGCTATAAGGTTCGATGTTCTTCCGGATGTGTTGTTAGATCCCTTTTGTGTCTCTACTCCTATTGGTGAATCTATTGTGGCTAAGAGAGTCTATAGAAATTGTCCCATCTCCTTATCTAATAGAATAACTTATGTTGATCTAGTAGAGCTTGATATGTTAGATTTCGATGTTATTCTTGGGATGGATTGGTTGCATTCTTGTTATGCCTCTATTGATTGTAGAACCCGAGTGCTTAAGTTTCAATTCCCAAATGAGCCTATCCTAGAGTGGAAGGGGGGGGGGGAATTCTATGCCTAAGGGTCAATTTGTGTCTTCTATTAAAGCTAGAATGATGATTTCTAAGGGTTGCATATACCATTTTGTTAGGGTGAGGGATATGAATTATGAAACTCCTCCTCTTGAGTCGGTCCCCATTGTAAATTAGTTTTCGGAAGTATTTCTCGGTGATCTACCCAGTGTTCCTCCCGAAAGGGAAATAGACTTTGGTATTGATCTTCTCCCCGATACGCAACCTATCTCTATTCCTCCTTATCGAATGGCTCTGGCAGAACTTAAGGAGTTAAAAGAGCAATTGAAGGATTTGTTGGACAAAGATTTCATCCAACCGAATATCTCTCCATGGGGTACTCCAGTGTTGTTTGTTAGAAAGAAAGATGGTTCGCTTCGTTTGTGCATTGACTACCGCCAATTGAACAAGGTTACCATTAAGAATAAGTATCCTCTTCCAAGGATAGATGACTTGTTTGATCAACTCCAAGGGGCAAGTTACTTCTCTAAGATCGATCTTCGTTTGGGTTATCACCAATTGAGGGTGAAAGAAGGTGATATTCCGAAGACGGCTTTTCGGACTAGATATGGCCATTATGAATTCCTAGTGATGTCATTTGAGTTGACAAATGCTCCGGTCGCATTTATGGATTTGATGAATAGGGTGCTTAGACAATATCTTGGTATGTTTGTGATTGTGTTCATTGATGATATCTTGATTTATTCAAGCAGTGAGGATGAGCATGCCGATTATTTGAGGATTGTGTTGCAAGTCCTCAAGGACCAACAACTCTTTGTGAAGTTTAGTAAATTTGAGTTTTGGCTAAGGTCCGTGGCTTTTCTTGGTCACATTGTCTCCGGTAAGGGTATTGAGGAAGATCCTAAGAAGACGGATGATGTTAAGAATTGGTCTAAACCTCTATCACCTTCGGATATTCAAAGCTTCTTAGGTTTGGCCAGTTACTATAGGAGGTTTGTTGAAGGGTTTTTTCGATTGCTTCCCCATTGACAGCTTTGACTCAAAAGAAGGTTAAGTTCACATGGTCCAAAGCGTGTGAGTAGAGTTTTCAAGAATTGAAAGATAGACTTACCTTGGCTCCGATATTGACTCTATCAGAAGGGTACGATGGGTTTATGATTTATTGTGATGCTTCAAGGATTGGGTTGGGGTGTGTTCTTATGTAAAATGGAAAAGTCAATGCTTATGCTTCAAGGCAACTCAAGATTCATGAAAAGAACTATCCTACCCATGACTTAGAGTTAGCGGCGGTTGTGTTTGCTTTAAAGATTTTGAGGCATTATTTGTATGGTGTGCATGTTCATGTCTTTACTGACCATAAGAGTTTGCAATATGTGTTCAAACAGAAAGATCTAAATCTTCGCCAAAGGAGGTGGATTGAGTTGTTAAAGGACTATGACATGAGTGTCCTCTATCACCCCGGCAAGGCGAACGTGGTGGCGGATGCTCTTAGTCGGTTGTCTATGGGTAGTGTTGCTCATGTTGAGGATGGTAAGAAAGAATTGGTTCGAGATGTTCATAGATTGGCCCGATTGGGTGTTCGGATTATTGATTCTAGTGAGGGTGGTGTTGTCATTCACAATGGTGCACAATCGTCCTTCGTGTCGGATGTAAAAGCAAAGCCAGATCTTGATCCTAATTTGGTTTAGTTGAAAGAAGCAGTGCTCAAGAAGTCCGTTGAGGCTTTCTCCCACGGCAGAGATGGAGTGCTACGATATCAAGGTCGTTTATGTGTTCTCGATGTAAATGACCTAAAGGAGCAAATTTTGTCGAAAGCCCATAGTTGTCGATATTCCATTCACTCGGGAGCTACCAAAATTTACCGTGATTTGCGGGAGATCTATTGATGGAATGGGATGAAGAAGAATATTGCAGAATTTTTGGCTAATTGTCCTAATTGTCAACAAGTGAAAGTTGAGCATCAAAAGCCAGGAAGTTTGTCCCAAGATATTCGTATTCCTACTTGGAAGTGGGAAGATTTGAATATGGACTTTATTGTTGGTTTACCACGCACCCGATGGCAATATGATTCAATTTGGGTTATGTGGATTGTATGATGAAATCAACCCATTTCATCCCCGTCAAGTTTACCTACTCAGCGGAAGACTATGCTAAGTTGTACTTGAGAGAAATGGTGCGGTTGCATGGAGTGCCTCTATCCATTATCTCCGATCATGGTACCCAATTTAGTTCACAATTTTGTAAGTCTTCCCAAAATGGTAATGGAGCTCGTGTTAAGCTTAGCACGACCTTTCATCCTCAAACCGATGGGCAAGTGGAACGTACTATCCAAACTTTGGAAGATATGTTAAGGGCTTGTGTTATTGATTTCAAGGGTAATTGGGATGATCATTTCCCTTTGATTGAGTTTGCATATAATAATAGCTATCATTCAAGTATTGGAATGGCTCTATTTGAGGCTCTTTATGGTAGGAGGTGTAGATCTCCTTTTAGTTGGTTCGAAGTTGGTGAAGTTGCTTTGATAGGTCCCGAGTTGGTACATGAGGCTATGGAGAAAGTTTGGCTTATTAGAGAAACGTTGAAAATGGCTCAAAGTCGACAGAAGTCCTATGCCGATGTTAGAAGGAGAGATTTAGAATTTGACGTTGATGATTGAGTTTACTTGAAAATTTAACCCATGAAGGGTGTAATGATGTTTTGAAAGAAAGGGAAGCTTAGTCCCCATTATGTTGGCCCATATCAAATTTTGAGACGTGTCGGTAAGGTTGCGTATGAACTCGACTTACCTAATGATTTGGCATCAGTGCATCCTGTTTTCCACATCTCCTTGTTGAAGAAATGTATTGGTGATCCAACATCTATAGTGCCATTGGAGAGTCTTTGCATAAAGGATAGCCTTTCCTATGAAGAAGTTTCGATTAAGATTTTAGACCGGCAAGTCCGGAAGTAAAGAAATAAAGAAATTGCTTCCGTGAAGGTTCTTTGGAGGAATCAATTAGTTGAGGGTGCTACTTAGGAGGCCAAGGCCGATATGATGTCTCGATATCCCATCTCTTTCCCTCTGACCCTACTCTAGCTTGAGGTATTTAGTCCTCATGGTTCATTCTTTTGGTTTCATGTGTCTTAGTTATTTCCATGATTCCTTGATTATGCATGGTCATAAAGAGTCTAATTCTGAGAAAATGAGCTAGCTTGATTGATTTCTCTATGATTATGTGCATTTAAGTATGAGTTGCATCAAGCTTTTATGAAATGATGTTTTGAACATGCTTTAGCTTGGAGTTGATGTTTCCTCCTCGTGTATGTGCATTTATGTGATTGCATGCATGTTGGGTTATTAGATCTTGTTTCTACCTTCCTTATGATGTTTTGAATCTCATTCGAGGACGAATGTTCCCAAGGGGCAGATAATGTAACACCTCAGATTCAAAATGAGAGGAAAATGCAAATTTTCAGAAAATTCCAGCCTGACCTACAGTTGGTACCAACCGTAGGTTAAGCTTGTGGGTGATACTGGGTGGGGCAAGAAAAAAAAAAAAAAAAAAATTTTGTGACCTACTACATGACCTACGGTCAGTAGGTGGACCTACCAACCGAAGGTCAAGTAGTAGGTGAGGGGATCCGGGATTTTCTTTAAGGGATCTTTTGGTCTTTTCACCCAATGACTCATTTACTAAATTAAATCGGTTCCCTACAGTTCTTAACACTATATAAACCCTTTTAAGCCTAAAGTCTACTTTTCCAAATCATTCCCAAAACTCTCTTCTCCCAAAAAATTCTCTCTCTAGAAAATCTTGAAGAAGAAGAAGAAGAAGAATTGGTGAAGTTACGGTTCAAGAATCAAGCTTCCATTCCTCAAATTGCTAAAGCGCTTTGAACCCCAAGGTATGATAATCTTCATCTATGGAGCCCTTTCCTCTATAAAATCCCTAAAATTCTCTATTTTACAAGTTAGAAATTCTCCACTGAAGTTAGAGTTTTCTTTTATGCCATGGGTTCTTTTCAATGTTGATGTAATTAATTGTTTTAAGAACTATGTTGCATGAATTGAGTTGAATTTCATGAATTAAGATGAATCCCCATGAACCCATGTGATTTCCCCCAATTTCGAAATTAGGCATTGTTGATGGGTTGAATTGTGAAGAAGATGAATTTTATGAAATCTATATGAACCCATGCATGATTTATGTTTTCTAAAAGCTATGATTTCATGATGAATTATGAATGATCAAAAGATGGGTTTTATCAAAGTATGCATGTTCAATTATGAAATTTATGATGATTTATCATTTTCTTTGAGATTGAAGCATAATTGATGTTATTGTTGAGTTGTGAAAGGATTTATCACGTATTACTCAAACCATGAATGTGGAAGGAGTTTCTCACATAAAGGATTCATAACATGTTGAAAGGTTTTCTCAACTAAAGTTGAATCAAAGATTTAAGGAGCTATTCTAAATGACATAAGCTTGGACTAGTCCATGGTAGATGAAACGTCTATACACATGTTTTAGCTTTGATTGGTAACTCTAGTTGTACCTTTTCATGAATGAATGATATGAATATGGTGAAATGACTATTCTATGGGATTTAAGCTAAGCACTGAGTGGATACCGAGATGGAAGCTCTCCCGTATGCAGAGGTTGGGTTTCTAGTAGCAATCTCTTTATCCCTTAACTATGTGCCACCATAGGATGATTCTCTTAGATGGACATTAGCTAGTGGATCACGTAAGCTTGAAGTTTTAGGGTCCTACCTTGGCAAGTTGGATGGCCCTATCGATGTAGGGAGGACACCGAATTCCATCTTTATAGCTCACATGGTCTTACATGTCGATTAAGGCTACTTTCCACAATAATGAACTAAAGTGACTTTCAAGGTATCTCTCAAATGTTTTAAAGATGTTTAGCTTGCATTGATCATGATTTATAACTTATGATTTCTAACCATTTTCTCATGGTTTAGCTTGATCATTGTATGTTACGAAAATGTCCCTTTTTGCATGTTTAAATGTTTTTACACATGGTTATGATACTTGGTACATTTTTGTACTAACGCATATTCTTGCCTACATTTTCTTATAAGTGTAGGATCCGGCTCATCTGCATCTTCTCGCCGCTAGTTCGTGATATTAGAGACCTTGAAGAATTTGGTGAGTCCTCATATGTTCGAGGACGTAGCCACATTTACGTTCATGTCATTTACTTTCTTCTAAAGACTTTGTATGGGTTACGTCCCAAATGTTCTTTCTATTCTTATGAGTTTTAGATGGCTTTGAGACTATATGTTTAGACTTCCGCTATGCCTTGTACACTCTTTTTATGATTAATTGCCTTGTTGAAATCATTAAATTCTATGATCTTGTATTATGTACTCAAAGTGAC
The DNA here is from genome assembly GCA_018342035.1 of Solanum appendiculatum. Classification (NCBI taxonomy): domain Eukaryota; kingdom Viridiplantae; phylum Streptophyta; class Magnoliopsida; order Solanales; family Solanaceae; genus Solanum; species Solanum appendiculatum. The sequence goes on along the minus strand of JAGDQO010001545.1, from coordinate 203,001 downwards.
TTGTATGAGGATTTTCGGGGTCTTGTACGCCATTTAATGTCTAGGGGGTACCTTGGGTCCTGACACAGGAACTGTGAGCTTCTGATAAAATCTATTGCTTCAACTTATCCACATTCGGAACATACAAATGATCTTAATAACTAAGCACACCATTCCCCTCTTAGGAGAAAGCCTCAATACCTTTTTCAAGCACCACTTTCTTCAAATCAATCAAAGTCGGATCATTACCTTGCTTTTCCTAAACATCAGACACATCAGATAAGAGACGATTCTAAACCATTTTGAATAATAACACCACCATCTTTTAAGTCAACCAAGCGAACACTCAAATGAGCTAGTCTATGAACGTCACAAACCAACTCCTTTTTATCATCTTCAATGTGAGCAACACTAATCATGGACAATCGGCTAAGAGCATTGTTAACCACGTTTTCCTTACTCGGATGGTAAAGGACACTCATATCATAATCCTTCAAAAGTTTGAGCCTCCTCCTTTGGTGAAGATTTAGATCCTTTTGCTTAAACACATATTGCAAACTCTTATTATAAGTGAACACATCCACATGGACACCGCACAAATAATGTCTCCGAATCAACTATGCAAACAAAACCGTTGCTAACTCTAAATCATGAATCCGATAGTTATTTTCATGGATTTTAAGTTGCCTCAAAGCATATGCAACAACAAAGCTTAATTCTTGAAGAATAACAATATACAACAAAACCATCAGAACTGTCCAGCAATATCAAAACCGGGGCGAAAGTAAGATGAGTCTTCAACTCTTTTAAAATTCTTCTCACAACCTTTTGACTATTGGAATTTCACCTTTTTCTGAGTCAATATAGTCAAAGGCAAAGAAATAGAGGAAAATCCATCCACAAACCTTCTTTAATAACTGGCCAAACCTAAGAAACTCTGAATCTAAAAGAGAAAAAGGTCTAGGCAAGTTCTTAACTGCCTAAGTCTTCTAAAGATCAACATATATACCTTCATCAGAGATAATATGGCAAAGGAATGCAATCGACCTCAACCAAAACTCACACTTGCTAACCTTAGAAAACAATCGATGATCCTTGAAAACTTGCAAGACTGCCACGACCCGATTTCTCAAGTCATGATGGGGCCTACCAACCCGCAAGTAGGCTAGCCAAAACCCTATCCCGAAACTCAGAGGTAATGGGACTAAGGGTGGAAACTAATCCTCAACTAAGCGGAAGCAACAAATACAACACATAAAGAAGGCTGAAGTGAAACCATACTATTTATATATACAAGACACCTCCCAGAACCTGGAAGTCAGAAGTACAGAACTACTAACAAGTGTACAAGTCCCAAAAGTGAACCATAGAAACAGACAGTCTCAAAACCAAAAGACAAGTCAAAATATAAATACAAAAGGAGATAGGTAATCCCAGAACGCCATGTGCTCACCCTCGTCTCCTAGACAGATAACTGCAGGCTCGAACTCAACGCTGAGAACTGGTGCTTGGACCTACATCACGAAAAAAGATGCAGAGTGTAGCATGAGTTACAAAACAACAGGTACCCAGTAGGCATCATAGGTTGACTGAGCAAGAAAGGTAAATACAGGCAGACAAGGTAGAATCAGCACAAACAGAGGTCAATAGAACGAAAGCTGAGAAATCGGAAAGTAAACAAGAACAACTAATCTAAACCCAACTGGGCCACCCATAAGACCCGCTGGGCACACTTGTGCACAAGTTTAATTAAAACCTGAACAGACCCCCATAAGCCCGACAGGTACACTGAAAAAATAGAACTACAACGTTCAAGGAACTGAACATTGAACCGATCGACCGACCAATACTCAACCGATCACTAGTCTTACTCTTACAACCATTATACCAATCCTACAACCTACTCCGGGGGCATGGTCTCAACCAGTCAAGTGCGGCGAAAAAGGCGGGGTACGCCGACTCCTCCAAATCAATTGATATTAAGGTCAAATTAGGCTATCACACCGGGGGCATTGCCCTGGGCCCCGCCCATTCCAGCCAAGTGAGACTTCTACCACTCTGAGGGCGTTGGCTCAGCCAGATGAGTGTACCATACATCACTCCAGGGGCGTTGGCCCAACCAGACGAGTGTGCCACACATCACTCCGTAGAGGACCTCCAATAACTCGTACACCGTGGATCACCGTCCACACCACACATATACTCAATACCGAGCCGATTACAACAATCAACACATTACCACGTCAGACTAAACATCACGGGCTGCCACCCTCACAAGCATATCAATCAAAGGCTCCCAGCCTAGCACAATCCAATCGATCATCGGCGTGAAGACAACATCTTCTGAAAGGATCCCAAGAATCGCAGTGATAAGGGAGAAATAATTGAAAGGTCCGAAAGACACGAAAATGCCTACGCTAAGGCTCATACTATCAGACCCAAGTCTGCTATACCAGTCTATAAGGATCTAGTCCATCCGAATCAACGTCGGATACATACTCAAGTCAACCAGGTACATGGGACTATGTCATCATCACAACAGCCTATTCTAAGGCATACTCACAATAATCAGCCAATCACAAAGTGAAATCACCCGGACCCACTCATGTAACATCAGATAACCACCAACATGTACCCCATAACAACATATACGACAATTTCATTCAACAACCCAATCTACCGCATGATACTAACTCATAAAAACCCAACAATCAACTCCAAACTAGGAAATTGGGTAACAGGGAAACAATACAAGCTAACCACCCCAGATTCACAAATATCAACCAGCATTTACACATTCAAGCTCAATCTAGAAAGAAGGGAAGTCGTAACCTACCAAAAAGCCGATCACAAGCGCTCCAAGTCACTAAACCTAGGATTTCCTCTTTCGAACGGCCTCAGACTTCTGCTACGCTATCAAAAATAGAATCACAACGTCAATTTGGTCGTTTAGACACTAAAATTAACAAATTTTGAGACAGACCAATTTTTGGAGTCCAATCGGACAAAGTGGGATTTGCTCCGGATTTTCCAAAATTGACTCCGTGAAAAGGTCCCAAATGATTCCCTGAACAGGAATCCTAAAATGGATCGCCCATCAAGGGTCGGATTTGCTCCTAACAGCCTATAACAACAAATCTCAAAACTAAACAAAATAGGCTAACAAACAATTTACCCTCAATTTCATGGAAAACGAAGAACACCCAACGACCCCCAACTTAAAATCCACGAAGCCAACGAGAATCTGAGAGCCTAGGACTTCGAATCGCCGAAAATTGACCACCGAGGAGATTTTCATGAAGGTTTGAAGCTCTCCAAAGTGGGAGCTTCGACCTCATTAAATAGATACTACCAGGCCCGTCCTCTCCACGAATGCGGAGAGCAAAGGTCACCCTCACCCAGCAGACCTCTGCAAACGCAGAGAACCTTCCACGAATGCAGAGCACAAGCTATACACACACACAGAGACCTCCGTGAATGCGGAGAGCCTTCCGTGAATGTGGAGAATAAGGCCCCCAAGACTCTGCGAACGTGGCCACTGGCTCGCGAACGTGGAGAACAACGTTGTCTGCACTAAAACTGCTGCATCGACTAAGTTTTAGAGAATTCCAAAACTCTGATAGGGTGCTCAGAATTCATTCAAAATCCCGTGCACGTAAACGAAATATGCTACCCCCTCGAATTCGACATTCCAGACTCAATGGCGAAGTAAAAATTTCCATACGAGGTTGTTTCGACAAAAAGAGGATCCTACACCCAATGAGCCATTTTAGCCAACTTCTACCAGAGGCCTCAAAATCAGATCGGAAGCTCCCGTTAATTCTCAAAATGTCGTTCTAGACCAAACTCGGCATTTAAGAACTTACCGCGCTGTTGGAATTTCCATCCGAGTGCATTTTCCAAGAATGTTGACCAAAATCAACCTTCAACCAAATTTCAAAGACTAAAGAGCTAACTGGCCCCAAAATCACACCGAAAACCCCAGGATTCGGGCAAACCATGCTCCTAGCATAATTTGGCCGCTCCGGAGCTGATAGAACAGTCAGAATTCTCATTTGAGGTCGTTTAGTTGAAGTTATGACCGAGATCAACTTTTCAAGGTTCAAAAGCTCAATAATAAAAAAACAGGCATAAAACACAAACGAACGACCAGACTACCGAGCAGTTAGTGCCAACAAGTCATAAATGACTTGGGGTCGCTACAAGATTGCTCTAAACGACAGAAAGAAGGAATTAACACATAAATGACCTGGAGGTTCATTACAATATCCACTACTAAAAGGACTTTCATCTGTGAAAGTAAGGACCAAGAAGTACCTGAGGGCTCAAATAAGCTGGGGAACTGCTCTCGCATCTCTTGCTCAATCTCCCAGGTGGCCTCCTCAACTGAAAAATGCCTCCAACGGACCTTAACCACATGAATGACTCTCGACCTCACCTACCTCACATTTCTTTCAAAAATAGCAACTAGCTCCTCTATATAGGTCAAGCGATCATCCAACTCAACAGCATCATACTGGAGCACATGAGACTCAGCTGGCACATATCGGTGCAACATAGAAACATGGAATACTGGATGAACGGCTTAGAATGCTAGAGGTAAAGCTAAATCATAAGCCACTTCGCCAGCTGCCCTCAAAATCTCAAAAGGCCCGATATAGCTGGGGCTAAGCTTGCCCCGCCTCCTAAATTTCATCACACCCTTCATGGGCGATACTCAGAGGAATACTCTGTCACCCACGGCGAAACTCAACGGTCGACGCCTATAGTCTGTATAACTCCGCTGCCTACTCTCCAAGGACTCCTGAAACAAATCTGTGCCATGCGGTCTAGGCTCCGTAGACTCAAACCAACCGACTGGAGTGCGACAATGCTTACCATATAGGGCCTCAAACGGGGCCATCTGAATGCTAGAATGGTAGCTGTTGTTGTATCCAAACTCTGCCAAGGGAAATAAATGGTCCCACTGACCCGAGAAGTCTATAACACAGGCCCGCAACATATCCTCAAGAACATGAATAGTGCGCTCTGACTGGCCATTAGTGTGCGGGTGAAATGCTGTGCTAAGATCCACACGGGTGCCCAACTCCTCTTGAAAAGCTCTCCAAAAGCTGGAAGTTAACTGTGGGCCCCGATATGAGTTGATAAAAACAGGCACACCATGAAGATGGACTACCTCCCGGATGTAGATACGGGCTAACCTCTCAGCATGGTAGGATGTATGAACAGGGATGTCGTGTGCTGAATTGGGCAATCGATCCACGATGACCCCGATACTGTCAACACCCCTAGGAGTCCGTGGCAACCCAACAACGAAGTCCATGGTGTTACACTCCCACTTCCACTCATGAATGGGTAATCTTTGAAACTCTCCACCACGCCTCATATGCTCGGCCTTCACCTGCTGGCAACACAAACAATGAGACACATAGTCTGAGATGTCCCTCCTCATACCGCTACACCAGTAATGCTACCTCAAATGATGATACATCTTAGTTGTGACCGGATGAATAGAGTACCTGGAATCATGGGCCTCGCTAAGGATCAGCTGGATCAAATCATCAACTCTGGGAACGCACAATCGGCCTGCAAACCTCAAAGCCCCATATGAATCTAAGGAAGCCTATCCGACATCACTTGGCAACAGTCTATCTCTGAGTGCTACCAAAGACTCATCCTCAAACTGATGGCTACAGATCTGATCAAGCAGAGATGACTGAACCCCAACATATGCTAATACCCTTCTGGATTCTGAAACATCAAGTCTGATCATCTGATTGGCTAAGGACTGAATGTCCAAAATCAAGGGTCACTCCAAAATAGAAAGGAAGGCTAGACTACCCATACTCACTGCCTTCCGACTTAAGGCGTCTGCTACTACATTCGCCTTGCCTGGTTGGTAGAGAATAGAGAGGTCATAGTCCTTCAGGAGCTCAATCCACCGACGCTGCCTCGAATTAAGGTCCCTCTGAGTCATGATGTACTGAAGGCTTATGTGATCAGTGTAGATCTCACAATGAACTCCATACAGGTAATGCCTCAAAATCTTAAGCGCGAAAACTACCGCTGGCAACTCAAAGTCATGAGTGGGGTAGTTGCGCTCTTGCAGTTTAAGCTGCTTCGACGCATAAGCAATAACTCGGCCCTGCTGCATCAGAACACAACCCAAACCAATGCTGGATGCGTCACAATAGACCGTGAAGCCCTTGCCCTCAGCTGGAAGAGTCAATACAGGAGCGGTGGTAAACAACTCCTTGAGCCTTAGAAAGCTCCTCTCACACTCCTTCAACCACACAAAGGGAACATCCTAGCGAGTCAACTGAGTCAAAGGCACCGTTAAAGTGGAGAAACCCTCAACAATGCGTCTGTAGTACCCTCCCAATTCTTCGAAGCTCCGAATCTCAGTCATAGAAGTGGGCCTAGTCCAACTACGAATAGCCACAATCTTCGTCGGATCCACCATAATGCCATCCTGGGACACCACATGCCCCAAGGATGCTACAGACTCCAGCCAAAACTCTCACTTTGAGAACTTGGCATAAAGCCGATGATCTCTCAAAGTCTGGAGCGCTATCCTCAAATGCTATTAATGCTCACGATGGCTCCGCGAGTACACCAAGATGTCATCGATGAAGACAATGATGAAAGAGTCAAAATACTGCCTGAACACTCAGGGCATCAAATCCATAAAGGCGGCAGGGGCATTAATCAAACCAAAAGACATAACCAAGAACTCATAATGGCCATAGCGAGTCCTAAATGCTTTCTTAGGGATATCCTCTACTCTAATCCTTAGCTGATGGTACCCAGATCTCAAGTCGATCTTAGAAAACATGGCAGCACCTTGAAGCTGGTCGAATAGGTCATCAATAGGAGGCATAGGATAACGGTTCTTCACCGTCACCTTATTCAACTGCCTATAATCGATACACATCCGCATGGTGCCATCCTTCTTCTTCACAAACAGGACTAGGGCACCCCAAGGTGATACACTAGGTCTGATGAACCCTCTACTCAAGAGATCCTGGAGCTGATCACTGAGTTCCCTAGGCTTTGTAGGTGCCATGAGGTATGGTGGGATAGAGATGGGATGAGTACTCGGCTCAAGGTCTATTCCAAAGTCAATGTCCCGATCTGGGGGTTGGCAAGAAAGGTCGACAGGAAACACATCTGCGAACTCTCGGACAACTAGCACTGAATCAACTATAAGGCCCTCCCTACTCACATCTCTGACATATGCCAAGTAAGCCAAGAATCCGCTGTCCACCAGCCTTTGGCCCCAAATTCAAGAAATCACCCCAACTTGTGCGCGACTATAAGAACCTTACCACACCACCGGTGGGATACTAGGAATGGCTAAAGTAATGGTCCTGGCATAACAGTCCACGACAACCTAGTTAGGAGATAGCCAATCCATACCAAGAATCACATTAAAGTCTACCATACACAGCACAATAAGATCAACCAGAGTGTTCTGCCCCAAAATGGTCACCACACAGGACTGCAAACCCGATCAACTACTAAAGAATCCCTTACTGGGGTAGAAACATGCAATGGAAGCGATAAGGGCTGAGGACTCACTCCCAAATGAGGCACACAGTAATCCGACATAAAAGAATAGGTAGAATCAGGATGAAACAAGACTGAAGCGGGCTGATGGAATAAGAGAATTGTACATGTGATCACGTCATCTGATGCCTCGGCCTCTGCTCAGGCTGGAGCTGCATAAAAGTTGCCCTGGATGCCTCTACCTCACACATCTACTCTGCCACCAGTCCTGCCTCCCCTGGGGCCTCCCCAAGAACCCTACTGCTAGCCCCCTCCTCTAGTTGGGGGTGCTACTGCTGACACCGGCCTCGCTGCTTGAGGGGCTGGTAAAGCTGATTAAGATGAAGGGCACTCTCTGGCCCAATTACCCACCTCCCCACAAGTGAAGCAACCTTGAGAAGGCCTGCTAACTGCTCGATGTCGACCACCCCAACCTGCTGCACCTGTTTGAGACTCGCCTCGACCCTTACTTGGACCGACACTATAACCGCTCTGACGGTACTGATCACCCTCGGAGCCCTGCAACGCTGCCTTAAACGGGCGGATGGACTTCCCTGGCTGGAACCCCTGAATAAACTTGTCCCGAGTTACTCTCGACCTGGAATGGGGCTCACTAGTTTTTCCATCTTACCTAACCCTCTTGCCGCTTCCCCCTTGGGCCTCGCGATGAAGGTGCTCAATAGTACGGGCATGGTCTACCACCTCTAGCAAGGAATAGCCCCTGCCAGCAAAGACTACGACTCAATCCTCAGCTGCAGTCTCAACCCTCTAACGAAGAATCGGATCCGCTCATCCTCTGTAGGTAGAATCATGGTGGCATGAAGGGACAATTCTAGAAATCTGGTCTCGTACTCAAACACCACCATGGATACCTGCTCCAACCTCGAGAACTAATCACGAAGGTGATCCCTGACACTCCGTTGAATAAACCTTGCTAGAAAAGCCTCGGAAAACTTCTCCCACGATACTGGTGGTGCTCCGGCTAGCCTTGTCCCAATGAACGAACGCCACCACTATCTGGCTGGTCCGTCTAGCTTATAAGCTGTAAAGTCAGCTCCTCTGGAATCCACAAAACCTAAGGTTTGTAACCTCTCATAGCAAGTAGTCAAGAACTCGTGGGCATTCTCCCCCACAGCCCTTGAGAACCTCGACGGTGATAGTCTAAGAAACACCCCGAGCATCTTCTACTCTTGCAGAGGCATAACCCCATCCAATGGGTCAAGCTGAACCACGACTGGAGCTGGCGGCTGAAGAACCTCTAGTTCCACTCCTGCAGGCTAGTCCTGTTGTGCCTAAACCGACTCTGGGACTGGTGCTAGGGCCGGCTGCTGCATACTCCCAATAGCAGCTAGAATCTGGGCAAGCATGCCCTGAAGATCAGAAGCCACAGCTGGTGCTGGTGGTGGCTGGGTTGGTCCCGGCCCCACCGGCTGAGGAGGAATCTACTCTACTCGAGGCTCCGACTCCAGCTCCAGAGTCCTTACTCTATTCCGGCTTGGTGCAGCGGCACAACCTCCCCTGCGCGTACGAGCCATCCCTGTAACAGAACGGAACAAGTGATATTTCAAGAAACCAACTAGACAACAATGCACGAAAGGATACAAAATAAGACAATGTCCTAAGGACATCCTTTAGGCTCCGGAAGATAAGTCACGGATGTCTCTGCACCGATCCTCAAAACTCTACTAGATGTTAGTCCTGTACAAGTGAGACCAACAAACCTAGGCTTTGATACAAATTTTTCACGACCCAATTTCTCAAGTAATGATGGCGCCTACAACCCACCAGTAGGCAAGCCAAACTATATCCCGAAACTTAACAGTAATGGGACTAAGAGTGGAAACTAGCCTAAACCAAGCGGAATCATACAAATATAACACATAAAAGAAGGGTGAAGAGAAACCAAACAAAAATGATATATACAAGACACCTCCCAAAATCTGGAAGTCACATTTACAGAACTACTAACAAGAATACATGTCCCAAAAGTGGACCACAGAAACAACTGTCTCGAAAACAAATGACAAGCCAAAATACATATACAGATGTAGACATGGAATTCAAGAACGCCATGTGCTCACCCTAGTCTTCTGAAAGGACTGCTCCAAGCCCGATCTTAACGCTGATAACTTGTGCTCAGACCTGCATCATGAAAATAGATACAGAGTGTAGCTGAGTACCAAAACAACCGGTACCCAGTAGGCATCATAGGCCAACTGAGCAGGAGAGGTAAAAACAGGCAGACAAGATAGAATCAGCAATGACAGTTACAGAGGTCAAAAGAACGGAAACAGAACAAGCGGAAAGTAAAATGAGGATAATTAACTAAACCCAAATGGGCCCCCCATAAGACCCGCTGGGCACACTTGTGCGCAGGTTTAAATAAAACCTGAACGGACCCCCATAAGCCCGACAAGTACACTGAAAAACTAGAACTACAAGGTCCAAGTAACCAAACTCTGAACCGATCGACTGACCAATACTAAAACGATCACTAGTCTGACTCTTCAAACCATTATACCAATCCTGCAAGCTACTCCGAGGGCATGGGCCCAGCCAGTCAAGTGCTGTGAAAAAGGTGGGGTACGCCGACTCCTCCAAATCAACTGATATTCAGCTGTCCGATTAGGCTATCACTCTTGGGGGATTGCCCAGGGCCCCACCCATGCCTGCCAAGTGAGCCATTTAAAACTTCGGGGGCATTGGCCCAGCCAGACGAGTGTGCCACATATCACTCCACAGAGAACCTCTAATAACTCGTATACCGTGGATCGCCGTCCACACCCCACATATACTCAATACAGAGCCGAATATAGCAATCCTAACATTACCACGTCAGACTAAACATCACAAGCCGCTGCCCTCAAAAGCATATCAATCGAAGGATCCCAGCCTAGCACAATCCAACCGACCATCGGCGTGAAGACAACATCATCCGAAAGCATCCCAAGAATCGTAGCGATAAGAGAGAAAGAATCCCTAAATGGATCACCCATCAGGGGTCGGATCAGCTCCTAACATCTAACAACAACAAATCTCAAAACTAAACAACTTAGGCCAACAAAGAACTTACCCTCGATTTCACGAAAAAGGAAGAACTCCTAATGACCTCAACCTAAAACCCACGAAGCCAACGAGAATCTGAGCGCCTGGGACTTCAAATCACTGAAAACCGACCACCGAGGAGATTTTCAATTAGGTTTGAAGCTCTCCAAAGTGGGAGCTTCGACGTCATTAAATAGACACTGCCAGGCCCGTTGTCTCCACGATTGCGGCCAAGCTTCCGCGAACGCAGAGCGTAATCCCCCAAAGATCCCTCAATGTGGAGAGCAAAGGTCAGCCTCACCCAGCAGACCTCCGCAAATGTAGAGAACCTTCTGCGAATGCGGAGCACAAGCACCACACTCACACAGAGACCTCCGCGAACGCGGCCACTGGCCTGCGAATGCGGAGTAGACACCTTCATACCTCCACGAACGTGGAGCATATCCCGCGAACGTGGAGAACAACGGTGTTTGCACTACAAACTGCAGCATCATCTAAGTTTTGGAGAATTCCTAAACTCCGGTGGGGTGCTCGGTATTCGTTCGGAACCTCGTGCACGCAAATGAAATATGCAACCCCCTCAAATTTGACATTCCGGACTCAATGGTGTAGTCGTAATTTCAATATGAGGTCGTTTCGACAAAAAGTGGATCGCACACCCAATGAGCTATTTTAGCCAACTTCTATCGGAGGCCTCAAAATCAGTTCGGAAGCTCCCGGTAATTCTCGAAAGGTTGTTCTAGACCAAACTCAGCATTTCAGAACTAACCGCGCTGTTAAAATTTCTATCCGAGCGCATTTTCAAAGAATGTTGACCGAAGTCAACCTTCAACCAAATTTCAAAGACTAAAGAGCTAACTGGCCCCAAAATCACACCGGAAACCCCGGGACTCGGGCAAACCATACTCCTAGCCTAATTTTGCTGCTCCGGAGCAGATGGAACCGTCAGAATTCTCATCTGAGGTTGTTTACCTGAAGTTATGACCGAGATCAACTTCTCAAGGTTCTAAAGCTCCAAAACAGTAAAATAGGCATAAAGCCCAAACGAATGACCATGCTACCGAGCAGTCAGTGCCAGCAAGTCATAAATTACTTGGGGTCACTACATGAATGCTCTAAATGACAGAAAAAGGTATTAACACATAAATGACCTGGAGGGTCATTACATTTATGATGATTTATGATTTGCTTTGAGATTGAAGCATAGATGATGTTGTTGTTGAGTTGTAAAAGGGTTTCTCACGTATTACTCAAACTATGAATGAAAAATGATTTTGCTCACATAAAGGATTCATAACATGTTGAAAGGTTTTCTCAAACAAACTTGAATCAATGACTAAGGAGCTATTCTAATGAATGGACAAGAGGCGATTACCCATGTTCCCTAATGTAGACAATAGGCGATTACCCATGTCTACAAATAATGTATTATGACTTATCCGTGGGAATTGTGGTTAGCATCGAGTGGACAAATGGCAATTACCCATGTCCTATAAACTATGTGCCACCGTAGGATGATTGTCTATATAGACATTAGCTAGTGGATCCACGTAAGCTAGAAGTTAACTGACCTACCTTGGCATGTAGGATGACCCTATCGGTGTGGGGTAAAAACTAGATTCCATGTTGATAGCTCACATGGTCTTACATGTTAGTTAAAGGTAATTTCTCGCAATAATGAACCTAAGTGTCACGACCCAAGGTACCCCCTAGATGTGACATGGCGTACAAGACCCCGAGAGGCCTCACACAAGCCCTTAGCATCCATTACAATAAGATAATAGAAAATAAAAGTTTGAAAGAGAATTTAATATCAAAGCTTTTAAAAGAAACATCGAAAGTCTATATCTCATGTCTCAAATCCAATCTATCATAGAAAGTAAAGTTGGGACGAAACCCAATACAATCCAAAACTGAAAGGAAATACATGAAAAAAGCAATAAGAGCAAGGCTATGTCCTCGGATGGATGAGAACTCACCAAGTCTTCTATCAACTCTTTAATCAAGCTCTAGCCACGAGTGGAAGGTGAATCGCCACATCCTACACCAAAGAAGTTAATGTAGGAAAAAGTATGCGTTAGGACAATTAAGTACTAAGTATTATATCAATGCACATAAACACATAAATTGTGCTAGAGATAGACACATAATCATGACATGCAATGGCCAAGCTAAAACATGATAAACATGAGAAAAATGAAAAATAAAGCATATATCAAGGCCAAAGCAAGCTAAATCATCTTTTTTTATTTTCTTTACTTTATCATGAGAACACTTGTTCATTAACTTGTGGGGAATAGCCTTAACCTACATGTAAGACCATGTGAGCTATCAACATGGAATCCGGTGTCTACCCCACATCAAAAAGAGGTGTTCTATTTGCCAAGGTAAGACCATGAACTTCTTAGCTTATGTGGATCCACTAGCTAATATCTACTTAAAGACAACATCCTATGGTGGCAACATAGTTTATGAGATAGAGATTGCTTTAGGAGACTCTGCCTCAACTAACGGGAGATCTCCATCTAGAAAACCAGGCCTCTACTAACAGGAGAGCTTTAACTAGAAGACCCGGCCTCTACTAACGGGAGGGCTTCCATCTCAATATCCACTCGGTGCTAAGCATAATTCCCACGGATTAGTCATTAACATATTATATCATTAAACATGAAAAGGCTCAACTAGGGTTACCAATTCAAGCTAAAATCATGCTTATAGACGTTTCATCTTCCATGGACCTTGTCCAAGCTTACGTCATTAGAATAGCTCCTTAAGAACATGGGTAATCGCCTCTTGTTCTTTTAAGTGATATTGGGAGAATTATGTGAGAAAACCTTTCACAACTCAACCATAGCATCATCATATCATAACTTTGGTACTTTACTTTGAAAGCACCCTTAATTCATCATGCTCATATTTCATAGTTCATAGAGTTCATATGGGTTAATGCAAGTTCAACTCATATCATGCAATTCAATGGAAGCTCATGCTTAGAAAGCCATAATTAGGACAATTTACCCTTACTTGAAGGAACTCACATAATAGAGGAAAATCATTTTTTGACTTGATCATGCTAAATTCATAAGATTATCATCAGTTCATTCATAATTCATGCTTGATTTCTTAGAGAATTCATAACCTTCATTAAATCATAGCTCAACCCAACTATCAAAGCATAGATTATCAAATTGGGGAGAATTAGCTAGGGAGAATTCTTGAGCTAGAGAGGATTTCTTTTAGAGAGAGAAATATTTGAGAGGAGAGCTTAGGAATGAGTTAGAATGGAAGAAATTAGGCCTAGAAAGTATTTAAAGGTCTTAGATTAAGGGTATAATCGACTTAGCTTAATAGGGAAACAATTAGGAAAAAAACCAAAAAAACTGTCGGGGCCAATCGACGGACAGGATCTACGGTCCGTACATAAATTGACGGACCATCCTGCTCTTCCATCAATTGATTCAGAAAGTACATAAAGTCAGGAAGGCATCTACGGAACCCATCTACCGCCCATCAACTGAACTACGAACCGTCCTACTATTCCGTAGGTCAAGGTTCAGAAACTTGGAAATCCTGAAAGTTCACAGTGCCATTGACGGTCCCCACCTACGGCCAGTCAATCCATCTACGGCCCGTAGGTGGCCTCCATATATCACTGTCTTCAGGTGAGTTCTGCATTCAAAATTCTTTGAAAGCTTGGGGTGTTACAACATCTCCCTCTTTCGGAACATTTTTCGTCGAATGAGAATCAAGACATAATGAGAAGGGTAATAGACACGGACTAATAACCCAACCTAGCATGCAATCACATAAGTGCACATATCCAAGAAGGAAACATCAACTCCAAGCTAAAGCATGATCAACACATCATATCATGAAGACTTTATGCAACTCATACTCAAATGCACATAATGATATAAGACTCTTCATGAACATGCATAATCAAGGAATCATGGAAATGAACTATGACACATGAGACCAAAAGAATGAACCATGAGGATCAAGATACCTCAAGCTAGAGTAGGATCGGAAGGAAAGAGATGAGGATATCAGGCCATTATATCGGCCTCAGCCTTCCAAGTAGCACCCTCAACCAATTGATTCCTCCATAGAACTTTCACGGAAACAACTTCTTTATTTCTTAACTTTTGGATTTGCTTGTCTAAAATCTCAACCGAAACTTCTTCATAGGAAAGACGATCCTTTATGCCAAGATTCTCTAATGGAACTATAGAGGTCTCATCACCAACACAGTTCTTCATCATTGAGACATGGAAAACCGGATGCACTGATGCCAAATCATTAGGCAAGTCAAGTTCGTTAGCAACCTTACCAACACGTCTCAAAATCTGATAGGGGCCTACATAACGGGGACCAAGCTTCCCTTTCTTCCCAAATCTCATTACATCATTCATGGGTGAGATTTTCAAGTAAACCCAATCATCAACCTCAAATTCTAAATCTCTCTTTCTAACATCGGTATAGGACTTTTTTCGACTTTGAGCCATTTTTAACTTCTCCTTAATAAGCCAAACTTTCTTCATAGCCTCATGTACCAACTCAGGACCTATCAAAGCAACTTACAACCTTCAAACCAACCTATAGGAGATCTATACCTCCTACCATAGAGAGCCTCAATGGAGCCATACCAATACTAGAATGGTAGCTATTATTATAAGCGTACTCAATCAAAGGCAAATGATCATCCCAATTACCCTTGAAATCAATCACAAAAGCTCTCAACATATCTTCCAAAGTTTGGACAGTACGTTCTTCTTGCCCATTGGTTTGAGGATGAAAGGCTGTGCTAAGCTTAACACGAGTATCAAGACCCTTTTGAAAGTCTTCAAAAATTGGGAAGTAAATTGTGCACCGCGATCGGAGATAATGGATAAAGGCACTCCATGCAACCTAACCATCTCCCTCAAATTTAACGTAGCATAATCCTCCACCAAATAAGAAGTCTTGACGGGAGTGAAATGGGTTGACTTCGTCATTCTATCAACAACAACCAAAATCGAATCGTATTGTCGCCTCGTGCGATGCAAACCCACAATAAAGTTCATATTAACATCTTTCCACTTCCAAGTAGGAATACTAATATCTTGGGTCAAACCTCCCAGCCTTTAATGTTCAACTTTCACTTGTTGACAATTAGGGCACTTAGCCACAAACATTGCAATATCATTCTTTATTCCATTCCACCAATAAATTTCCCGCAAATCATGGTAGATTTTAGTATCTCCTGGGTGGATGGAATATCGAGAACTATGGGCTTCCGATAAAATTTTCTCTCTTAAACCCTTTCCATTGGGAACACACAAACGACCTTGATATCGAAGCACACCATCTCCCCCATGGGAGAAAACCTCAATGGACTTCTTGAGTACCGCTTCCTTTAGTTCAACCAAGTTAGGATCAAGACCTTGCTTAGCTTTCACATCATGCACAAAAGAGGATTCGGAACCCTTGTGAACCGTAATACCACCTTTAGTAGAATCAACCAATCTAACACCCAATCAAGCCAATCTATGGACATCATGAACCAACTCTTTCTTACCATCCTCAACATGAGCAACACTACCCATAGATAATCGACTAAGAGCATCCGCCACCACGTTAGCCTTACCGGGGTGATAGAGAACACTCATATCATAATCTTTTAACAACTCGAGCCACCTTCTTTGGCGGAGATTCAAATCCTTCTGTTTAAACACATATATCAAACTCTTATGGTCGGTGAAGACATCTACATGTTCCCCATACTAATAATGTCACCATATTTTCAAAGCAAACACAACTGCCTTTAATTCCAAGTCATGAGTAGGATAATTCTTTTCGTGCACCTTAAGTTACATTGAAGCATAAGCAATGACTTTCCCATTTTGCATAAGAACACATCCTAGCCCAATTCTCGAGGCATCACAATAAACCACAAAACCATCGGATCCTTTCGGTAGAGTTAATATCGGAGCCGAAGTAAGTCGATCCTTCAACTCTTGAAAACTCTTCTCACATGCCTCAGACCATGTGAATTTAACCTTCTTTTGAGTCAAAGCCGTCAAAGGAGAAGCAATTGAAGAAAGCCCCTCACAAACCTCCTATAATAACCGACTAAGCCCAAGAAACTACGGATATCCGAAGGTGATAAAGGTCTAGGCCAATTCTTGACCGCTTCCGTCTTCTTATGATCTACCTCAATGCCCTTACCGAAAACAATGTGACCAAGAAAAGCCATGGATCTCAACCAAAATTCACACTTGCTAAACTTTGCAAAGAGTTGCTGATCCTTGAGGACTTGCAACACAATCCTCAAATGATTAACATGTTCACTCTCATTCCTTGAGTAGATCAAGATATCGTAAATAAACACAATCACAAACATGTCAAAGTATTGCTTAAACACTCTATTCATCAAGTCCATAAATGCGGCCGGAGCATTTGTTAACCCAAACAACATTACCAAGAACTCGTAGTGACCATACCTAGTCTGGAAAGCCATTTTCGCAATATCATCTTCTTTCACCCTTAATTGGTGATAGCCCGAACGAAGGTCGATCTTAGAGAAATAACTAGCTCCTTGAAGTTGATCAAACAAGTCATCTATCCTTGGTAGAGGATACTTATTCTTAATGGTAACCTTGTTCAATTGGCGATAGTCGATGCACATACAAAATGAACCATCTTTCTTCCTTACAAACAAGACTGGGGCACTCCATGGAGAAATATTTGGCCGGATGAAACCCTTATCCAACAAGTCTTTTAACTGCTCTTTTAGTTCCTTAAGTTCTGCCGGAGCCTTTCTATAAGGAGCAATAGAAATAGATTTCGTATCTGGGAGAAGGACAATACCGAAGTCTATTTCCCTTTCGGGAGGAATACCGAGTAAGTCATCGAGAAACATTTCCGGAAACTCATTAACAACGGGGACCGACTCAAGAGTAGGGGTCTCAAAATCTATTTCCCTCACCCTAACAAGATGGTAAATGCACCCCTTAGAGACCATCTTTCTAGCTTTTAGATAAGAAAAAAATTGACCTTGAAACATAGAATTTCCCCCCTTCCACTCTAGGATATGCTCATTAGGAAACTGAAACTTGACCACTCTGGTCCTACAATCAATAGAGGCATAACAAGCATGCAACCAATCAATCTCAAGAATAACATCAAAATCTAGCATATCAAGCTCTATAAGATCAACATGAGTGACTCTATGGGATAAGGAGATGGGGCAATCTCTATAAACTCTCTTAGCCATGATAGATTCTCCAATCGAAGTAGAGACACGAAAAGGATCTAGCAACACATTCAGAACAACATCAAACCTCATATCCACATATGGCGTCACAAAAGACAAGGTAGCACCGGGATCAAGCAGAGCATAAATAGCAAAATGGAAAAATCTTAACATACCGGTAACCACATCGGGAGAGCTCTCTTGCTCATGACGAGCCTGAAGTGCATAAAATTAGTTTTGTTTCTGAGCATTCGAACCCGATCCTCTAGGTGGAGCTTGCTTATTCTCTCTTCCCTTGGCCGTGACAACTCTTTCCACAATTATAACAACCATCTGTACCGGCTAGACATCTACCCTCATGCTTTTTCCCACACTTGGCACAAGGAGCCATTAAAGAACCATCATTATACCCTCCTTGAGACTTGGGGTTAGACACCCTATCATTTTTGGACTTCGGAGGAGCATTGGATGAGACTTGGCCTGAGAACCTTTGTCAAAATCTAGGATTACCATGTCCATTTGACCTTGCATGCGAAAACTTACCATCTCCGGCCCTAGCCCTCTTTGTCTCCCTAGACCTTTCCTTAAGCTTTTCTTCTTCAATTTGTTCGGCATAAACCATGAGGCGAGAAATATCCATGTCATGCACAAGCATGGCGGTGCAACACTCTTCCACTAACATATCTGACACTCCCGACACAAATTTGCTCATTCTTGCCATTGGGTCGGCAACTATGGACGGAGCATATCTAGCCAATTGTGTGAACTTCAATGCATACTCTTTCACACTCATATTTCCTTGTCGAAGGTGGATAAACTCAAGCACCTTAGCCTCTCTCTTCTCAAGAGGGAAGAACCTATCAAGGAAAGCAATCTTGAAATTCTCCCAATCAAGAGGACCCTCATTAACCGCCCTCTCACTCTTCCCTTGATTGAACAAAATTTGGGCAACACCCTTGAGTTGATAAGCGGCCAACTCCGCCTTTTCTTCCGACGTCACACCCATGATCATCAACACCTTGTACACTTCATCGATGAACTTTTGAGGATCTTCCTCAACCTTAGAGCCATGAAATTCTGGAGGATTCCTTCTAGTAAAGTCTCTCACTCTTGACGTAGCCGTATCCAAATTTGGGTTCACGGGAGCCACTGTCACGATCCAAGGTACCCCCTAGATGTGACATGGCATACAAGACCCCGAAAGGGGCCTCATACAAGCCACTTAGCATACATTCATACAAGATAGTAGAATTTAAAGAGTCCAAAAGATAAAATCACAATAGAGTTTAAGAACATCAGCGGAAGTCTACATCTCATGTCTCAAGCCATCTAACATAACAGAATAGAAATGAAGGTTTGGGACGCAGTCCAGTACAATATCCAAAAGTATAACGGAAAGAATGAAAAAGTAACAAGGTTAGGTCCTCGGACATAAGAGGCCTCACCAAGTCTTCACTATCACTGGAACTGACTAGCCACGAGTGGGATGAGAAGAACCACCAAGCCCTACATCAGTAGAATCAATGTAGGCAAAAGTATGCGTTAGTACAATCAAGTACCAAGTATGATAGCAATGCACAAAGGGGCATATAAACCATGCTAAAATGACATATAATCATGACATGCAATGGCCAAGCTAAAAACATGATAAACATGAGAAACATGAAGCATAAAGCATATCTCAAGGCCAAAGCAAGCTAAATCTCTTTCTTTCTTTTCTTCACTTCATCACGAGAACACTTGTTCATTAGTTGTGGGAAAATAGCCTTAACCGACATATAAGACCACGTGAGCTATCAACATTGAATCCGGTGTCTTCCCCACACCGAAAAGGGGTGTCCTACTTGCCAGGGTAAGACCATGAACTGCTTAGCTTGTGTCTATCATAGACCATCACCCTATGGTGGCACATAGGTTATGGGACATGGGTAATCGCCACTTGTCCACTCGGTACTAAGCATACTTCCCATGGATTTATCATAGTACATTTTACCTTAGGTAGACATGGGTAATCGCCTCTTGCGTACAAAGTCATAAACTCATTATTAATAGACTTGGGAAATCGCCGCTTGTCTACATTAAGGAACATGGGTAATGCCTCTTGTCCCTTCATTCATAAAAATAGCTCCTTAAGAATATGGGTAATCGCCTCTTGTTCTTCTATTAGTCATGATTTCATTATTAGTAGACATGGGTAATCGCCTCTTGTCTACATTAGGGAACATGGGTAATCGCCTCTTGTTCCTTCATAGAATAGTTCCTTAATCTTGGATTCAAGCTTAGTTGAGCAAGCCTTTCAACAAGTTATTAATCATTACGTGTGAGAATACCTTTCACATTCATAGGTTGAGAATTACATCAGAAACCCTTTCACAACTCAACATTCACTAACATATCATAATTTCATATAAAACATGCTTGATTCTATAAACTTCTTTCTTCATGATTCTATCATGCTTTTTCTTCATAAACATACATGAGTTCATAAGCTTCATATTTACATAGCTAATTATGCTCTTAACTCATAAATCATGGGCTCATAAGCTTCACCTCAACACATGCAATTCAATGCAAGCTAATATTTAGAAAGCCATAAATCAAGGCAATTTAGTCGTAATTGAGGGACCCACATAATAGAGGAAAATCATAGATTTTGATTCATCATGCATCTTTTCATAAAATATCCTCTTTTCATCATTCATAGTCTTACATGGAATTCATAGCTTGATAATCATAATCCTTAACTCAATTCACAAAGAGTTCATGCAATTCATCTTTTCTCAATCAACCCACAATCATAAGCATAATCATAAATTGGGGGATACATAGCATAAGCTCATGGGATTCATCAAGTTGCATGTAAACCACGCTAAATCGTGCACTAGCTTACTTTACCACGCTAAATCGTGCACTATCAACCATAACATCAAAAATGGGAAGCATAATGAAGAACCCATAAGAATTTGTCAAAACCCTAGCTCTCTTGGGCAAGACTATACCTTTGAAAACCTTAAGGAAAAGAGGACCCATTGGAGGAAAGACTCCAAATGGTAAATACTATCATACCTCAATGCCAATGCCTTGAAATAAAAGGGGGATTGATGACCTTGATGAGAACCCTAGCTCTCTTCTTCTCCTTCTTGTTCTTCTAGAGAGAGGAATATTTTGGGAGATGAGAGTTGGAATGAAGGGATTAGGGCTTAGAAAATATAAATAGGGCCAATGCTAAGGGAAAAATCGTCTAGTATAAGGAATAAACATTTAGGGAAAAAGTCCAAAAAGCCCTTAAATAAAACTGTCGAGGCCATCGATGGACAAGACCTACGGTCCGTACATCCACTGAAGGACCGTCCTGCTCTTCCGTCAATCGATTTAAAAAGTTCGTTTGGACTTAAAATTTGGCTAAGTCTGGAAGGCATCTACGGAACCCATCTACGGCCCGTCAATGAACTACGAACCGTCCTACTATTCCGTAGGTCAAGGTTCAGAAACTCAAAATTCATAAAGTTGGCAGGGCCATCGACGGTTCCCATCAACGGCCCGTCACTCCACCTATGGTCCGTAGATGGCCTCCGTCGTCACTGGCACCAGAAAAATTTTAAAACTGCATTTTTCCTTCTTTTCTAAAAACTGGGATGTTACAATATCTCCCCCTTGGGAACATTCATCCTCAAATGAGAACCTGGATATCTTGAGAAGGGCGATAAACTCTGACTAACAACCCAGCCTAGCATGTAAGCACGTAAATGCACATATCTGAGGAGGAAACATCAACTACAAGCTAAAGCATGCTCAATACAAAATTCGTGAAGACTTTATGCAACTTATACTCAATGCACATATATCATATTAGACTCTTCATGAACATGCATAAATCAAGGAATCATGGAAATCAACTACGACACATGAGACCAAAAGAATGAACCATGAGGAACTAGGTACCTCAAGCTAGAAAAGGATCGGAAGGAAGGAGATGAGGATAGCGGGACATCATATCGGCCTCGGCCTCCCAAGTAGCACCCTCAACTAATTGTTTCCTCCATAGAACTTTCACGGAGGCAACTTCTTTATTCCTTAACTTCCGGACTTGTTGGTCTAGGATCTCAACCAGAACCTCTTTTTAAGAAAGGCTATCCTTAATGCCAAGAGTCTTTATTAGCACTACTGAGGTCGGACCACCAACACACTTTCTCAACAATGAGACATGGAAAACCAGATGCACTGATGCCAACTCATTAGGCAATTCAAGCTCATAGGCAACCTTATCAACACACCTCAAAATTTGATATGGGCCTACATAACGGGGACTAAGCTTCCCTTTCCTCCAAAATCTCATTACACCCTTCATAAGTGAAATTTTCAAGTAAACCCAATCATCAACATCAAATTCTAATTCTCTTCTTTTGACATCGGCATAAGACTTTTGTCGACTTTGTGCCGTTTTCAGGTTTTCACTAATAAGCTGAACTTTCTCCATAGCTTCATGCACTAGCTCGGGGTCTATCAAAGCAACTTCCCCAATTTCAAACCACCTACGGAAGATCTACGCCTCCTATCATAGAGTGCTTCAAATGGAGCCATACCAATACTAGAATGGTAGCTGTTATTATAGGCAAACTCAATCAAAGGCAAATGATCATCCCAATTACCCTTGAAGTCAATTGCACAAGCTCTCAACATATCTTCCAAAGTTTGGATGGTACGCTTTGCTTCCCCATCGGTTTGGGGATGAAAGGCCATGCTAAGCTTAACACGAGTATCGAGACCCTTTTAGAAAGATTTCCAAAACTGAGAAGTAAACTGTGTACCACGATCGGAGATAATGGAAAAAGGCACTCCATGCAACCTAACCATCTCCCTCAAGTACAACTTAGCATAATCTTCCGCCGAGTAAGAAACCTTGACGGGAATGAAATGGGCTGATTTCTTCATACGATCTACAACCACCCAAATCGAATCATACTGGCGCCGAGTGCGCAGCAAGCCAAAAATAAAGTCCATGTTCACATCTTCCCACTTCCAAGTAGGAATGTCAATATCTTGTGATAGACCTCCCGATCTGTGGTGTTCAACTTTCACTTGATGGTAATTAGGACATCTAGCCACAAATCCCGCAATATCCTTCTTCATCCCATTCCACCAATAGATCTCCCGCAAGTAACGGTACATCTTGGTAGTTCCCGGGTGAATGGAATAACGATAACCATGGGCCTCAATCAAGATTTGTCCTCTTAGGTCATCTACATTAGGGACACATAAATGAACCTGATATCTGAGCAATCCATCTCCCCTTTGGGAGAAAGCCTCAACGGACTTCTGTAGCACCGCTTCTTTCAATTCGACTAGGTTCGGACCAAGATCTTGCTTAGCTTTCACATCCTGCACATAGCAAGATTCTGAACCATTGTGGACCATAACACCACCTTGGGTGGAATAAACTAATCGCACAACCAAACGGGCCAATCTATGAACATCACAAACTAGTTCCTTTTTACCATCCTCAATATGGGCAACACTACCCATTGACATCCGATTAAGAGCATCTACCTCCACGTTAGCCTTGCCAGGGTGATAGAGGACATTCATGTCATAGTCCTTTAATAGCTCAAGCCACCTTCGTTGGCGAAGATTTAGATCCTTTTGCTTAAATACATATTGGAAACTTTTATGGTCAGTAAAGACGTCAACATGGACACCATACAAGTAATGCCGCCATATCTTTAGAGCAAACACCTTTAGTTGCGTTGAAGCATAAGCAATGACTTTCCCATTTTGCATAAGTACACACCCCAACCCAATTCTGGAAGCATCACAATAGACCACAAACCCATCAGACCCTTCCGGTAGGGTCAATACCGGAGCCGAGGTAAGTCTATCTTTCAACTCTTGAAAACTCGCTTCACACCTTTCTGAACAAGTAAACTTAGCCTTCTTTTGAGTTAGAGCCGTCAAAGGTGAAGCAATTGAAGAAAACGCTTCAACAAACCTTCGATAGTAACCAGCTAAAGCCAAGAAACTACAAATATCCGAAGGTGATAGACGTCTAGGCCAATTCTTAACCGCATTCATCTTCTTAGGATCTACCTCGACACCTTTACTGAAAACAATGTGACCAAGGAAGGCTACGGATCTTAACCAAAACTCACATTTCTCAAACTTAGCAAAGAGTTGTTGTTCCTTGAGAACTTGCAACACAATCCTCAAATGATCAGCATGCTCGCTATCACTCCTTCAGTAAATCAAGATATCATCTATAAACACAATGACGAACATATCAAGGTATTGTGTAAACACCCGATTCATCAAATCCATGAACGCGGCCGGAGCATTAGTCTACCCAAAAGACATCACTAGAAACTCATAGTGCCTATATCTTGTCCGGAAAGCTATTTTCGGAATGTCATCATCCCTTACCTTCAATTGGTTATAGCCCGAACGAAGATCAATTTTAGTGAAATAACTAGCCCCTTGGAGTTGGTCAAAGAAATCATCAATTCTCAGGAGAGGATACTTATTCTTGATAGTAACCTTATTCTATTGGCGGTAGTCAATACACATACAGAGTAACCCATCTTTCTTTCTAACAAACAAGACCGGAGCACCCCATGGAGAAATACTTGGTCGGATGAAGCCCTTATCCAACAAATCTTTCAACTGCTCCTTTAGTTCCTTAAGTTCTGTCGGAGCCATTCTATAAGGAGGAACAGAGATCGGTTGCGTATCAGGGAGAAGGTCAATACCAAAATCTATTTCCCTCTCTGGAGGAACACAAGGTAAATCATCGGGAAACACTTCTGGAAATTCATTAACAATGGGGACTGACTCAAGAGTAGGGGTTTCAGAATTCACATCCCTCACCCTAATAAGATGGTACATGCAACCCTTAGAAATCATCTCTCTAGCTTGAAGATAAGAAACAAATTGACCCTTAAGCGTAGAATTTTCCCCTTTCCACTCCAGGATAGGCTCATCTATGAATTGGAACTTGACCATTCGGGTCCTACAATCAATAGAGGCATAACAAGAATACAACCAATCCATCTCGAGGATAACATCAAAGTCTAGCATATCAAGTTCTACAAGATCCACATGAGTGACTCTATGGAATAAAGAGACGGAACAATTTCTATAGACTCTCTTAGCCACAATAGATTAACCAATAGGAGTAGAGACACGGAATGGATCTAACAACACATCCAGAACAACATCAAACTTCATAGCTACATAAGGTGTCAGAAAAGACAACGTAGCACAGGGATCAAGCAAAGCATAAACATCAAAGTGGAAGATTTCAACATACCGGTAACCACATCTGGAGAACCCTGTTGCTCATGACGGGCCTGAAGTGCATAGAACCGGTTTTGCTTTTGATTTCCACTAGAACTTACCGGATTTTGGGGTTGAGCCCTTCGATGATTTTCTCCTCCCTTCATAGCAGCCAAGGGACAATCCCTTACTTTATGACCCGTCTTACCACATCCAAAACATGCATTCGAACCGGATAGACAAGTACTCTTGTGTTTTCTCCCACACTTGGCACAAGTAGGCAATGAGGAGCCACTACCATTCCCTCCTTGAGGCTTAGGGTTAAACACCCTTTCTTTGTTGAACTTAGGAAGGGCATTAGAAGGCCCTTGATTAGAGAACCTTTGCCTAGGCTTAAGACGACCATGTCCATCGGACCTTGAATGAGAGAACCCACCATCACCGGTCTTAGCCCTCTTGAAGTTCCTAGACCTTTCCTTGAGCATCTCCTCCTCTATTTGTTGTGCATTAATCATGAGGCAAGAAAAATCCATATCATTAATAAGTATGGTGGTACGACACTCCTTGACCACCATTTCGGACACTCCCGAAACAAATTTGCTCCTTCTTTCCCTAGGATCGGCCACCATAGAAGGAGCATATTGAGCCAACTGTGTGAACTTTAAAGAATACTCCTTCACACCCATACTCCCTTGACAAAGGTTCATGAACTCGAGAACCTTAGCCTCCCTCATCTCAAGGGGAAAGAATCTTTTGAGGAAAGCATCCTTGAATTTTTCCCACTCCAAAGGACCTTCATTAGCCGCCATCTCACTCTTCCACTGGTTGTACCAAATTTGAGCGACACCGTTGAGTTGGTAGGTGGCCAATTCCATCTTTTCTGTCGGTGACACTCCCATGATCATCAACATTTTATAAACTCTTGAGGATCTTCCTCCACTTTAAAACCGTGAAACTCTGAAGGGTTCATCCGGGTGAAGTCTCTCACTCTTGACGTTGCCGTACCCATATTTGGGTTCACGGGAGCCACAACCTCCGTATTGGCTTGAGCCACCACGGCTTGTGCCAACACCTGAAAAATAGGCTTGAACTCCGCATTAGTTACTTGCTCGGTCAAAGGATCGACCGGAACTTGAGGAGCTTGAGGAGGGGTTTCTTGCTCTTCACTCTCTCTCGCATTCCTTTGAGTATAAGCTCTTCGAGACGCCATATCCTGAAACGCGTAGGATAGGGATTAGGAGAGAGGGGCATATAGAGTAACACTCTATGCACGACTTAAGGATAATGAAAAAGTGGAGTTTCCTAATCATCTTGTAGCCCCTCATTCATAAATGTGGTGCCCTCGACGTGGCTTACGAGACTCTACTCTTGCGTACAAAGTCATAAACTCATTATTAATAGACTTGGGAAATCGCCGCTTGTCTACATTAGGGAACATGGGTAATCGCCTCTTGTCCCTTCATTCATAAAAATAGCTCCTTAAGAACATGGGCAATTGCCTCTTGTTCTTCTATTAGTCATGATTTCATTATTAGTAGACATGGGTAATCGCCTCTTGTTCCTTAATCTTGGATTCAAGCTTCGTTGGGCAAACCTTTCAACAAGTTATGAATCATTTCGTGTGAGAAAACCTTTCACATTCATAGGTTGAGCATTACATGAGAAACCCTTTCACAATTCAACATTCACTAACATATCATAATTTCATATAAAACATGCTTGATTCTATAAACTTCTTTCTTCGTGATTCTATCATGCTTTTTCTTCATAAACATACATGAGTTCATAAGCTTCATATTTACATAGCTCATCATGCTCTTAACTCATAAATCATGGTCTCATAAGCTTCACCTCAACACATGCAATTCAATGCAAGCTAATATTTAGAAAGCCATAAATCAAGGCAATTTAGTCGTAATTGAGGGAACCCACATAATAGAGGAAAATCATAGATTTTGATTCATCATGCATCTTTTCATAAAATATCCTCTTTTCATCATTCATAGTCTTACATGGAATTCATAGCTTGAAAATCATAATCCTTAACTCAATTCACAAAGAGTTCATGCAATTCCTCTTTTCTCAATCAACCCACAATCATAAGCATAATCATAAATTGGGGGATACATAGCATAAGTTCATGGGATTCATCAAGTTGCATGTAAACCACGCTAAATCGTGCACTAGCTTACTTTACCACGCTAAATCGTGCACTATCAACCATAACATCAACAATGGGAAGCATAATGAAGAACCCATAAGAATTTGTGAAAACCCTAGCTCTCTTGGGCAAGTCTATACCTTTGAAAACCGTAAGGAAAAGAGGACCCATTGGAAGAAAGACTCCAAATGGTAAATACTATCATACCTCAATGCCAATGCCTTGAAATAAAAGGGGGATTGATGACCTTGATGAGAACCCTAGCTCTCTTCTTCTCCTTCTTGTTCTTCTAGAGAGAGGAATATTTTGGGAGACGAGAGTTGGAAATGAAGGAATTAGGGCTTAGAAAATATAAATAGGGCCAATTCTAAGGGGCAAAATCGTCTAGTATAAGGAATAAACAATTAGGGAAAAAGTCCAAAAAGCCCTTAAATAAAACTGTCGGAGTTTTAAAAAGATAGGTATGTCCCTCCTCATCATCGTCCCAAACAAAAAGAGCAAGCTGGTCGGAGGTAAACCAAATGGATGAGATGTTTACAAGGATTTTCAACTAGGTTGAAGGGTCCGATAAGGTGTTGAAGGATTTAAAAAATAACTTCTCCACTTTCAATCAAACAATTACTTCTCATTCCATGTCAGTCAAGCAGCTCGAGACTCATAATTGTCAACTCTCTACCCATCTAAATCAAAGGCAAAAGGGAACGTTTCCTAGTGACACCATCCCTAATCCCAAGAATGATTGTTGAAGAGTAAGAACTGTGTCATACCACAACGTTAAATAAGGCGCTTCTTGGGAGGCAATCCAAGTTTATTTTATCACTTTTAATAATGTGTATTGTGAGTACAGGTTGAAAAGAAGTCAAAATGTTGCAAAGGATACCTTAGGTGATGCAGTTAGCTAGTCGGTGATTCACCAAAATGATTAGGCGGACATCTTCATGTTTGCCTTCTTAGCCAAGAATTTTTGAAAAATGGCACTTTGAACTTCGGTGGTAGGGACCTTATCGGTGATTCGCTGAATGACATAAAGTGAATTATATTAGGTCCACTAAGTCGGACGTCAGGTTTGATATTCGTTCAGGCCTCATCTGTGAGCTTAGGCTCCTTTGTTGATTCACTGAACACGTTCGACGAAATTATCCGCAAACTGTCGAGTGAGCCTGAAATAAAAAAGGCAAAGGGTCTTTCCAAGTTTCAAAAGGCAACCTTTCATATTTTTGAGATCTTTCACTTCCTATACTCCACATACTTATATTTCATTGCTTTTGTGTCCTCAATTGCATGGATTTACTTATGTGGAGTGCATTTTTATGGGTGATTCTCAATCACAGGACCCCTCTCCCTTGATTTTTGCTTGTTGAGCTTTTCTGAGGTTGATTTCGAGGCTTTTTGTGATATTGGTACTTAAACCTGATGTATATGTTGTTGGTCTCATATTATATCGTTGTTGTGATGTTTAATTTTCTCGGATGTTGCTAAATGCTTCTGATTAAACTGTACCCATAGCTTAGGATAGATGAAATTTTGCCTGAAACTGTGAAACTTGATTGTTGAAATTGAGTTATTGTATGGCTTAGGTCTTGATTGTTAATGAGTTGGGTGAAGGCTTATTAGCCTAGTCTTGCTCCAAGATTTGTATTTGCCCAATGATAGGTAGTGTGATGACTTTCTTAAGGGGAAATCGTCAATTTAGTCAATACTTTCTGAAATTTAGGGGATGTTTGAGTTCTCATGTGTAGAATAGCATGTGGGTAGATTGCATAATTAATTGGTAATTGGGCAATGTTGCATGTTAGTGTAAAATTTGTGAAAAATAAGATTTTGGCTAAAAATTACCGGTTTAGCGGTTTTGTCTTACCACATCAAGGCTATTAGGCGAATCATCAAGTAAGCCCCAATAGCCTTATGAGTTTGAATTTGTAGCTCGGGTCATGTCCTATTCGATGTTTTTGTCTTAACTCACAAAAACTAACACATCGAATCACCATGTTGGAGTGGACATGACCCTTCTACCTATTCATTTTCTGTTTTGCACTATCACTTTTGACGGACTTGTCTTAGCCTACTGAAACCAACTCAGCATATTACCGAGTTGGAGATGACTCCGCCCTTCATGCCTGAGTGAAATTAATTCCTTTCCTGTCAACTTCGGCAAGCTCGTCTAAGCTTTCCCATCCTATTAGGCCAATCGTTTTCCCAAACGGCGAGCCTCAGAGTATGTTTTGATCTATGTTTTTTTGAGCATTTTTGTCACTAACCTTCACCCGATCTTTGTTGTGAATTGTTGTGCCTTGCAAAACATTATAAAGCAAGAGGAAAATGAGGTGTTACCTCTGACTCCGAGAGAGACTCTCCTCCTCATTCCCCTTTAAAGAGGAACAAGGGGATTACCATTAATGAGCCCTATGGTGCTTCGTGACAACAAGCCACTCCGCGCTCTTCTATATGTGTGGGTGAAAAACCAAAGAAGGTGATAGCAAATAAAAGAATGGATATCAGGTCCATCTTTGCACCAAACCCAGTCTCCAACGTGAGTACCTCTAAAGTTCTCCCTATCATAGCTCCAAGAGCCCTCAATAGGCTCAAAGCGGCTGGAGAACGTACTATTATTGAGAAGAGGCACCTCTCTACTGATGGGGTGATGAATGACCACCCCAAAATCTGGGAGACAATCAAATTTCATAGGTTCGAGTGGTTTACAAGAGTTCAACCTCTGTATGTCCTAGCATGGGTGAGGAAGTTCTACTCGGACTATGCAAAGGCTTTGAGAAAGAAGTGAAAGGTGTTGTTTGGAAACCTCTCGAGGAAGTTGAAGTCTAAGGGAAAATGGTTCAATGCCATTTGGGGGAAATTAATGATGTTCTGGGCACCAAGGGCAATAATGTCGACTATTACAAGATTCGGACGAATAAGAGTATAGATGCGCTAAAGGGGTGGTTGGCACCCCGCATTTATGATATAACCCTGCCATGGATGATGGATTGAACAAAGATAGAGAAGAAGGATATGAACATTACTTCCTGGTATTGGTTCAGGTTTATTAGCAACAACATCATGTCTTCCCAAAAAGAGTCCATTATCTGCCATCTGAAAGCCGTATTGGAGGGTACAATTATTGACCAGGAGAAGATAAATTTGAGGTCCATTATTGTTGATGAGATGATGATGAGATCTCATCAGGAGTTGAACTCTCTGCCATTCCTAGTTTTGATCACACAATTGTACGACATTGTGGGAGTGCCTTTATGGGAGAGGACATCTGTCGGGATCACCCCACCTCCTCTAATGATATTCGAAGGATTGAGGTGAACTATTAGAGAGATGATACAGTGAGAAGGAAGCCACCAACACCAGACACCACCCCTGTGGTAGACCTTATTGGCCTTGAGGCCGATATTGCTCAACCGCTCCTTCTGTAAAGCCATCAGGTACAACTCAGCCTTTCTCTATGGTTTCTACCTCCACATTTACTGCACCTGCCCCCATATCCTGAGCCCCCTTGACCCAGCCATTGATCTATCAAATGGGAAACCTTGCCCATTTGAGAGATGTGAGAGCGACTAGTGTAGAGAGTGAGATGCCCAAGTTTGTTGATAGGGCTATTGAGAATGCATTGCTCCGTATTAGATGTCAAATGGTGCAATTTCAGACCATGTTAGCACCATATGGTGAGAGGTTAGATAACCTAACCGCTAGGATGGAGACTAGTGAGAACAGCAAGGTTAGCTTAACTGAGTTGACTGCCATGAGGGGTGACATTACTACTCTTCGGGCTGATACAGAACAGCTGAGGTCCACTGATATTTTGATGCTTTAGGGTGAAGTCTCCTTACCGATGCGCCTGTGGTAGTCCCTCTTTCTGAGCCTAGACTGGATACAACTAGTGGTGCAGTTGATCAGCCTATTGATGGTACTGATGAGGTTGGAGATGAGGATGTCTAGGAGAATGATGAGGAGGAGTTCTTGCGAGAGGATGAGTGGCAGTCTTTTCAGATGCTAACAGAGTTGTACGCTATAGAGGAGATGATGGTGCATTCCATGTTGGAGAGATCTCGTGTGGAGACTTCAACAGTTGACACTAGTGGAGTTTTCATAGAATCCATCATTTCTCCTACAAATGTGCCGGCCACTGATGCCCGAGATGATGCCATCCCCTCTGAGACTCCAGATTAGAGCACTTCACAGGAGTAGCCTGTCAAGGGGACCTTTATATCACTTTTCTCCCAATCTTACTTTTTGAGCAATGAGGACATTACAATTTTATTCTTGTGGGGTGAGGGCACTTGTGCCTATATTTCCCTTTTTGATTGTATGTTTTTATTTCTAGTTTTATTTTGAGATATTTGTAGTATTATGGTTTTATTGTGATGGCTTATGGTTGTTGATTCATTTTGTCTCTCTCTATCTATTGCCTCGTGATTTTGGAGTTTTGAAATGATTGAGAATGGTTGAAATTTCATTGTTGATAATTGAAAATTGATTGTGTTCAATACTAATGTCTTGGATAGCACTCATTATGAGAAATGTGTTATGTTTTAATGATGTAAAAAGAAATCGGTGTGGCATCACTTTTGAATGATTTTTTTTATTTTTGTGTTAACTAGTTGGTTTTTGATGTCAGCCTTGCAATGAACATCACATGCAAGCTTCTTGATTTTTGTAAAGTTGTGCTAAATGATTAGTTTGAAGTGCCATGTGTGGTGATTTCCTACTTTAAATAATGCTTGTTGAATCCTACAATTTGCCTCATTATTCTAATTGTCTAGCCTTGGTGAATGTAAAAAATGATCTTGTGCACAAATTTTGAGAGGGAACCCAAATGTTAATACCTTTTATGACTACCACATGAGGGTGTGAAACTATCTTGGCACTGTTTGAGCCTAAATCACTTGTTGTAAAACTTTTTGAAACCTCAAATATGTCCCTAGCTTCTCACCCATAAATCATTTTCTAAGCATTTGTTTGTTTGAATAGCAAACTTAGGTCAAAAGCCTAAGTTGGAGATGTGGAAAGGAAGGAGGAAAGAAAGCCAAGTTGAAAGTGAAGAAAGAAAAAGTGAGGCTCAACTTTGAAGTATGTTGCAAAAAGAAGGAACCCCTCCTTATAAAAATAAGTGAGCGAAAGTTTGAAATTTGAAATGAAAAAAGTAAATGTGATGAAATAAAAATGGGTGTCCAATAAATTGAGTGAAAGCTTGAAGTTTGAGTCTCCAAGTGAAAAGAATGAAAAGAACTTGAGAAGAGGTTAAGATGAGTACAACAATGCTTGAAAAGGTGAAGTTACTAAGCCAAATTAACCATACCTTTACCCTCAGCCCGATTACAAGCCTGAAAAGACCATTGAGATCTTGCATGAACTAGGTTATGTGATGATTGGAAAATATGGGAAAACCAATGAGATGAAGCTTGCATGTATTTCTCTTTCAGAGAATGAGAGTTGTCTTGATTCCTAACTTTTTTGTTGATATGCTTTGTGAGAGAATGAAATCGTTCTTGTTGTGAGGGAACTTGAATGCATTTTTTGAAAGATGGTTTTGCTTTAGGAAGGAAGCTAAGTGAGCTTGAGTTTGGATTGATACTGGCTAGTCATCATTTGAAGCTTTTTCAGAATGATTGAGTGTTGCATATGTTTGATAGTAGTCTTGTGGTAGCACTTGCATATTAACTCTCATTGAGAACTATTGTAGACACCCTTGTAGATCTGATTGTGTTCGTGATTTACATTAGGACAAGCAAAAGTTTAAGTATGGGGTGTTGATGAGTGATGGATTTCCACTCATTTGGGGCCTTTTTAGTTCAACAATTAGTGTCTTTAATGCCTAATTATGTCCTATTCTGATGGTATTTTGATGTTTT
Organism: Solanum appendiculatum; assembly: GCA_018342035.1. Lineage (NCBI taxonomy): Eukaryota > Viridiplantae > Streptophyta > Magnoliopsida > Solanales > Solanaceae > Solanum > Solanum appendiculatum. The sequence continues at coordinate 169,913 of JAGDQO010001545.1, read as the reverse complement.
ATAGCCATGAAGGCTAAAGTAAAAGGAAAAGATGAATACATGAAAAAGGGCCAAAAACATTGAAATAAGTACAAACTCCCAACTGGGAGTCACCTAACCAAAAGGGCAGATCGCCCAAGGGGCCTGACCTCACCCAAAGTGACAGTGCTCAGGATTGAAAATATTAGAAAGAGAGAGAAATGAATCAGTTGTTAGAAGGAGTTTTAAGAATCACTTTCTGAATAATAGTTTGAGAGAATTAGTCTCTTTACTTTTGAAGAACATTCTTGGTTTTGGGGTTTTCAATTAACCTTGTAATTGACAATCGGAGGTTCAAATGGAAGTGGGGTTTGAATATTGATGCTTAATTTCAGTTCCCCAATGGGTGACTTCATTATGGGTATATTCTCTTTTCCCTCTTTGATGCTTGGCTAAAACCCCGAATCCAGGGGTCTGATTATGGGGTTAGGCATTGATTTATTGTACTGAGTTTTGTGTTTTGCTCTTTTTTATTGCTATAGATTCATGGATTTAAGATAATTAGCATGAGGTTAATTCATGGGTTAAGGTTGCAAACTTAATCCTAGCCTAGATCTTCGATAGATGGTCGAAAGAGATTAATTGGAGTGGGTAATTAGTTTAATACCTGCAATTCAGATTCTTTTTACTACAGTTTACTTGAAAGAGAACTTGTGGTTCAATTCTAGTTGCCCAGATCTACTTGAAAGAGAGATTCTATTAAGGTACTGGGCTGATTTGTAATGCACATAGATGAGACTATAAGGAAATTCTATGATCTAATGCTATAAGATCGAAAGAAGATTAGAGTTATTTAAGATTACCCAGCCTATCCATGATTCTTTAGTGATAGTGAGCAAGCACAACTACCCCTAGTTGACATCGATACCAATCCCACACCCTTAGATCATCTTTTACTTGACTGAAATCCATTGTTTAGTTTAATTGTGTTACTTGATACCAAAACTCTTGCGTAAATTTAGTGGAATCATTCACCCATCTCTTTTAATAGCTACAAATGAGTTGGTTGACATTCTAAATTTATCAATTGAATTCCTTGCATTATATCTCTCGATGTGGAATTCGACCCCAACTCTTTTATTGGGTTTTATTTCTAATGACTTCTTATTCTCTTACTTGTTTTGAGGGTAGCTTGAGCATTATCATTTAGCCTTCCTCATTTCAATGGGAAAGAACCAATCAAGAATTGCCCCTTCTAGCTTTTCTGAATCCAAGGGACCAGCTTTAATTGCCCTTTCTTCCTTCCATTGAGTAAACAACAGTTAAGCAACCCCTTTCAGTTGATACGCGGCAAAGTCCACCTTTTCCACTAGAGTCACTCCCATTATGTCCATGATCTTTTGAATTCCCTCAACAAACTCTTGTGGATCTTTATCCACTTTTGAACCATGGAATTTCAAAGGATTTATCCTCGTAAAATCTTTAACCCTTGTCACCTCTATACCCATGATTGTGTTCACGGGAGCTACAACGTTTGTATTAGTTTGTGCTGTCATAGCTTGGGAAACCACTTGGAAAATGGCCTTAAATTCGGCATTTGAGACTTGCTTGGTCAAAGGATTGACCGGAGCTTATGGAGCTTCAATTTCCACATTCACATTCATGTTCCTTTTTAGTGGAGCTCTTCTTGGTAGCATCGTTCTAAAACACATAGAATATGCGTTAGAAACAAACCTTATAAAGTTCAACCCTATCAGACAACTTAAGAGTACGAAAGAAGTGTAGTATTTCTTAAAATTGCATAGTCTCCTATTCATATATGTGGCACACTTCACACTCATGAATAAGACTCTGTTAAACACGGCTTGTAAGATACCTAGGACTCTTTAAAACCTGATGCTCTAAATACAAAGTTTGTCACAACCAAAGACTATCCTCTAGACATGACATGGCGAATAGGATCCCGAAAGACTCTAAAGAAGCCACTTGACATAAGCATGACACTATGATAACACATAACTTAAATAAGGCATAAAGGCAAAAAATGTTTGTCAAATATTCATCTACATGAGATAACAAATCAGAGTACAATGATTTCATAAGCGGAAAAATTCTAAGTTTGACATAAGCCTCTACTAATAGAATGGACAAGGGCAAGCACTAGCTCATAAAATAAATATGAAAACTAAAAGCATTTGTAAGAGATAAAAGATCTCATAACATGGCCATGCCTCGAACCAAGAGGACTCATCAAAGGCTAAGCAAAACTGATCAATCCAATACCAGCCACAGCTGGAGGGAGGAGCATTACAACCTATATTATAAGACAATATAGGCACAAGATATTTATGTGTCACTACTTAAATTGTAATGAGTATGAGGAGAGATGCATGAGTATAAAGATAATATTATAATGAATAGTAAAACATGATAGTGCATGACCACTTAAAATAGGACATGATCTAATGAGATGAATTAGTAAAATATGCTACAAGGTTAATGAAATATTGTGAAATTTATAACATAGGCTTAAGTCATTATCTTTCGAGTAAATCTTAAACTATTGTGGGAGATAGAGTTAACTGACATACACCATGTGAGCTATAACATGGAGTTCAGTATACTACTCCCAAACTCAAAATTGAGAGTCTTACTTGCCAAGGTAAGGGCCATGTTCTTAAGATTAGGTGGATCCACTAGCTAGAGTCAATTAAGACTAAGGCCTACGGGGGCACTAGTTATGGGATAAGGGGATCTCTACCAAAGAACTCCACCTCTACTAACGGGTGAGCCTCCATCCCAAAGTCCACTCGGTGCTATACAAACTCCCAATGGAAATCATTCATTATCATATCATATTCGTACTAATTGAAATGTTAATAATCTAATAATACCAAATCAATCATAAACTTCATATCATTAGAATAGCTCCTTAAAACAATAATTTTATATTATACTCATAAGAGAAACTTATCTAAAGCATCTAAATCAGGATCATCTTTTCATAATAAGAATTACTTCAATAGAAAGTATTCAATTTCATACAACATGCTTGATACTCTATCTAAAAGCATTCTTGATTCATAAATTCCTCAATTCATAATGCATGTCTATCTTCAGCTTAGTTCATAATTACAAAATATTCATATAGCGTGGGATCATGTAGAAAACATGGAAAACATGTAATTATGATCAAATCATGCGTAATAAGTTCAATTATAATGAAAAACTCAATTATAATTGAACCCAAACATAAATCATGAAATCCTAGAATTTGGCGTAGAATTCATAAAGAGAATTTGAGGTTTCTTTGGTACTCAATAGATGAAGAGGGATCCATTGATGAATTTCCCATATACCTTTGATGAACCCTAGCTTTGGAATTGGAAAAGGAGACTTGGAGCTTGAAGAACCCTAATTCACCTTGAGAGAATCCTTGGAGAAGAAAACTTGAGAATTTAGGAGTTTGGGAGAGAATGGGAGGGATTTGTAGTGTAAAAAGAGTTTTAGGGCTTAGAAATAGTCTAGAAACAACGTAGTTAAGGTATTGAAAAGGCACGAAATGACCCAAATAACCCTGTGAAAATTCTACCAAATTGATTCTACGAGCCTATTTACGATATGTACATCCTTCTCTAGAATATGCTGGTCATCTATAAAGTGAGATACTAAAATCCTAAATTCTAGACAAGAACTACAAAACAACTTCCATGAGTGGTGAATAGTCTACGAGCCATAGAATTCTCATGTACTATCATGACCCAAAGTGCCCCCTAGATGTTACATGGCATACAAGCCCCCAAAAGGCCTTATAAAAGCCACTTAGCATACATCATACAAGATAATAGTAAATAAGGGTTCAAAAGACAATTTATATGAAGAGTTGATAAAAGTAGCGAAAGTCTAAACGTAGCCTCAAAGCCATCTAATACATGAATAGAATGAAAGTGAAACGTAACACATACAAGTCTTAATATGAAATGACATAAATGCATAAACATGGCATTGTCCTCGAACTTATAAGGACTCACCAAGTCTTTACAATCTCTAAGTACTCACTAGCCACGAGCGGATGGACACGAGCCGGACCCTACATTTGGAAGAAAAATTTAAGCAAGAGTATGCGTTAGTACAAAAATGTACCAAGTATGATAGCAATGCACAAGTATATAAAATCATGCGAAAGGGGACATTTACATGACATGCAATGACCAAGATTCATTGTAAAAGACATGTTAGAAAACGTAAATCATAATCATGGCTAATGCAAGTTAAACATCTTAAAGCACATTTGAAAACACCTTTAGAAGAAACTTTAGTTGATTATTGTGGGAAGTGAGCCTTAACCGACATAGACCATGTGAAGTATAACATGGAATCCGGTGTATAGCCCATACCGAAAAGAGGTGCCCTTACTTGCCAAGGTAAGAACCATAACTTCTAGCTTAGGTCGATCCACAAGCTAATGTCTATCTAAGACATTCATCCTATGGTAGCACATAGTTGTGGGATAGAGAGATTGCTACTTAAAACCCGGCCTCTACTAACGGGAGAGCTTCCATCACAACATCCACTCGGTACTAAGCATAATTCCCACGAATTAATCGTAAGTCTTAACTTATCTTGTCATTAGATTAGATCCTTATTCTTGATTCAAAGCTTTGGTTGAGAAAACCTTTCAACCTTTATGAATCCTTTATGTGAGAAAATCTTTTCACAAACCAATAACAACAACATTTATTCTTCACTCTCAAAGAAAATCTTAAATCATCATAATTTAATACTTGAACATGCATAACTTCATACAATTCATCTTTTGATCATTCACAAACTTTATCATAGACTTATAGCTTTGAAATCATGATTCAAACATGGGCTCATTTCATTTCATCTTAAAATCATTGAATTAACTCAATTCGTGCTTAAGTAAACAAAATTCAATCAATTAGATCATAATTGGAAAGAACTCATGAGATTGAAGAAAACCTTAATTTCAATTGGAGAATTCTAACCTTGCAAATTGGAGAATTTAGGAACCCTATGGAGGAAAGGACCCCATAGGTGAAGAACTATCATACCTTAATGTCAAAAGCCCACTAGCCATGGAGGATTAGGAGGCTTGATCTTGAAACCCTAGGTTCTCCTTCTTTTTCTTCAAGCTTATAGAGAGAGAAATATTTGGGGAAACTTAGAGGGATTTGGGGAACTTTGAAAAGTGATTAGAAAGGGGTCAAATTAGGCTTAGATGACTTATATAGAGTCTAGGATTAGGGCTTAATCGAGTTAGATTAGAAATAGATCAATTAGGGAAAAGACCAAAAAGCCCTCAAAATTGACTGCCAGCTTCGACCAATGGTTAGGACCTATGGTCAGTAGGTCCAAGTACAAACCGTCCTGTCCAACTATCGATGGGATTGAGAAGATAGGAATTTTGGGTTTCCAATAATGGTTGCCATGTACGGTCCGTTGGTCCACTTACGGACCTTACATACCAGTCGTCGATCCCAACATTAACACTCAAAATTTCCCAAAGTCTGAGTGTGACCTACGAGACCTACCTACAACTCATTCATGGAATGAAGGGCCGTCTTGGCAAACCGTCAATGGGATCCTAAAACTTGACATTTTAAAAATATTTACCCTGCCATCTACGGTTCCCACTTGCAGCCGAAGTCAACCTACGGTCCGTAGGTGGCTTCCATTAGTACTGGCACCAGAGCTGAAAACCAGAAATTTTCCTTCTTGTCGAATCCGAGGTGTTACAATATCTCCCCTTTGGGAACATTCTTCCTCGAATGAGAATCAAGACATCATAAGAAGGATAGGAACTAACTCTACCAGCCCAACATGAATGCAATCACATCACATATCAGAGGAGGAAAGATCAATTCCAAGCTAAAGCATGTTCAAAATATCATTTCAAAAGGTCTATATGCAACATATACTCAAAAACACATAAACATGAAGAAATCAATCAAGTTAACTCATTTTCTCAAAATTTAATCTTTTCATGAGCATGCATAAAAAAGGAATCATGGGAATATCTAAGACACATGAGACCAAAAGAGTGAAGCATAAGGAACTAAATACCTCAAGCTAGAGTAGGGACGGAGGGAAAGAGATGAGGATAGTGGGATATTTTATCGGACTTCGCTTCCCAAGTAGCACCCTCGACTAACTGATTCCTCCAAAGGACTTTAACGGAAGCAACTTCTTTATTTCTCAACTTCCGAGCTTGCCGGTCTAAAATCTCTACCGAAACCTCTTCATAAGAAAGACTCTCCTTTACATCAAGACTCTCCCATGACACTATATATGTCGAATCGCCAACACACTTCTTCAATAAGGAGACATGGAAAATCGGATGAATCAACGCTAAATCATTAGGCAAGTCTAGTTCGTAAGCGACCTTACCAATTTGCCTCAAAATCTGATATAAGCCCAAATAACGGGTACTAAGCTTCCCTTTCTTTCCAAACCTCATTACACCTTTCATGGGTGAAATTTTCAAGTAAACCCAATTATTAACATCAAATTGTAGATCTCTCCTTCTAACATCGGCATAGGACTTTTGTGAACTTTAAGCCATTTTCAATCTTTCTCTGATAAGCTGAACTTTCTCCATAGCCTCATGAACCACTTTGGGACCTATCAAGGCAACTTCACCAACTTCAAACCAACCTATAGGATATCTACACCTCCTACCATAAAGAGCCTCAAATGGAGCCATATCAATACTAGAATGGTAGCTATTATTATAAGTAAACTCAATCAAAGGCAAATGATCATCCCAATTACCCTTGAAATCAATCACACAAGCTCTCAAAATATCTTCCAAATTTTTGATAGCATACTCCGCTTGCCCATTGGTTTGAGGATGAAAGGCCGTATTGAGCTTAATGATGAGTCAAGAATTTTGACTCATTTAGGGCTTGATATTTAGTGATTTAGTGTCCTCAATACCTATTTTGTGCTCAAAACTAATGTTAAATTGTTTATGTGCATCCATGAAAGTTCAAGAACAAGGCAAGGACATTATTTTGCTAAAAGAGGTGAAAAAGTTTGTAAAGTTGAAGAAAAGGGAGGCTGAAGCTCGCAAAAGCCACTCGGCGACGCGCCTAGTGAGGTTCTGGCAGGCCTAAAGTTCCAGCATGATGGCTTATGAACCAAACAGACTCAGAGATCAATATAATCATTTTGGTGTATTGCCAAATAGAACAGCGAGCTTGACCCATATCACCTAGTTTTCCAGAACCCTCTGAGCTAGAAACCAAGCATTAAAAGGCGACGAAGAGCATTTCGGCGCATAACTGAGCAACTTGGCGACCCCGACTTATCTCGCCGAAGGGACCCATGTGTTCAAATGTGTGGAATTTTTAAGGAAGTATAAATTGATTTTTTGAAAAGAGAGAAGGCATCAGTTAAGGTAGACTAAGAAGAACTTTTACTTTGGTGAATATTTTCTGAATAATTCTTGCGTGGTTCTTGAATTGGAGACTTTGGGTTTAAGTCTAAGTTGTAGCATATGCTCTTTGGAAGGCTATGTTCATCAATGGAAAATCTCTTTGCTAACGATTTCATCCCTTTTTCTTTGAGTGGCTAAAACCCCAATTTCTTAGGGGTCACATATGTGATCAAATTATTTAATTAACTTATGGGTATTGCTAATTGCTGAATTTAATGTTGAATTGAAATGGGTTCAGTTGTGAATTCACGTTTTCAATTATGGTTTGAAGTTGCAAATTCAAATTTAGTTTAGATCTCTATGTTTGCTTGCAAAAGAGGCTTTAGAGTGGAATTCACAATTGATTGTTGTTTAGACTGTTGTCTTTGAATTAGATTGTTTTGTAATTGTGCACTTGTTAAGGTTCGTTAGAACTCACTTGATGCATAATGGTTGATTGACAAATAGCTGGTATAACCTTAATCTCTCCTACCCATTAAGATTCAACAAAATATAGCAATTGGTAACTACCCATCAATGAATTTTGGTGATTGATCACTCACACACTCTTAATGTCCCATCTTTAATTGCTAAAACCCCGTGTTAATCATCTTGTTACAATTGGTTATTGAATTCTCTCATTATTGATAATAAAAATTTGAAGATTTACATTATGTTTTGTTCCACTTACTTTTACCTACAAAAGATTAGATTACTATAATACTTTGTAGTTGAATTCTTTACTAGAACACTCCTTGTGGGATCGACCCCAACTCATCGTTGGGTTTATACCTGCTAGCAACTGCCTACACCTTGAATTATAAGAGGTGTAGTTGAGCGTTATCAAAAATGGCACCGCTACTTGGGAGAGATGTCTAAAATTCTTTTATTGAAGTGTTTTAGTGAAATAATTTAGTTGTAGTGGAATTTTGTTATTAGTATTTTCCTTGTTTGTCCTCAACATGTGAAGAAATGAGTGTCAATGGAAGTGAAGCTGCTAGTGTTCTTGGACAAAATGACGACATAGGAAACCTGAACGATTTCAATATTTCTTAGGTGGGAAGTGCTCGAGCTATTAGGTTGCCCCCAGCTGAGGGCAATGCAATCTTCCATGTTACTGGAACTATGCTTCAGCTACTGCAAATCAAAGGGTTCTTTGGGAGACTTGATCATAAGGATTACCATGACCACCTTAAAAAATTTCTAGATGTGTGTGGCCCTTTCTCATTCAAGAACATCATCATAGAGTCGATTCGACTTCACTTGTTTCCCTTTTCTCTAGTAAGGGAAGGAAAGAAGTGGTTAGCTGAACTACCAAGAGACTCAATTACTTCCTGGGCAGAGCTCACAGAGGCGTTCCTTGAACATTTCTTTCTTCCCTCGAAGATGGTGAAGTTGAGGGATTGTATTCAAAATTTCAAATGGATTGATGGTGAACCCATTCATGAATCTTCGGTAAAGTTTCAAAAGCTACTTTTCCAATGTCCTACTCATGGATTACCGAAAAATGTGCTCTTGCAATAGTTCTATTGGAGTCTCGATTCTGTCAAGAAAGTTGTCGCTAATCATCTTATCTAGAGTGGAATCATGAGACAACCATTTTCCGTGGCATCGACTTTGCTTTATGAGATGACTATGATAAATCGAGCATGGCACATGAGAGAGGATCAAGTGTCACCTCTCACTATTAGACTTACTAAAGAACAAATGGAGGAAAACCAAGAGCGTGATGAGAATATGGCCAAAATGATGACCCAAATGGATTTGTTGACAAAGCATGTCATGGGAGGTGGCTATAAGGTTGTGAATGCGGTTGGTGCTAATAGTGGATTGAGTCTTGATGATGCATAATTTGAAGCTATGTACAATGAAAAGGTACAATTTTTGTCGAACCAAGTGGTTGGTTCTCGTCCGAGCAATCCAAGGCTAGGGAGGAATCATGGTTGGAACAAGGACCGTGATGGTGGTTGGAGAGATAGAGATATAGATTTGCAAGATAGGGGAATCTATTGGAGAGATAGGGATGGTGATAGAGATTTTTATATACCTCCTCATGATCACCAAAAGCTGAAGGAACCTCATGCCGATCCCGGAAGTTTTCAAACCGAGGATATACTTGCCTGAATTCTAAACAAGGTAGAAGGGTCGGACAAAGTGCTCAAGAAGATGAAAGCTGATTTCTCATCGTTGAACAAAATGGTGACCTCTCAGTTTGTTTCCATCAAACAACTTGAGACCCAAATGGGTTAGATCTCAGCTCACTTAAATACAGGACAAAAAAGCCAAATGATACCCCGGTGAATCCAAAGAATGACAATGCCCAATGCATGGTAATCTCGACCCAGAGTGGTAAGATGGTGGGAAGTGATGTGCAAATTGATGACAAAGCTTATCCAAGTAAGAGGAAAGCTTTTATTTTTTAGGATGATGGACTTGCCTAAGAATTGAACAATGACACTTCCAATGAGGTTGATGATACATCAAAATATGGTGTGACTGGTGAAGCTAAGACGTCAAAGGTTGATATTGTTCCTCCCCCAATTCCTCAAAAGCCATTGCCTAAAACTACTCCACCATTTCCTCAATGATCGGAGAAGAGGGACAATGATGCAAAGTTCCCAAAGTTCCTCTCTGTCTTTAAAACTCTTTCTATTAATCTTCCATTGGTTGAGGCATTGTTAGAAATGCCGGGTTATGCAAAGTTTATGAAAGAGTTGGTCACGAAGAAGTGAAGTATTGATTTTGAAATAGTTGAAATGTCCCATAGTTGTGGTGCCATTATGTCAAACGTGGTTGTCAAGATGGATGATCCGGGAGCATTCACTCTCCCTTGCGCTACTAGAATGTTTCAAATTGCTAATGCTTTGTGTGATTTGGGGGCATGTATAAATTTGATGCCCTATGCCATTTACAAGCAACTTGGGTTGGGTAAGCCTAAATCAACAACTATGCGTCTTCTTATGGCTGATCGATCTATCAAGCGTCCTATTGGCATTTTTTATGATATTTTGGTGAAGGTGGACAAATTTATATTTCCGGCTGGTTTTGTAATTCTTGATTGCTAGATTGATGCCGAGGTTCCTATTATTCTTGGTAGGCCATTTATGGCTACCGGGAGAGCTCTTGTTGATGTAGAAAGTGGTAATTTGAAATTCTGAGTAAATGATGAGGAAGTCACTTTCAATGTATGCAAGTCTATGAAGAATCCAAGTGATCATGAAGCAGTTGCTAGTGTGGGTGAAATTTCATGTGTTGGTGAATCTTTGGCTTCTGTCCTATTAAATTACGACGGGGTAGAAATTTAAGTATGATGAGGTGGTGGCTTCTCTATCGGGTTTAGGGTCTTATTCTAAAAATCCTTTGAAGCTATATATCAATTTGAAGAATAGAGAAAGTCCCCCCCCGCAAAGCCATCCATTGAAAAACCACCAAAGCTTGAGTAGAAGGTACTCCGTCCGCACCTTCATTATATGTTCTTGGGAGCCAATAACACTTTTCCCGTGATTATTGCTATGGATTTTCTTGACTGGAAAACTCAAGCACTTGTTAGTGTGTCAAAAAGGTTTATCAAGGCTATAGGGTGGATGATTGCTGACATTGTGGGAAGTACTCTTGGCATTTGCACCCACAAGATTAAATATGATAGTGATTGTAAACCAAGCATTGAACATCAAAGGAGGTTGAACCCTCCAATGCAAAAGGTTGTCAAGAAAGAGATCATCAAGTGGCTTGACGCGGGAGTTGTCTACCCTATTACGGATAGCAAGTGGGTAAGCCCCGCTCAATGCGTTCCAAAGAAAGGTGGTATGACCATGGTCTTGAATGAAAAAGGTAAACTTGTGCCAATGTGACTGGTTACCGATTGGCGTGTATGTATGGACTAAAGGAAACTTAATGCAAGTACTGAGAAATATCATTTTCCAATGCTCTTTATGGACCAGATGCTTGATTGATTGGCGGGTCGTGGATGGTATTGCTTTTTGGATGGTTACTCCGGTTATAATCAAATTTCTATTGCACCAAAATATCAAGACAAAACTACTTTCACATGCCCCTATGGAACGTTTGCTTTTAAAAGAATGCCTTTTGGGTTGTGTAATGCATCGGCAACGTTTCTTAGGTGTATGCTCTCTATTTTTGCTGACATGGTGGAAGACTAGATGGAAGTTGTCATGGATGACTTCTCAGTTGTGGGGGATACATTTGAAGCATGCCTTGAGCATCTTGGTAGAGTCTTGCAAAGATGTGTTGAAACAAATCTTGTCCTCAATTTGGAAAAATGTCACGTCATGGTAAAGGAAGGTATTGTGTTGGGGCGCAAAATTTTGAGAGACGGCATACAAGTAGATCAAGCTAAGACTAAAGTTATTGCCATGTTTCCTCCTCCTATTTTGTCTAAAGGTGTTAGAAGTTTCTTGGGCCATGCAGGTTTCTACCGGAGGTTCATAAAAGACTTCTCTAAGATAGCTCATCCTCTTTGCACGCTACTTGAGAAGGAATGTGTATTCAAGTTTGATGAAGCTTGCATGAATGCATTGGTGTGTCTAAAAGAGAAGGTTGTGTCGGCTCCGATCATTGTTACTCTGGATTTGAATAGCCCATTTAAGTTAATGTGTGATGCTAGTGGTGTGGCTTTGGGAGCTTTACTTGGTTAGCATAAAGGCAAGTTGTTTCACCTGGTCTATTATTCAAGCAAGACCTTAAATGTAGCTCAAAAGAACTACACCGTCATTGAACAAGAGTTGTTGGCTGTGGTGTATGCCTCTGAAAAGCTTAGAGCCTACTTGTTGGGATCCAAGGTGGTGATTCACACAGACCATGCAGCTATATGTTACTTGATGTACAAAGAGGATGCAAAACAATGATTGATTCGATGGGTGCTATAGTTGCAAAAGTTCGACTTTGAAGTAAAAGATCAAAAAGGATGTGAGAATCAAGTGAGAATCGAGTCTTGAAACGAGTGTGGTTGTCTCCGGTGAAAAAGATATTGAAGAAGCTTTCCTCGATGAGTCGGTGATGGTTGTGTCAATGGGTATCACACCTTGGTATGCTGATTTTTCCAATTATTTGGTGTGTGGGATTCTTCCCGATTGGCTGAAATTTTACCAACACAAGAGATTCCTTTTTGATGTGAAGAAATATTTTTGGGATGAACCTTACCTTTTCCGGGAGTATGCTGTTCATATAATTAGAAGATGTGTTCTGGAGGTTGAGGTAGAGGCCATTATTAAAGCATGCCATGCATCACGGGTTGGTGGACACCATAGTGGGGTGTGTACAGCTGCTAAAGTGTCGCAAAGTGGTTATTATTGGCCGACATTTTATCAAGATGCAAAATCCTTTGTTAGAAACTGTGTTAATGTCGAAAGAAAGGAAAAGTGTCACGCAGGCATGAACTTCCTCTTACTCCGATTTTAGAGGTTGAGTTGTTTGACATATGGGGAATCTAGTTCATGGCCCTTTTGTGAGTTCTTATGGGAACAAATATATCTTTGTGGTTGTTGACTACATTTCTAGATTGGTAGAGGTTGTGGCCTTACCTAAAAAAGAAGGGAGAAGTGTAGTAAATTTCCTCAAGCAGTACAGTTTCACAAGGTTTGGCACCCCACGCGCTATTATTAGTGATTGGGGCTCTCATTTTTGCAACTGAATTTTTTGCATCGTTGTTGAGCAAATATGGAGTCAAGCATAAGGTTACCACACCTTACCATCCGCAAACAAGTGGACAAGTGGAAGTGTCAAACCAGGAGATAAAAGGGATTTTGACCAAGACCGTTAATGCAAATTGATCTGATTGGTCTAGGAAGTTAGATGATGCTCTTTGGGCGTATATAATTTCATTCAAGATGCCGATTGGCATGTCCCCATATTAATTGGTGTTTCGTAAAGCTTATCATCAGCCGGTTGAACTTGAGCATAAGGCATTGTGGGCCTTGAAGGCCATGAACTTGAATTGGGATGATGCATCCAAGGATCGTGTTGACCAACTCCATGCTTTGGAAGATTTTCATCTTTGAGCCTTTGTGAGTTCAGTTCTTTATAAGGAGAAAATGAAGAACTGGAATGATGCCAAAATTCTTCATCGTGAGTTTAAAGTTGGCGATTGTGTGTTACTTTATAACTCTCATTTAAGACTCTTTCCAGGAAATCTCAAATCTAAATCGTCGGGTCCATTTAAGATAACTCGTGTGTTTTGAAATAGGGCAATTGAAGTTAAAACTGAGGATGGGTCAATGTTCAAGGTGAATGGACAACGACTTAAGCTTTACTTTGGAGAGTGCCCAAATGTGATGTTGATTGATGTTGTGTATTTGGACGATGCTTGAAGGAATGACCACGTCGTTCCATGACGTTAAATAAGACGCTTCTTGGGAGGCCACCTAAGTTTTACTTTTAGTTGCTTGAAGAACGTTTGTTGGTTTTGTAGGTTGGAGTCGTATTTCAGACAACATGTTGAAAGGCAAGGGGGATGGACTACTTGGCGTGTCGACAAATTGCACCCATTATCGCCCAAATGCATCGCCCCTTGAAGGTCATACGGGATGGATCTCTTTGAAATTTAGGCTAGCTGAAAGTCAATTCGGTGACTTGCAGAGTAGTTTGGCGAGCTTGATTTATCTCACCCTTTGGACCCATTTAATGACTGGCCTCTATGTGACTTTCGGCGAGCAAAGGCATGTTTTGCACGTCACCAAATAGATCGGCCACATTAGTCCCATCACCTACATGTGCACGAACTAAATGGTTTTTAATTCTTTCAAATTCAAATCTCCATTTTGTTTGAAATTTTTGACTTCCCTACTCATTCCATCATACTTTAGCATTTCTTTTTCAAATTTTGTGTTGTTTGTGTTGCTTTCGGAGTGTAGATTGGACCCGTCTCTTTTTCCCCATTGCCGTATTTATATTCTTGCTGATTTTGAGGTTGGTATCTCTTGGTTACTGTATTCTCGTATCATTTTTGTTTCGATCATTGTTGGGTGTTAATTGTTTGATTACCTTGTATGCTTAAATTGATGCCCTTAGGTTGGTATTATGCTGATCCTAAGTTGAGCATGTTCCTATCCCTTTTAATTGAGCAATTTTGTCCTAAATTCTTGGCGTAGTTGTTGACTTGTGATTAATAGTCGTTGGGTTATGTGTGGGTGAAGTTTGAGTAGCCAAATTCAATCAAATAACTTTATTTTGCCCAATGATGGAATGGGTAATGAGTTTCTTAAGGGAAAATCATCGTTTGGTTGATTTCTATTCGATTAGGGGAAGTCTTACGTACCCTGGGTGGAAATTAGGTTTTGAGTAGCTGATAATTGTTGTTGATTGAGCATAAATTGAAGTGTCGTGGGCTGTTAGTTATAAATCATAAAAAAAATTGGGAGATGTTGTGTTTGTATGTTTCAGCGAGCTTAGTCGGGCTCGCCGAACCGGCTCAGCGTGTCACCTAAAAACCTCCCCATCGCCTATCTGCCTTAATTATGTTCTAATTCGTACTGGAACTTTTGGCGAGGCCCAGTCTGCTCGTCGAGTGGACTCGACGACTCACCGATTTGATGTGTCATCACCTTTGTTGCATAGATTTTTGCCTGTTTTATTCTTGAACTTATGGCGATGCTCTGCTTGATCGCCTAATAGATTCGGTGACTCACCGATGTGTTCGGCGAGTCTTTCTACATTTTTTTATGCCTATTATCTAACATATTTTCAATCGAATCTTGTGTTTGGTTGTTTCTTTATAGGTATGCCCCGATAAAAGGTCGCCGCTAAAAGACCACCTCCTCGAAAGAGGGCAAGGGGGTGGAAATAGCTTTGGAAATTGAACAACCAAACATCAAAAGAAAAGGGGAAGGGTAAGACATTAATGGTTGAGAGCTCTTGCTAGGAGGATGTTGAACTCTCCATTCAGGTCACCTCTACCGAGTCTGAGGGTGAGGATGAAAGAGAGTCCAGGGTTCCCATAGCAGAGTTGATAAAAAGGAAGCACTCCGAGCTGCGTTCTAAAGGAGCTCATGATCCACTGGTGACAACATCAGCGCCTGTTGCCCCACCTGAGCCAGCCTCAGCTCCTGCTCCGGGTAACCCTCCAAGATCAATTAATAGGCTAAAATCTAAAGGTTTACGGACTATCCTCAAGGATAAAAGGTTGTCCACAGATAGGGTAGTGGACAGGTATCCAGGTGTGTCAGACTTTAAGATTCCACAAGTTCCAAATTTTCACAAAGCCTCGGAGTCCCTACGTGGCTACTTGGGTTCGAGAGTTTTATTCTGCCTATGCCGAATTAATCTAGAAAAGGAAAAAGAAGGCACTTTCAAAGACTCCGATAGTTTTTGTGAGGGTCCAGGGCAAGAATGTCAAGTACAGTCAAACAAAAATCAATGATGCACTTAACTGTACAATTTAAATTTGGCATTCCTTCGCCGATAAGATCAAGATCAAAACCATAGAGGATTTGAAGGGATGGTTGGCTCCAATGATTAGTGATGCTACACCTTCGTGGATCAAGCTTGGAGAGATTATAGAGAAGAAGGACCTGCACATTACAACAAGGTTTTGGTTCGGGTTCAACAAAAGCTCCCTGATGCCGTCACAAAATGAATCCATCATCCGGCACACGAAAGCTGCACTTTTAGGTGGCATCATTGTAATGACCCTCTAAGTCATTTCTGTGTTAATGCCTCCTATCTGTCATTTAAAGTGTTCTTGTAGCGACCCCAACTCATTTATGACTTGCTGGCACTGACTATTCGGTCGTTTGGTCGCTCATTTGGTTTTTATGCCTGTTTTCCTATTTTTGAGATGTTGAACGTTGAAAAGTTGATTTCTGTCATAACTTCAGGTAAACGACCTCAGATGGGAGTTTTGATGGTTCCATCAGCTCCGTAGTGGCCAAATTAGTCTAGAAGCATGGTTTGCCTGAGTCCCAAGGCTTCCGGTGTGATTCTGGGCAAGTTAGCTCTTTAGCCTTCGTAATTTTGCTGAAGGTTGACTTTTTTCAACATTCTTAGTAAACGCGCTCGGATGAAAATTCCAACAGTGTTGTTAGTTTTGAAATGTTGAGTTTGGTCTAGAATGACCCTTCGAGAACTTCCGAGAGTTTCCATTGGATGTGAGACCCACTTTTTATCGAAACGACCTCGTATAGAAATTTCAACTGTGCCATTGAGTCCGAAACGTCGAATTCAATGGGGTAGCATATTCCATTTGAGCGCATGGGGTTCAAAACGAATTCCGAGTGCCCCGTTGGAGTTTTGAGTTGCCAAAACTTAGCTGGTGCAGCTGTCAAATTGCAAACATTCCATCTCTCTGCATTCACGAGATAGGCTCCACGTTCGCGGAGGAGTGAGGGAGTCTACTCTGCGTTCGTGGGCCAGAGGCCACGTTCGTGGAGGTCTGTGACCCTATGCTTCGCATTCGCATGAGCTACTCTGCGTTCGCGGAGGTCAAAGAGGGGTTGGTGTCCTTGTGCTCCGCGTTCGCGGAGGTCAGTGTGCATGTGGAGTCCTTGTTTTCTGCATTCGCGGGCCTGGGGCCCCACTCGCAGAGCTGTGGTTTGTTTCTCTTCGCGTTTGCAGAGTTGTGGTTTTTATGCCTCCGCGCTCGCGGGGTCTGGGGGCCGCGTTTGCGGAGAAGAGCGGGCCTGGCACTTTATAAAAGTGAGGTCAAGGATTCTTTTGAAGGAAACTTCAAAATTCAATATCTCCCTCATCTTGCATCGGTTTTCAGCTATTCAAAGTCCCAGGCGTTCAGAATCTAGTTGGCTTCGTTGGTTTTTAGTTTTTTAGTGTTGCGTGCTCCTCGATTGTTGTGAATTTGAGGTGTAAGTTGCTTTCTTGCCCTAAATTGTGTAAAGTTTTGCTTTCTATTGTGTTGGCTGTTTGGAGATGATCCGAACCCCGATTAACATTTTATTTTGGGCTGCAGGTTCGGGGGAGGATTTGGGACCTTTTCAAGGAGTCAATTCCAGAAAATCCAGAGCGCGTCCCACATTCCTTACTTTGACTCCGAAATTGGTCTGTCTCTGAATTTGATGATTTTAGTGTCTAAACGACCATATTGATGCTGTGATTCTATTTTTGATAGCGTGACAGCAGACTAAGGCCGTTCAAAAGGGGACATCTTGGGTAGATTGACTTGGAGCACGCGTGTTCGGCTTTCTAGTAGGTTACGACTTCCCTTCTTTCTAGATTGAGCATGACTGTGTAAATGCTTGTCGACTTGTGTGAATCTAGATTTGTGTAGTTAGTATTGTTATTCTTCTGCTCCGTTTTCTTCGTTTAGAGTTGATTTGTGGGCTGTTCAAGGCTAGTATCATGTTGTAGGTTAGATTGTTGGCTTGGATTGTGGGTATTGGTGTCGTGAATTATCTGTTTGATAGTTATTTGTTGTTGCATGCGTGGCTTCAGCATATTTGCTTGATTTCTGTTTACTTCTGTGATTGCTTTTGCCTTAGAATAGGCTAGCATAGAATTGCCTTAGTCATATGCACCAGTTGACTTGAGTATGTATCCGATGTCGTTTCAGATTGACTAGGTCCTTGTAGACTGGTTTAGCAGACTTGGGTCTGATAGTTTGGCCTTAGTTTAGGCGTTTCGTGGCTATCGAACCTTCCGATCCCTTCTCTCTTATTTTTATGATTCTGGGTTATTGCTTGAAGATTTCATTGTTGCATCGACTATCGGTTGGTTTATGCTAGGCTGGAAGCCTTCGGTTGATACGCTTATGGGGGCGTTGGCTAGTGATGTTTAGCTTTGCTTTGTACCATTTAGTGGTGACTTTTGTCATTCGAGGTTGTGGACTCCAGTATGCGGCTGACATTATCCTATTGGAGCTGGTATTTCCAACGCATGCTGTCGCGGGTAGTTGGCAAGTTCCGATCAAGAGCTGACGTTACGCCATTGCAGCCGGTATTTCCAAGGCAAGACCGTTGAGCGCAGGCTACTAGTCCCAACTGCGCAACTGACAATATCCTGTTGGAGCTGGTATTTCCAATGCTAGACTATCGAGCGTAGGTTGTTTACTCCAGTCCAAGGCTGAGGTTACGCGGGTGGGACTCGATATTGCCAGCTCGAGCCTGATGATAATGCTGGGCCAAGGTATTGTTCCAGCTCGAGGCTGATATCATCCGTCTAGAGTCCAGTATTTCCAGCTCGTGATTGATGACTGGGGCGGGACCCAGGTGTTTTTTTTTTCGGGTCTGGGACCTATGGGTGTTAAGGCTTCTAGAGTGGTGTTTTCCTTCGTGTCCGTAGATTAGCTCTTACGTGTACCTGTCGGGCTTATAAGGGTCCGTTCGGGTTTTATTTAAACTTGCACACGAGTGTGCCCAGCGGGTCTTATGGGGGGGTCAGCTGGGTTTAGCTTAGTTGTTCTTATTTGATTCCCACTTCCTCTACTTATGTTCTGTAGACCTTTGTCATGCTGATTCTATCTTGTCTGCCTATTTTTACCTTTCTTCCTCAGTCAGCCTATGATGCCTAATGGGTGCCTGTTGTTTTGTACTCATGCTACACTCTTTATCTATTTTCGTGATGCAGGTCCGAGCACCAGTTATCTACGTTGAGATCGAGCCTGCAACTATCTGTCTAGGAGACGAGGGTGAGCATACAGCGCTCTGGGATTACCTATCTCCTTCTCTATTTTATATTTATACTTGTCTTTTGCTTTCGAGACAGTATGTTTCTGTGGTCCACTTTTGGAACTTATACTCTTGTTAGTAGTTCTTTAATTCTGACTTCCAAATTCTACAGGTATCTTGTGCATATATATTTTTAGTTTGGTTTCGCTTCAGCCTTCTTAATGTGTTGTATTTGTTGCTTTCGCTTAGTTGAGGATTAGTTTCCACCTTTAGTCCCATTACTGTTCAGATCCGGGATAGGGTTTTGGACTGACCTACTAGTGGATTTGTAGGCTCCATCATGACTCCAGAAATTGGGTCATGACAAGTTCGTCTTAGAGCCCCAGGTTCAATGGTCTCACTTGTACAGAAGAAACATCTAGTAGAGTCCTGAGGATCGGCGCGAAGACATCTGTGACTTATCTTTGGGAGGCTACAGGGTGTCCTTAGGATGTTTTCTTATTTGATTCATATTCGTACGTTGTGTCTGATTGGTTTAATGAAATCTCACTTGATTCACTCTGTTGCAGGATGGGTCGCACGTGCAGTGGAGGCCGACCCCCAGGTCGAGGTGGTGCTATGACAGCTGGCCATGGTATAGCGAGGACTCCGTAGCCAGAGCCTCGGGTAGATCAGATTCCTCCTTAGCTGGTGGAGCCGGGACCAACCCAACCACTGCCTATACCAGCTGCCGCCTCGAATCTTCAGGGTATGCTTGCCTAGATCCTAGCTACTATTGATGGTATGCAACAGAAGCATCCAGCCCTACCACCAGTCCTAGAGCTGGTTCCACCACTGCAGGGTCAGCCTGCAGTAGCGGCTCAAGAGGTTCACAAGCCGCCAGCACCGGCCGTGGTTCAGCCAGACACTTTTGATGGGGTTATGCCTCTGCATGGAGAAGAATATGCTCGGGGTGTTTCTTAGACTATCACCGCTGAGGTTCTCTGGGGCTGTGGGGGAGGATGCCCACGAGTTCCTGACTACTTGACGGAAGAGATTGCAAACATTAGGGTTAGTGGATCAGTAAGACAGTGGTCGCGTTCTTTCATCGAGACCAGGCAAGCTGGGTCACCACCGATATCGTGGATGGAGTTTTCTGAGGCCTTCCTGGCTATATATATTCCATAGAGTGTCAAGGATCGACTCCGTGATGAGTTCACGAGGTTGAAGTAGCGTATCCTGCCATCATGGCACAATGATTCTGGAGTTATCTCATCATGCCACCATGATTCTGCCTACCGAAGAGGAGCGGGTCCGATGCTTTGTTAGAGGGTTGAGGATTGAGTCACAGTCTATGCTATCAGTGGATCGATCATTTCTGGATGTGGTGGACCACGCCTGCACTATCCACCAGCTCTATCGCGAGGCCCATGGGGGCAGCAGCAAGAGGACTAGCCCACATGATAGTTTAAGTAGAGCCTGTCACAGGTTGAGGGATACCCGAGATCGGGTTCATCAGGCGTTCCAGTCGGGCCAGTCTAGTCGCACATATCAAGCAGCATTACAGATCTCAGAGAGTGACCTGCACCGTTAGAGTGGGCATAGTGTCGGCAAGAGCCAGGGCCGAGGTGGTTTCCAGTAAGCTGCATCAGGTCGGGGTGGCTGGCCTTCAGCAGCTAGCACCGGGGAGCCCTCAGGGGTGGCAGGACAGGCGGTCGAGTGGAGGCACGGGGTAGAGGTTCCCAGGGCCATTTCTATGTAACTCCAGCTAGATTAGAGGCCGAGGCATCCGATGATGTGATCAAAGGTACTGTTCTTTTATGCCATCAGTCCGCTACAGCCTTATTTGATACTAGTTCTACTTATTCTTATGTGTGGGCTTATTGTGTGAGTCGACTGGGCATGAGTTCTGAGCCCTTATCTATGCCTTTGCGTGTTTCGACCCAGTAGGGGATTCTTTAGTAGTGGATCAGGTTTTGTAGATCCTGTGCGGTGGCTATTCAGGGGCAGGATGCTCTGGTCGATCTTATTGTGCTTTGTATGGTGAATTTTGATGTGATCTTTGGCATGGATTTGCTAGCCCCTCATCGGGCCGTCTTAGACTGTTATGCCAAGACCGTTACTTTAGCCATGCCTAGTATTCCATTGGTGGTATGGCAGGGCTCTCGCAGTTGCACACCAGTCGGGGTTATTTCTTGCATTTAGGCCTAGAGGCTGGTGGACAACGGATGTTTAGCTTATTTTGCATATGTTAGAGATGTTAGTAGGGAGGGCCCCACTATTGATTCCGTGCCTATAGCCCTAGAGTTCACTGATGTGTTTCCTGCCGACCTTCCTAGCCTACCCCCAGAGCGGGATATTGACTTTGCCAAAGACTTGGAGCCGGGTACTCATCATATTTCTATCCCGCCGTATCGTATGGCACCTCCAGAGTTCAAGGAGCTCAGTGTTTAGCTTTTGGACCTCTTAGGTAAGGGTTTCATTCAGTCTAGTGTATCACCTTGGGTGCCCCTGTCCTGTTTGTGAAGAAGAAGGATGGCACCATGCGGATGTGTATTCACTACTTGTAGTTGAATCAGGTGAAGGTGAGGAACCATTATCCTATGCCTCGTATTCGTGATTTGTTTGACCTACTTCAGTATGCCACAGTGTTTTCAAAGATTGACTTGAGATCTGGCTACCATCAATTGAGGGTGAGAGCAGCAGACATCCCTAAGACAACATTTTGGTCTCGTTACGGCCATTATGAGTTCCTGGTGATGTCTTTTGGGTTGACTAATGCCCCTGCCACCTTTATGGATTTGATGACTCGCATATTCAGGCCATATTTGGACTCATTTGTCATAGTCTTCATTGATGACATCTTGGTGTACTCGCGAAGCCGTAGTGAACATGAGCAGCATTTGAGGATAGTGCTCCAAATTTTGAGAGATCATCGGCTGTATGCCAAGTTCTCCAAGTGTGAGTTTTTGCTTGAGTCTGTTGTATTCTTTGGAAACGTGGTGTCAAAGGATGGAATTATGGTGGATCCGGCGAAGATTGAGGGTATTCGTGGTTGGGCTAGGCTCACTTCTATGACTACGGTACGGAGCTTCATCGGATGGAAGGGTATTACAGGCGCTTTGTCGAGGGTTTCTCCACTATAGCAGCACCTCTGACTCGGTTGACTCGCCAGGATGTTCCCTTTGTGTGGTCGGAGGAGTGTGAGTGGAGCTTTTTGAGGCTTAAGGAGTTGCTTACCACCACTCCTATATTGACTCTTCCAGTTGAGGGAGAGGAGTTCACGGTTTATTGTGATGCATCCGGCGTTGGTTTGGGTTGTGTTCTAATGCAGCAGGGCCGGGTTATTGCTTAAGCATCGAGGCAGCTTAAAGCTGCATGAGCGCAACTACCCCACTCATGATCTGGAGTTTGCATCGTTAGTTTTCGCGCTTAAGATCTAGAGGCATTACCTTTATAGATTTCATTGTGAAATTTCACCGGAGCCTTCAGTACATTATGTGCTTGAGGGATCTTAATTCGAGGCAGAGCCATTGGATTGAGCTCCTGAAGGACTATGACCTCTCTATTCTCTACCAACCAAGAAAGGCGAATGTAGTAGCGACGCCTTGAGTCGAAGGGTAGTCTAGCCTTTCTTTATGTTTCGGAGCGGCCCTTGGCTATGGACATTCAGTCTTTCGCCAATCAAATGATCGGGCTTGATGTTTCAGATTCTAGCCGAGTGTTAGCTTATGTGGGGGTTCAGTCTTCTCTACTTGATCAGATTTATAGTTGCTAGTTGGAGGATCAGGCGTTGGTGGCACTCACAGATAGAGTTTTGCCAGGTGATGCCGGACAGGTTACCCTAGATTCAGATGGGGTTTTGAGGTTTGCTGGCCGTTTGTGTGTTCCTAGAAATGATGATTTGATCCAGCTGATCCTTAGCGAGGCCCATGACTCAAAATATTCTATCCATCTGGGCACAACTAAGATGTATCGTGACTTGAGGAAGCACTATCGGTGGAGTGGTATGAGGAGGGACATCTCAGACTATGTGCCCCGTTGATTATGTTGCCAGCAGGTGAAGGCCAAGCATTTGAGGCCTGGTGGAGAGTTGCAGATATTACCCATTCCTGAGTGGAAGTGGGAGCGTATCACCATGTACTTTGTTGTTGGGTTGCCACGGACTTCTAGAGGAGTTGGTAGCATTTGGGTCATCGTGGATCGATTGACCAAGTCAGCACACTTCCTTGCAGTTCATTCTTCCTTTAGTGCTGAGAGGTTGGCTCGTATCTACATTCGGGAGATAGTCCGTCTTCATGGTGTGCCTGTTTATATCATCTCAGACAGGGGTTCACAGTTCACTTTCAGCTTTTGGAGAGTACTTCAGGAATAGTTGGGCACCCATGTCGATCTTAGCACAACTTTTCATCCACAGACAGATGGCCAGTTGGAGCATACTATTCAGGTCCTTGAGGATATGTTGCGAGCCTATGTTATGGATTTTGGAGGTCAGTGGGATCAGTTCTTGCATTTGGCGGAGTTTGCGTACAACAACAGCTACCATTCCAGCATCCCGATGGCCTCGTTTGAGGCCTTGTATGGTAGGCGTTGTCGCACTCCAGTTGGTTGGTTCGAGTCTATACAGCCTAGGCCGCAGGGGACAGATCTATTCCAGGAGACCATTAGCGCAGGACGGCTCAGAGTAGGCAGCAGAGTTATGCCGATCGTAGGCGTCGACCGTTGAGGTTTGCTGTGGGTGATAGAGTATTTCTCCGAGTGTCGCCCATGAAGGGCGTGATGATATTTTGGAGGTGGGGTAAACTTAGCCGCAGGTATATTGGGCCTTTTGAGATTTTTAGGGCAATTGGTGAGGTGTCTTATGAGTTAGCTTTACCTCCAGCATTCTCTGTTATTCATCCAGTTTTCCATGTTTTTATGTTGCGCCGGTATGTTCCAGATGAGTCTCATGTGCTCCAATACGATGTCGTTGAGTTGGCTGATCGTCTGACCTATATTGAGGAGCCAATTGCTATTTTGGCCAGAGATGTGAGGCAGTTGAGATCGAGAGCCATTTCTGTAGTTAAGGGCTATTGAAGGCACCGTCCAGTTCAGGAGGCTACTTGGGAGACCGAGCGGGAGCAGTACCCTAGCCTATTTGAGCCCTCAGGTACTTCTTGACTCTTACTTTCGAGGATGAAAGTCCTTTTAGTAGTGGATGTTGTAATGACCCTCTAGGTCATTTCTTTGTTAATGCCTCCGTTCTATCATTTAGAGCATTCCTATAGCGAGGGCAAGTCATTTATGACTTACTGGCACTGACTGTTCGGTCGCCTAGTCGTTCGTTTGCTTTTTATACCTATTTTCCAGTTCTGGAGCTGTTGAACCTTGAAAAGTTGATTTCGGTCATAACTTCAGGTAAATGACCTCAAATGGGAATTCTGACAGTTCCATTATCTCCGGAGTGGAAAAATTAGGCTAGAAGAATGGTTTGCCCGAGTCCCGGGGCTTCCGGTGTGATTCTGGGCCACTTAGCTCTTTAGCCTTCGAAATTTGGCTTAAGGTTGACTCTGGTGAACATTCTTAGTAAATACACTCGGATAAAAATTTCGACAGTGCGGTTAGTTTCGGAATGCCGAGTTTGGTCTAGAATTACACTTCGAATACTTCTGGGAGCTTTCGATCAAAATTTGAGGCCTCTGGTAGAAATTGGCTAAAATATCCCATTGGGTGTGGGATCTACTTTTTGTTGAAATGACCTCGTATGGAAATTTTGACTGTGCCATTGAATCTGGAACATCGAATTTGAGTGGGTAGCATATTTCTTTTGCATACACGGGGTTCCGAACGAATTCCGAGCACCCCATCAGAGTTTTGGAGTTGCCAAAACTCAGCTTGTGCAGCTGTCAAATTGCAGACATCCCATCTCTCCACGTTCGCGAGATAGGCTCCACGTTCGCAGAGGAGTGAGGGAGTCCGTTACCCTGTGCTCCGCGTTCGCGTGAGCTACTCTGCGTTTGTGGAGGTCTGTGAGGGGTTGGTGTTCTTGTGCTCCGCGTTTGCGGAGGGCCCTCCACGTTCGCGCAGGTCGGTGTGCGTGTGGAGTCCTTGTTCTCCGCATTCGCGGGTCTGGGGTGGCATTCGCAAAGCTGTGGTTTATTTCTATCTGAGTTCGCGGAGCTCTGGCCGCGTTCACGGAGTAGTGGTTGTTATGCCTCCGCATTCGCGGGGCCTAGTGGCCACGTTCAC
The DNA here is from genome assembly GCA_018342035.1 of Solanum appendiculatum. NCBI lineage: Eukaryota > Viridiplantae > Streptophyta > Magnoliopsida > Solanales > Solanaceae > Solanum > Solanum appendiculatum. Next base: position 144,734 of record JAGDQO010001545.1, on the reverse strand, counting down.
GGAGAAGAGCGGGCGTGGTAGTTTTGTAAAAGTGAGGTCGAGAATTCAATTGAAGGAAACTTCAAAATTCAGTATCTCCCTCTTCTTGCATAGGTGTTTGGCGATTCGAAGTCCCAGGCGTTCAAAATCCATTGGATTTGTGGGTTTATTGGTTGTTTAGCGTTGGGTACTCCTCAATTGTCGTGAATTCGAGGCGTAAGTTTCTTTCTTCATCTAAATTGTGTAAAGTTTTAGTTTCTCTTGTGTTGGCTGTTTGGAGCTGATCCGAGCCCCAATTAGCGTTCCATTTTGGGCTGCAGGTTTGGAGGAGGATTTGGGACCTCTTCACGGAGTCAATTCCAGAAACTCCAGAGCGGGTCCCATTTTCCTGATTTTGACTGAGAAATTGGTCTATCTCCTAATTTGATGATTTTAGTATCTAAACGACCGTATTGATGCTGTGATTCTATTTTTGATAGCGTGACAGCAGACTGAGGTCATTCAAAAGGGGACATCTTGGGTAGATTGACTTGGAGCGCACGTGATCGGCTTTCTAGTAGGTTACGGCTTCCCTTCTTTCTAGATTGAGCATGACTGTGTAAATGCTTGTCGACTTGTGTGAATCTGGATTTGGGTAGCTAGTATTGTTCTTCCTCTTCTCCATTTTCTTCGTTTAGAGTTGATTTGTAGGCTGTTCAAGGATAGTATAATGATGTAGGTTGGGTTGTTGGCTTGGATTGTTGGTATTGGTGTTGCAAATTATCCTTTGGGTGGTTATTTGTTATTGCATGCGTGGGTCGGATATTTGCTTGATTTCTATTGACTTCTATGATTGCTTTGGCCTTAGAATAGTCTAGGATAGAATTGCCTTGGTCATATGCACCTGTTGACTTGAGTATGTATCCGACGTCATTTCGGATGGACAAGGTCCTTGTAGACTGGTTTAGCAGACTTAGGTCTGATAGTTGGGCCATAGTTGAAGCGTTTCGTGGCCATCGGACCTTCCGATCCCTTCTCTTTTATTTTTGTTATTCTGGGTTATTGCTTGATGATTTCGTTATTGCACTGACTGTCGGTTGGTTTATGCTTGGCTGGAAGCCTTCGGTTGATACTCTTATGGGGGCGGCGGCCTTTGGTGTTTAGCATTGCTTTGTATCATTTTGTGGCGACTTTTTTTCGGTTCAAGGTTATGAGCTCCAGTACACAGCTGATGTTACTTGGTTAGCATTCGGTATTTCCAGCGCAGGCTGTAGGGGGTAGTCGGCAAGTTTTGATCCGCAGCTGACGTTACGCGATTGCAGCCAGGTATTTCCAGGGTGAGACCGTTGAGCGCACGCTACTAGTCCCAGCTGTGCAGCTGACGTTATCCGATTGGAGCTGATATTTTCAGTGCTAGACTGTCGAGCATACTCTAGTCTGAGGCTGAGGTTACGCGGGTGGGACCCGATATTGCCAGCTCGGGCCTGATTATTGGGCTGGGTCTAGGTATTGTTCCAGCTCGAGATGACGTTACCCGGCTAGAGTCTGGTATTTTCACCTCGTGACTGATGATTGGGCGGGGCCCAGGTGTTGTCTTTCCAGGTTCGAGACCCATGGGTGCTGAGGCTTTTGGAGTGGTGTTTTCCTTTGTTTCCGTTGATTAGCTCTTTTGTGTACCTATCGGGCGTTTGGGGGTCCATTCAGGTTTTATTTAAACTTGGGCACGAGTTTGCCCAGCAGGTCTTATGGGGGGCTCAGCTGGGTTTAGCTTAGTTGCTCTTGTTTTCTTCCCGCTTCCTCTGCTTATGTTCTGTAGACCTTTGTTGTGCTGATTCTATCATGTCTGCTTGTTTTTACCTTTCTTGCTCAGTCGGTCTATGATGCCTACTAGGTGCCTATTGTTTGGTACTCATGATATAGTCTGCATCTATTTTCGTGATGCAGGTCTGAGCATCAGTTATTAGCGTTGAGATCGAGCCTGGAACTTTTTATCCAGGAGACGAGGGTGAGCACATGGCGTACTGGGATTACCTGTCTCCTTCTGTATTTTATATTTTGACTTGTCTTTTGCTTTCGATAAAATATGTTTTTGTGGTCGACTTTTGGGAGTTGTACTCTTGTTAGTAGTTTTGTACTCGTGACTTCCAGGTTCTGGGAGGTATCTTTTGTATATATTTTTAGTTTGGTTTCGTTTCAGCCTTCTTGGTGTGTTGTATTTGTTGCATTCGCTTAGTTGAGGATTAGTTTCCACCCTTAGTCCCATTACTGTTATGTTCCGGGATAGGGTTTTGGGCTGGCGTACTGGTGGGTTGGTAGGCGCCATCATGACTCGAGAAATTGGGTCGTGACAATCATTGGGCGAGAAATGTCAAATCTGAGTGCTATCATCGAGCAGGAGATTTTGATGAGGGCGAAGCAAAATTAAACTTCCTTACCCTTCTTGATCTTCATCAGTGAATTATGTTAGCATGCTGCTGTGCATTTCAAGGCAAAGAGGGATGTTTAGGTCACTCCGACCTCGTCTTGTGACATCAAAAGAATTGAGGCGGAGTACCTCAAGGATGAGGCGGAGAGGAGGAAGAGACCCCCGGTATATACTTCCCCAGCTGTGGATGTGGATGCTATGGAGACCGGTTCTCCATTACACAGTGGAGCTTTACGGTATACCTACCCCCGATGCTTCTACTACTTTAGATGCTTCCACAATCCTATTTTGATGCCATGTGTGGTGAGCTTTACTTGAAAGGTGTGCGTGATGATACCTAGAACTTGCCCCGTTGGTCAAATTGATTAGCATTGGTAAATGAAGGAAATGATCTTAGGCATTAATTTTTGAGAGTGAACATAATTTCTATAGCTTTGTTTGACCCCCTTCTGAGTGTGTGAACCCACCTTGGCACCATTTGAGCCTATACTTTTCTTTGATTGAAACATGAACTCAATGATTTTAGCCGATTGTTGAAATTGCCATGTCTTTCCCACCTATAACCTTCATGAATCATTGGTTTGTTTGAATAGCCAACTTAGGCCAAAAGCCTAAGTTAGGGGTGTGGTAAGAATGAAGAAAGAAATTGAGCAACACGTTCATGAACTCGATCCTTGGAAAGATATGTGTGAAAAAGATGGAGCCCCTCCATATATAAAAAAGAAGAAAAAGAGAAAAGAAATGAGAAGAAACGAAAAGAAAGAAAAGTTTTGAATAAAATTGTGCCCTTGTGCATTCTATGGAAATAAAAAGGGGTGTACCGAAAATTTTTGTGTGCTATGAATAAGTCAAGGATGAGTTCGGAATTTGAAAATTTTGAAAGAAAAGGAACAGAAGTGAAGTTGGAGCCATGCTTCATGAAGGTAGAGTCACTAAGCCTATATGATCATACCCTACACCTCAACCTCATTACAAGCCTTGAAAGACCTTTATGATCCTACATAAGCTTTGTATATGTTGGTTGGAAAATACGGGCAACCCTATGGGTAAAGTCGTGCATATTTTTCTCATTTGAGAGTGTGAGAATTGTTTTCGATTCCTTAATGATGGTCTTTGATTGACATTGTGAGAGCCTTGATTCATTCTTCATGTGAGGGCATTCGAATGCTTTTGTTGGACATGAATTTACGTTTGAAGTGAGCATGAACTCTAATTGGTGATGGCTAGTAAGAGTTTGAAACTTTGAGTGCACATTTGAACCTTTCATGCTTGAATTGAACCTTGTGTTCATTCTCATGTGGATTCTCAAGGAGCACTGTTTGTAGACATCCCTGTTGAACTGATTGATCTCATGTTTTACTTGAGGACAAGCAAAAGTTTAAGTTGGGGGTGTTGATGAGTCGAGAATTTTGACTCATTTAGGGTTTGATATTTACTGATTTAGTGTCCTCAATGCCTATTTTGTGCTAAAAAAATAATGTTAAATTGTTTATGTGCAGCCATGGAGGTTCAAGAACAAGGCAAGGACATTATTTTGTAAAAAAAAAGGCAAAAAAGTTGGAAAAGCTTAAGAAAAGGGAGGCTGAAGCTCGCAAAAGCCACTCGGTGATGCACTGAGTGAGCCTCTGGGTCGCCTAAAGTTAAAGCATGATGGCCTATGAACCAAACCAACTTGGCGATCAATAGGAGCATTTCGGTGTATCACGAACGAAACGGCGAGCCTAACCCATATCGCCTAGTTTTCCAGAACCCTTTGAGCTAGAAATCAAGCACAAAAAGGCGACGAAGAGCATTTCAGCGCATCGCCGAGCCACTTAGCGACCCTGACTTATCTCACCAAAGGGAGCCACGTGTTCAAATGTGTGGAATTTTTGAGGAAGTATAAATGTATTTTTTGAAAAGAGAGAAGGCATCAATTAAGCTAGACTAAGAAGAACTTTTACTTTGGTGAATATTTTCTGAACAATTCTTGTGTTGTTCTTGAATTGGAGACTTTGGGTTTAAGTCTAATTTGTAGCATTTGATATGTGGAATGCTTTGTTCACCACACATGGCATCAAAATCAATTGGTGTTTTTTGCAAGCATGTTTGCCTAGCTTAATCTCCAAATGGCAATTTGGTGAAAACGTTCGGCGACATTAGTCAAGATCGCCAAATGGGCCTGGTATAAAAAGACCAAGGGTCTTTTCAAATTCAAAATTTAAACCCTTTGATATATTTAAGTCTTGTTCTTTCCTTTCTCCTACTTTTTTGAATTATTGTGATTCCTTGATGTGTGTTCCCAAAGTTTGAGGAGTGCATTTGCTTGAATTTCCTGTCATCCCAACTCTATTTTCTTGATTTTCTTAACTTGGGCTCCTACAAATGATGGTTTTTGAATTGTTTTGAGACTTTTTAGCTTTAACTTGTATATTGAGTGTCAGCTTGAAGCCATTAAATGTTATTGTATGATAGGTTTTTATGGGTAGCATCGTATTGTTTAATTTAAACTGTACCCATGAGATACTCAAATTTCTGTGCTTGTAAAATGCAAAACTTGTTTGTGTTGGTTGAAATTTGAAATTGAGCTGATAAATATGTTGGGTCTGAGTCCAATTTGATTTGGGTGAAGTCTGATTAGCCCAATGTTGACCCAATTGGATAATTTTTCCTATATGGAAAAATCCTCAATTAGTGCAAGACTTCACAATATCTTGGGGAAGTCTGAGTACCCATGTGTAGATAAACATATAGGTAGATTGTATTGATGGGGGAAACTCGTATTTTAATTGTATACGTTGGGTTATCTGTGAAAATTAGGCATTGGGCTGAACACTTCCATTTCGGAAGACTTGTCTTAGCTTGCAAAGGAGGTTAGGTGAATCACCGAGTAAGCCTCAATTTGCCTTCCTTAGCATATATATGACCTTGGGTACTGTCCCATTCGATGGGCTTGTCTTAATCCACCAAAACCCATTTGGTGAATCATTGAGAGGGAGTGGATATCGCCCATAATGCATGTGTCCTTTCAATTTTGCACTATTATTTTTGGTGAGCTTGTCTTAGCTTGCCAAAATAGACTAAGTGAATCATCGATTTTGAATTGACTCTACTTTTTGTGCCTGAATCTGAATTTAATTGCTACTATCCTATTTAGCGAGCTCACCCACCCTGCTAGGTGATCCTTCTTCCCGATAGGCAAGCCTCAGGAATGTTTTTACAAGTTTGATTCATTGTGCATTTGATTTCAACTAACCTTCACAAATCCTATGTTTGAATGTGTGATTTGTAGGCAATGGCACAAATATAGGGTAAGAACCTAGTTTCATCTATCACCGAGTCAGATAGAGAGTCTCCTCCTCCTTCTTCTCCTCAAAAGAGAGAAAGGGGTCTATCTATTAATGTTCCTTTGGAGGCTCCCCATCGTCAGCAATCCACTAACCCTTCGGCATCTACCTAAGATAGGGTGGAACCCTAAAAGGGGGTAGTGAGGAAGAGACTGAAATTAGGTCCAAATTGGTGCAGCCCTCTTCTACATAGGCACCTGCTTCAAGAGTTCTCTTAGTTATTGCTCCAAGAGTCCTGAATATGCTTAAAGCTACTGGAGAGAAGACCATTCTTGAGGAGAGATGGCTCTCCATAGATTGAGTCATGAGTGGCTATCCAGCTATTTGGGATACGATTTAGTTTCACAAGTTAGAGGGGTTCACTAAGCCACGAAACCCCTATATTCCTTCTTGGATGTGAGAGTTCTACACTGCATATGCCTAGGCTCTTCCAAAGAAGTGAAATGGCACTGTTTGGAAGCCATTTGAAGATGTGGAGGTGTGTGGAAAGAAGGTACAATGTGATGCTTGAGCAATAAACACTGGGGATAACAAAATTCCAGACAGATATATACTTGCTCTGGATGCGTCATGACTTGGACTCCATGAAGGAGTGGTTAGCCCCCTTGATTTCTTATTCTTCTCACTTCTGGTTGGCTGATGGTGCTGGGATCGAGCAGAAAGACTTGAATATGTTGGCGAGATATAGGTTTGGTTTTATCAGCTGTAGCATAATGCCATCATAGAATGAGTCCGTCCTCCGCCCTGACAAGGTAATCTTGGTAGGCACATTCATATATAGAGAAAACATACATGTGGGTGCAATTATATCTAGTGAGATTTTGATGAGAGTTAGGCAGGAGTATACTTGTCTCCCATTTCTAGTATTGATTACAAAGTTGTGAGAGAGGCTAGGAGTCCCTTTCAGAGCATATAAAGATGTGAGGATCACGCCAACTTCATCAAGTGATATTAGACGGAATGAGGTTGAGAATTTGTGGGATAAGGCTTCCTAGAGAAAGCAACCACCACTAGACTCAATGCCCGTGGTTGACCCCACTACACTAGCAGCTGAGGCTAGCACACCTGCTTTTTTTTTGGAGCAGGGAGCTATTCTACTTCTTCTTCTATTCTTCCTCCTCTTGTTGCTATGAGTGTATCTGTTGATGCTACTGTGAGACCTTCCCCTTCTCCTATCAACCGTCCCCCCTTGACCCAGGCAATAATTTACCAGATTGGAAGCCTTGCCCTATCGGCAGATGTTAGAGCCACCCAGGTTGAGATAAAAATACCTAAGATGATTGATCAAGCCATTGAGAAGGCTTAGCCCCATTGATCTTGAAGTTGGTCAAGTGCGAGGGACTAGTTGAGAGCCATGGTGAGAGGTTGGACAACCTCACCTCTAGAGTTGAGGACCTAGAGAAGGCTGAGGGTAGCTCTGGTGCACTAGACACCATGAGGGCCGAGCTTGCTACCTTGTGAGCCGAGGTGGTTCAATTGCAGTCTACGGACATATTCACGCTTTTAGGTGATGTTCCCTTGCCAGATGCACCTACCTCCATGCAAGAGATGCCTAGTACTGCACCCTTTCCGAGTAAGCAACCTGAGATAGCTGCGTATGTTGATGCTGATAATGTTGATAGTAAGAGGGTCAAGGATGAGTTGGCTGAAGAGACTGATGAGGAGGAGCTTAGGAGAGAGAAATATGGGACTGTGGAGACATTCACTAAGTTGCAGGTGACCGAAGAGATCATTGTTCAGGTGACACTAGAAATATCTCTTCGAGAGACTTCTGAGGTTGGTCCTAGTAGAGTATCTTTAGATTCCACCATACATCCAAGCATTGAGACAGTCACTAATGCCCAGATGAGTCTTCCCTACCACCTCTAGTGATCATGTTGCCGGGCATCGATTCCTCTCTTGAGGTTTCCCTACCTGAGACTCTAAATTAGAGTGCTTCATAGGCATAGCCTGTAAGGGAGACCCTTTATCTCAGCCTCCTTGTAGTTTTGTTTACATTGCATTGAGGACACTGCAGTTTAATTTTTTGTGGGGTGAGAGCCTTCGTACCAATATTCCCCTTTTTGAGTTTATTTTGTTATTTTGAGTTTTAGACGATTGTATTCCTTTACTTTATTTATGTTATAGTGCTCTTTTGGTTGAAGTATGTCTCTTGATTTTATTTCAATCTCTCTTGTTTTATGTTGCCACCCTTCATGAGTTTTGAAAATCATGTAATGTCTTGAATAATACTCATAATGAGCATGATGTAAAGTGTTGGTGTTGTGAGAATGAAATTGATGTGGTTGCGCTTTTGGTGATCCCTTTGAATCTTTTGTTGACTAGCTGCGTTATGATGTGAACCATGCAATGAACATCGCACGTACGCTTTTAATCTTTTTTGGGATGTGTTAAATTGGTGTATTTTGATTTGCCATGTGTGGTGAGGTCTTACTTGAAAGCATGTATGCGGAGTCCTAGAATTTTCCTTGTTAGTTCAATTGTTTGAATCTTGGTGAATGTGAAACATGATCTTGGGCAACACTTCAAAGAGGGAACCCAAATTGTCCATAATCTTGTGACTACCTTATGAGGGTGTGCTTCCATCTTGGAACCATTTGAGCCTAACCTATTTGTTGGCAAAACTAAAAGAAAGCCTCTTGAGCCAAATTATTCCTGCCTTCTCTCCAAAAAAATCCTTTTCGAAGCATGGTTATGTTTGGATAGCCAACTTAGGCCAAAAGCTTAAGTTGGGATGTGGAAAGGAAGGAAGAATGAAAAAAAAGTGAAGGGAAAAGAAAGATGAAACTAGACTCAACTTTGAAGTTTGTTAATAAATGAAGGAACCCCTCTTTATAAAAAATAAAAAAAAAGAGAAAGGGTCATTGTGATGAAAATTATTTAGGAAAATGGAAATGAAAAAGAGAAGTGAATGAAATAAAGGGGATTCCAAATAAATTGAGTGAAAAGCAAAAGTTAGAGTTCTCAAGTAAAAAAGAATGAAAAAAACTTGAGAAGAGGTGATGATGATGATTGCAAAAATGCTTTTAGAAGGTAAAGTCACCAAGCCAAATTGACCATGCCTTAACCATCAGCTCCATTACAAGCCTAAAAACCCTTGAGATATTACATGAACTAGGTTATGTGATGAGAGGAAAAAATGGGCAACCCTATGTGACTAAGCTTGCATGTATTTCTCTTTTGAGAGAATGAGAGTTGCATTGATACCTTATATCCTTGTTGATTTTCTTTGTGAGAGCACTTGAATGCATTTATTGAAACATGTTCTTGCATTAGACAAGAAGCTAAAGTGAGCTTGAACTTGTGTTGAAACCGGATAGTCATGATTTGAAGCTCTAGCTCGCATTGAGTACTATTGTAGACACCCTTATTGAGCTAATTGTGTTCTTTATTTACTTGAGGACAAGAAAAAATTTAAGTTGGGGGTGTTGATGAGTGGTAGATTTGCACTCATTTAAGGTTCATTTACCTCAATGTTGATAAAATGTTGATGATTTGCAGCTATGAAGGCAATTGGACAAGGCGAGGATTGATGTTTGAAAGAATGGCGAAAAATACAAAAAGAAGTGCAAACTATACATTGTTGATCGCCTAAACAAGAAGGACAGATCACGAAATGAGCATGACCTCACCCAAAAGGACATTGCATATCACTTGTGTCTATTAAATCAGGTCGGCAAACTCCAATAGATAAGGCGATGTGCCGAATGAGAAAGGCAGCCTTGATGAACATCGCCCAAAATGACAGTGCAACAAGAAAAGATTAAATGTTTGAAAGGCAAACAAAAGGTGGTACTCGGTGATTTACCAAACGTGAAAGGGTGACTCAATTGAGTTTGCCAATTGAGGTTAAAAAACATGAAGTCTAGAGCATTAAAAGGTGAGTTGAGGAGCAAAGGCGATTCACCGAACGATCTCAGTGAGCCCGACTATTGTCGCCCATTTAGCTGTGTATTGGATTTTGGGCCCAAATTTTGAGAAATTATAAATAGCCTAAAGAAGAGAGAAATGCAGAGTTTTTTTTGGAGAGTTAGAAATGAGAAGAGAAAAATACTTTTATCTTTGAAGAAAACTTTTTCTAGCTTTTGGGAATTTAAAACTTTGTGCTTGATTTTGACAAATTAAAGTAAAATCCAAAGTGGGTTTACTTGTAATTGTTTTATTTCATGTTACCCATGGCTGCTTTCATAGAAGGTGTAATCTCTTTACTTTTTGTGAAGTGTGGCTAAAACCCCAAGATCTAGGGGTGCATTTATGGGGTTTGATGTTGATTTAATGTAGTGGGCATTGTGCTATGCTCTCTTTTGTTGCTGTTCATACATGAATTTTGTCTAATTAGCACGAATTTAATTTATGTGTTAAGGTTGTAAACATAATTCCTATTTCCGATCTCTTGGTGATGCTTGGAAGAGATTAATTGGAGTGTAGTCCAATACCAACAATTTAGGTTTGATGTCTGTCACTTGCCTGAAAATAGAGATTATGGTTCAGATCTATTTGCCTTGTTCTTGAAAGATAGAATAGAGTAAGGTATTGGGTTGTTTAGATTGGCATTTAGATGAAACCGAAAGGAGATTCTATGCATAGATGCTTTGAGATCGAAAGACGATTAGCGTCAATGAAGATGTACTAGCCTATTCATGTGTGTTCATCACAATAGACAAACACAACTACCCCTATGTGATACCTATTTTCAATCCACGCACCCCCTAGATTGCTTGTTAACTATTGAATTCTACAATACATTAATTTAATTGTGATAATTCAAAACCTAAGCTTTATATTAAATTTGTGGAATTATCCACCCACTTGTTTTTACCATTGCAAATGAGCGATCTTAAAATTCAAATATCTTAATAGGAATTCTCCACGATACACCATTCCCTGTGGGATTCGACCTCGATTCTTTATTGGGTTTTCATTGACTATGACCGTTGTCCCTTTTAATGTGTTTTAAGGAGGACATTTGAGTGTTATCACCTGTTGATCATGAGTTTGAATTTTACTTTATTTAGTTGGGTTGGTCTTATGTTGCTTCGTTGTCTGACAATCCGTGCTTGATTGTGCTAAGTGCCTTTCACTGGGCCTCGTTCTCTCAATGAATTTATGAGGATGTGATTTCAAAATTGTATTTATGAAAAGTAGTTAATTGGAGAAACTCAAAGGGTTTTGTTTATGCCATGATTCTTTCCTAAGGAGAAAAAAATCTTTTTCTTTTAGTTTTTGAGATTTTTTGTCAAATTGGGTTGGTGTTTCCCTATGATGGATTAAAAGATGACTTTCTTAAGGGAAAATTCTAGGTTTTAGTTTTAAATTGAGTCTTGTGGCGTACCTCTTGCAAGAGGGACCACAAGTTTTTTTGTCAATTGGTAAAGAAAGGTAAAAAATGTTTTCGAAATGGGAAAAAGTGAATTGGAAGAAATCTCTTGTCATGGCTCATACATTCATTGTTTGGCTTTATGATTTACAAGCGGGAGTAAAGCTCTTCCCATTGTAGTTTGTCAAAAGTCATTTGGTTTAATTGATTTTGAGACAAGCTTGTAAATTGGTTTGGTTGGGATGATTGTGCGGTAAGGCTTTGAATCATCCATATATATGCATATTTTCTAGAAATTTTCCCAAAATGTATTTCATGGCAAAATTCTAGTTATGACTTGGCTTGAGAGATGAACTAGTCCCTTTTTGACTAGCTTCTCTACCCTAAATTTTCCCGCCATTGGTGTAATATTAGTTGGCCCCATTGAGCCTGAACCAAAGTTTTGGCCACCATGTTACATACCTTAACCTTTTATAATCCTATGTTTTTGCACCCTCATGACTCCCTAGTTGTTAATGATTTGTGATGTAGGCTAAAAGCCAAAGTGTTCGGGAGAAAAAATGAATGAATCATGATGTAGGCAAAAGCCTATGTTTTGGGGCTTGTGCACCAACAAAACAAAGAGGAATAATATAAAAGCTTAGAGTACCATAAGCTTCAAAATGAAAAAGTGCTTAATTGAGTTCAAAGATGAAATCATTTGAAGAAGGCATGCACAAAATGTTGGTGCGAGCTCAATGAGTGCACATGTCATAAGTTAAAATAAAAATGGGTGTTTGAAATGGCAAAACATCATGAGAAAGGAGAAATAAGGTTGAAGTGAATTAAAAATGTGAGCGATGTGCTAAAATTGAGAGGTGAAAGCATTAGGGATGTATCTTAGTCACTTCACAAAATGATTCCATATCTTTTGCCCAAGCCTAAGTTATACCCGCAAGTCCTTGGAGATTTTGAGCTTTGTCAATCTACATTAGTAGCAATCTATATAGACGGCAAACAAATGGTTTGATGTGCGTATATTTGAATTCATTTGCGAGAGTGAGTATTTTTGCATGATCTATATTCTCCTAATTGGCATTATAATTATGTGTGAGATTTTCTCTTATGTGAGCGACATTGTGGCATTTCATCCTTCATATGAATAGTGATGTCTTGGTTTCAATTGAGATATATGGATGACATAAATTCTTGTGAATCTTGAAGCAAACCTTGAAGGTTAATGCCATTAACTTGAGATGCTTTGAAATTGTGTTTGAAGGAAAAATTATCACTGTTTTGTGTTTTGAATGAAAGAGATTTTAAAAGAAAGAAAACCTTTGCCTAGTGAATGGTGGTGGAACCAATTGTGAGTTGTGTTTCTAAAGAGAGTCTTTTATTTTGAGTCTTTTGCTCATATTATTTTGAGTCTACTGAGTAATTATGAAAATTCTATCTTGGGTGCGACAAAGCTTAAGTCCTAAGGTTGGTGAGTGATTTGCTTTAGGATTAGCAATAGTCCAAGTTTGGGGTTTGATGAGTTGGCATTTTACTAGCTCATAAAACTCAAATTTATTAATTATTTCTGTGTTTTGATACGAATTGAGGGGATTTTAGGCCCTATTTATATTGTATACAAGCATTCCTCGAAGAAGTCCATTTTAATGGATCTGTAGATTGAAATCAATGAAGCACATCGGCGTAGGAAATGGCATCCCACAAAAGCCAATTGGTGTCTCGCCGACTCAACTGAAGCAAAATAGTCTAAGCACGGGTGACTCATTAGCGTGGTACAATTTTTGACCGACATTCCACCGATCCCAGCTCAAGTATTTTAGAAAGAATTGAAGGCTGAAATGGAGAAATGATTAGCACTGCACAACTGTGAATAAGTTTTCCTCCGGTCCACTGCAACTCGAGGAGCGGAAGTTGAAGGGAAAAACATACTCAATGAATAAAGTGCTATCTTTTGAAGTTTCGTTGAAAGATTCTAAGGATAGAATAGAGATTTGTACAAATATGTACCTTTATCTTCTTCCCATTTAGGACAGTGGATATACAACTTTCGAGAAGAACTTTTGACATATAATTACTTTTGATATTGTAGTTAAGAACTTTTCTTCTATTGGAAGAAACCTCATATTTGCATCACACTAAGCTTTGATTTCAGATTTTGATAATCAAATTAGCTTGAAATGAGGATTTTCTACATGGGTATTGTCTTTATTTATTCTTGTATTAGTAGATAAATCCTTAGCTAGGGGTGTGTGTACTAGATTGGGGTTTAACACCGTAAAAGGATATTTATTAATCGGTTCTAAAATTTATTGTATGGCAAAGATCTATTCTTATCTTGAAGTTTTAATCTAAAATCAATTGTTGTAATATTGATTGAGCTCTCTAACACCATTTTTGCTTGAGATAGTGATTAGTCGATAGATTTGACTCATTTATAGCATCGATTGTGCCAAATTAGTGTCCTTAATGCCCATTTTAAACCTATAACTAATGTTAAATCGTTTTTGTGCAACATAAAGGATTTGGAATGAGCCAAAGACAGTATAATGCAAAAAGAAACCAAAAAGTTGCAATAATCGAAGAAACAAGAAGGCTGAGGCTCGCCAAAGGAAACTCGGCGAATCACCGAGTGAACAAAGCATCGCCTAAAGTTCCAGCAAATAAAGAGAAAATCTAGATCAAGTCGGTGAGCTAAGGGACCAGACAGTGAGTCACCGATCAAAACGACGAGCCCGATGCACATCGCCTAAAGTTTCAGAATGAAATATGTACTGAAGTTAAGAATTAAAGGGCGAGCCCAAGCAACTCGGCGCATCGCTAAGTGGAAGGGCGAGCCCGACTTACGCCGCCGAATGAACTTGAAATTCAAATCGTGTAGAGTTTTTGGAAAAGTACATATAGAAAATTTTGAATTGAATTAAGAGGAGAGAGTCTGGGAGAAGAACTACAACACAAAGTTAGAAAGTGCATGACACTTTGAGGGATTTTGTGAACTATTCTTGTGAATTCTTGGGAATTGCACTTTGGGTAAATTTTAGCTGATTGTATTTGCTGTTTGAAGACTTGGAAAATCAATGGCTAGTATTTTTGGTAACTATCTCTTCATCATTAATATGATTGGCTAATACCCCATTGCCTTAGGGGTGTGAATATGTGTTCAAATGCCTAATTAGCTTATGGGCCTTATGGATTGCTGAATTAAATGGTGAAATAGAATGGGTTCAGTTGATAATTCATGTTTTATCTTATGAATTGAAGTTGCAAATTCGCTTCTAGTTAATATCTCTTTGTATGCTTGTTGAAGATTCATTTGAGTGGAATTATTAACTGATAATTGTATGAGTTCTTACTTGTACTACTCAGCTTGTTAAAGTGGGTTTGATTAAGGTACTAGATTGTGTTTTGTATTGTGTTGCTTGTTGGTTTTTGGTAAAACCCAATTGAAAGCATGGTAGTTGGTTGCAAAATAGCTATCATAGTTGTAACCTTGCCTACCCATTATGTTTCACTATTCTTAACCAATTCGTAATGACCCATTTAGTGAAATTGGTATTTGAACACTCACACATCCCTAAGGTCCAAAAATTTTCATTGGTTAAATCCCTCTTTAACTCGTGCTTGTTGAAATCAATCATTTAAAAAACTTTTTTTTATTAATAATGGAAGCCTTGACGATTACTTTATGCATCGATTCATTCACTTATATATACAAAAAGCTAGATCACTTTAGTACTTCATATTTGAATTCTATACTCTGCTCCATTCCTCGTGGGATCGACCCCAACTCCTTTTTGGGTTTATATTGCTAGCGACCGCCTATATCTTGAATTGTGATAGGTGTAGTTCAGCGTTATAAAAAATGACGCCGCTGCCGGGGAATGGAGTTTAGAATTCTTGTATCTACGTATTTGAGTTAATTAGTTTGATTGTAGTCGAATTTACTTATTAGTCTTTTCGTTGTTTATTTTCAATAGGTTACAACATGAGTGACGCTGATAGTGTTATTGGTAAGAATGATGAGATGCATCATGTGAATGATGACATTGGTAATCTGAATGACTTCAATGTAGCTCAAGTGGGAAGTGTTGGGGCTATACTCTTGCCCCCTACTATGGGTAATGCCATCTTTCATGTGACCAGAACTATGCTTCAGCTATTGCAAATCAAAGGTTCATTTGGAGGACTTGCTCATGAGGATACCCATGAACATCTTCAGACTTTTTAGATGTGTGCAACCCTTTCACATTCAACAACATCTCTCAAGAGTCGATTCGACTTCAGTTGTTTCCTTTCTCTCTGAATGGGGAGGCAACAAAGTGGTTGGTTGAATTACCAAGAGATTCAATTACTTCTTGGGTGGAGCTAACAGAAGCATTCCTTGAAATATTCTTTCCCCCTTCTAAGATAGTGAAGTTGAGAGATGGTATTAAGAACTTCAAGAGACTTGATGGTGAACCAATCCATGAGACATGGCTCAGATTCAAAAAGCTTCTTCTACAATACCCTACTCATGGTTTACCGAAAAATATGTTGTTGCAATACTTCTACCGCAGCCTTGATTCGATAAATAAGTCTATTGTTGATCGTTTAATTCAAGGTGGAATCATGACACAACCATTTCCTATTGCATCAGCATTGATTGATGATATGACCAAAATCAACCGAGCTTGGCACACAATAGAAGACCAAGTATCACCTCTTGTAGTCGGAATGACTAAGGAGCAAATTGAGAAAGATCAAGAGCGTGATGCGAATATGTCTAAGATGATGACTCAGATGGATTTATTAACAAAGCATGTTATGGGTGCGGGATCCAAAGCTATGAATGCAGTTGCTATGAGCCCGGATGAAGCTGCATTTGATGCCATGTACAACGAAGAAGTCCAACTTGTTTCAAATCAAATGGTGGGTTCCTGTCTGAGCTATCAAAAGCCGGGTGGGAATCAAGGTTGGAACAAAGATCAAGGTGGTGGTTGGAGAGATAATCGGGAGTGGCATGATCGAATAGCCTATTGGAGAGATGGTAAGACAGATCTATATGTGCCTTCACATGATCGTCCTAAAGTTATCGATCTAAAGGCTGATCCTTAGAGTTTTAGGACTGAAGATATGTTTGCTCGTATTTTGCACAAGGTGGAAGATTCGGACAAAGTACGCAAAGAAATGAGGGCTGATTTCTCCTCTCTAAATCAAACGGTGACTTCTCACTTCGCTTCTATTAAACATCTCGAATCACAAATTGTTCAATTATCCACTCAATTGCATCAAAGAACAAATGATGGACTCCCTAGTGACACATTGGTTAACCCAAAAAATGAGAATGTCCAATGTATGGCAATTGTGACTCGGAGTGGTAAAGTTTTGGGCAATGATGTGGTTGAAGGTGCGGAGGCTAAAAGGAGTGAAATTCCACCCATTTTGAGTAATGATGAAGGTCTTTACGATAATAAGGACAATGATGCTCTTGACAAAGATGTTGATTCAACTAATGATGTTGTTCTTGGTGGAACTCCCACACCTAAGGTGGGGGATGTGTCTAAATCAGTCTCTCCAAAGCCGTTACCTAAAATTAACCCTCCGTTTCCATAAATGTTGAAGAAGAGAGATGACAATGCAAAGTTTCAAAAGTTTCTCTCTATTTTTAAGTCTCTCTCTATAAATCTTTTCTAGTGGATGCATTACTAGAAATGCTTGGTTATGCTAAGTTTATGAAGGAATTGGTCACGAAAAAGAGAAGTATGGACTTTGAAATGGTTGAGGTATCCCATAGTTGCAGCGCTATTATGTCATATGTGGTTGCTAAAAAGGATGATCTAGAAGCATTCACGATACCTTGCACTATTGGGGTGTTCAAGTTTCCTAAAGCGTTGTGTGATTTGGGAGCTAGTAATAACTTGATGCCATATGCTATTTTCAAGAAACTTGGGCTAGTGAACCTAAGTCAAATACAATGCGACTTCTCATGGAAGATCGTTCTATTAAGCGACCTATTGGTGTTCTTTATGATATTTTGGTAAAGGTTGACAAGTTTATTTTTTCGACATATTTCGTTATTCTTGATTGTGAGATGGATATCGAGATCCCAATTATTCTTGGTAGACCATTCTTGTCTACCGGAAGAGCTTTGGTTGATGTGGAGAATGGCGACTTGAAATTTAGAGTTAATGAGGAGGAAGTCACTTTTAATGTGAGTAAGTCTATGAAACAACCCAATGACATCCATGTGGTATCGATTATTGATGTGGTCGATGAAGCAGTTGCTAGTATTCACGAAATTTCTTGCTTTGGCAAATCTCTGGCTATTGTCCTTTTGAACTATGATGGGGAAGAGATCTAAGATTATGATGAAGTGGTGGCCGCTTTAACGGGGCTAGTTTCTTATTCGAAAACTCCTTCGAAGCTCGAAATTGATTTGAAAAATAGAGAAAATCCTCCCACGAAGCCATCCATTGAAGCTCCTCTGAAGCTTGAGTTGAAAACTCTTTCTTCTCATTTGCGATATGTATTTTTGGGGGCTAACAATACCTTGTCGGTAATCATTGCAGCTGACCTACTTGAAGGGCAGGTACAAGAACTTGTTAGTGTGTTAAAAAGATTTATCAAAGCTATTGGTTAGACAATTGCTGATATTGTGGGGATTCCTCTTGGTATTTGCACACACAAGATTCATTTTTAGGTTGATTGTAAACCTAGTGTCGAGCACCAAAGGAGGTTGAATCCTCCAATGCAAGAAGTAGTCAAGAAGGAAATCATCAAGTGGTTAGATGCAGGTTTGGTTTACCCTATTGCGAATAGCAAGTAGGTAAGTCCGGTTCAATGTGTCCCAAAGAATTGTGGGTGCCCTTGTGCCAATGTGACCGGTCACCGGTTGGCGTGCATGCATGGACTATTGAAAGCTTAATTCGGCAACTGAGAAAGATCATTTTCCAATGCCTTTTATGGATCAAATGCTTGATAGATTGGCAGGGCGTGGATGGTATTGCTTCCTTGATGGTTATTTTGGTTACAATCAAGTATCCATCACCCCGGAAGATCAAGAAAAAACTACCTTCACCTGTCCCTATGGAACATTTGCATTTAAACGAATGCCTTTTGGGTTGTGTAATGCACCGGCAATATTTCAAAGGTGTAGGCTGTCTATTTTTGCTGACATGGTTGAAGACTCGATGGAGGTATTTATGGATGATTTTCCTGTAGTTGGGGATTCGTTTTAAGAATGCCTTGAACACTTGGGCCAAGTCTTACAAAGATGTGTCGAAACAAATCTCGTGCTTAATTGGGAGAAGTGTCACTTCATGGTGAAAGAAGGGATTGTTTTGGGGCACAACTTTTCAGGGAAAGGTATACAAGTGGATCAAGCAAAGATCAAAGTTATTGCCAAATTACCACCTCCTATCTCAGTTAAGGTTGTCCGAAGCTTCTTATGGCGTGTGGGTTTCTACCGGCAGTTTATAAAAGATTTCTCCAAGATAGCTCATCCTCTTTGCGAGCTCCTTGAGAATGAAAGCTTTTTATGTTTGATGAAGCCTATATAACTGCTATTTAGTGTCTAAAAGAAGAAACTTGTGTCGCCTCCGGTTATTGTTGCCCTGGATTGGGGTAGCCCATTCGAGTTAATGTGTGATACTAGTGGCATCGCTTTGGGTGCTGTACTTTGTCAACATAGAGGCAAGTTATTCCACCCAGTATACTATGCAAGCAACACATTGAATGTGGCTCAAAGACACTGTTACCGAATAGGAGTTATTGGCTGTAGTGTATGCTTTTCATAAATTCTGAACTTATTTATTGGGAACCAAGGTGGTGGTGCATACTGACCATGAAGCTATACGCTACTTAATGGCAAAGAAGGATGCCAAGCCAAGGCTGATCCGATGGGTGCTATTATTGCAAGAGTTTAATTTTGAGATCAAAGATCAGAAAGTATGTGAGAATTAGGTGGCTGATCATCTATCGAGACTTGAAACAAATGTTGTTGTTTCAGGTGACAAGGATATTGAAGATTCTATCAATGCAAGAGGTTTCTTTTTTATGCAAAAAAGTACTTTTGGGATGAACCTTATCTATTTTGGGAATGTGCTGATCACATAATTAGGAGGTTTGTATCAGAAGTAGAGGTCTCTACTATTCTTGGTGCTTGCCATGCATCTCCGATTGGTGGACACTATAGTGGGATACGTAGAGCCGCCAAGGTGTTGCAAAGTTTCTATTATTGGCCAATGCTGTATCAAGATGAAAATTCCCTTGTCTGCCAGTGTAATCAATGCCAAAAGCAAGGAGGAGTGTCACAAAGACACGAGCTTCCCCTTTCTCCAATCCTCGAAGTCGAATTGTTTGATGTGTGGGGAATTGATTTCATGAGTTCTTATGGGAAAAAATACATTTTAGTGGTAGTTGATTATGTATCGAATTGGGTACAAGCTGTGGCTCTACCCAACAACGAGGGAAGAAGTGTCATTACATTTCTTAAGCAGTATATTTTACCAGGTTAGGCACACCGCGAGAAATTAGTAGTGATGGGGGTTTGCACTTTTGCAACCGATTGTTCGCATCACTACTGAGCAAGTATGGAGTAAAGAAAAAGGTTGCCACCCCTTACCATCCGCAAACAAGTGGCCAGGTTGAAGTGTCCAACAGGGAAATTAAAGAAAGTTTGGCCAAAACCGTGAATGCAAATCGTTCTGATTGGTCACGAAGGTTAGATGATGCTTTGTGGGCCTATTGCACTGTTTTTAAAACACCAATTGGTATGTCACCATATTATTTGGTGTTCTATAAATCATTTCATCTCTCGGTGGAACTTGTGCATAAAGCCTTGTGGGCTTTGAAAACCATAAATTTAAACTGGGATGTTGCATCCAAGAGTCGGGTTCACCAACTTCATGCTTTGGAAGAATTTAGGCTTCGAGCTTTTGAAAGTGCTACTCTATATAAGGAGAAAATGAAAAGGTGGTGTGATTCCAAGATACTTCATCGAGAATGTAGAATGGGTGATTGTGTGTTGCTCTACAAGTCTCAGTTGCGGCTATTTCCAGGAAACTGAAGTCTAAGTGGTCTGGCCCTTTTAAGGTTGTCCGTGTGTTTGACAACGGAGCTATTGAAGTTCAAGGTGAAAACGGGTCATTCTTTAATGTCAATGGCCAAAGGCTGAAACTCTATTTTGGAGAATCTGTCGTTGTGCGGTTGATTGTTGATTTATGTGGTGTACTTGGATGATGCTATAATGCATCTCCACGTCGTGCCTCAGCGTTTAATAAGATTCTTCTTTGGAGGCAACCCAAGCTTTATCTTAGTGTTTTTGAATAACGTGTGCTAAGTGTGTAGGTTGCAGCATAAAATTTCAAGCCATAGAAAATAGGCGACGGTTGGTCCAATCGGCGAATCACCCAATTGCCCCTAGGATTGCCTAAGTTCATCAGAAAATGAAGGATGAAGTTGCAAGCTACACTGGATAACTAGGCGAGGGTATGCACCATTCGACGCATTCCCAAGTAGATCAGCAAGCCCGATTTAGCTCGCCTTCTGGACTTGAATGAAGGCTTGGTTTCCTATAACTTTTTGGCAAGAAAAGATACCACTCGGCGCATCACCGAGTGGAATGGTGACGTTAATTCCATCGCCCTTTGGGGTGAACTAAAGGGTTTTAAATCTTTTCAAATTCAAATTTTCATCGCACTTGAAATTATCCGCGTACCCTCACACACCCACACACTCTTACATTTTTATTGCATTTTGATTGTTGTTGGCTGCTTGTGAAGTGCTTTGGACGTGTCCCCAAACCTATTTTCATCGTGTGTGCATTGCATT
The DNA here is from genome assembly GCA_018342035.1 of Solanum appendiculatum. Classification (NCBI taxonomy): domain Eukaryota; kingdom Viridiplantae; phylum Streptophyta; class Magnoliopsida; order Solanales; family Solanaceae; genus Solanum; species Solanum appendiculatum. Next base: position 123,907 of record JAGDQO010001545.1, on the reverse strand, counting down.
TTTGGTCGTTAGGTTAGTCTACGAGATTTTTCAATTTTTGCCCGCCATTAAGTGTAAATTCTACTTGCAAATACATGGGTAATTTATTTTGTGGGTTCTTGCATGCCTTGATTGCCTTTTATTGCTTTGATGATTTAATTTGAATCCATGATTGCTAAACTTTTGTGATTGCGGGCTTTGTGATTTGGGTTTTTTTTAAACTGATTGTTTGTGGGTAGTGGTTTATTTGTTGGGTAAAATCTGAGTAGCCCCAAATTGAATCAAATGACTTAATTTGCCCAATGATGGATTGGGTGACGTCTTTCTTTAGGGCAAATCATCGTTTTATTGTTTTCGATATGATTTGGGGAAATCTGAGTACCCCGAGGTGAAATTGGGCATGGGTAAGGGTCGATTTTTAATATTTGAGGTTTAATTGTTATGTGTTGGGCTTTTCATTGAAAATTGTAAGAACTTTGGGATGGGTGTTGTTTCGTAGTGGTTTGACGAGCTAAGTCGGGCTCGCCGTTTTACTTGGTGATTCACCCATTGCCTTCCCCATCGCCCTTTGTCTTTGAGTTTGTGGTCTGCATATTCTGTAACATTCGGCGAGCCCCCTTTGGCTTGCTGAGTGAACTCGGCGACTCATCGATTTGCTAGTTTATCGCCTTTTTTGCTTACTTTTTGCCTGAGTCACCTCTGTTATATTCGTCGATGTGTCTTTTGCTCACCCATTAGCTTCGACAACTCGCCGATCTGTTCGGCAAGTCCTGCTGCATATTTGTTTTGTTGATTCTTTTCTATCCTATTTTGATCAATCTTTGTGCTTGCTTGTGTTGTTTGATAGATATGACTCACTGTGAAGTTGTTGCCCACAAACCCCCAAAGAAAAAGGCTAAAGTCGTGGTTATTGCTTCGGTAGTTGGTCGACCACGTCAACCAACTCAACCCAAGGCCCACTCAAAGGATAAGGGCACGTGGCATATCATCGAGGAGTCCCCTTCTGAGAGCGAGGAACTCTCCATCCAGTTTACTTCTACAGAGTTTGAGGGTGAGAAGGGTAGGGAGTCCGAGACTCCTATTGGTGAACTTCTGAAGCAGACCCATGCTGAGTTGATGTCCAAGAGTCTGCATGACCCACTGGCTAGGTTCAACACTTTCTCTTCCAAACTTGAGCCTCCAGCTCCAATTCTGGCGTCGACTCAGTTTTCAAGGTCGAGAAATAGATTGAAGGTGGCGGTGCCCGAACAATCATCGAGGAGAAGAGATTGTCTACCAACAGGGTGGTGGACAGATACCTTGTGGTATGGGACATAATTCAGGTGCACAAGTTTCAGATTTTTACACAGCCCTGGTGCCCATACGTACCTACATGGGTTCGGGAGTTCTATGCTGCCTACTCTGGTCTAGTCCGAAGGGTCAACAAGTTGGCCCAATCTATGAAGCACGAAGACTTTTTCATCGTGAGGGGTAAAAAGGTCAAGTGTAGCAAGACTGATATAAATGACGTTCGAGGTTGCACTTATTGGTATAGGCACTCCTTAACAGATAAGCTAAAAGGGAGTTTGGACACATTGAATTGGTGGTTGGAGCCATTAATAAGTGATGCCTCCCCCCGTTAGTTAGATACCGGGGCCATCATAAAAAAGAAGGACCTAAACATTGTGGTCCGGTATTGGTTTGGTTTCCTGAGTAGTACTCTCATGCCCTTCAAAAATGAGTCAATTCTTCGGCATCAGAAGGCAGCTCTCTTGGGGTGTATTATCGATAGGCAGCTGCTAAATCTTGGCATGATCATTGAGTGCAAGATGTTGATGAGAGCTAAGAAGAAGCATACCTCTCTCCCGTTCCAAATATTGATCAGAGAGCTGTGCAGACGAACTGGTGTTCTGTTCGATAAGAAGATGGATGTTGAGGTCACTTCGACCTCATCTTGCGACATTCAGAGGATTGAGGCTGAGTATTTGAAGGATGAGGCAGAGAGGAGGAGGAGACCCCTAGTTGACATGTCTTCGGATATGGATGTTGATGCCATGGATACGGATTCTCCCACTCATATAGTTAAGCAATCAGGTATGCATGTTCCGGATGCACTTGCCACTTCTGTCCCTGCACCAGGCCCCTCTTCTTCTACTGCTCCAGCTTCTGCTCCTTGCACCTAGCCTTTGACTCAGGCCATGGTTATCAAGATAAGTCATCTTGCGCACTCAGCAGATGTAAGAGCTTCTTGGGTTGAGGCAGTGGTCCCAGGCATGATTGAGAGGGCTTTAGCTGCCGCCCTTGACCCTATCTGCATGGAGTTAGCTAATCAGCGCCACCTCATTACATCTCATGGAAAGAATTTGGCATCCCTCACCACTAGAGTCGACGCGTGTGAGCAGCGTGAGGGTAGCTCCACAGAGTTGATAGTCATCCGCCCTGAGATCACATGTTATAGGAGAGATATGGATGAGCTAAAGTCCATAGACATTACCATGCTTTGGGGTAGTATGGATGTACCTGAAGGTACGGGTGTCGATGTTCCTTCGCCTGCCACCACTGGTGTTGTTCCGACCGCTGATGATGACGGTGCGTCTCATGCACCTGAGACGGATTAGGAGGACTTTTCTATGTAGGACCGAGAGGTGTATGCGTATCTCGAGGACCTGGAGGGGGATTTTGTCCAGGCTACCACAGCTACGCCTCTCCAAGAGACTATGATAATTGGATCTAGTGGGACCCACCAGATCGAGAAGAGTGCACCGGGTACTGATGCCCAGGCTGAGGACACACCTCCAACATAGCGGAACATGGGGACTTTCTATCGCACTTCTTTTATCTTTTATTTGTTGTTTATTTTGTTATTTAGCATTGAGGGCACCGCTTGGTCTTTTTGGTGGGCTGGTTTTTGTTATTTTGGATATTTCTTTAATTAAATAAAATTGTTTTAAATTATAGCGATGTCTTTCTTTGCTTATCATTGATGATTTTGTGCTAATTGAATGATTGTAGTTCTCTTGTACTTTGGAGCATCGATTATGTTCAATATTGATGACTTGAATAGTGCTCTTGACTGAAGAATATGTTGATGTGCATCAAACGAGGAAAATTGGAGTTGCCTAGTCTTGTGTAAACCCTTAGCCTCTCGTTGAGACTAGCGCATTGTTGATGGTGAGTCTTGCAATGATCGTTGCACACAAGCTTGACTCGTATAGTTGTGATCCGCAATTGTGTTTGAATGCCATGTGTGGTGAGCTTTAATTCAAAAGTGTGCATGAAAAAGCCTAGAACTTGCCCTAATAGTCTGTTTGACTAAGAATGGATGACTGTGGGAAATGATCTTAGGTATGAAATACTTTTGAGGGTAAACCTAATTGCTAAACCTTTGTGGACCACCTTGTGAGGGTGTGAACCCAGCTTGGCACCATTTGAGCCTATCCTCCTCTTGATTGAACCATAAATATGAGAACCATAGCCTTTTGTGTGAAAATACCATGTCTTTCCTACCTATATCTTCGTGATGTATTGTTAAATTGAATAGCCAATTTAGGCCAAAAGCCTAAGTTGGGGGTGTAGTGAGAATGAAGAGGGAAACTGAGCTAAAGGTTTGTAATCTTGATCTTTTGAAAGGCTGATAGTGAAAAAGATGGATCCCCTCTATAAAAAAAAGAGGAGAAAAAGATGAAAAGAAAAGAAAGAATAAGATTTGAATAAAATAGTACCATTGTGCATGGAGGTGACAAAAAGAGAGGGAGTGTTCATAGAAATGATTTGTGTTCTGCAAAATGACAAAGGATCAGTTGTGACTTTGAAAAGTTTGAGAGAAAGGGAACAAGAAGTGAAATGGAAACTATGCTTCATTAAGGTAGAGCCACTAAAACAAAAATTACAATACCTTGAACTCCAGCCCCGTTACAAGCCTCTAAAGTCCTTTGTGATCTTACATGAACCTTGTGATGGTTGGATGGAAAACTCAGGCAAGCCTATGGGCAAAGTTGTGCAAACTCTTTCTCTTTTGAGAGTGTGAGTGTTGTATTGATTCCAAAATATTGATTTTCAATTGAACATGGGCAAGAGAGTGGAATCCTTCTTGATGTAAGGGCATTCAAATATCTTTGGAGGCATAAGTTTGCGTTTTAAGTAAGCACTTGTGAGCATAGACTTTAACTGATGATGGCTAGTCAGAATTTGATGCTTTTGGTGTGCATTTGATCTTTGTATCTTAGATTAATCCTTGTGTGTACTTTCATGTGAGTTCTTAAGCAGCACAGTTTGTAGACATTCCTATTGAGTTCATTGATCTCTTTCTTTACTTGAGGACAAACAAAAGTTAAGTTGGGGGTGTTGATGAGTCGGTAAATTTGACTCATTCATAGCTTCGACTTTGTCAAATTAGTGTCCTTAATGCCCATTTTCCACCTATAACTAATTTTAAATCGTTTGTGTATAGCATGAAGGATTTGGAATGAGGCAAGGACAATATAATCCAAAAAGAAATCGAAAAGTTGCAAAATTTGAAGGAACAAGAAGGCTGAGGCTCGCCAAATGCAACTCAGCGAGTCACCGAGTGAACAAAGCATCACCTAAAGTTCCAGCAAACAAGATGAAAATCAAGATCAAGTCGGTCAGCTGAGGGACCAGACAGCGAGTCGCCGATCAAAACGGCGAGCCCCATGCACATTGCCTAAAGTTTCAGAACGAAATCAGTACTGAAGTCAAGAATTAAAGGGCGAGATCAAGCAAAGAGTGAGCCCGACTTACGCCACCGAATGACACTGAAATTCAAATCGTGTGGAGTTTTTAAGCAAGCATAAATAGAAATTTTTGAATTGAATTAAGAGGAGAGAGTCTAGGGAGAAGAACTAGAACTCAAACTTAGAAAGTACATTGCACTTTGAGGGATTTTTTGAACTATTCTTGTGAATTCTTGGGAATTGCACTTTGGGTAAATTTTAGTTGATTATTTTTGCTGTTTGAACACTTGAAAAATCAATGGCTAATGTTTTAGGTAACTATCTCTTCATCATTACTATGATTGGCTAAAACCCCAATGCCTTAGTGGTGTGATTATGTGTTCAAATGCCTAATTAGCTTATGGGTCTTATGGATTGCTGAATTAAATATTTAAATAAAATAGGTTCACTTTATAATTAATGTTTTATCTTATGCATTGAAGTTGCAAATTCAGTTCTAGTTTATATCTCCTTGTATGCTTGTTGAAATGCAATTGGGTGGAATTATTTACAGATAATTGTATGAGTTCTTACTTGTACTACTCAGCTTGTTAAAGTGGGTTTGATTAAGGTGCTAGATTGTGTTTCGTATTGTATTACCTGTTGGGGTTTGGTAAAACTCAATTTAAAGCATGGTAGTTGGTTGCGAAATAGTTATCATGGTTGTAATCTTGCCTACCCTTTATGTTTCAGCATTCTTAAGCAATTCGTAATGACCCATTTGGTGAAATTGGTATTTGCACACTCACACATCCTTAAGGTGCAAAAATTTTCATTGGTTAAATCCCTCATTAACTCGTGTTTGTTGAAATCAATCATTTAAAACTCTTTTCTATTAATAATTGAAGTTTGACGATTTACTTTACGCATCAATTCATTCACTTACATCTACAAAAAGCTAGATCACTTTAGTACTTCATATTTGAATTATATACTCTGCTCCATTCCTCGTGGGATTGACCCCAACTCCTCTTTGGTTTTATATTGCTAGCGACCGCCTACATCTTGAATTGTGATAGGTGTAGTTGAGCGTTATCCGATAGAAAAAGGAGCGGAGTAAGACTTAAAAGTGAGGACTTGTTGAAATTATTCTTTGGGCTTGAGTTAGAGATGATATAATCTGAGTATTTTCTCATTTAATGATATAAGCTAGAGATAGTCTATCTACTCGAGCAATATTGGAGTTTATTGGTAAGGTTCTTTGAGTTTGAGAGAATCCAAGAGACATACATTTAATAGTTCGAGAGAATATCGCATATAGGCTAGACCAAACACTATCCATGTCTCAATCGATTTAGTTACAATTAACAAACTATTTGAGTTGAAACCCAAATCATAAAGCACACACCCCTAGTCTTTTCTAAACTTTGTAGAGAATATTTGCATTGATTCCCTGTCTATGTACTTGATATTGGCAAACTTTTTACTACTTTATCTTGAATTAGGAAAGCAATTGAGAGTGATCCCATCTTCCAATCCTTGTGGTTCGACCCCGACCTTTAAAGTTGGGTATTATTTTGCAAATGAGACATAGTTGAGATTTCATCAGATGTCATGCATGTACTAAATTTCGACTTGAAAAGATTTGAATCACATTTCAATCATCTTACAACTTAGTGATTGGTTAAGAGAATGAGAATCAATATAACCGATCCTATGGTGAATTTGGGAGAAATGAGGTAAAACCTTGACATTTTTTAGTTGGACATGTGTGAAAGGTAAAATGACATTCCTCTCTTGAAGGCAATATAGTTTGAAAGGCTTCATTCTCAATGCATTTTTCTTTGATATCACCACCCCATAATTGTAACCATGTTCTTGATTCAAAATTTGGGCAATGATTCATATATTCAAAATTAAGGCATAAGAGGTGAGGTACTTGCATCGCACCACGATGATAACTTGTATGCTTGATGGGAGGCAATCCATCATTTAGAAATTTGAAATGTTAGGTATTTTCTTTGTTAAAATAGTTTCGTACTTTATTTTTGACTAATCCAAAAAATTTCAAGTGTGGTGAGCTAATTGAGCAGGTGGAATGGGGAAAGTTTTGTGAACTCACTGGTTAAGCGAGTTATAGGGAGCAACTTCAGCGGAACTAATTTCTTAGGAGTGAAGGCATTGAAGAACAAATTCACCACAACTGCGGAGGTATCTGAGGATGAGTTCCCTGAAGCAGAGACAGTACCGTAAAAGTAGTACCCCCATAGAAAATAAAATGTCACGGGTTTTATCGTGTGATATTACAAGTTAAGACAAGTAAGGAAATTAAGAAGTTTAAAAAATCCTCCAACCTTACTCCAAATAGTTTCTTCTCCTTCAATTACAACTTGTCCTTCCTTCAAGTCCCTCTCACATTCACAGAATTCACACCATCTAGCAAGAAAAAGAAAAGGTTCCTCATGAAGAATTTTTATTTCAAACAAGGAATCATCAAGAGAAAAAATTTCAACACCTCCCTTTGTCAAAGTTCATCAAATCAGGTATGATTTCGAAATTTTCTTTAAATATGGTCTTCAATTAAAAGGTAAAGTTGTGCTTTAGATTGATGGGTTTCAAATGTGTATAATGCGGTGGTAAATTGCAATTTAGGACATAATAATAGGTCTTTGAATTTCTAAGAATTTGGATGTCGGAGTAAATATTTTAAGTGCAAACACCATGTTAGTGTATGTGTTCTTTGTTGAGATGTGTGCCGCATCTGCGGGTGGTGAATCCGCACCTAATCTTTGCAGGTGCATAGAAAATTTGGCATTTTTATTACTATTTTCATAGGGTGTATTTGTGTGCGGCAGATAATCACATGCGGGCATTTGGCACAAGTAGGCTATTTATTTTTCTTAAGCAGAACTTCTTCCGTTGAAGCGATGCCTCTCTTGTGATGGTTCTTTCATAGGAGCGAACACTAGTGAATAGTGAGGGCCACTTGAGTGGATGTTTTTTCACTGAAGCAAACTCGCACCTATGGGATAAGAGCTTCCCAAGAGACCAGTGCGTTGTTCCTAAGGTTTCTAGGTGTAACTTTTTCTTTGGTTTTATGGCATTTAAAAGCCGTGTGGTTTTCAACAATAATATCAAAGTAGATTGCCAAAGAATTGAGGCAATGAGGAATTGGTTGAGGCTCACAATTTTAACAGTGATATAGAGTTTCTTGGGTTTGGTTGAGTATTGTAGAATATTTGTAGAAGTATTTCACTCTATTTATTCTTCAATGACCAAATTGACTCAGAATAAGACAAAACTTCAATGATCAAAGGCATGTAAAAAGTTTTCTAAGAGTTGAAAATGAAATTTACCTCTGCACTGGTATTGAATCTACTAGTGGACATTGATGGGTTCATTGTATATTGTAATTCTTTAGAATTTTTTTTTGGATGTTTCTTGATGCAACATGGGAAGTTAGAAGCTTATGTTTCAAGTAATCATAAGAACCATGAGAATAACTATCCGATCCATGACTTGAAAATCAGCAGTAGTTGTATTTGTGTTAAAAATATGGCATCGCTATCTTATGGATTTCATAATGATATTTTTACAAACCATTAAAACATCTTGTATATTTTCAATTAGAGGGAATTGAACCTCCAATAATGGAGATGGCTTGAGTTATTCAAAGATTATGACAATGATATTTTCTATTATTCGAGGAAGGCAAATGTGGTAGCCGATCCCCTTAACTAACTGTCCTTGAGAATTTTGACTCACAATAAAGAAGAAAAGAGGGAATTGACACAAGATATCTATTGATTGGGAGGTCTTGGGGTTTGACTTTTAGACTACGGGGAAAAGGACATTGTTATTTGGAATAGGGAAGAATCATCCATAGTAGTTGAAGTGAAGGAGAAACAATTTTAATGATCCTTTATTACATCGGTTAACTGAAGGAGATTTCACAAGAAAAAGTAAATGACTATCGAAAAAGGGGAAGATGATACCTTAAGGTACCAAGACAAGTTATGTGTTCAAAATATAGACGGACTCCGTTGATTGGTGAATATATTATAGTGAGTTGAGTCTATTGAGATTGTACAATGTTGATTTATGATGGTCTTACTTCGAGTGATATGATTGAGTTAGATATGATGGAATTCAATGTCGTATGGGAATGGATTTGTTAGCTACATGTTTTGCTTATGTCGATTCTAGAGTTAAGGTTGTCGAATTCGATTTTCTGGATGATCTAGTTCTAGAGTAGAAAGATAAATCTTCCTAGCCTAAGGGTGGATTCATTTCAAAACTTAAGGCCCTAGGGATGATTCTTAAAGGATGAATAAATCATCTTGTTCAAGTTAGGAGTACAGAACATAAACTACTAATTCTTTAGTCGATTGTTGTGTTTTGTATTTCTAGATGTCTTTCTTGATGATCTTCCAAGAATCACTTCTGAAAGGGAAATTGACTTTGCTATTGATCTACTCCAAATACATAACATATGTTAAATACTCCTCACAAGATGGTCTCTTTTGAGATAAGAGAGTTAAAGGAAAAATAGAAGGATCTTCTTGAAAAAGGCTTCATTAAGCCTGATGCATCATCGTGGGGTGAACTAGTGTTGTTTTTCTTAAAAGGATGGGTCCTTGATAATGTATATCAATTAACGGTTGCTTAATAAGGTTACAATAAACAATGAATGTCCATTTCCAAGAATTGATGATCTTTTTGATATCTTGCAGGGCGCCAAATGTATTTCAAAAATTGATTTGAGATTAGGGCATCACCAACGGTGAGTTGAAGGGATAGTGGTTCCGAAGAAGGCCTTCAGAATGATATGTGGGAACATTGAGTTTATAGTAATGTCATTCGAGATTACTAATGCCCTAACAATGTTGTGGTCCTAATGAATCGGGTCTGCAAGAAATTCTGGGATGTATCGTGATTGTATTTGTAGCACCTCATATGTTTATGATTGTCTTTTATTTCGTGAAAAAGGCATACAAGCCCAAATTTGAGAATTTCATTGTAATACCGCTCACATTTTAAAATATCCCTTTTAAATTAAAATTTAATAAAAAAATATTAGTCTCTTTAAAAAATCCCTTAAATATTTACGAAGGGAATCGATATATTTGTCTATATTATTTTATAAGAGTTTATAGTTTATTAAGATTTTAATTGAGACAGTGAGACTAGTTGTATTAAAAGATTATTATTATTTGTGATAGGCATTATTAACTATAATTTTCTATTAATTATAATATATGTAAAAAGTTATATATATTTTACCACGAGCCTAAACAATACCCAAATAAATACATAGTGGGATAAGAGTATAGGGAGTATTAACACCACCACTTCCACGGGGGTGGTGGAGAAGAGCAGCAATCAATAGTAGCACCATTATACTTTTTAATTTATAAATTAAGTGACATCAAACTTGAGGAATTCATTTTAAGGTGGCTATTACATGTGACATATATATATATATATGTGTGTGTGTGTGTGTGTGTGTGTGTGTGTGTGTGTGTGTTTGTGTGTGTGTGTGTATGCAGCAACTTGAATTGTCATTTTTTCTTACAAGATAAGGTTTTATAACATCTGCAATATGGACTTCACTACATATATGCAGAGTCACATAAGGAAGAAGTTTTGAGGGAAAATAAGATTTTTTTTATTTATTCAATTACAAAAATAAAATTGATTATCTACATGAAGTTGTTTAAGCCCATATTCAAGATATATTTAGCAAAATTCTCTTTTATATCGTATAAATCCTAAAACTTATAAATCATCGAGTAAGTCATTTTAACTATTGCATTGCTAGAAAGACCCTCTATGAAGTGCATTGGGATATCAGCTGAGCTTATTTATTAACTTTATCATGCTTGTACTTTTGTGAAGTATGTTTGATAGTTAAAGTTATTTTTCATACAGTTTCTTGTTCCTTATATCTATTAGTGAGCTATTGTCCTAAAGAGTGAGGCAGAAATAATGGAGATTTATCTTGTTGTATCTAAGGGGGTTGATAGGCATCTCAGTCTCATTTTGAGTTCCTAAATGATTAATTTGCTAAGTTGAAGTCAAGTCATGATTTTCGAGTCTATTTTGAGCTTTATAGGCCTAAATGGCCATATGAAAGTTAATGAAGTTACAATGAGATTCTTTAAGAACATAACCTCTTAGTGAACATCCTCAACTTTAAGTTACCTTTCTAAATTTGAATTAAGTGTTCAAGTTTATTCTAAAAGTGTATGAGGTTCTTTGAGTTGTTTACATGTTATATGAAAGTGAATACGAGATTATGAGAATAAGGGTACTAAAGAGCCAAAATTGTCGAAGTTCTTGTTACAACCTACTATGTGCATTCAGAGTTCATACGATGATATGTTATGCATTTAATCCAAGCTATAATCTGAGAGAAAGGGGCCTATTCACCCAAAAGTATAAGGATATCGTACAAATGGCCATAGGTTGGCAAATACGATACTGATTACCTATCGAAAGAAACTTCCATTGATAGGATTTGGTTGGGTATGTCACACACAAACACACACACACACACATTCACTTCTCAATTTTGGAAATCTTTCCAAAAGGGGCTTGGTACTTGTGTTAAGCTTAGTGTGACCTTTCATCCTCAAACCTATAGGAAAGCGGAGCGTACTATCCAAACTTTGGAAGATATGTTGAGAGCTTGTGTGATAGACTTCAAGGGTAATTGAGATGATCATTTGCCTTTGATTGAGTTTGCTTATAACAATAGCTATCATTCCCGTATTGGTATGGCTCCATTTGAGGCTCTTTATGTAGGAGGTGTAGATCTCCTATAGGTTGGTTTAAAGTTGGCGAAGTTGCTTTGGTAGGTCCCGAATCGGTACATGAGACTATTGAGAAAGTTTGGCTCATTAAAGAAAGGTTGAAAATGGTTCAAACTCGACAAAATTCCTATGCCGAAGTTAGAAGGAGAGATCTAGAATTCGATGTTAAGGATTGTGTCTACTTGAAAATTTCACCCATGAAGGGTGTAATGAGGTTTGGGAAAAAGGGAAAGCTTAGTCCCTCTTATGTGGGCCCATATATGATTTTGAAGCGAATTGGCAAGGTTGCTTATGAACTTGACTTGCCTAATTATTTGACATCAATTCATCCGATTTTCCATGTCTCCTTATGGAAGAAGTGTGTTGGTGATTCGGCATCTATTGCGCCATTTGAGAGTCTTTGTGTAAAGGAAAGTATTTCTTATGAAGAGGTTCCAGTTGAGATTTTAGACCGGCAAGTTTGGAAGTAGAGAAATAAAGAAGTTGCTTCCGTAAAAGTCCTTTAGAGGAATCAGTTTGTTGAGGTGCAACTTGGGAGGCCAAGGCCGATATGATGTCCCGTTATCCTCATCATTTTCCCTCCATTCCTACTCTAGCTTAAGGTATTTAGTTCCTCATGGTTCACACGTTTGGTCTAATGCGTCTTAGATATTCCCATGATTCCTCATTTATGCATGTTCATGAAAAATCTTAATTTTAGAGAAAATGAGTTAACTTAATTGATTTCTCCATGTTTATGTGCATTTGAGTATATGTTGCATATGGACCTTATGAGATGATGTTTTGAACATGCTTTAGGTTGGAGTTGATGTTTCCTCCTCGAATATGTGCATTTATGTTAGGCTAGTAGATTTAGTTCCTATCCTTCTTATGATGTCTTGATTCTCATTCGAGGATGAATATTCACAAGGGGAAGATATTGTAAAACTTCAAATTCGAAAAGAAGGAATTTGTAGTTTTTCAGGTCTTGTGCCAATACCAATGGAAGCCACCTATGGGTTGTAGGTTGACTTACGGGCCGTAGGTGGCAAGATGAATTTTTGAAAATATCAAGTTTTAGGATCCCATTGACGGTTTGCCAAGACGGCCCGTAATTCCATGAACAAGTCATAGGTAAGATCACGTAGGTCATCCCCAAAGTAAGTGAAATTTTTAGGGTCTATGTTGGGACCAACGGCTGGTATGTACCGTCGTTTAAAGCCAAAAATTCTTAGCTTCTAAATCCCATAGACGGTTTGACAGGATTGCCCGTAGTTGGACCTACGTACCGTAGGTCAGGATCTGAAAGTTAATTTTAAGGGCTTTTTGATCATTTCCCTAAATGATCTATTCCTAATCTAAGTCGGTTAAGCCCTAATCCTAGTCCCTATACAAGGCTTCTAAGCCTAAATTCTACCCTTCCTAATCACTTTTCAACTTCTCCCAAAATCCCTCCAATCTCCTCTCAAATATTTCTCTCTCTAGAAGCTTGAAGAAGAAGAAGAAGGTTCTAGGTTTTCCATTTAAGTCTCCTAAGTTCACCATTGATGTCAAGATTTTGGCATCAAGGTATGATAGCTTTCACCTATGGAGTCCTTTCCTCCATAGGGTTCCTAAATTCTCCAATTTACCAAGATTAGAATTCTCCAATTAAAATTATGTTTTTCTTCTATCTCATGGGTTCTTTCCAATTATGATCCAATCGATTGAATTATGTTTATTTATGCATGAATTGCGTTAATTAAATGATTTTAAGGTGAAATTATATGAGCCCATGCATGATCTACGATTTTTAAGCTATGAGTCTATGATAAAGTCTATGAATGATCAAAAGATGAATTTTATGAAGTTGTGCATGTTCAAACGATGAAATTATGATGATTTAAGATTTGCTTTGAGAATGAAGCATAAATGTTAATGATGTTTAATTGTTAAAGGATTTTCCTCTCATGAAGGATTCATAAAGGTTGAAAAGTTTTCTCAACTAAACTTGAATCAAAGATTAAGGAGCTTTTCTAATGAATAAAAAGGGGCAAGAGGGGATTACCCATGTTCCCTAATGATGAGACAAGACGCGATTACCCATGTCTATTAATGATAAGATAAGCTATGAATTATGACTATTCCGTGGGATTTATGCTTATCACCGAGCGAACAAGTGGTAATTACCCATGTACCATAAACTATTTTCCACAATAGGTTGTTTTTATAGACATTAGCTAGTGGATCCACTTAAGCTAGAAAGCATGGTTCTTACCTTGGAAAGTAAGGACACCTCTTTTCGGTGTGGGGTAGACACTGGATTCCATGTTATAGCTCATATGGTCTATATCGGTTAAGGCTAATTCCCAACATAATGAACTCATGTTACTTTGTAAGGGTTTATTAAGAAGATGTTGTTTAAAGAGGATTTACCTGCATTAGCCATGACTTTTACTTCATGTTTTCTATCATGTCATCCTATGATTTAAACTTGGTCATGGTATCTTATGTATAGCCCTTTTTAGTGTTATTTTGTAACCTTTTGCATAGTTATCATAATTGGTACAATTTTGTACTAAGGCATACTCTTGCCTACATTTTCTTATAACTGTAGGATCCGGCTTATCCCTATCCTCCCGTGGCTAGTTCATTGTGACAGAGCCTTTGAAGATTTGGTGAGTCCTCATATGTTCGAGGGCATAGTCACACTTACTTTTCATGTTATTTTTCTTTAAGACTTTTATGGGTTACGTCCCACTTTAATTTAAATGATGTATGAGATGGCTTTGAGACAATGTTTAGACTTTAGCTACTTTGATATAAATTGTCTTTGAACTTCTTACTTAATATTATCTTGTATGATTCATGTTAAGTGGCTTTTATGAGGCCTTTCGGGGTCTTGTACGTCATGTCATGTCTAGGGAGTACTTAAGGTCACAAAAATTAGAAAAGATTTTTTCATGACCTAAGACTATTCCCTAGACGTAACATGGTACCTAGATTCCTATGAGACCCCAAGAAAACCACATGGTATAGCATGACACTAAGATAACGAAATAATGAAATAAAGAGATAAGTGAAATAAAAGTCTCAAATGAAAATCTCATCATAATATGGAAAATCTTAATACAAGACTCATAATGTGGAAATACTTATGTCTAAATAAGCCTCTATCATAAGTGAGTCGCTAGAAAAATCCCTAGCTCACTCGAATATCTGAAACGAAAATAAAGTTTGAATGATCATAAAGTAAACATAAGTGGTATGTCCTCGAAACATGAGGACTCACCAATAGTTGTGCAAGGCTAATAAGAGTCTGCACTAGCCACGTGCCTAATATGGAGTGTCAACACCTATATTATAAAATAATATAGGCATAAGAATGTATGTAGTCCGTACTCAGAATATATTGAGCATGGAAAAATACATAAAATGACATGAGAACATGATGAGTCTGAAAATATGTCAATGTAATGACAAAGTAAACATAACATAAATTTGATCATATTATTTCATAAAACATAGTACGTACGAGGTCATGCATTTTTTTAATAATAATCATAACATATGAATAAATCATAAGCTTTTGTAGTACATTCTGTTAACTGATATAAACCATGTAAGCTATAATATGGAGTTCAATGTGATTCTTCCAAACTGAAAAGAGCTTATCCTACTTGCGAAGGTAAGAAACATAATCATTGGCTTAGGAGGATCCACGAGCTGATGTCCAATCTGGACATGACCTAAGGGGGCAAGTAGTTTTAAGACCTGGGTAAGCACCACTATTTTTACTTGGTGCTAAGTAAACTCCTAACGGAAAACATACATAATCATATTCATATTAATAATTTTGAAACAATAAGAATATAGTACTACAAAATCATTCATACATAATCTCATAGTCATAAAAATAGATTCTTTAAATCATGATTTCATAACATACTCATAAGAGCCACTTTGATCGAGAGTATCTTGCAACACCCCAAGCTTCCAAGGGATTTAAAAATGTAGAACTCACCTGAAGACAGTGATCTACGGAGGCCACCGACGGGCCGTAGATGGATTGACATTTCGTAGGTGGGAATCGTCTATGGCACTGCGAAATTTTAGGATTTCCAAGTTTCTGAACCTTGACCTACGGAACAGCAGGATGGTTCATAGTCCAGTTGACGGGCCGTAGATGGGTTCCGTAGATGCCTTCCGGACTTAGCAAAATTTTTAGCCCAAAATGAACTTTCTGAATCAATTGACGGAAGAACAGGACGGTCCGTCAATTGATGTACGGACCGTAGATTCTATCCGTCGATTGGCCCGACAATTTTTAATTAAAGGATTTTTGGTCTTTTCCCTAATTGTTTACCTATTAAGCTAAGTCGGTTATAACCTTAATCTTAGACCTATAAATACTTTCTAAGCCTAATTCCTTTCATTCCAAGTCATTCCAAAACTCCCCTCTCTGAAATATTTCTCCCTCTAAAAAGAAACTCTCTCAACTCTCAAGGAAGAAGAAGGATCTTGAATCCTCCATTGAAGACCTTCAATCTTCTCCAATTTCTTGTGGATTGCTTTGAGGTATGATAGTGTTCACCATTAGGAGTCTTTACCTCCAATGGGCCCTTCCTTATCTTCATGATTTTCAAAGGTTTACTTTAACCCAATTGAATTAGGGTTTGTGATCAATCATTGTGGGTTCTTCAATTATGATTCCAATTATTGATTTTATGATTCCTAGTGCACGATTTAGCGTGATAGGGTAACTTAGTGCAGAAATTAATGTGAATTACTTGATTGAATGTAAAGATTGCATGAACCCCCATGATCCCAAGTCAATTCTCCCCAATTTGATAATCTATACTTTGATTGTTGGGTTGAGTTATGATTTGATGAAGTTTATGAATTCTCTATGAAATCAAGCATGAATTATGAATGAATTGAGGATAATCTTATGAATTTAGCATGATCAAGTCAAAAGCATGATTTTCTTCTATTATGTGAGTTCCTTCAAGTATGGGTAAATTGTCTTAAATATGTCTAAGCATGAGCTAGCATTGAATTGCATGTTATGAGTTGAACTTGCATGAACCCATATGAACTCTATGAACTATGAAATATGAGCATGATGAATTAAGGGTGCTTTGAGAGTAAAGTGTCAAAGTTATGATGTGATGATGCTATGGTTGAGTAGTGAAAGGTTTTCTCACGTAATTCTCCCATTATGATAAAAGAAGAACAAAGAGGCAATTACCCATGTTCTAAAGGAGCTATTCTAATGATGTAAACTTGGACAAGGTCCATGAAAGATGAATATCTATAAGCATGATTTTAGCTTGAATTGGTAACCCCTAGTTGTACCTTTTCATGTTTGATAATATAAATATGTTAATGAATAATACGTGGGAATTATGCTTAGCACCTAGTGGATATTGAGATGGAAGCCTTTCCGTTATTAGAGACCGGGTTTTCTAGTGAAAGCTCTCCCATTAGTAGAGGCCGGGTTTTCTAGATGGAACTCTCCCGTTAGTTGAGGCCGAGTCTCCTAATGCAATCTCTATCCCATAAACTATATTGCCACCATAGGATGTTGTATTTAAGTAGACATTAGCTAGTGGATCCACATAAACTATGTAGTTCATGGTCTTACCTTGGCAAGTAGGATACCCCTTTATGGTGTGGGGTAGACACCGGATTCCGTGTTTTTAGCTCACATGGTCTTACATGTCGGTTAAGGTTTTTCCCCACAAGTTAATGAATAAGTGTTCTCATGATGAAGTAAAGAAAAGAAGGAAAGATGATTTAGCTTGCTTTGGTCTTGATATATTCGTTATGTTTCATGTTTCTCATGTTTATCATATTTTTAGCTTGGCCATTGCATGTCATGATTATGTCTCTATCTCTAGCATGATTTATATGTTTATATGCATTGCTATCATACTTAGTACTTAATTGTGCTAACGCATACTTTTACCTGCATTAACTTCTTTGGTGTTGGACGTGGCAGTTCTCCTACTCGTGGCTAGAGCTTTGACCTAGAGTTGAGAAGAAGACTTGGTGAGTCCTCATCCACCCGAGGACATAGCCTTGTCGGATTTTACTTTGATGTCTTTCCTTATGTCGGATATTGTATTGGGCTACGTCCCTATCACTTTTACTCGTATTCTATGATATTAGAAGGCTTTTAGACATGAGTTGTAGACTTCCGCTGTTTTGAGTAAAGCTTTGATATGAAATGCTCTTTTGAACTCTTATTTCTCTATTATCTTGTATGTTATGTATGCTAAGGGCTTGTATGAGGCCTCTTGGGGTCTTGTACGCCGTTTTACATCTAGGGGCTACCCTGGGTCGTGACATATCTAAATCATGCTAATCATTCATAATGGGAGGTACTTCAATCAGAAGCCTCATATTTTCATGTGAAGTTAATAATACTTTTTTTCAAAAATAACCTTGATTCATAAAATAATTCATATCACAATGCATGCATAGTATGTGCTCATGAAAATGTCATTGAAAATATTGAAATATGGGAAAATCATGTACAATTAGATCATTCATGGAGAGAAAACTTAAATTTAGTTGAACCCATAACAAATCATGAAAACCCTACAATTGGGAATGAAGCATAAAGTAAATTTTGAGGTTTATTTGAGACTCAATAAGTGGAGAAGGACCAATTGATGAAGTTCCAACATAACTTGGTGAAGCCTTATTATTTGAAATCTTCGATGGCAACTTGATATCCTTGGAACCCTAGCTTGCTTGGAAAAGAAGGTTGAGAGAGAATTTAATATTTTTGAGAATGAGAGGGAATGGGGAGGTTAGGGGTCTTAGGAACTTGTTAAAATCTTCAAAATAGGCATATAACGATATAATATATGAGTTCAAAGAGTAGGAAAAGACCCAAATAATCCTGAGAAAATAACTGTCCGTCAGGTCTACGGACACCATCTACGATCTGTACATTCTTATTCAAACTGTACTATCAATCCATGGAATCAAAGTACTAAAATCCAATTCCTTGACGAAGAACCATGAAAATCTACCATGACTCATCGTCCACTCTATGACACATACAAGCCATCCCTAGAACCCTAAGTACTGAAATCCCAACTTTATGAAGTTGAAGTACACGATTCCCAACTATGACCCATATTCCCTTCTATAGTCCGTACTGGCCAGTTGTGCATTGAGATCTTGAAAGTTTAATTTTCTAAAAAATTTTGAATCCCTTTCTACGAGCCTATCTACGTCTACTACAAGTAATAACAGCCCATACATAGGCCTCGTGAAACACTGCACTAACAACTTTTCAACTTCTAATTGACTTTTACACTTCTGGTGTGTTACAATATCTCCCCCTTGAGAACATTTGTACTTGAATTAGGTTAAACTAAACATGAATAGAGTAGGGAAAGATCTAACAGCCCAATATGAATGCTAAACACATAATATTCATAAAACATGAGGAGTAATCAACTCAAAGCTTAAACATGAACTTTAAAACTAATTTCGTGAACATTCATACATAGAAAATATGAGAATAGATGAAACACATGATTCCAAAAGAGTACATAGGAGGAACTAATACCTCAAAATGAAACTGAATCGGAGGGAAAGAAATTGGGGTACTTGGATATCATGTCGACTTTGGCCTCCCAACTAGCACCCTCAACTACCGGATTCCTCCAAAGGACTTTCACAAAATCAACTTCTTTATTCCACAACTTGCGAACCTAGCATTGAAGAATCTCAATCGTAACCTCCATATAGGAGAGACTTTCTTTCACATAGATACATTCTAAAGCCATAACTGAAGTTGGATCACTAATGCATTTCTTCAACAAAGAAACATTAAACACCGGATGAAGTGATGCTAAATCTAAAGGCAAATCCAACTCATAAGCCAAATTACAAAAATGCCTCAAAATATGATATGCGCCTACATATTGGGGACTAAGCTTCCCTTTCTTACCGAACTTTAACCCACCCTTCATAGGTGAAATTTTCAAGTAAACTCAATCACCAACGACAAGTTCAAGCTCACTCCTCCTCACGTCCACATACGATTTTTGACTACTCTAAGCCTTCTTCAATATATCCCTAATAAGTCAAACTTTCTCCATCGCATCATGAACTAACTCCGGCCCTATCAAAGAGATCTTACCAACTTCAAACTAATTTATAGGATAACAACACCTCCTACCATAGAGAGCCTTAATTGGAGCCATCTGAATACTAGAGTGATAACTATTATTATATGCACACTCAATTAAAGGAAAATGATAATCACAATTACCCTTAAAGTCGATCACGCAAGATCTCAACATATCCTTCAAAGTATGAATAGTCTGTTCAGCCTGACAGTTAGTCTACATGGGAAAAGGTGTGCTAATCTTAACTTGAGTATCTAGTCCTTTTTGAAATGATCTCCAAAATTAAGAAGTGAACTGAGTACCTCTGTCTGAAAAGATGCATAACGACACACCGTTAAACTTAAGCATTTCTCAAATATAGAGCCTAGAATAGTCTTCGGCTAAATATGAGGTCTTAACTGGGAGGAAATGTGCTGAGTTAGTCATTCGGTCTATAATAACCCAAATAAAATCATGTTGTCGATGAGTATGAGGTAAACCTGTAATGAAGTCCATCTAAAAATCTTTCAACTTCCAAGTAGGAATGCTAATATCCTGAGTCATACCGCCTGATTTCGGATGCTCAACTTTCACTTGTGGATAATTCAGACACTTAGCCAAAAATTCCATAATATCCTTCTTCACCTCATTCCACCAATAGGCTTCCCGTAGATCATGGTACATCTTAGTAGCTCCCGAGTGAATAGAATACCAAGAACTTTAAGCTTTTGATAATATCAATTGCCTCAACTCACCAACATTTGGAACACACAAACAACATTGGACACCACAAAGATAGTGTCTCCATATCTTTAAGGCAAAAACCTCCACCACCAACTCCAAATCGTGAGTAGAGTGATTCTTCTCGTGAATCTTAAGTTGCATAGAAGCATAGGCCATGACCTTACCATTCTGCATCAACATGTAACAAAGACCAATCCTTAAGGCATCACAAATTCAAAACACCATCAAAACTTTCCAGTAAAGTCAAAACTATGGCTGAAGTAGGACGAGTCTTCAACTCTTGAAAACTCTTCTCACAAGCTTTGGCCAATTGAAATTTTTTTTCCTGAGTCAAAGTAGACTAAGGAGAAGCAATAGAGGAGAATTCTTCCACAAACCATCTGTAATAACTAGGTAATCCTGAGAAACTCCTAATGTTTGAGGGAGAATGATGTCTAGATAATCTACTGAGACAATATGGCCAAGGAACGCTACCGACCTCAACAAAAACTCTCACTAGCTTTACTTAGCACACAACTGATGATCCTTGAGAATTCACAACACAATGTTCAAATGATTGGAATGCTCATCCTTATTCTGAGCATAGATGAAGATGTCATCAATAAGCACAATGACAAGCATACCCAAATACTGTTTGAACACCATGTTAATCAAATCCATAAAAGCTACAAAAGCATTCCTTAGTCCAAAATACATAACCACAAATTCATAGTGATGAGTTCTGAATTCTATGTTAGGAATATCACCTTCTCTTACTCTAAGCTGATGATAACTCGATCGGAAGTCTACCTTGGAGAAGACGTTAGCACCTTGAAGATGATCGAACAAGTCATCAATACTTGGATGGGATACTTATTCTTGATTGTGACCATATAAAATTATTGATAATCAATACATATTCCGAGAGAGCCATCTTTCTTATGAACAAATAGAACTGGAGCACCTTATAGATAAATACTCGATCAAATGAAACCCTTATCCAAATAGTCCTTTAACTGGTCCTTCATCTTCTTAAGCTCTTCCAAAGCCATTCTATATTGAGGAATAGAGATAAGTTGGGAATTTGGAATGAGATTAATTACAAAGTTGATTTCCCTTTTGGGAGGAACTCCAGGAAGATTGTTTGGAAACACATTCAGAAACTCATTCATAACGGTAACTAGATCAAGAGTAGGGGTTTCAGAATTTATATCCCTAACATGAACCAGATGATAAATATAACCTTTAGAAATTATCTCTAGCCTTAAGGTAGGACATAAGCTGACCTATAGGTGTTGAATTACTACCCTCTATGAATTAGTTCATCTAGAAACTAAAACTTAACAACTCTGGTTCTACAGTCATTAGAGGCATAAACAGCATGAAACAAATCCATACAAACAATAACATTAAAATTAAGCATGTCTAACTCTACTAGATAACCTGAGGTGATTTTCTAAAAAACTAAGACCGAGCGATTTCTGAAAACTCTTTTAGCTAAAACTAATTCACCAATAGGAGTAGACACTCAGAAGGGTTCTTATAGAATTTTAAGACTAACATCAAACTTCATAGCAACATAATGTGTCACGAAACATAATGTGGCTCTTGGATAGAACAAGGTATAAACACCAATCTGAAAGATTTGTAACATACGAGTTACCACATCAGGGAAAACTTCCTGACCCTATCGAGTATGAAGAGCATAAATCATATTCTGATGCTCTTTGACACCAAAATTAGATGAATTACCTAGTTGAGTCTGGCGACCTGAAGAAACACTAGCCCGAGCCTATCGACGACCATCTTTACTCTTGATAGAAAACAACAAAAATACCTCGATCTATGACCAGCCTTTCCACAACCAAAGCATACAACAGTATCGGCTCAGCAATCTCCCGAATGGCTCTTCCCGCACTTTTTACATGTGGGGAATTAACATCCACTAGAAGCACTACTTTGAGACTTAGGGTTAGGCACCCTATTATTGTTGAAATTAGGCACCTGAGAACTAGCAGAAGATGGGGTCGGGAATAAACACCTTTCCCAAATATGGGAACAACCACACGACCTGATCTCTGATGAGAGTAGTTAACACTATAGATCTGAGCCCTCTTAGTCTCCCTTGCACTTTCCTTAAGCTTCTCTTCCTCAATCTATTGAGCATGATTCATCAACCTAGATATATCCATATCCTTAATCAACATAGTGGCTCTACACTCCTTCACAACCATCTTTAAGACATTGGAAACAAACTTGCTCATACGGTCGTAGAGTCGGCCACCATAGCTGGAGCATACTTGGAGAGCTGAGTGAATTTCAAAGTATACTCCCTCACACTCATATTTTCTTGGCTTAAGTTGATGAACTCTTGAACCTTAGCCTCTCTCATCTCAAGAGGGAAGAACGATCTAAAAAAGCACCTTTGAACCTGTTTTAATCCAAAGGACCTACATCAACAATCCTTTCATCCTTTTATTGCTTGAACTAAATTTGAGCAACCCCTTTCAATTGATAAGAAGCCAAGTCCACACTAACAACTGGATTAATGCCCATAATCTCAACAATCTTTTGAATGCCCTCAACAAACTCTTGTGGATCCTTATCCCTCTTAGAACCATGGAATTTCAAAGGATGTATCCTCGTGAAGTATGGAACTCTTCTCACCACCGTACCCATATTTGGGTTCACGGGAGCTACAACCTCACTCTTGGCTTGAGTTATCATGGCTTTGGCAAGCACTTGAAAAGCAACAAAAAACTCAACATGAGTGACTTTCTCGGCCAAACGATCAAGCAAAGCTTGTGGGGCTTCTTGATTCACATTCAAGTTCCTTCTTACTTGAGCTTTTCTTGGAGACGTCGTTCTGAAACACATAGAACATGAGTTAGAAGGACACCTTATAGAGTTCAACTCTACCGCACGATTTGAGATTTATAAAAGAAATGAAGTTTCTTAAACATCTTGTAGACTCTCATTTATAAATATGACGTGCTCCACACCCATGAACAAGACTTTACTTAACACAACTTTCATACACCCTAAGACACTTGAACCTGATGCTTTGAATACCAAGTTTGTTACGACCCAAGAATACCCCCTAGACATTACATGCTACCTAGGGTCCTGAGAGACCCCAAGTTGTAATCACGTCTGAGTTATTTCTATGTTTATGCCAAATGTTAATCATTTAGAGCTTTTTTGTAATGACCCCAAGTCATTTATTAATTGCTAAGACTGGCAATTTGGTCACCTGGTCGTTCTTTAGTTTTTGTGCGGGTTTTAGTATTTTGAAATTTTTGAACCTTAAACGATCAGTGTCAATCAAAAGTTCAAGAACATGACCTTAGGCTTGTAGCATGGTCGCCATGACTCCCGAGGCTTTTAGTGTGAGTCTATACAATTAGGCTTTTTAACTTCCAATTTTTGGCTTAAGTTTGACTTTAGTCAACATTCTGAATAAACAAGCTCAAATAAGGATTCCGTCAGTGCGTTTAGCTCCGAAATGTTGAGTTTTGTCTTGAACGACCCTTCGTTTAGATCCCAAGGCTTCCGGACTGATTTCGAGCCCTTCTGTGGATTTTAGCTTAAAATGGAGTTTTTGTGCGGGACCCACATTTTACCAAGATAACCTCGTATGGGAATTTTAACAACTCCGCTGAGTTAAGAATATCAAATTTGGTTGGGTTGCATATCTGGTTTATGTGCACGGGGTTCCGAACGAATTAGGACCACCTCATCAAAAATTTGGGACTTGGCCAAACCAGCTGATATGCATCAGCTGGTGAAGGTAAGTTTTTTTCTTCGCATTTGTGGGCCTCTAGCCACGATTGTCAAGGTCAAGTGACCTGAGGGCCGCATCCACAGAATCTTGGCCGCGAACGAGAAGGTCGCATTCATAGAGCCTTCACCGCGATCCCAGAGATCTGGTTTGCTTGTGGCTTCATTCGCGAGTCTTGCATTCGTGGAGGACTACCATATTCATGAAGAGTAGCGATGAGTGATCTTATTTAAAGACCAGTCACGATGGCAGCTTGGGTTGTGAGTTTGAAAATATGTTTTGTCCCCCGATTTTTGTCAAAATTTTGTAATTCGAAGTCCCACACGTTCGTATATGTCGTGGCTATGTGGTAGAGTGATCAGATTGGAACTGTGGACCTCCGTTCGAGGAAAATTTTTCCTTGAAGCTGCTACACTGCCCTTTTCTTTAGATATTTCATTGATTAAATTGAATGTTGTTTTTGTGGCTACTTCGGGGCTCGGATTGTGTTTTACTTTGGGACACAAGTTCGAGGCATAGTTTAGGACCTCTTGACAAAGGCAATTTTGGAACTTTTAGCATGGATCTCCCGATTCTCATTTGACTCTAAAATAGGTCCGTCTCTATTTTATGTGTTTTGGTTTCTAAATGACCGTACTTACATTGTGATACGATTTTTGATAGTGTGGCATCATTCCGAGGCCGCTCGGAAAGGAAAAGCTCAAGCATTGTGATTTGTAGCGCACGCAATAGGCCTAGAGGTAGGCTATGCCTTCTTTTCTATTTAGATTGAGCATGTGTCACGACCCGATTTCTCGAATCATGATGGCACCTACCAACCCACCAGTAGGCCAGCCAAAACCCTCTCTCAGAACTTAGAAGTAATGGAACTACGCGTGGAAACTAACCTCAACTAAGCGGAAGCAACAAATACAACACATAAAGAAGGCTGAAGCGAAACCAAACTATATATACAAGACACTTCCCTGAACCTGGAAGTCACAAGTACAGAACTAGTAACAAGAGTACAAGTCCCAAAAGTGGACCACATAAACAAATTGTCTCGAAAACAAAAGACAAGTCAAATTATAAATACCGAAGGAGACAGGTAATCCCAGAACGCCATCTGCTCACCCTAATCTCCTAAACTTACAGCGGATGGCCCGATCTCAACGCTGATAACTGGTGCTTGGACCTACATCACGAAAACAAATGCAGAGTGTAGCATGAGTACCAAAACAACAGGTACCCAGTAGGCATCATAGGCCGACTGAGCAGGAAAGGTAAAAACAACCAGACAAGATAGAATCAGCACAAACAGAGGTCAACGGAAACAAGAACAGAGAAAGCTGAAAGCAAACTAAGAACAACTAAGCTAAACCCAGCTGAGCCCCCCATAAGAACCGTTGGGCACACTCGTGGCAAGTTTAAATAAAAACCTTAACGGACCCCCATAAGCCCGACAGGTACACAGAAGATCAATTCTACAGAAACAAAGGAAAACACAACTCCAGAAACCTCAACACCCATGGGTCCCGGACCCAAAAAGATAACATCTGGGCCCCGTCCACTCATCAGCCTCGAGCAAGAAAAATGCCTGGGCCCAGCCCAATCATCAGTCACGAGCTGGAAATACCTGACTCTAACCGGGCAACGTCAGCCTCGGACCAAAAATCACACCTTTCGCTCAACAACCTAGCGCTAGAAATACCGGCTCCAACCGAGTAACGTCAGTTGCGCACCTGGTACTAGTAGCCTACGAGTAACGGCCTCACGTTGGAAATACCTGGCTATAATCGGTGAACTTCAGCTGCGGACCAGATGCTAGCAACTTACCCCCGACAGCCAGCGCTGGAAATATCGGATGCTAAACGGGTAACGTCAGTTGCGTATTAGAGCTAACAACCTCGAACCAATTAATGCCATGAATAGACAAACAATACAACGCAAGGCTAAACACCACGGTCTACCGCCCCCACAAGGATATCAACCGAAGGCTCCCAGCCTCGCACAATCCAAGCGTCAATCGACGCAACAACGACATCTCCCGGTAGCATCCTAGAATCGCAAAAATAAGAGAGAAGGAATCAGAAGGTTCGAAAGACACGAAAATTCCTAAACGAAGGCTCAACTATAAGACCCAAGTCTGCTATACCAGTCTACCAGGACCTAGTCCATGCGAAACGACGTCAGATACATACTCAAGTCAACAGGTGCATGGGACTAAGGCAATACTATCCTAACCTTTTCTAAGGCCGAATCAGTCACAGAAACCAACATGAAATCAAAAGAAATCAAGCAATTATCCCGAACCCATGCATGCAACAACCGATAACCACCCAGCAGATAATCCACAGCAAATTAACAATAACCAAAGACAATTACTCAACCTAAAGCATGGTGCTTATCCCGAACAGCCTAGAAATCAACTTTTAACGAGGAAAATTGGAGAAGAAGAACAGAAGTACTAGCTACCCACCCTAGATTCACACACATCAGTCAGCATTTACGCATTCAAGCCCAATCTAGAAAGAAGGGAAGTCGTAACCTACCATAATGCCGATCACGCGCGCTCTAAGTCACTCTGCCGGAGCTTTTCCCTTCCGAACGGCCTCAGACTGGTACCACACTATCAAAAATAGAATCACAGCATCAATATGGTCGTTTAGACCCACAAATCATCAAATTCAGAGACAGATCAATTTCGGAGTCAAAATCGGGAATGTGGGACACACTCTGGATATTTTGGAATTGACTCCGTGATAAGGTCCCAAATCCTCCCCTTAACTTGTAACCCAAAAAGGAACACACATCGGGGCTCGGATCAGCTCCATGCAATAAAAACAAGAAACACAAAACTTTACAGTAAAAAGGTTTAAGATAGCAACTTACGCCATGAATTCACGAAAAATGAGGTACAGCCAACGCAATTTAACACTTAACCCACGAAGCCAACAAGATTCTGAATATCTGGGACTTCGAATCACCGAAAACCGACAGCCGAGGAGGGAGAAATGATTTTTTTAATATAACCTCCAAATGAGCTCGACCTCCATTTGATAGAACTAAAACTCGCTCTTCTCAGCGAATGCGGCCTCCAGGCCTCGCGAATGTGGAGGGAAGCTGACCTCTACTCTGCAAACGCGGCCAGAGCCAGCGAACACGGAGGAAAGGGACTCAGACCTGTACAAACGCAGAACCCTATCCGTGAACGCGGAAAAGAGACTCCCACAGGTTCTCCAAACCTCCGGGAATGGGGAGCCCAACTGCGAACATGGTGAAGGAGATCACCCCCACTCCACAGACCTTCGCGAACGCGGATAACCTTCCGCGAACGCGGAGTACAGAGACATAGACCTCCGCGAACGCGGCCTCTGTCCTGCGAATGCGGAGTAGACACTCTCACACTTCGGAGAACGCAGAGCCTATCCCGCCAACGCAGAGAGAAAATGGGTCTGCTGTTTTGACAGTTGCAACAGCTAAGTTTTGGATAATTCAAAAACACCGACGGGGTGCTTGAGATTCGTTCGAAACCCCGTGCATGCAAACGAAATATGCTACCCCCTCGAATTCGACGTTCTAGACTCAACGGCGCAGTCTAAATTTCCATACAAGGTCGTTTCAACAAAAAGTGGATCTCACACCCAATGAGCCAATTTCGCCAATTTCTACTGGAGGCCTCAGATTTTGATCGAAAGTTCTCGAAGGGTCATTCCAGACCAAACTCGGAATTTCGGAACTAACTGCACTGTCAAAATTTATATCCGAGCATGTTTACGAAGAATGTTGACGAAAGTTAACTTTAAGCCAAATTTTGAAGGCTAAAGAACTAACTGGCCCCAAAATCACACTGGAAACCCCGGGACTCTGGCAAACCAATCTTCTAGCCTAATTTTGTTGCTCCGGAGCTGATTGAATAATCAGAATACCCATCTGAGGTCGTTTACCTGAAGTTATGACCGAAATCAACTTTTGAAGGTCCAAAAGCTCCAAAATAAGAAAATAGGCATAAAAACCAAACGAATGACTAGGCGACCGAACAGTCAGTGCCAGCAAGTCATAAATGACTTGGGATCGCTACAGGAACACTCTAAAAATAGAAAGGATGCATAAACACAGAAATGACCTAGAGGGTTATTACAACATCCACTACTAAAAGGACTTTCGTCCTCAAAAGTAAGAATCAAGAAGTACCTGAGGGCTCAAATAAGCTAGAGAACTGCTCCCGCATTTCCCGCTCAGTCTCCCAGGTAGCCTCCTCAACTAGACGATGCCTCCAATGGACCATAACTACAGGAATGGCTCTCGATCTCAGCTGCCTCACATTTCTTGCCAAAATAGCAACTGGCTCCTCAATACAGGTCAGGCGATCATCAAACTAAACAGCATCATACTGGAGCACATGAGACTCATCTAGAACATACCGGTGCAGCATCGAAACATGGAAAACTTGATGAATAGTAGAGAATGTTGTAGGTATAGCTAACTCATAAGCCACCTCACAAACTACCCTCAACACCTCAAAAGCTAAACTTTCCCCGCCTCTCAAATCTCATCACACCCTTCATGGGCGACACTCGGAGGAATACTCTATCACCCACGGCAAATCTTAATCGTCGACGCCTGCGGTCTGCATAACTCTGCTGCCTAGTCTGAGTTTCCTGAGATGATCCTAAATCAACCTTACATGCACCATGGTCTCCTGAAACAGATCTGTCCTCCGCGGCCTAGGCTCTATAGACTCGAACCAACCAACTGAAGTGCGACAACGCCTACCATATAAGGCCTCAAAGGGTGCCAACTGAATGCTCGAATGGTAGCTGTTGTTGTACGCAAATTCCGCCAAAAGCAAGAACTGATCCCACTAGCCTCAAAAATCCATAACAGAGGCAGGCAACATATCCTCAAGAACCTGAATAGTATGCTCCGACTGGCCATCTGTCTGCGGATGAAAAGCTATGTAAAGATCGACACAGGTGCCCAACTCCTCCTGAAGTACTCTCCCAAAGCTGGAAGTGAACTGTGAAACCCGATCTGAGATGATAAAAACAGGCACACCATGAAGACGGACTACCTCCCGAATGTAGATACGGGCTAACCTCTCAGCAGTGAAGGAAGAATAAATTGCAAGGAAGTGTGCTGACTTGGTCAATCGATCCACAATGACCCAAATGCTGTGAACACCTCTAGAAGTCTGTGGCAACCCAACAAAAAAGTCCATGGTGATATGCTCCCACTTCCACTCAGAAATGGGTAATCTCTGTAACTCTCCGCTAAGCCTCAAATGCTCGGCCTTCACCTGCTGGCAATACAAGCAACGGGACACATAGTCTGAGATGTCCCACCTCATACCGCTCCACCAGTAGTGCTGCCTCAAATCACGATAAATCTTAGCTATTCTCGGATGGATAGAATATCTGGAGTCATGGGCCTCGCTAAGGATCATCTGGATCAAATCACCAACTCTCGGAACATACAAACAGCCAGAAAAAACCTCACAACCCCATCTGAATCTAAGAAAGCCTGCCTGACATAACACGCTAAAACTCTATCTCTGAGTGCCACCAACGCCTGATACTTAAAATGACAACTACGGATCGGATCAAGTAGAGATGATTGAACTCCCACATAAGATAACAGTCGGCTGGAATCTGAAACATCGAGCCTGATAATCTAATTGGCTAAAGACTGAATTTCCATAGCCAAGGGTTGCTCCGAAACAAAAAAGAAGGCTAGACTACCCATACTCCCTGCCCTCCGACTCAATGCATCCGCTAATACATTCGCCTTCCCCGGGTGGTATAGCATAGAGAAGTCATAGTCCTTCAGGAGCTCAATCCAATGACGCTGCCTTGAATTAAGATTCCTCTAGCTCGCAATGTACTGAAAGCTCCGGTGATCGGTATGGATCTCACAATGAACTCCATAAAGGTAATGTCTCGAGATCTTACTTATCAAAACCACCGCTGCCAACTCCAGATCATGAGTGGGGTACTTGCGCTCATGCAGCTTAAGTTGCCTCGATGCATAAGTAATAACCCGGCCCTGCTACATCAGAACACAACCCAAACCAATGCCGGATGTGTCATAATAAACCGTGAAGCCCGTGCCCTCAACTGGAAGAGTCAATACAAGAGCTGTGGTAAGCAACTCCTTAAGCCTCAGAAAGCTCCGCTCACACTCCTCTTCCCACACAAAGGAAACGTCGTGGTGAGTCAACCAAGTCAGAGGTGCTGCTATAGTTGAGAAACCCTTGACAAAGCGCCTGTATTACCTTGCCAATCCGACGAAGCTCCGAACCTCAGTCACAGAAGTGGGCCTAGCCCAACCACGAATAGCCTCAATATTCACCGGATCCACCGTAATACCATCCTTCGACACCATGTGCCCCAATAATTCTACGGACTCAAGCCAAAACTTGTACTTTGAAAACTTGGCATACAACCGATGATCTCTCAAAGTCTGGAGCACTATCCTCAAATGCTCCTCATGCTCACTATGGCTCCGCTAGTACACCAAGATTTCATCAATGAATACTATGACGAAGGAGTCCAAATATGGCATGAATACACGAGTCATCAAATCCATAATGGTGACAGGGGCATTAGTCAACCCAAAAGACATCACCAGGAACTCATAATGGCCGTAACGAGTCCTAAATGATGTCTTAGGGATGTCCGCTGCTCTCACCGTCAATTGATGGTAGCCCAATCATAAGTCAATCTTCGAAAACAATGCGGCACCCTGAAGATGGTCGAACAAATCATCAATATGAGGCATAGGATAACGGTTCCTCATCGTTACCTTATTTAATTACCTGCAGTCAATGCACATCCATATGGTGTCACGACCCAATTTCTCAAGTCATGATGGCGCCTACAACCCACCGGTACGCAAGCCAAACTCTATTCCAGAACTTAACAGTAATGGGACTAAGAGTGGGAACTAGTCAAAACCAAGCGGAAGCATACAACAAGAACACATAAAAGAAGGCTGAAGTGAAACCAAACAAAAATGATATATACAAGACACATCCCAAAATCTGGAAGTCACATGTATAAAACTACTAAAAAAAGTACAAGTCCCAAAAGTGGACCACCGAAACAACTGTCTCAAAAACAAAAGACAAACCAAAATATATATAAAGAAGGAGACAGGAAATCTCAGAACGCCATGTGCTCACCCTAGTCTCCTGAAAAGACAGCTCCAGGCCCAATCTCAACGTTGATAACTGGTGCTCGGACCTGCATCACGAAAACAGATGCAGAGTGTAGCATGAGTACCAAAACAATAGGTATACAGTAGGCATCATAGGCCGACTGAGGAAGAAAGGTAAAAATAAGAAGACAAGATAGAATCAACAACAACAGAGGTCAACAAAGCAGGAAATGGAAAAGCGGAAAGTAAACTAAGAACCGCTAACTAAACCAAATTGGGCCACCCATAAAACTCGCTAGGCACACTCATGCGCAAGTTAAAATAAAAACCCGAACGAACCCCCATAAGCCCGACAGGTACACTGAAAAGCTAGAACTACGAAATCAGGGGAAAAAACTCCGAACTGATCAAATACCCAACACTTAATCGATGCCAATTCTGATTTTCCAAATCAATACACCAATCTGGTAAGCTATTCCGGGGGCATAAACCCTGCCAGCCGATTACTGTAAGAAGGGCGGGGTACGCCGACCCCTCAAATTTACCTGATGCCCAATTAGGCTATCACTCCGGGGGCACTGCCCAGGGCCCAACCCATGCAAGGCGAGTGAGCCTACTAACATTCCGTAGGCGCTGTCCCAGCCAGGTGAATGAAACATCTAATACTCCGGGGGCTCTGTCCCATCCAGGCAAGTATGTGGGCTATGTCTACTCAAAAGAGGTCCAAAAATAACCAATGACCAATTGCCCTGCCATCTAATCACTCCGGGGGCGCTGCCCAAGCTAGACAAATGTGCGGGCCATATCAACTCCGAAAAGGGTCTCAAATAAATCCGATATCATGGATCGCTGTCCACTCTCAACAATCCTCAACACAGGACTGGATAAACCAACACCAACAGTACAACGCAAGGCTCAAGATCATGGGCCACCGCCCCACAAACATACCAACGAAGGCGCCCATCCTAGCATAAACCAACCATTAATCGGCTCAATGCAACATCTTTTGGCAACATCCCACGATCTCAGAAAAGAGGGAAAAGAATCGGCAGATCCAAAAGACACGAGATTGCCTAAACTAAGGCTCATGTTGTACGACCCAAGTTTGCTATACCAGTCTACAAGGATCTAGTCCATCCGAATCGACGTCGGATACACACTCGACTCCACAGGTACATAAGACTAAGGCAATACTACCTTAACCTTTTCTAAGTCTGAAATCACAATAATCCATCCAACACAGAATCTAAAGACCAGGACCTACTCATGCATCAACAGATAACCACCCAACAGATAGTCCGCAACACAAATACCAACAATCCAAGTCAACAACCCAATCTACAGCATGATACTAGCCCATAACAGTCCAATAGTAAGCTATAAAATAGGAAATTCAATAAGCAGGGAAACAATACTAGCTAGCCACCCCAGATTCACAAGTATCAACCAGCATTTACACATTCAAGCTCAATCTAGAAAGAAGGGAAGCCGTAACCTACCAAAAATTAGATCACAAGCGCTCCAAGTTAGTCAACTGGAGATTTTCCCTTCCGAATGGCCTCAGACTGATGCCACGCTATCAAAATTAGAATCACAGCATCAATACGGTCCTTTAGACACTAAAAACAAGAAATTCGGAGATACACCAATTTTGGAGTCAAATCGAACAAAGTGGGACCCGCTCAGGATTTTTTGGTATTGACTCCGTGAAATGGCCCCAAATGCTTCCCCAAACATGAATCCCAAAATAGATCGCCCATTAGGGGTCGGATCCGCTCCTAATAGCCCACAACAACAAAATGCAAAAGCTAAACAAAATAGGCAAACAAAAAACTTACCCTCGATTTCATGGGAAGTGAGGAACACAAAACGAACCCCAACCTAAAACCCACGAAGCCAACGAGAATCCGAGCGCCTGGGACTTCAAATTGCCAAAAACCGACCACCGAGGAGATTTTTATAAAGGTTTGAAGCTCTCCAAAATGGGAGCTTCGACCTCGTTAAATTGACACTGCCCGGTCCTTCCTCTCCGCAAACGCGGCATAGTCTCCGCGAACGCGGAGAGTAATCTCCCCAAAGATCCACGAACGCGGCCCCAGGCCCGTGAACACCTAGCACAAGCTGCTCCACCATCGCACAAACCTCCGCAAATGCAGAGAACAAGGATCACCCTCACCCAGCAGACCACCGCGAACGCGGAGCACAAGCTGCTCCCACACACAGCCCTCCGCGAACGCGGAGCACTAGGAACCACCCACCTTCAAAGACCTCCGCGAACGCGGAGTAGACTCTCCCACACCTCCGCGAACGCGCAGCCTTTCCCGCGAACGCAGAGAGTAAATGAGTCTGCCGTTTTGACAGCTGCACCAGCTAAGTTTTGGACAATTCAAAAATTCCGACGGGGAGCTCGGGATTCGTTCGGCACCCCGTGCATGCAAACGAAATATGCTACCCTCTCAAATTCGACATTCCAAACTCAATGGTGCAGTCAAAAATTTCCATACGAGGTCAGTATGACAAAAAGTGTGTCCCACGCCCATTTAGCCATTTTAACCAATTTCTACCGAAGGCCTCAAAATCATATCGAAAGCTCTCGATAATTCTCAAAGGGTTTTTTTAAACAAAACTCGGCATTCTTGAACTAACCACGCATTCAGAATCTTCATTCGAGTGCATTTTCCATGAATGTTGACCGAACTCATCTTTAAACCATATTTCAAGGAGTAAAGAGCTAACTGGCCCCAAAATCACATCGGAAACCCCGGGACTCGGGCAACCCATGCTCCTAGCCAAATTTGGTCACTCCGGACCTGATCAAATTGTCAGAATTCTCATCTGAGGTTGTTTACCTGAAGTTATGACCGAAATCAACTTTTCAAGGCTCAAAAGCTCTAAAACAGAAAAACAGGCATAAAACCCTAACGAATGAATAGGCGACCAAACAGTCAGTGCCAGCAAGTCATAAATGGCTTGAGGTCACTACAGGAACTCTCTAAATGACAGAAAAAGGCATTAACACAGAAATTACCTGGAGAGTCATTACACATGGTGCCATCCTTCTTCTTGACAAACAGGACTAGGGTACCCTAAGGCGACACACTGGACCGAATGAACCCCTTACCCAAGAGGTCCTGAAGCTGAACACTGAGCTCCTTGAGCTCTGCAGGTTCCATACAGTACGGCGGGATAGAAATAGGATAATTACCCGGCTCAAAGTCAATGGCGAAGTCAATATATCGCTCCAGGGGTAGGCCAGGAAGGTCGGTAGGAAACACATCTGCGAACTCTCGGACTATAGGCACGGAATCAACTGTAGGACCCTCCCTACTAACATCTCTAACATAAGCCAAATACGCAAAACATCCGCTAGCCACAAGCCTTCAAGCCTGAAAATAAGAAATCACTCCGATCGACGTGCGACTACGAGAGCCCTGCCACACCACCGGCAGGAAACCAGGCATGGAGAAAGTAACGGTCTTGGCATAACAATCAAAGATGGCCCGGTGAGGGGATTGCCAATCCGTGCCCAAAATCACATTGAAATCCACCATACAGAGCTCAATAAGATCAACCAGAGTGTCCTGCCCCTGAATAGCCACCACACAGGATCTACAAACCTGATCCACAACTAAAGAATCCCCTATTAGGGTCGAAACACGCAAAGGCACAGATAAGGGCTCAGGAGTCACTCCCAATCGAGGCACACAATAAGCCGACACATAAGACTAAGTACAACCGGGGTCAAATAAGGCTGAAGCGGACTGATGGCATAAAAGAACTGTACTTGTGATCACATAATCGGATGCCTTGTCCTCCGCTCTAACTGGAGCTACAGAGAAATGGCCCTGGGAACCTCTACCCAGTGCATCCACTCGACCGCCTGTTCTGCCTCTCCTTGGACCTCCCTAAGCACATTGTTGTTGACCTCCTCCCTTGGCTGGAGGTGCTACCGCTGAAACTGGCCTCTCCGCCTAAGGAGCTGGTAAGACTGACCTAGAAACAGGGCACTTCCTAGCCCAATGACAAAGCTCCCCGCAAGTTAAACAACCCTGTGACAATCTGCTACGCGCTGAAGGCCGGCCACCCCGACCTGATGCAGTGACTTGAAACAACCTCGGCCCTGACTCTTGCCGGCACTATGCCCACTCTGACAGTGCTGGTCAGCCTCTTAGATATGTAACGCTGCCTGATATGGGTGACTAGACTAGCCCAACTGGAACCCCTGATGAACCCGATCTCGGGTATCCCACGACCTGCGATGGGCCCCACTTAAGCTATCATCTGGCCTAGCCCTCTTTCTGTTGCCCCCATGGGCCTCACGACGGAGCAGCTCAATAGTGCGGGCGTGGTCCACAACATCAAGAAATAATTGACCCGCTGATAGCATAGACTGCGACTCAAACCTCAAACCTCTGATAAAGCATCAGACCCGCTCCTTCTCTATTTGAAGAATCTTGGTGGCATGATGAGACAACTCCAGAAATCTATCTTCGTACTCCGATATGGTAATAGAGCCCTCTTCCAACCTCGTAAACTCATCACGGAGTCGATCCCTGACACTCGCTGAATATATCTAACCAAGATGGCCTTAGAAAACTTTGTCCACGATACTGGTGGTAACCGAGCTGGCCTGGTCTCAATGAAAGAAGGCCACCACTGTCTTGCTGGTCCGTCTACCTGATAAGCTGTGAAGTTGACTCCTCTGGAATCCACTAACCCCAGCGTATGCAATCTCTCTCGACAAGTTGTCAGGAAATTATGGGCATCCTCCCGCACAGTCCTGGAGAACCTCGGCGGTGATAGCCTAAGAAACACCTCGAGAATCTTCAGCTCCTGCAGAGGCATAACCCCGTCCAAAGGGTTTGGTTGAACCACGGCCGGTGCAGGCGGCTGGTTAACCTCTGGAGCCGCTACCGTAGGCTGGCCCTGCTGTGCTGGAACCGTCTTTTGGACTGGAGCTGGGGCTGGCTGCTACTGCATACCCCCGATAGCAGCTACGATATGGGCAAGCATGCCTTGAAGATCTGGGGCGGCATCTGGTAAGGGTGGTCGCTGAGCTGGTCCCTGCTCCACCAGCTGAGGAGGAATCTAATCTACCCAAGGCTGTGGCTCTGGCTCCGGAGTCCTCTCTCTATCACAGCCTGTTGCCGCAGCACTACCTCGACCTCGGGGTTGACCTCGACTGCGCATGCGAGCTATCCTGCAACAGAGTGGAATAAGTGAGATTTTATAAAACCAATTAACACACGCAAGAACAGGAAGCAAAAATAGAAAATATCCAAAGGACATCCTGTAGCCTCCTGAAGATAAGTCAAGGACGTCTCCGCGCTGATCCTCAGGACTCTACTAGATGCTAGTTCTGTACAAGTGAGACCAACGAATCTTTGGCTCTGATACCAACTTGTCATGACCCAATTTCCCAAATCATGATGGTGCCTACCAACCCACCAGTAGGCCAACCAAAACCATATCCCAAAAATTAGCAGTAATAGGACCACGGGTGGAAACTAACCTCAACTAAACGGAAGCAACAAATACCACACATAAAGAAGGCTGGAGGGAAACAAAATTATACATACAAGACACCTCCCTGAACCTGGAAGTCACAAGTACAGAACTATTAATAAGATTACAAGTCCCAAAAGTGGACCACGGAAACAAAATGTCTCGAAAACAAAAGACAAGTCAAAATATAAATACACAAAGAGACAGGTAATCTCAGAACACCATGTGCTCACCCTAGTCTCCTGAACTGATAGCGGCGGGACCGATCTCAACGTTGATAACTTGTGCTCAGACCTTTATCACGAAAATAGATGCAGAGTGTAGCATGAGTACCAAAACAACAGGTACCTAGTAGGCATCATAGGCTGACTAAGCAGCAAAGGTAAAAATAGGCAGACAAGATAGAATCAGCACAAATAGATGTCAATGCTAACAAGAATAGAGAAAGCAGAAATAAAACTAAGAACAACTAAGCTAAACCCAGCTGAGCCCCCCATAAGACTTGCTGGGCACACTCGTGCACAAGTTTAAATAAAAATTCGAACGCACCCGCACACTCATAAGCTCGACAGGTACACAGAAGAGCTATTCTACATAAACGAAGGAAAACACAACTCCAGAAGCCTCAACACACATGGGTCCCGAACCTAAAAAGATAACACCTAGGGCCCGCCCAATCATCAATCACGAGCCTGAAATACTCATCAGCCTTGAGTTGGAACAATACCTGGGCCCAGCCCAATCATCAGTCACGAGCTAGAAATACCAGACTCTAACCGGGTAACGTCAACCTCGGACCGAAATCACACCTCTCGTTCAACAACCTTACGCTAGAAATACCAGCTCCAACCGGGTAACGTCAGCTGCACAGCTGAGACTAGTAGCCTACGAGCAATAACCTCGCGCAGGTAATACCTCGCTGCAATCGTGTAACCTCAGCTGCGGACCAAATGCTAGCAACATACCCATGACAACAAGCATTGGAAATATCGAATGCTAATCGAGGAACGTCAGTTGCGTACTTGAGCTAAAAACCTCGAGCCAGATATTGCCATGAATAGACAAATAATACAACGCTTGGCTAAAAACCACAGGCTGCCTCCCCCAACAATGATATCAACTGAAGGCTCCCATCCTCGCACAATCAAACCATCAATCGACATATTCTGGCAACATCCCAGAATCGCAGAAATAAGAGACAAGGAATCGGAAGGTTCGAAAGCCACGAAAATGCCTAAACTAATGCTCAACTATCAGACCCAAGACTTTTATACCAGTTTACAAGGATCTTGTCCATACGAAACGACGTCGGATATATACTCAAGTCAACAGGTGCATGAGACTAAGGCAATACTATCCTAACCTATTTTAAGGCTGAAACAATCATAGAATCCAACAAATATCAACAGAAATCAAAAAACTATCCCGCACCCATGAATGCATCAACAGATAACTACCCAAAAGATAATCCATAGAAAATTAAAAACAACCCAAGCCAGCAACTCAACCTAAAGAATGGTGTTTATCCCGAATAGCCTATAAATCAACTCTAAACGAAGAAAATTGGAGAGGAAGAACTGAAGTACTAGCTACCCACCCCAGATTCACACACATCAACCACCATTTACACAATCAAGCTGAATCTTGAAAGAAGGGAAGCTGTAACCTACCAAAAAGCCAATCATGCGCGCTCCAACTCAATCTGCCGGAGCTTTTCCCTTCTGAACGGCCTCAGACTTCTCCCACGCTATCAAAAATAGAATCACAGCGTCAATACAGTCGTTTAGACACTAAAATAATCAAATTCAGAGACAGACCAATTTCAGAGTCAAAATCAGAAATGTGGGACCCGCTCAGGATTTTCTTGAATTGACGTTGATAAAAGATCCCAAATCCTCCCCCGAACTTGTATCCCAAAATGGAACACTCATCGAGGCTCGGATCAGCTCCATGAAACCAAAATAAGAAACACAAAACTTTACAACAAAAAGGCTTAAGATAGAAAATTACGCCTCGAATTCATGGAAAACGAGGTACACCAAACGCAATCCAACCACTAACCCACAAAGCTAATGAGATTCAAAACGCCTAGGACTTCGAATCACCGAAAACCGACAATGGAGGAGGGAGATATGAATTTTTTAATATAACCTCAAAATGAGCTCGACGTCCATTGAATGGCACTGAAACCCGCTCTTCTCCGTGAATGCGGAGGGAAGGTAACCTCTAATCCGCGAACGCGGCAAGAGCCCGCGAACGCGGAGGGAAGGGACTCTGACCTCTACGAATGTGGAACCCTATGTTCGAACACGGAGAGTAGACTCCCCCAGGCTCTCCAAAACTCCGCGAACGCGCGGCCCAACCGCGAACGTGGAGAAGGAAATCACCCCCACTCCACAGACCTCCGCGAACGCGGAGTACAGAGGCATAAACCTCTACAAACGCAGAGTACAGGGGTATAGACCTCCGCAAATGCGGAGTAGACACTCTCACACCTCCGCGTATGCGGAGCCTATCTCGCGAACGCGGAGATTAAATGGGTTTGCAGGTTTGATAGCTGCAACAACTAAGTTTTGGACAATTCCAAAACTCGGACGGGGTGCTCGTGAATCGTTCGAAACCCCGTGCACCCAAATGAGTTATGATACCCCCTCGAATTTGATGATCAAGACTCAATTGCGCAGTCAAAATTCCTATACGACGTTCTTACGACAAAAATTGGGTCCTACACCGAATGGGCCATTTTAGCAGATTTCTACCGGAGGCCTCAGATTATGATCGAAAGTTCTCGAAGGGTCATTCTAGACCAACTCAGCATTCTAGAACCAACCGCGCTGCCAGAATTTTCATCCGAGCACATTTACCAAGAATGTTGACCAAAGTCAACTTTAAGCTAAATTTCGAAGGCTAAAGAGCTAACTGGCCCCAAAATCACATCGAAAACCCCAGGACTCGGGTAAACCATGCTATTAGCCTAATTTAGCCGCTCCGGAGCTGATGGAACCTTCAGAATTCCTGTCTGAGGTTGTTTTCCTAAATTTATGACCAAAATCAACTTTCCAAGGTCCAAAAGCTCAAAAATAGGAAAACAGGCATAAAAACCAAACGAATGACCAGACGATGGAACAATCAATGCCAGCAAGTCATAAATGACTTGGGGTCGCTACAGGAACGCTCTAAATGACAGAAAGGAGGCATTAACAAAGAAATGACCTAGAGGTTACAACATGAATGTGTAAATTCGTGATGGTGAGTGTGAATTAGGGGTAAGTACCTAGTCATTTCTTCTTTTCTTCTTAGAAACCATGATTTAGGATTGTTCGAGGTGATTATGAGGGTAGTACCATGCTAGTATGGTTGGTTTTATGGTTTGCATGCTATATGAAATTACTTGAGTTTTTTTTCTTCTTGATTCATGTTTGCCCTTAGCCTAGGATAGCCTAGTGTTGCCTTAGACTCTTGAACCTTATAGGTTGCTTTGTTCCCAACGTTAAGTTACACAGACTAGGTCCTTGCAGATTGGAATAGCAGACTTGAGTCGGATACTCTGAGCCTTAGATTAGCCGTTATCATTACTTTATTGACCTTCTATGTGCTCTCTCTCTCCCTATTTTTGTGGGTCCGAGGCATTATCAGAGGTCTTTATTGTTGTGATACTTGTAGATTGAGTTGTGCTTGGCTGGGAGCCTTCTGTTGATACCTTTGGGAGTGGACGTTGATCCATAATGCTTGGAGCCTACTTGAGTTCCTCTTTAGAGTTAACACGCCCCTGAGTCACTCTTGATAGCTGGGTGGCTTATGCCATTGGCAGTGGACTGGCTAACTAGATGGTCTTAGTACTGAGATTCTCTATGGAGTTAACATGCCCTGGGTCACTTTTGCTAGGTTTGTGGCTTAAGCCCTTAGGAGTGGACTGGCTGGCTGGGAGTCGTAGATTGACTGTCACTCTTGCTAAATGGGCTGGAAGTTGACTGGTTTATTGGTTTCTTGGTTACTTGGGTTGTGAGTCTAGCTGATATTCCTCATTCCTAATTTGGGTTACTGGTATTTACTTATAGACTTAGCTATTTTGCGTACCTGTCGGGCTTATGGGGATCCTTTCAAGTATTTTTTTAAACTTGCGCATGAGTGTACCTTATGGGCTTATGTGATCTAGTTAGGTTTAGTTTAGTTGTACATAGATTTACTTTATGTATACTCGTGTGCCTTCTTCTTTTCCAGCTTTGACCTTTGCTCATGTCTAGATTCTATCTTTTCTGATTGTCTTTACCTTTCTTGCTTAATCGACCTATACTTATGCTACACTCTGTATCTTTTCGTGATACAGGTCGTAGTACAAGCTACCAGCGGTGATCGTTCGTGCCATCTTTTGCCGCTTGTGGATACCGGAGATAAGAATGACCACTTGGCGTCCTGAACTAGCCTGTCTCCTTCTATTCTTATGTTAGCTAGTCTTTTTCCCCTATGACGGCTTGTTGTGGTCCACTTTTTGGACTTGTATTTGTTCTTACTAGTCATCTCTTTACTCGTAACTTCCAAATTCTAGAAGGGTTTTCTTTGTACATAGCTTTTGGTTTGCTTCCCATTTTAGTCTTTTCTTATAGTTAGTACTATTTTCTATTTGGTTCCGCCCTTAAACCTATTACTTGTGTTCTGTGTTACGGGTTAGCTTACCTATTGGTGGGGTATAGTAAGTGCAATCTTGACTCAAGAAATCGGATCGTGACAAGTTTGTATCAGAGCCCCAAGTTCACTAGTCTCACTTGTACAGAGCTAATACCTAGTAGAGTCCCATGGATTGGCGTGGAGACGTTTGTATCCTATCTTTTGGATGCTACAATGTGTCTTTAGGAATTCTTCCTTTTTGTATCTTGTTCGTGCAGTGTGAGTGTTATTTGTTTCCTGAGATATCACTTGTTCATTATTTTCACAGGATGACTCGTACCTGCAGCACGGTGGCTAGGGGTACGGTCTACCTTCCTTGCCTGGTAGAGGTGCAGTACCACCCATGGTTAGAGCGAGGGATTCGAAGCCCACGATAGATCATTTAGCAGCTCCAGACCTTCAGGCAGCTAGTGCCTAGCTTTTGACTGTGCATGGGGGTATGTAGAAAGACCCAACTCCAGCACTAGCACCGGCATTTGTGACATCACCAGTTCAGTAGGATCAGCCTGTAGTAGAGGCACCCAGGGCCCCTGTACTACCAGGGGGTACCCATCCCGTGATTGCAGCCAGAGCTATGTCGCTAGAGGAGCAGAAGATGCTTAGAGTGTTCTTGAAACTCTCACCTCTTAGGTTTTTTTGTGGCTGTGGGTGAGGATGCCCATGAGTTTCTTACTACCTGCCAGGAGTGGCTTTATACTTTGGGGTTAGTGGAGTCGAGAGGATTGGGCTTCACTGCATATGAGGTAGATAGGATAGATAGGCAATGGTGGCATACATTTATTAACACCAGGCTAACTTGTTCCTCTCCGGTCACCTGGGCAGAGTTCTCTAAGGCCTTCTTGGCCAGATTCATCCTTCACAGCATTGGAGATCACCTTCGAGATCAGTTCTCTAGATTGGAGCAGGGCTCCATGACTGTGTCAAAGTATGAGGTAAGGTTTAACAAGCTCACTCACTATGCCACAATGATTCTACCTACTGAGGAGCATAGAGTTTGGTACTTTGTTCGAGGGTTGAGACTCTAGCTTCGGATTGAGACTCAGTCCATGGTCTCTGCAGGTCGCTCTTTTCTAGATGTTGTTGATCATGCTCGCACTATTGAGGAGCTTTGTCGTGAGTCCCAAGGGGCAGAAATAAGAGAGCTAGACATAAGGGTAGCTACAGTAGGTCCCGCTCCAGGCCCTGAAACGTATATGATATGGTTCGATATTGGTTTCAGCAGGGACAACCCAGTCGACCTGTTAAGGCCTTATTGCAAAGTTTAGAGGGTGATCGGTATAGCCGGAGTGAAGTTTTCTAGAGCTAGAGTCATGGGTCCTAGGATAGTGCTTCAGGCCGTGGTGGCTATTCTTATGGGAGAAGATCATCTCTAGGCTATTTTCACTATGATGAGTTAGGCCACTAGGCCAAAGATTGCCCTTTGCTTGATGGATTACTCCAGTTCCACAGCCAGCTCTACAAGCTCCACCAGCAGCATCTCGAGCTAGGGGTCGAGGTCAGGGTTAGGACCGTCTTAGAGGACAACCGGATATTCGGGGTTGTCCCCGGGGAGGCAGGTCAGGTGGTAGGACTAATGGCCTGAGCAGAGGTGGACATAGCCATTTCTATGTAGCTCCAGCAAGGGCGGAGGCTGAGGCATCGGATGATGTGATCAAAAGTATGATTTGTTATGCTTTCTGCCCACCTCCGCTTTATTTGACCCTCCTTCTACATAATTTTATGTGTTTGTGTGTTATGCTTCTCATTTGGGTAAGAGTTCTGAGCCTATGGCAGTGTCGTTGTGTGTGTTGAACCTGTTGGAAAACTATATGTACAGCGGAAGTATACCAGAATCATATTGCTTACATGAATAATAGACAACCAATACGTTTATGCTAGAGCAAATAAACTTGCTGAAATTTAATCCAAGAATTACCTCTTGAAGTGTGAACAAATATCTTCAAGCGAATCCACAAGTTACGAAGACTTTAAAACGAATCCACTGTATTCTATAGTTATCCCAAATTCACATCCAAACTCTCTCAATGCTTGGGTGGGCAAGTATCAATAGAAAACCTTCAATTTCTTTCTAGGTTAGGAAAATCCCTATTTATAGAGATTTTCTCCCACTCCAAAAAGGAGAAGAAAACTTAGTTTCCTTATAATTCCTTTTCCCATAGGATTCTGAGTTCTAGTTAAATATGGGCACTGGAGGGAGCACATAATTAATTATTGAGGCTTCCTATTATAGAAATAATTTTAAATAATTAATT
Organism: Solanum appendiculatum; assembly: GCA_018342035.1. Classification (NCBI taxonomy): domain Eukaryota; kingdom Viridiplantae; phylum Streptophyta; class Magnoliopsida; order Solanales; family Solanaceae; genus Solanum; species Solanum appendiculatum. Next base: position 80,305 of record JAGDQO010001545.1, on the reverse strand, counting down.
TTAATTATTCTTACCATAATAAATTACAAATCATTCCACTAAAAATTCGTAATTGTACTCCTCTATTTATATTTCAAAATTCCCCATGTAACACTTATGTAATTCCCCATGTTAAGATTACATATACTAATCATTAAATTCTAAATTTAATTTAACGATTAATTTCCTTTAGAGTACTGCTAAACTTATTTCATGTGCCAAATTCATAAATACACTTGCAAGGTTTGACACCATGAAAACTTATAAGTTTCTCAAAAAGGCATATCAATCAATCTCTATAACTAGTCATGGATTCCATCAACTAACTTATTATTCCACCAATATATATAATTATTATCCAATCTAACAGGCATATTGAACCATCTCAGAATCTCACCTCTAAATAAATCAAAACAATAATTAATCTATACAGATCATAATAGTTATATTAGGATTAAGAATATAAGTACATTTAACAATTTAGAGAATATGCTTTTGTCAGTTTGTCTAAAACAATTATCTCTACTCGGTCCTGTTCAATATATACAAAATGCACTAGCACAAGAAGTTGGAACTACACCGCTCCCATAATCAAGCTAAATTACATATAATCTTGTACTACAATCGCATCGATGGCATGTCCAATTTCCATCTCAGATCGTGAACAAAAAACTTTATAATCATAAGAACAGATGATTTAATCCTCTGTGTATAAGCTAAAACTCTATATACTAAATCATCTACTATATAAGTAAACATACACCATAAATAAATATATGATCTATTAAAACTGAGTAAATAATTATTCTATAATAAATACTATATCTAAACATATGGTTAATAGTATATATCTCAACAATCTTCCACTTACAGTTTTAACCATCACAATTGTTATAATGTATTATATCTAAATGCATGATTAATAGTATATACCCTAACAATCTCCCACTTAGATGTTTATTCTTGAAAATTGTTAGAATACTATGTCTAAACACATGATTAATAGTATATACCCTAACAATCTCCCACTAAGACTCTTAACTATGCATTTACAACTTTCACAGGCATTCCTTTAATTCTTATTGAAAGAATTTTTACCTAGTTATTTTCTCATGCAATTTTGTCTAGTAGTGCTTCGTCGTAACAAATCGTTTTGTACTAGATCTTGAGGGACTTTATCATGAAACCCTCCAAGAGTATACTTCTTTTCGGGGTTTCTATCATGAAAATCCTCTCAAGCATATAAAACAAACGAATCTTCATTATGATTCTCTCACTACGACTAAGTACTACTACTATAATCGTACTAACATGTTCATTAGTCTTAATATTTTCTTCAAAACCTTTTGGTGTTGAAATATTAATAACTTTTTTATGTAGTATTCTTTAATTTGTTCAACATGACTCCCACTACTTGAAGTAGTAGATTTTCTTATGTCTAGTAACATTTCTCCCACTACTTAAATTCAATGGAACGTGTTTTCTGACTTAGCAGTTAGATGTTCTTGAGCGTCTGAATTTACAATTGAATCATTTGTTATTTCTTTGTTCAGTTCCAGTAATACTAATTTACTGCTATGAACATGGTTTACTAAATGATCCTTTTCTAGAAATCTAACAGTTGTGTTAACAATTACCTTATTTTCTTAAGGATAGTAATATAAACCTTCTTTCATTCTTTTGGATATCCAATTAACACATACACACATCTCATTCTTAATTTAAATTTTCTTATTCTCCTTCTCAGCACATGTGCTGGACAATTCTATATCTGAACATGTCACATATTAGACTTACGTCAAATTCAACTAGTTCTATAGTTGTCCAAGGTACTAACTTGAAAGGAATTAAATTCAGAATGTGATATGTAGTTCTTAGAACATATATATCCCAAAAGAAATAAAATAACTATGAGTAAGTCAAACATTAATCTTATCATCTTAATAAGAGTCTATTTCTTTTCTCTTTTACACCAATCTATTATAAAGTGCATGGTGTAGACAATTGAAATGCAATTATTCTATCAAATAAGTAACTCGTGAGCTCTATAGAGAGATATACGTCACTATAATCCGATTGCAATGGCTTTATATATTTTTCATGATACTATTTTAATTTTTGTGTTAAATATTTTGAGTTGGTCAAGACATTCAATCTTATAAAACATCAAAAATATATGTTCATATCATGAGTAACCTTCTGAAAATTTCAGAATACTCAAATTCACCTCTTGCATGAATGTTCATTTACCGCACAAATCAGAATAGATTAATTCTAAATTACACTACCTCTATTTCCTTTTTAAGAGGAAAGGTCTCTTAGTCATTTTTCTTTCTAAACAAGACTTATATGTTGGTAGTGACTTCACTTTCAATGAACCGTTATGTCCATCCTTTAACCAATATCAAAGTTCTATCCAGAATAAATGACTTAGACACTATTGTACAAATAAGTTTAATTCAATTTAAACGATATTTTCTCTTATGAGATAGATTAATATAATTCAATTCATGAGAGATAATACTAATAAAACATTTAGGCATCAATATATCTCTATCGAAAGAAATTCTTGAGTAGTACTAAGTGGGTCTGTAAAGCCTGTTGAGAATTTAAGATGTAATATATTAAATAGATCAAATATATCAAATAATCCCAAATAATAAAATTCAGGGCTCATTTTAAACAAATATATCCATGCATCTCAAATAGCCAATTGATGGGATTGGAAAACTATTCATGCAATACACATGTACAATCACTGATTATTCACTCCATAAACTTATACAGACCTAACTCAGATGGAGAGTCTATTGTTAGTTTAAGTCAAGTGAAAATCCTCTAGTTACATTGATCCAATCATATATTACTCAGTTTAGGAGAGTTAATACAGATTATCAAAACTAGCTATTAAATACATAGTGACTTGTATTAACTTCATCCGATAAGGAGGAAGGTCTAAGCCATCACATGAAACTAATACTTCACTACAATTTAATCTTGGCAATCAAGGGAGGGAACCCTAGAACAAAATAGGACCAAAAAACTCATATAACGATCCGAAAAGAATAATATTTCTTACTAGGTCGTTCTTATGATTCTACAAAATTTAAAATCAATCAGAGTCCTCTTTTATTTTGAATTCCAAAACTATAATCAATTTGGTTGAAAATGTTGTTTGGCCATAATAGAATTTAAAATTTTCCATTCAGTAATTCTTATCACATATAATTAAATAGATATATGAATCAAGAACAAAGAACAAAGTTCTAAAAACGATTTACATTATCTGAGTACTATTTTTCAACAATTAGCATGTTTATGTATACATTGAATATTAAAATTTAAAAACACATCTCATGGATATCCATGCATCTTGAACGATAAATTTTGATGAAAAATAACTACTCATGCAACATACATATGTGATATCAGACATTCACTCTAACAAATTTAAAACAAAAGCTAACTCAGATGGAGAGTATATATTAATTTATGCCAAGTGAATATCATTATCCCTAGATCCATTGATCCAATTAAATATTACTCTGATAGGGAGAATCAATACTAATCATCAAACTAGAGATTAAATTTTAATGACTTGTATTAATTTAATCAGATATGGAGGAAGGTTTAAGCCAACACATGAACTTAATACTTCACTAAAATTTAGTCGTGAAGACCATAGAGAACAATCTCTATCACCACTATATCATAGTGGAGCAATTTTCATTAAAATTAATTTTCAAGATACAAAAAAAAATTATCCAAGAAACAACATTTGAACGACCTCAGAATACCAAATCACTGCATAACAATAGGTATTTTTTAATTTGATCGTTTCTGATGAACCTGACGAATTTCATATCAACTAGAGTTCAAAATTATTATTTATCTCCAAAGCTATGATCAAATTCAGATTCAAACGATTTAAGGAAAAATAATCAGATCTATATCCTTATCATATATCAATTCATATTAACTCATCACGTGTAATCATGTACCACATTTAACATAAATAAAACCAATATAAAGGATTATTCCATTCTAAATCACATTTTCAATTAGAAAGAAAAACTTTTAAAAAATATCTTAACCACCTCAAAAAAAAAACATAACCACATAGCAATGAGTATTTCTTGCTACGTTCAGGTCAATTGGAGTCTATAAAAATATTTATTTCCAAAGCTATGACCAAATTCAAATTCAAGTGATTTAAGAATCTTTAAGAATTAAAACAATATGACCTACATTCTTATCACATATCAATTCATGTTAAATCACCATGTGTAATCATGTTTTATATTCAAGATAAATATAACTGACATGAATAATGACCTTATCATATTCAAAGCAAAACTTAATCCGACAAACTACATAAAACTCATCTAAATGATTTTTGATGAAACCATCAAATTTCAAGTCAATCAGAGATCATAAAATTCATGACCACCTAAACTATGACCAAATTTGAAAATTAATCATTTTAGGCATAGTTAAAGATTAAAAGAACATGATTCATATTTTCACTCTTTTAATAATTATCTCATGAGCACAATACATACGTTAAGTCCTTTCTTTATCTAAGACACACAACACCTTTTTATAAGAAATTGTTCTCTCCATTAATACATCCGAGAATCCAAGATATTATGTTTTCTCTTTTTGGGTCCAAACATTGATATCTCTTCTCGTGAATACATTAACCATTACTAATATCTTAAGGTAAATCTCCATTAATGTAAATAAATATTTACCACTAGTATTCACTTAGAACAATTTATACGAGATACATTGAAGATATTCTAATGACTCAAATAAATAGATCATTTTCTTGAGTCCTTTTTATTAATCATAATTTTCAATCCTCGTACTAATATAATTTTACATGTATAAGTCTATTAAGAATTTTCAATGATTTAACTAAATAAACCAATAAGACGGTAATTATTATTAATCATAAAGTTCTTAATGTATACAACATTATATACGTCTAAGGGAATAATTATATCCATGGAAAAAAGTTTTCCATGTCTATCTTAGATGGACCAATCAAAACGAAGATTCTAGCAAAGTGCTCAAGTAATACGTAATGGAAAAATGGCAAAACATACCAGCTCTTTATCCCACTTTTGTTAATTATTTATTTTAATATTCAACTAATTAAAGTCAAACAAAAAAATAATAATTAACATGGTACTCAATAACTTAGTCATGGAAGACTACTATGTAAAACAACAAACATGAGACCACAAAATAATTTATGTTAAAAAAGATTTTCAATTTCAGATCAAATTTGAACCAATTAACATAGCATCTTATGTTGACCATGGCGATACAACAAGCTTTTATATTTTGCTATATACCATCTAAGTTATCTATTTAGATATAACCGTGGCTCTTGATATCAATTGTTGGAAAACTATATGCAAGCGGAAGCATACCAGAATCATGTTACTTATATGAATAATAGACAACCAATACGTTTATGCTAGAACACATAAACTTGCTAAAATTTAATTCAAAAATTACCTCTTGAAGCGTGAACAAATATCTTCAAGCGAATCCACAAGTTAGACAGACCTTCAAACGAATCCACAGTCTTCTACAGTGATCCCAAGTTCACAATCGAACTCTCTCAATACTTGGGTGGGCAAGTATCAATAGAAAACCATCAATTTCTTTCTAGGTTAGGAGAAACCCTATTTATAGAGATTTTCTCCCAGTCCAAAAAAGAGAAGAAAGCCCAGTTTTCTTACAATTTCTTTTCCCATTGGATTCTGAGTTCTAGTTAAATATGGGCGCTGGAGGGACCACAGAATTAATTACTGCGGCTTCTTATTATGGAAATAATTTTAAATAATTAATTAAAATTATTCTTACCATAATAAATTACAAATCATTCCACTAAAAATTCGTAATTGCACTCCTCTATTTATATTTCTAATTTCCCCATTAAACACCTATGTAATTTCTCATGTTAATAATTAATTTTCTTTAGAGCACTGCATAACTTATTTCATGTGTTAGATTCATAAATCCACTCGCAAAGTTTGACACCATGAAAATTTATAAGCTTCTCAAAAAGGCATATCAATCGATCTCTATAACGAGACATGGATTCCATCAACTCACTTATTATTTTACCAATATATATTATTATCATCCAATCTACTAGGCATATTGACCCGTCACAGAATCTCACTTTTTAATAAATCAAAACAATAATTAATATATAGATCATAATACTTATATCATGATTAAGAATATAAGTACATTTAACAGTTTAGAGAATATGTTTTTGTCAGTCAATCTAAAACAATTGTCTTTACTCGGTCCCGTTCAATACATACAAAATGCTCTAGCACAAGAAGTTGAAACTATATCGTTCCCATAATTAAGATAAATTACATATAATCTTGTGCTACAATCGTATCGATGGCATGTCTAATTTTAATCTCAGATCGTGAACAAAATACTTTATACATATAAGAACTGATGCTTTAATCGTCTGTGTATAAGCTAAAGCTCTATACACTAAATTATCTACTATATAAGTAAATTGACACCATAAACGAATATAGGCTCTATTAAAACTGAATAAATAATTATTTTATATTAAATACTATATCTAAACATATGATTAAAAGTATATATCCCAACAGAATTCCGTGGGTGAGTCTTTACTAGTGGATCAAGTGTTTTGATCTAGCTTAGTTACTATCCAGGGGCTTGACCCCCGGGCTGACCTTATATTGTTAGATATGCTTGATTTTGATGTGATTCTGGGAATTGACTAGTTATCATTCTACCATGCAGTTTTAGATTATTTCTCTAAGACCGTTACCATAGCCATACCTGGTATTCCCTCGGTGGTGTGGCAGGGCTCCATTAATAGCATACCGGTTAAAGTTATATCTTTTGTTAAGGCTCAGAGGCTAGTGGCTAGCAAATGTCTATCCTACCTGGCCTTTGTGCATGATTTTAGTAGAGAGGTCCCTCTTATGGAGTCGGTTCCAGTTTTTCGTGAGTTCATAGGTGTGTTTCGTACCGACCTATCAAGCCTTACCTGGCCTACCCCTAGAGTGTGATATTTACTTTCCCATTGAGCTTGAGTTTGGTACTCAGCCAATTTCTATTCCGCCATATTGGATGGCTCCTAGAGAGCTCTACAAGCACAGTGTTCATCTTTAGGACCTCCTGGGTAAGGGGTCCATCAGTCCTAGTGTATTGCCTTAGGGGTGTTCCCGTTCTATTTGTGAAAAAGAAGAGGATTCACTGTGTATGTGTAATAATTATAGGCAGCTAAATAAGGTAACGGTAAAGAACCGTTACCCCATGCCTAGGATTGATGATCTGTTCGACCAATTTTAGGTGTCACAGTAATCTTGATGATCGATTTGAGGTCTGGTTACGATCAGTTGAAGATTAGGGTAGCGAACATCCCTAAGATTTCATTTAGGAATCGGTATGGCCACTATGAGTTCCTAGTGATGTCTTTTTGGTTTACTAATGCCCCCACTGCCATCATGGACTTCATAACGTGGGTGTTCAGACCATATCTTGATTTTGGGTAGTCTAGCCTTCCTATATATGGTGGAGCTACTTTTATCTTTGGACATTCAGCCCTTAGCTAATCAGATTGTTCAGTTGGATGTCTCAGATTCTAGGTGTGTTCTAGCCTATGTGGGAGTTCATTCCTCTCTACTTTATCAGATCCGTAGCCATCAGGTTGAGGATGAAGCCTTGGTGGTCCTTTGAGATCTAGTGTTTGCAGGTGAATACGGCTAGGTTACCTTGGATTTAGATGGGGTTTTGAGGTTTGTGGGCCGTGTTTATGTTTCGAGAGTTGGTGGTTTGATACAACTGATACTTTGTGAGGCCCATGATTGTAGATATTCTATTTATCCATGCACCGTGAAGTTGTATCATGATTTGAAGAAACATTACTGGTGGGGTGGTATGAGGAGAGATATTGTAGACTATGTGTCTCGTTTCCTTAGTTTCCAGTAGGTGAAGGTCAAGCATTTGAGGCCTAGTGGTGAGTTACAGAGATTACCCATTTTGGAGTGGAAGTGGGATCGCATCACTATGGACTTTGTGGCAAGTTTCCCTCGGACATCTAGAGGTGTTAAAAGCATTTGAGTCATCATTGATCGATTAACAAATTCAGCACACTTTCTCCCTGCACAATCTTCTTTCAGCACCGAGAGGTTGGCTCGTATCTACATTCGTGAGGTGGTTAATCTTCAGGGTGTGCCAGTCTCTATTATATCAGATCGGGGTGCTCGGTTTACTTCTAGCGTCTGGAGGACTTTTAAGGATGAGTTGGGCACTCGTGTTGACCTTAGCACAACCTGCCAACCGCAAACTGATGGTTAGTGGGAGTGTACTATTTAGGTTCTTGAGGACATGTTACGGGCATGTGTATTAGACCTTGGAGGTCAGCAGGAATAGTTCTTGCCTTTGGTGGTGTTTGCGTACAACAACAGTTATCATTCCACCATCTCGATGGCCTCATTTGAGCCCTTATATGGTAGGTGGTATCGCTCTCCAATTGGTTTGTTTGAGACTACAGAGCCTAGGCCGCGTGGCACAAATATGATTCAGGAGGTTTTGGAACATGTGAGGGTGATTCAGGACCGGCTTCGGACAGCTCAGAGTAGGAACATGAGTTATACGGATCGTAGGTGGTGACCTTTGAGATTCTCTATTGGTGATAACAGTGTTCCTCCGTATGTCACCCATGAAGGGCGTGATGAGATTTTGGAGGCAGGGCAAGCATAGCCCCAGGTATATTGGGCCTTTCGAGATGCTTCAGATCATGGGAAATGTTGCTTATGAGTTAGCATTACCTCTGGTGTTCTAAGCTATTCACCCAGTTTTAAATTCATGTTACAATGTTGCGCTAGTATGTTCTAGATGAGTCTCATGTGCTCCAGTATGATGCAGTAGAGTTGGATGATCGCTTGACCTTTGTGGAGGAGCCAATTGCTATTCTTGCCAGAGATGTGCAATAGTTGTGCTCGAGAGCTATTCCTATGGTTAAGGTCCGTTAGAGGCACCTTCTAGTTTAGGAGGCTACTTGGGAGATCGTGGCTACTTGCCAGTTTCGTGGCTTGTTTGGGCTACTTCTTGACCCTTAATTTTTTAGATGAAAGTTCTCTTTAGTTGTGGATGTTGTAATGACCTCCAGGTCATTTATGTGTTTATGCCTCCTGTTTAGCGTTTAGAACATTCTTGTAGCGACTCCAAGTAATTTAAAATTTGTTGGGACTGATAGTTTCCTCACCTTGTCATTCGTTTAGTTTTAGTGCGAGTATTAGTATTTTGTACTTTTTGAACCTTGAATGATCAGTTTCGATCAAAAGTTCTAGAAGATGACTTCAGAACCCAATTCTGACGATTCCATCAGCTCTGAAAGGGTTATTTTAGGCTAGTAGCATGGTCGGCATGACTCCCAAGGCTTTTAGTGTGAATCTATTTGATTAGGCGTTTTAACATTCAAGTTAAGGCCTTAGTTTTATTTTAGTCAGCATTCTTAGTAAACGAGCTCGGATTAGGATTTGGTCAAGGCGGTTAGCTCTGGAATATTGAGTTTGGTCTAGAACGGCCCTATGTTTAGATCCCAAGGTCTTCGGGCTAATTTCAAGCTGCCTTATGGATTTTGGCTTAATATGATGTTTGGGTGTGGGAACCACTTTTTGCTGAGATGACCTTATATGAAAATTTTGGCTATGCCATTAAGTTTGGAATATCAAATTTGGTAGGGTTGCATATCTCATTTGCATTCATGGGGTTCCAAACGAATTCAGAGCACCCTGTCAGAAATTTGGGACTTAGCCAAACTAGCTGATATGCATCTATAGGTGCAGCAAGTTTTGTTCTTCGCATTCGCACGTCTCTGACTGCGATCGTTGAGGTAAAGTGATCTGAGGTCACCAATATCGGAGCCTGGCCGCGATTGCGGAAGTCATGTTTGTGGAGGCTTCACCGTGATCGCGGTGATTCGGTTAACTTCTTGCTGCGTTCATGAGGGTTGCGTTTGCGGAGGACTTATGTGCTCATGAAGAGTCGCGAGGACTGGTCCTTTTTAAAGACCAGTCGCGATGGTAGCTTGGATTGTGAGTTTGAAAAGGTGTTTTCTCCCTCGATTTATGTCAGAATTTAGTAATTCGAAGTCCCACACGTCCGTATTTGTTGTGGCTACATTGTAGAGTGATCGGATTGCATTGGTGGACCTCCATATGAGGTAAATTTCACCTTGAAGCTGCTACCCTGTCCTTTTCTTTAGCTTTTTTGTTGATTAATTTGCATGTTCTTGTTGTGACTGCTTCAGGCCTCCGATTGTGTTCCACTTTGGGATACAAGTATTATGCATAGTTTAGGACCTCTTAATGGAGTCCATTTTAGAATTTCTTGCATGGATCCCACAATCCCCATTTGACATTAAAACTGGTCCGTCTTTGTTTTATGTGTTCTTAGTGTTTAAACAACCGTACATACGTTGTGATTCTATTTTTGATAGCGTGGCAGCATTCCGAGGCCGTTCAGAAAGGAAAATCTCCGACCTTGTGATTTGGATCGCGCGCGAAAGGTTTACAGGTAGGCTACAACTTCCTTTCTATTTAGATTGAGCATAAATGTGAAAATTCATGATGGTAAGTATGAGTTGGGGCAGGTACCTAATTATTTCTGCTTTTCTTCTTAGAAACCATGATTTAGGATTGATCGAGGATATTAAGAGGGAAGTACTATGATAGTAGGGTTGGTTGTGTGGTTTGCATGCTATGTGAAATTACTTGAGTTTATTTGCTTCTTGATACATGTTTGGCGTTAGTATAGGATAGCCTAGTGTTGCCTTAGACTAGTGAACTTTGTGGCTTACTTTTTCCCCGACGTCGATTCAGATGGATTAGGTCCTTGTAGACTGGAATAACAGACTTGATTCTAATTGTCTGAGCCTTAGCTTAGGCCTTATCATTTCTTTATTGACCTTCAATGCTCTCTCTCTATATTTATGCTGCTCCGAGGTGTTACCAAAGGTCTTTGCTATCACGTTAATTGGAGATTGAGTTTTGCTTGGCTGGGAGACTTTTGTTGATGCCTTTGGGAGTGATTGTTTATCCACAATGGCTTGGAGCCTACTTGAGATCCTCTTTGGAATCGACACACTCCGGGGTCACTCTTACTAGCTGGGCGGCTTACACCCTTGGGAGTGGATTGTCTGGCTGAGCAGCTTTGATATAATAAGATCCTTTTTGGAGTCGACATGCCCCTGGGTCATTCTTACTTGCTGGGATGGGAGTGGACTGACTGGCTGAGCTGCCAAGAATGATTTTTCACTCTTGCTAGCTGGGCTGAGAGTTGACTTTGGTCGTGGTTACTTGGACTAGGAGCCCCGTTTCACTTCTTGGGTTCGGATTTGTGACAGTTCTCTGATGGTTCTATTACATCCTCTGATTCATATGCATTGCCTATCACCAACATACTTGTTTGTTGCTTGTAACCAGCGGTTTATAGGGGTTGATTGGGTTATGTTTGCTTTTGTACCTTCAGGGCTTATGGGGAGTCCGATTAGGTTATTGTTTGACAATATTCTATTCTCTATTATTGCTTTCTTATTAACTGCTAGGCTTGAATTTAGAATCGTGGTTGTGAGTCCTCCTGACCCTGGGTAGTTTACTTTTTATCTTAGTTTCTTGCAAATAGGTGGTTGGCTTGCGTTCCAGATGCGTTCTTGAGTCACCCTCTTACACTTTATATCCTATTTCTACTCATTATTGTCTATCTACTTTAGCCTCTCCTATTTAGTTACTTGTGCTATGCTCTTCTTATTAATTGTTATTTTTATGCTTTTGTTATCTTTTGAGCTTAGTCGGTCATTGCCTAATGAGTTCATACTCATACTACACTTCTTCCCCTGCATATTACAATTTGAGTTATCTCCATTGAGTTGAAGTCGTGCGGCGCAGCTTGTAGTTTCGGACACTAGGTGAGCTCTTGACGTCTGGAGCTATCAATTTTCGTCTATTTTTTCTAGGCTGTCTTTGTATTGTATTTAGAGACTGCCTGTACATATCTGGTATTTCCAAAAGCCTTGTACTCTTATTTTATATTAGACGCTCAACTATTGACTGATATCAGGTCTAGGGATGGTTCCTATTTTGTATTTAAGTTGATTACCCTTTCTTTACCTCGTTATAAGCTTTATGCTTCTTGTTGTTGACTTCCGCTTGGTAGTCCATTGCTTATTGCTCTGGACTAAGGGTTAGGCTTACCTACTGGTGGGGTATAGTAGGTGTCATCATGACCTGAGATATCAGTTGTGACATTCTTATCCCTATAAGCAACAATACATTACAGAATTTTGATTCATTATGAATTAGAAATGTAAAAGAATAAATTAAAATCCTACGTGTTACATTCTTGTTTGGAAGTACGCATGAATATAGGATACAAAAAATTAGTTTACTAACTGCGAAACTTAGAAAGTAAGATGATACCATGATACCATTGTTAGGAAATATTTTCTACCTCACAATCAAAAACTACACGAAAGAACAATACATGGAGAACTGCATACCTTACAAAAAAGAAGATGTACATAAGGACAAATATAATTTATCAATAAGGAAGAGGAATGAATTAGTCGTTCTATTTTTCAGTGATTGAGCATGCATAGAGCTAGAAGAAAACGGAGGACACACAGAATTTAAGATCAAGGAAATAAAATACATATGTTAATAAGAAAAAAAAAACAAAGTCCAAATTAAGAAGTCAAAAAGATTAATGGGTAAACGATTGTGGCGTAAATAAAAAATGCTAAATGCAAAATTGACGTCGAGCTATAATTTTAGCCTCTATTTATAATATTGTGTTTGGAATATGTACAGATTACATAAAAGAGGAAAAACACAATAACAAATTAACGGTTCATTCCCTAATTATTCAAAGAATTTATTGTTAATATACATTAGTACACAACTACATCGTGGAGGAAAAATAGAATTTCATTTACAAGATATTGAAGAGTGTTTTTAATAATTTCAAAGAAACGTTTCAAATCCATAGAAATATAGGAACCCTCATGGGGATGCAATAACTAGGAATTGCGTATTATAATATGGTATTTGGAATTTGTAAAGATTAAATAAAAGAAGGAAAGTACAATAATAAAGTAACAGCTCATTTCACTAATTATTTAAAGCATTTATTGCTAATATACATTAATATACAACTACAACGTGGAGGAAAAATAAAATTTCATTTACAAGATATTGAAGAGTGTTTTTAATAATTTCAAAGAAACATTTTAGTTCTTGAGAAGTATAGAAACCCCCATTGGGATGCAATAACTAAGAATTGAGTATTACGTGGGTAACTCCAACAAAGGAATATCTAATGCATGATGCTATTTCAAATCCAATCAATATATATATATATATATACATACTTATTTCACGGTTGCACGTGTGTATCGTATCATATATTATACGGTGTTGTAAAAGAGAATTAGTATTACTAAATTAAAACATTTCAGTAAATAAATATAACTAAAAGAACATAGGACAAGTGCTTTTAAATGATTAATACAGATTGTAATAGAGTTACTTGTTTTTTGAGATCAAAATTTCCAGATATCGTTGAAACATTTCAAAATACATTGAAAGTTTAAATATGGAGAGAAAGTGACATTTCTTTAGTAATTTTTTTTACTTCACTCGTGTTATAGTTTCTAGATTCCATAATGTGAAATTATTGTGGATATGTATTTTTTTATTGTTATTATTATGTTATAGTTTATCAGTATACACAATCTGCTAATTAATTGATTGTAATTTTCACGTAGTTAGAATTCCTTGATAGTTTATTGTCAAGTGTGGTTGTATATATATTATTAATATGGTGTTGAAGATAAAACTAAGTACAACCGAGTAATTATCAAAAGATAATTGTTCTTTTAATATAGTAAAACCTTGTTAATGTCTATTGGAAACTTTCATGACTACTATAGTTAGGTGCTGTTATATATTTATATTCATATTTGACATTTTGGTCTCATTTAGCTATTAAAGATACACAACATGATAGTTTATTGATTTTGTGTAATAAAAACAAAAAATGTATCTGTAAACAAATTTAACCAATAAAATAGGAAAAAAATATCAATATAAAAAAGGTCACCAATAGCCTTTCCCGTTGAGGTTATGTCCATAAATGATGGACACCATTTAAGTAAAAATTTTCTAGTGATGTAATATTACAAAAAGTGTACTTCTATAGTGAATATCGACATTGTTATAAGTAGAATGTTATATAGACAAAAAAATATAACATGAAATATAATTCTAAAGAAAATTAGGCCGTTACAGTGAAATGTTGTGATAACAAATGCTGGTTAAATAAAGGTTTGACTGTATGTCAAATAATTAGCTTGATCAATTCTTTGTTTATATTTCTTAAAGTTTCTACCTTATCTTTGTGAAATAGTACTCTTCTCCTTTTTTATGCCACCTACATATTATATAGTTGTTGTCTAATGAATGTATCTAGTATCTTACAGAAGTTGTATCGTGATATAAAACATTAAACTTTTTCAATGAAAAAATAATAGATGAATAATATTTAAAGTATTATTTATAGAATCTTTAATTTGATTTACGATCATTTTATGATCAATCACTATTTTTTAATCTATTTTTATATAACTACCAATGAGTGTATCTTATGACATAGCATTTTATCAAATTAAAATGAACACAAAATAAAAGAAAATTCATACTTAAAAAATTTCATATTCAATATAATTTTTTAAAAAAAGACAAAGTATATGGAATAATTCATAGCCATTGAAGAAGGAAGGCGAAAATATATGTTAATGCTATATTTACTCTAGTGTTCTATTTGATTGAAATCCCTTGCCACCAACACTTTACTTTCTCCGTTCATTTTTACTTGCTTTAATTTGACTTGACATATCTATTAAAATAATTATTATCATGGTTATAGTATCATATTATCTCTATAATTGATGTTTTGTATTAAATAAAAGTGAAAATCTATTTTTAAAATATTACATCAAAACTAATAATTCAATGGACTACGTTGATGCCCGTTGTCTTAGCAAAATTAGGAAGAAACTCCTTCATTTGAAGTAAAAGAATAAAAAATGAAAAAACAAAGAAGAAATATCTTACCCCAATCATGTGTATTTTTCGTATTTGTTATTTATTATTGTCTTTCCCACACTCTGATCTATTAATTTTATTAGAAAAACAATCCACAATTTGTGTATTTGTCACTGTTCACTCGTTAGAGAAACATTAATTATTTAATTCTCTCTCGAATGAAAACTTAAAAGAAATTAACTAAAGAAACAAAATAAGAAAAAGAAATAAAAATCTCTGCCCACTATAAATAGAACTTTTATGTGTGAAGAAAAGTTCACAATTAATTAGACATTTCTATGTTCTCTTCTTTTTTTCTTTAATAAAAAGCCAATACCTAAATTTTAATGATAAGAACTTTAGCATATCAATGGACGTTGCACGTGTATCTCATCCTAATTAGTAATAATTTTCTAAAATTATATATGTTATATTGAAGTATGTATGTGACAAAATTCGTAGGAGAAAAATACGAGTGCGAATAGATGACTAATTTGCTACAATTTGTTCATCAACTCTACCTGGTGTGGTACCTCAATTTTTATTCAACAGTTACAAATCACACTAGATATTTTTTAAGAAGAAGAAGAGTAGAAAAAATTTGAAAAATTTAGTGTAAAAATAAGCGGAAACCCCTCTATTTATAGCAAACAAATGTTAGTATGAATATGTGCTAATTGTGCCTTTTTAGAAAAGTCACAACCCTTTGAAAGAGTCACTACTGATCGGAAAAATCACAACACTTTGAAAAAGTTACAATCCTTTAAAAAAATCACAACTCATCGGGAAAGTCACAACCCTTTGGAAAAGTCACAACCCTTCGAAAAAGTCACAACTCATCGGAGAAGTCACAACTCTTCGGAAAAGTCATAACCTTTCGGAAAAGTCACAACTCATCAGAAAAGTCACAATCCTTCGAAAAAGCCACAACTCATCGAAAAAGCCACAACCCTTCAATGTGAGAAGTTGTCTACTTTTAATATCATATAAATAAATATGTGAATAAATAAATTAAATTAAGTATTTTTAATTAGGGTTATTATAGTAATTTAACATTCAACTTTGGGAGTTCAAGCTTTTAAGGTAATATATATATATATATATATATATATATATATATATATATAAAATACAAATAATAGTAGTCAAGAGACTTTATGGTGGTTGATTCATGTACTAATATGATGATTTACCATTAATATTTAATTTAATAAATAATTTATAACATTTAAAATTTTTGCAGGGGAAAATTGGTATTTTAACTTTTGCCTAACATTCTTCCCACTTTTAATATAAAATATAGCCCTATATTATTAAAAGTGGGAAGCTCCAAAATTTAAAGTTGGGTTACCATTTTTCCTCTTTTAAATAAAAACTTTATTAAATACTAAATTTTAATTTCATAATGACAAAACTGAAGTCCAACAGGTGCAGTTTTATTCTTTAAGTTATGGCATTATAAATTTCCTTAGTTAATATTATATGTTGAAAAACTCTTATATCTTCCCGTAATTATTAAGTTTTAATTATTGTACCTTTTATCTTCCACTTTTAATATTATTTATTATTGTGTAGTCTTCTTATAAACTCCACATTTAACTGTAGAGTTTTATTCACATTTGTATCTTCCCATTAACATTTGCATTTCATCATTTATTTTCTTCATGTTTGAGTTTTATCCATTGGTTTAACCTTTTTCACATGTAGCAAGAGATATTTCAGAAGACCATTTCAAGAAATTGTGAATAATAGGTACTAACTATATTTTTCCTTTGTTTGCTTGTTCTCAGTTTTCTCCATTACTAAAATTTAGAAATTCTAATAAATTTTTGTCATTTGAAATTATAAATTTATGATATTCATTTGGATTTTTTTAAAGAAGCATCATCAAGAATGTAAGATTAATGATTTTATTTTTTTAATTTAATTGTCCGTAATGATATTCTGAACATATACTTTCAACTATCAAATACCAATACTAAGTTTAAACCTTCTTTATAATGTTCAAATAGCACATGTGCACTTAGGAAGAGATTTATTTTAAAAAGTAAAAGTAAGCATTGATTTCTCATGTACGCAATAAAAAATATTGCAATTAATTTTATTTTTTCACCAATTAATTTTTGTTTTGGCCTTCATCTGAATTTGTGGCTAGAAAATTTGAATGTTTTATTATTATTGTTGTTATTATTTGAATTGACAGGGACGTAACGTCACGACCCAACCCATCAGGCCGTGTGGACACCTACTATAACACCTAGATAGGAGAACCCTCAAAACCAAACTGGATTAAAACATACAGAAAATAAATCTTGAGAATAGCAAAACTTTAAATAAACTCTTTTTACAAAATACTGAAATGAACCCCCAAGGAACTAGTCTGAATAGGTACAAGAGCAAAAAAGAAAATAAAGTTTACACAAGAAAATAGAACACAACTCCCACCATAAGGGAAGAAAACATGACAATTGTTTAACACTGTTGTCGTCTGCACCAATGAAACTTCACTGACCCTGCAACTAGACTATGCCAAGTGGCGTAGCAAAAATATTATCAGTACAAACAATACATACTGGTACGCATCATCCATCGATCCAAACCTACGACATAATATCAAGTAAATAGACAGAAAATCATGCTATAAGAAGTTACACCACTCCACTCCATTACCCTTCCCAAGTAGAACAATGACTAAACACCCACAACTAGGTCACCTTAAGGCTTCCCAAGCCTACTTGTCATACTACATTGATATAAGATCAAACCTAATCCATCTACCACATTAATGTAACCAACCATCATGCCCTTACTAGTCCAACCGACTACATTTTCACTCTCTTGCATACCCATGAAAAAACCCTAGGACTTTCAAGAACAAGAACAAAAGCAGTACCTTAATTCAACTCATACTCGGTGAGAGTTTACCCCCGAACTCCTTACAGCCAAGACCACCACAACTACTAGAACCCTCGCTTAGACGAATCAAGAACTGGGTCCCCATAAACTTACTCCGCTAGGCAAAACAGCTGCTATACAGGACATCTCGTTAGTGTGCAAGTAGTAAAAAACTTTAATATCCCTCAGTCATCATAAGCATCATCTAAACTAGACTCTTTGTCCCCAACATAGATTTATAGACACCACTGAAATACCACAACTACACATCAGTCACATGTAACAACACTCCCAAATACCAAGACTCCCAGTCATATCAACACAAAATGATAACACTTGAATTAACAATGCTTAGCCACATGTCTCTGTCCTGACCTGAAGTATACCCTAGATGTGACATGACGTATGAGATCCCGAGAGGCCCTACACAAGCCACTTGACATGCATACAATATAATATAATAGGAAATGCAAGAATATAAGTAGAAGCCGCGTATCTTAAAAGAATTTGAAATAAAAGTAGAAGTCTAACCACAAGTCTTGACAAGGAAATCTAATAGATTAAAAGAGTGGTTGGGACATAACCCTTATACCACGTACAATGTCTAAAAACTAAAGACATAAGAAAGAATAGGAGAGGTGACATGATCCTCAAAATGAAAGGACTCACAAAGTCTTCAAATGAACCAACAATCACCTAACCACGAGCTTGAGGAGGAGAAAGAGCGTGAGACCCTATATTATTAAACAATATAGGCACATATATGCATTAGTACATGGAATGTACTAAGTGTGAGAGAAATGCATAAAAACTTAAACGTGATCATATGAGGACATTTCAACATGATAAGAATGACCAAGCTAAAAAATAGTAAATCCTTTAAAGATAAATTATAAATCATGAACATGTTCAATGCATCTTTAAAAAATAATGAAAGCTTTCTAAAACAATTGAAGGTAACTTAGTTTATTTTGTGGGATATTTACCATTAACCGACATAGACAATGTGAGCTACAACATGGAATCCGGTGTCTTACTCCCACACCAAAAGGAGATGTTTTACTTGCCATTGTAAGGACCATAACTGCTAGCTAAGATGAATCCACTAGCTTAGTCACTTAAGACTATTCTAGGGGGCATATAGCAAGGGACAAGGAGATTGCTACTAGAAACCATTCCTCTACTAACAGGAGAGCCTCCATCTCAATATACCCTCGGTGCTAAGTAAACATCCAAACATAATTAGTCATAACATATTCATATCATCATACATGAAAAGGCACAATTAAACTACCAATCCAATCTCAAAGTTATTATAGAGTAGCTCCTTTAAATCATGATTCTTACATATGTGAGAAAACCTTTCACAACCATGATTTCATAATATGTTAGAAAACCGGTTGCTAACGCTCAAATTATCTTCAAGATAATTAAGAGAATAAGCGATCGTCATCAATAAAAATACCCTACTAGGAGTCAGTGTCGAATCCCACATAAAATAGTATAAAAGCAGATATTTCAATTAGAAAATTTAGATTGTAAATCAATTCATTTGCAGCAACAAAGAGAAGCGTAGATGATTCCACCAAATTTATTAAAAAGGGTTTTGATGTCAAGTATCAAAATCAAACAAAAATTTCAAAAATTCAAATAATTAGGAAAGAATCTAGGGGTGCGGGGATTGGAATTTATATCACGTAGGGATAATTGTGTTGCTCAATAATCCTTGTCATGACCCGATTTCTCAAGTCATGATGGAGCCTACAACCCACCGGTAAGCAAGCCAAACTCTATCCCGGAACTTAACAGTAATGGGACTAAGAGTGGAAACTATTCCAAACCAAGCGGAAGCTTACAACAAGAACACATAAAAGGAGGCTGAAGCAGAATCAAACAAAAATAATATATACAAGACACCTCCCAAAATCTGGAAGTCATATGTACAGAACTACTTATAACAAGAGTACAAGTCCCAAAAGCGGACCAAAGAAGCAACTGTCTCGAAAACAAAAGAGAAGCCAAAATACATATATAGAAGGAGACAGGTTATCCCAGAACGCCATGTGCTCACTCTAGTCTCCTGAACTGACAGCTCCAAGCCCAATCTCAACGCTTATAACTGGTGCTCAGACCTGCATCACGAAAACAGATGCAGAGTGTAGCATGAGTACCAAAACAACAGGTACCTAGTAGGCATCATAGGCCGACTGAGCAAGAAAGGTAAAAACAGGCGGACAAGATAGAGTCAACAGCAGAGGTCAACAGAACGAAAACAAAGAAAACGGAAAGTAAACTGAGGATAGCTAACTAAACCCAGCTGAGCCCCCCCATAAGACCCGCTGGGCACACTCGTGCGTAAGATTATAAATAAAACCCGAACGGACCCCCAAAAGCCCGACAGGTACACTGAAAAGCTAGAACTTGAAATCAATGAGCTGAATTCCGAACTGATCAACCGACAAATACTCAACCGATCATAAGTCTCACTTTCCCAAGCAATACGCCAATCCAGCAAGGTACTCTGGGGGCATGAACCCAGCCAGTCGAGTACTGCGAAGAGGGCGGGGGTATGCCAACCCCTCTAAATAATCTGGTATCCAGCTGTCCAAGTAGACTATCACTCCATCGGATCGCCCTAGGCCCAACACATACCAGCCAAGTGAGCCATATAACACTCTAGGGGGCGTTGACCCAGCCAGATGAGTGTGCCATCTACCACTCCGGGGGCATTTACCCAGCCAGACGAGTGTGCCATCTACCACTCCGAGGGAATTGACCCAGCAAGACGAGTGTACCATCAACCACTCCGGGGGCATTGACCCAGCCAGTCTAGTGTACCATCTACCACTCCGGGGGCATTGACCCAGCTAGTCGAGTGGACCAGCTATGTCTACTCCGCAGAGGACTCCCAATAACTCATATATCGTGGATCACTGTCCACTCCCCACATATCCTCAACATAGGACCGAATGAAGCCAACACCAACAATACCACGTCAGAGTAAACATCACGGGCCGCCGCCTCAAAAGTATATCAATTGAAGGCTCCCAGCCTCACACAATCCAACCGAAAATAAGAGCAACATCGACAACTTCTGGCACCATTCAAAGAATCGCAAAGATAAGGGAGAAAGAATTGAAAGATCTGAAAGCCACGAAAACACCTATACTAAGGCTCATTCTATAAGACCCAAGTCTGCTATACCATTCTACAAAGATCTAGTCCATCCGAATCGACATCGGATACATACTCAATTCAACCAGGTACATGGGACTATGTCAACAATATAAAAGCTTATTCTAAGGCAGAATCATGAAAATCAACCAATCACGGAGTGAAAGAACCCGTTCCTACTCATGCAACATCAGATAACCACCAACAGATAACCCACAATACAAAGATCAACCAATCAAGTCAACAACCCAATCTATAGCATGATAGTAGATCATAACAACCCAATAGTCAACTCCAAACTAAGGAATCGGGGAATAAGGGAAACAACTCTAGCCAACCACTCTAGATTCACAAATATCAACCCGCAATTACACACTCAAGCTCAATCTAGAAGGGAGGGAAGCCGTAACCTACAAAGGAGCCGATCACAAGCGCTTCAAGTCACTCAACTGTAGATTTCCCCTTCCGAACGGCCTTAGACTGCTGCCACACTATCAAAAATAGAATCACAACATCAATACAGTCGTTTAGACACTAAAATCAACAAAATCGGAGATAGACCAAATTTGGAGTCAAATCGGGCAAAGTCAGACCCGCACTGGATTTTCCGGTATTTACTCCGTGAAAAGGTCAAAAATCCTTCCCTGAACTTGAATCCCAAAACGGATTGCCCATAAAGTCTCGGATCTACTCCTAACTTCCAACAGCAACAAAAAGCAAAAGTTAACAAAAATAGGCCAAGAATCAACTAACCTCGAATTCATGGAAAACGAGGAACACCCAACGCTACCCAACCTAAAACACACGAAGCAAAAGATAATCTGAACTCCTCGGACTTCGAATAAAAAAAACCGATCATCGAGGAGAGAAATATAAAATTTTGAAACTCTCCACCAAGTGAGCTTCGACTTCATTAAATAGACATTGCCATGCCCCCTCTTCTCCGCGAACGCGGTCAACGCTCCGCGAACACAGAGATGAGCCAATAATTACTCCGCGAAAGCGACCCCGGGCCCCTGAATGAGAAGAACAAGAATCTCCCCTCACCCAACAGACCTTCACGGATGCGAAAAACGTTGCACGAATGCGGAGCACAAGGAACCACTCACCACACAAACCTCTGCGAACGGGGAGACCACACCGCGAACGCGGAGCTGAGGGACTCATACCTCCGCGAACGCAAAGAGCCTTCCACAAACGCGGAGCACAAGAACCTGGTGCTCCTCACAGACCTTCGCGAACGTGGCCTCTGGCCCGCGAATGCGGAGTAGACTCTCACACGCATCCGTGAATGTGGAGCTTATCCCGCGAACGCAGAGAGCAAATGAATCTACAGTTTTGACAACTGCACCAGCTAAGTTTTGGATAATTCTAAAACTCCGACGCGGTGCTCGGGATTCATTCACAACATCGTGCATGCAAACAAAATATTCTTCCCCCTCGAATTCGATGTTCCCGACTCAATGGTGCAGTCGAAATTTCCATACGAGGCCGTTTCGACAAAAAATGGGTCCCAAACCCAAAGAGCCATTTAACCAACTTCTACCGGAGGCCTCAAAAGTAGATCGGAAGCTCCCGGTAATTCTCGAAAGGTCTTTCTAACCAAACTCTGCATTCTGGAACAAACAGCGCTGCCAGCATTTTCATGCTAGTGCGTTTTCCAAGAATGTTGACCGAAGTCAACCTTAAATAAAATTTCAAAGACTAAAGAGCTAATTGGCCCAAAAATCACACCGAAAATCTCGGGACTCGGGTGAAACATGCTCCTAGCCTAATTTTGCCGCTCCGGAGATGATGGAACCACCAAAATTCTCATCTGAGGTCGTTTACCTAAAGTTATGATCGAAACTAACTTTTAAAGGTTAAAAATCTCCAAAATAGGAAAACAGGCATAAAACCCAAACAAACGACCAGGCGACCGAACAATCAGTGCCAGTAAGTCATAAATGACTTGGGGTCGCTACAAGAACTCTCTAAGCGACAGAAAGAAGGCATTAACACAGAAATGACCTGGAGGGTCATTACAATATCCACTACTAAAAGGACTTTCGTCCACGAAAGTAACGATCAAGAAGTACCTGAGGGCTCAAATAATTTTGGGAAGTGCTCCTGCATCTCACACTCGAACTCCCAGGTAGCCTCCTCAACTGGATCATACGTCCAATGGACCTTTACCACAGGAATGACTTTCGCCCTCAACTGCCTCACATCTCTGGCAAAAATAGCAAATGGCCTCTCAATCTAGGTCAAGCAATCATCAAACTCGATAGCATCAAACTGGAGCACATGAGACTTATTTAGAATATATCGGCACAACATCGAAACATGGAATATTGGATGCACAGCTGAGAATGCTTGAGGTAAGGCTAACTCATAAGCCACCTCATCAATTGCCCTCAGAATCTCAAAAGGCCCAATATACCTGGGGCTAAGCTTGCCCTGCCTCCTAAATCTCATTATGCCCTTCATGGGTGACACTCAGAGGAATGCTCTTTCACCCACAACACAACTCAACGATCGACGCCTACGGTCTGCATTACTCCTCTGTCTACTCAGAGCCGTCCTGAGCTTGTCCTAAATAAACCTCACATGCTCCAAAGACTCCTGAAAGATATATGTACCATGCGGCCTCGGCTCCGTGGACTCAAACCAACCAACTTGAGTGCGATAATGCCTACCATATAAGGCCTCAAACGGGGCAATCTGAATGTTTGAATGGTAGCTGTTGTTTTACGCAAACTCTGCCAAGGGTAAGAAATGGTTCCATTGACCCCCAAAGTCTTGGAAATAAGCCCGCAACATATCCTCAAGCACCTGAATAGTGCTCTCTGACTGACCATCAGTCTGCAGGTGAAATTTGGTTCTAAGTTCCATAAGGTGCCCAACTCCCCCTGAAATTTTCTCCAAAAGCTAGAAGTGAACTGTGGGCCCCGGTCTGAGATGGTAGAAACAGGCACACGATGAAAAGGGACAACTTCTCAAATGCAGATACGGGCTAACCTCTCAGCATGGAACGATGTATGAATAGGTATGAAGTGTGCTGACTTGGTCAATCGATCCACGATGACCCAGATACTGTCAACACCCCTAGGAGTACGTGGAAACCCCAATACAAAGTCCATGGTGATGTGCTCCCACTTCCACTCAGGAAGGGATAACCTCTGTGACTCTCAACTAGGCCTCATATGCTCGGCCTTCACCTGCTGGCAACACAAGAACCGGGACACATAGTCTGAAATGTCCCTCCTCATACTGCTCCACCAGTAATGCTACCTCAAATCACGATACATCTTAGCTGTGCCCGGATGAATAGAATACCTCGAATCATGGGCCTCGCTAAGGATCAACTGGATCAAATCATCAACTCTGGGAACACACAATCGGCCAGGAAACCTCAAAACTCCATCGGAGTATAAGGTAGCCTGCCCGACATCACCTGCCAACACTCTATCTCATAGTGCTACCAAAGACTCATCCTCAAACTGACGACTACAGATTTGATCAAGTAGAGATGACTGAACCCCCACATAAGCTAACACTCGGCTGGAATATGAAACGTCAAGTCTGATCATCTGATTGGCTAAGGACAAAATGTCCAAATTGAAGGGTCGCTCTAAAATAGAAAGGAAGGCTAGACTACCCATACTAACTGCCTTCCGACTCAAGGCGTTCGCTACTATTTTCGCCTTGCCCGGATGGTAGAGAATAGAGAGGTCATAGTCCTTTAGGAGCTCTATCCATCGACGCTGCCTCGAATTAAGGGCCCTCTAAGTCATAATATACTGAAGGCTCCTATGATCAGTGTAGATCTCATAATGAATTCCATATAGGTAATGCCTCCAAATCTTAAGCACGAAAACTACCGCCGCCAACTCCAAGTCATGAGTGGGGTAGTTACGCTCATGAAGCTTCAGCTGCCTTGATGCATAAGCCATAACCCGGCCCTGCTGCATCAGAACACAACCAAAACCAACACCGAATGTGTCACAATAGACCGCGAAGCCCTCGCCCTCAACTGGAAGAGTCAATATAAGAGCGGTGGTAAGCAACTCCTTGAGCCTTAGAAAACGCCTCTCACACTCCTCTAACCACACAAACGGAACATCCTGGTGAGTCAACCGAGTAAAGGCACCGCTAAAGTTGAGAAACCCTCAACAAAGCGTCTGTAGTACCTTGCCAATCCGACGAAGCTCCGAATCTCACTCATAGAAGTGGGCCTAACCCAACTACCAATAGACTCAATGTTCGCCGGATCCACCATAATGTTATCCATTGACACCACGGGCCCCAAGAATCCTACGGACTCAAGCCAAAACTCGCGCTTTGAGAACTTGGCATAAAGCTGAGTATCTTTTAATGTCTGGAGCACTATCCTCAAATGTTGCTCATGATCACTTTGGCTCCGCGAGTATACCAAGATGTTATCAATTAAGAATATGATGAAGGAATCCAGATACTCCCTAAACACACGAGTCATATAGTCAATAAAGGCGGCAGGGGCATTAGTCAACCCAAAAGACATAACTAGAAACTCATAATGGCCATAACGAGTCCTAATTGCTGTCTTAGGGATATCCACTGCTCTAATCCTTAGCTGATGGCACCCAGATCTCAAATCAATATTCAAAAACACGGCGGCACCTTGAAGCTAGTCGAATAGATCATCAATAAAAGTATAGGATAATGGTTTTTCACCGTCACCTTATTCAATTCCCTCTAATTGATACACATCCGCATGGCGCAGTCCTTCTTCTTCACAAACAAGATAGGGGCACCCAAGGGCGATACACTAGGTCTGATGAATCCTCTACTCAAGAGATCCTGATGCTGATCACTGAGCTCCTTGAACTCTGTAGGTGTCATGTGGTACATCGGGATATATATGGGATTAGTACCCGGCTCCACATCTATGCCATAGTCAATGTCCCGATCTGGGGGTAGGCCAGGAAGGTTAGCAAGAAACACATCTGCGAACTCTTAGACAACAGGCACTGAATCAACTGTAGGGCCCTCCCTACTCACATCTCTAACATATGCCAAGTAATCCAAACATCCGCGGTCCACCAACCTCTAGGCTCGGAGACAAGAAATAACTCTAACTGGTGTACGACTAGAAGAACCCTGCAACACCACTAGTGGAATACCAGGAACAGCCAAAGTCACGGTCTTAGCATAGCAGTCCAAGACAGCCCGGTGAAGAGATAGGCAATCCATTCCCTGAATCACATCAAAGTCTACCATACATAGAATAATAAGATCGACCAGAGTGTCCTGCCCCCGAATAGTCACCACACAAGACCTCTACTAAAAAATCCCCTACTAGGGTTGAAACACGCAATGGAATAGATAAGGGCTCAGGACTCACTCCCAATCGAGGCACACAATAATCAGACACATATGAAGAGGTAGAACCATGGTAAAATAAGGGTGAAGCCGATTGCGGGCATAAAAGAACCGTACCTGTGATCACATCATCAGACGCCTCAACCTCAGCTCTGGCTGGAGATGCATAAAAGTGGCCCTTGGTGCTCTACCCCGCGCATCCACTCTACTACCTAACACTCCAGGGGCTTTGACCTTGCCAGAAGAGTGTACCATGAACCACTCCGGGGGCATTCACCCAGCCAGACGAGTGTGTCATCTACCACTACAAGGGCATTGACCCAGCAAGACGAGTGTACCATCTACCACTCCAGGGGCATTGACCCAGCCAGTCGAGTGTACCATCTATTATTCCAGAGGCATTGACCCAACAAGTTGAGTAGGCCAGCTATGTCTATTCCGCAGAGGACTCCCAATAACTCATATATCGTGGATCGCCGTCCACTCCCCACATATCCTCAACACAGGACCAAATGAAGCAAACAAAAACAATACCACGTCACAATAAACATCACGGGCCGCCCCCCTCACAAGTACATCAACCGAAGGCTCCAAGACTAGCACAATCCAACCAAAAATTTGAGCAACAACGACATCTTCCAGCAACATCCAAAGAATGACAGAGATCGGAGAGAAAGAATCGGAAGATCTGAAAACCACAAAAATGCCTATACTAAGGCTCATACTATAAGACCCATGTCTGCTATACCAGCATACAAGGATCTCGTCCATCCGAATCGACCTTAACTACATACCAAAGTCAACGAGGTACATGGGACTATGTCAACAATATAACAACCTATTCTAAGGCAGAATCACGACAATCAGCCAATCACGGAGTGAAAGAACCCGGTCCCATTCATGCAACATCAAATAACCACCAACAGATAACCCACAATACAAAGATCAACGAATCTAGTCAACAACCCAACCTGTAGCAAGATACTAGCTCATAAAAACCCAACAGTTAACTCCAAACTAAGGAATCTGGGAATAAGGTAAACAACTCTAGCCAAAAACCCCATATTCACAAATATCAACCTACAATTACACACTCAAGCTCAATCTAGAAGAAAGAGAAGTCGTAACCTACCAAAAAAGAGATCACAAACACTCCAAGTCACTCAACCGGAGATTTCCCCTTCCGAACGGCCTCAGACTGCTGCCACGCTATCAAAAATAGAATCACAAAGTCAATACGGTCGCTTAGACACTAAAATCAAAAAAATCAGAGACAGATCAATTTTGTAGTCCAATTGGGCAAGGTGGCACTCGCTTTTGATTTTTCCGGAATTGACTCTGTGAAAAGGTCTTAAATACTTTCCTGAACTTGAATCCCAAAATGGATTGCTCATCAAGGCTCGGATCTACTCCTAACAGCCAACAACAACCAAAAGCAAAACTTAACAAAAATAGGCCAAGAATCAGCTTACCTCAATTTCATGGAAAACGAGGAACACCCATCGCTACCCAACCTAAAACCCACGAAGCAAACGAGAATCTGAATGCCTAGTACATCAAATCATCAAAAACTGACCACCGAGGAGAGAAATATGAAATTTTGAAGCTCTCCACCAAGTGAGCTTCGACTTCATTAAATAGACACTATAGGCCCGCTCTTCTCTGCGAATGCGGAGGTGAGCCGATCAGTACTCCACGAACGCGACCCCGGGCCCGTGAACGTGTAGGACAAGAATCTCCCCTCACCCAAAAGACCTTCGCGGACGCGGAGAACCTTTCGCGAATGCGGAGTACTAGGAACAACTTACAACACCGATCTTCGAGAACACGAAGACCTCACCACGAACACGAAGACTTCACCGCGAACGCGGAGCTCAAGGACTCAAACCTCTGCGAACACGGAGCATATGAACTCGGCGCTCCTCACAGACCTCTGTGAACGTGGCCTCTTGCTCGCGAATGAGGAGTAGACTCTCTCATGCCTCCGCGAATGCTAAGCCTATCTTGCAAACGTGGAGAGCCAATGAGTGTGCAGTTTTGACAGCTGCACCAGCTAAGTTTTGGACAATTCCAAAACTCCGAAGGGGTGCTAGGGATTTGTTCAGAACCCCGTGCATGCACACGAAATATGCAACCTCCTCGAATTCGATGTTTTTGACTCAATGGCGCAGTCAAAATTTCCATACGAGGCTGTTTCGACAAAAAAATTGTCCCACACCAAAAGAGCCATTTAGAACACTTCTACCGGAGGCCTCAAAATTATATCGGAAGCTCCTGGTAATTCTCGACAGCTCCTTCTCGACTAAACTCGACAATTCAGAACTAATCGCGCTGCCGTAATTTTCATTCAAGCGAAAGTCAACCTTAAACAAAATTTCAAAGAATAAAGAGCTAACTGGCCCCAAAATTACACCGAAAACCCCGAGACTTGGGTGAACCATGCTTCTAGCCTAAGTCGGCTGCTCCAGAGCTGATGGAAACGTCAGAATTCTGATCTGAGGTCGTTAACCTAAAGTTATGATCGAAAACAACTTTTTATGGTTAAAAAGCTCCAAAATAGGAAAATAGGCATAAAACACAAACGAACGACCAGGAGATCTAACAATTAGTGCCAGCAAGTCATAAATGACTTGGGGTCGCTACAGGAACGCTGTAAACGATAGAAAGAAGGAATTAACACAGAAATGACCTAGAGGGTCGTTACAATATCCACTATGAAAAGAACTTTCGTGCACGAAAGTAATGATCAAGAAGTACCAGAGGGCTCAAATAAGTTGGGGAAGTGCTCCTGCATCTCCCACTCAGACTCCCAGGTAGCCTCCTCAACTGGACGATGCGTCCAATGGACCTTTACCACAGGAATGACTCTCGCCCTCAGCTGCCTCACATCTCTGGCCAAAATAGCAACTGGCCACTCAGTATAGGTCAAGCAATCATCCAACTCGATAGCATCATACTGGAGCACATGAGACTTATCTGGAACATATCGGCACAACATCGAAACATGGAATATTGGATGCACAGCTGAGATTGCTTGAGGTAAGGTTAACTCATAAGCCACCTCATCAATTGCCCTCAGAATCTCAAAAGGCCCAATATACCTAGGGCTAAGCTTGCCCTGCCTCTTAAATCTCATCTTGCCCTTCATGGGCGACACTCAGAGGAATACTCTTTCACCCATAACACAACTCAACGATCGACGCCTGCGGTCTGTATTACTCCTCTGTCTACTCTGAGCCGTCCTGAGCCGGTCCTGAATCAACCTCACATACTTCAAGGACTCTTGAAAGATATCTGTACCATGCGGCCTCGGCTCCGTAGACTCAAACCAACAAACTTGAGTGCGATAATGCCTACCATATAAAGCCTCAAACGGGGCAATCTGAATGTTTGAATGGTAGCTGTTGTTTTACGCAAACTCTAACAAGGGCAAGAAATGGTCCCATTGACACCTAAAGTCTTGGAAACAAGCCCACAACATATCCTCAAGCACCTGGATAGTGTGCTCAGACTGACCATCAGTCTGTGGGTGAAATTTGGTTCTAAGTTCCACAAGGTGCCCAACTCCCCCTGAAATTTTCTCCAAAAGCAAGAAGTGAATTGTGGGCCCCGGTCTGAGATGATAGAAACAGGCACACCATGAAGAGGGATAACCTCCCGAATGTAGATACGGGCTAACCTCTCAGCATGGAAGGATGTATGAATAGGTATGAAGTGTGCTGACTTGGTAAATCGATCCACGATGACCCAGATACTGTCAACACCCCTAGGAGTCCGTGGAAACCCCACAACAAAGTCCATGGTGATGCGCTCCACGTTCCACTCAAGAAGGCATAACCTCTGTAACTCTCAACCAGGCCTCATATGCTCGGCCTTCACCTGCTGGCAACACAAGAACCGGGACACATAGTCTGAGATGTCCCTCCTCATACTGCTCCACCAGTAATGCTACCTCAAATCATGATACATCTTAGCTGTGCCCGGATGAATATAATACCTCGAATCATGGGCCTCGCTAAGGATCAGCTGGATCAAATCATCAACTCTGGGAACACACAATCGGCCAGGTAAACTTAAAACCCATCAGAGTATAAGGTAGTCTGCTCGACATCACTTGCCAACAATCTATCTCATAGTGCTACCAAAGACTCATCCTCAAACTGACGACTACAGATTTGATCAAGTAGAGATGACTGAACCCCCACATAAGCTAACACTTGGCTGGAATATGAAACGTCGAGTTTGATCATCTGATTGGCTAAGGGCTAAATGTCTAAATCGAAAGGTCGCTCTGAAACAGAAAGGAAGGCTAGACTACCCATACTCACTGCCTTCCTACTCAAGGCGTCCGCTACTATATTCGCCTTGCCCGGATGGTAGAGAATAGAGAGGTCATAGTCCTTTAGGAGCTCAATCCATCAACGCTGCCTCGAATTAATGGCCCTCTGAGTCATAATATACTGAAGGCTCCTATGATCAGTGTAGCTCTCATAATGAACTCCATATAGGTAATGCCTCCAAATCTTAAGCATGAAAACTACCGCCACAAACTCCAAGTCATGAGTGGGGTAGTTACGCTCATGCAGTTTGAGCTTCCTTGACGCATAAGCCATAACCCGGCCCTGCTGCATCAGAACACAGCCCAAACCAAAGCTGGATGTGTCACAATAGACCGTGAAGCCCTCGCCCTCAACTGGAAGAGTCAATATAGGAGCGGTGGTAAGCAACTCGTTGAACCTTAGAAAGCGCCTCTAACACTCCTCTAACCACACAAACGGAACTTCCTGGTGAGTCAATCGAGTCAAAGGTGCCGCTAAAGTGGAGAAACCCTCAACAATGCGTCTGTAGTACCTTGCCAATCCGACGAAGCTCCGAATCTCAGTCACAGAAGTAAGCCTAACCCAACTACGAATAGCCTCAATCTTCGCCGGATCCACCATAATGCCATCCATTGACACCACGTGCTCCAAGAATGCTACAGACTCAAGCCAAAACTCACACTTTGAGAACTTGTCATAAAGCCGATTATCTCTCAATGTCTGGAGCACTATCCTCAAATGTTGCTCATGATCTCTGTGGCTCCGCGAGTATACCAAGATGTCATCAATGAAGACTATGATGAAGGAATCCAGATACTGCCCGAACACACGAGTCATATAGTCAATAAAGGCGGCAGGGGCATTAGTCAACCCAAAAGACATAACCAGAAACTCATAATGGCCATAACGAGTCCAAAATGTTGTCTTAGGGATATCCACTGCTCTAATCCTTAGATGATGGCACCCAGATCTCAAATCAATATTCAAAAACACGGCGGCACCCTGAAGCTAGTCGAATAGATCGTCAATACAAGGTATAGGATAACGGTTTTTCACCGTCACCTTATTCAATTCCCTCTAATTGATACACATCCGCATGGTGCTGTCCTTCTTCTTCACAAACAAGAAGGGGGCACCCAAAGATGATACACTAGGTCTGATGAATCCTCTACTCAAGAGATCCTAAAGCTGATCACTGGGCTCCCTGAGCTCTGCAGGTGTCATGTGGTACATCGGGATATATATGGGATGAGTAACCAGCTCCACATCTATGCCTTAGTCAATGTCCTGATCTAGGGGTAGGCCAGGAAGGTTAGCAAGAAACACATCTACGAACTCTTAGACAACAGGCACTGAATCAACTGTAGGGCCCTCCCTACTCACATCTCTAACATATTCCAAGTAAGCCAAACATCGCGGTCCACCAACCTCTAGGCTCGGAGACAAGAAATAACTCCAACTGGTGTGCGACTAGAAGAACCCTGCAACACCACCAGTGGAATACCAGGAATGGCCAAAGTCACGGTCTTGGCATAAAAGTCCAAGACAGCCCGGTGAGGAGATAGGCAATCCATTCCCCGAATCACATTAAAGTCTACCATACATAGAACAATAAGATCGACCAGAGTGTCCTGCCCCAGAATGGTCACCACACAAGACCTGCACACCCGATCCACTACTAAAGAATCCCCTACTAAGGTTGAAACACGCAATGGAATAGATAAGGGCTCAGGACTCACTCCCAATCGAGGCACAGAGTAATCAGACACATATGAAGAGGTAGAACCATGGTAAAATAAGGGTGAAGCGGATTGCGGGCAAAAAAGAACCGTACCTGTGATCACATCATCAGATGCCTCAGCCTCAGCACTTGCTGGAGATGCGTAAAAGTGGCCCTTGGTGCTCTACCCCGCGCATCCACTCTACTACCTAACACTCCAGGGGCTTTGACCTTGCCAGAAGAGTGTACCATGAACCACTCCGGGGGCATTCACCCAGCCAGACGAGTGTGTCATCTACCACTCGAGGGCATTGACCCAGCAAGACGAGTGTACCATCTACCACTCCAGGGGCATTGACCCAGCCAGTCGAGTGTACCATCTATTATTCCAGAGGCATTGACCCAGCAAGTCGAGTAGGCCAGCTATGTCTATTCCGCAGAGGACTCCCAATAACTCATATATCGTGGATCACCATCCACTCCTCACTTATCCTCAACACAGGACCGAATGAAGCAAACACAAACAATACCACGTCACGCTTAACATCACGGGCCGCCCCCCTCACAAGTATATCAACCGAAGGCTCCAAGCCTCACACAATCCAACCAAAAATTTGAGCAACAACGACATCTTCCAGCAACATCCCAAGTATGACAGAGATCAGAGAGAAAGAATCGAAAGATCTAAAAACCACAAAAATGCCTATACTAAGGCTCATACTATAAGACCCAAGTCTGCTATACCATCCTACAAGGATCTTGTCCATCCGAATCAACGTTAGATACATACTAAAGTCAACGAGGTACATGGGACTATGTCAACAATATAACAACCTATTCTAAGGCAGAATCATGACAATCAGCCAATCAAGGAGTGAAAGAACCCGGTCCCACTCGTGCAACATCAAATAACCACCAACAGATAACCCACAATATAAAGATGAACCAATCTAGTCAACAACCCAACCCATAGCAAGAAACTAGCTCATAAAAACCCAACGGTTAACTCCAAACTAAGGAATCTGGGAATAACGTAAACAACTCTAGCCAAAAACCCCATATTCCCAAATATCAACCTGTAATTACACATTCAAGCCCAATCTAGAAGAAAGAGAAGTCGTAACCTACCAAAAAAGAGATCACAAACGCTCCAAGTCACTCAACCGGAGATTTCCCCTGTTCGGCCTCAGACTGCTGCCAAGCTATCAAAAATAGAATCACAACGTCAATACGGTCGCTTAGACACTAAAATCAAAAAAATCAGAGACAGACCAATTTTGCAGTCCAATCGAGCAAAGTGGGACCCGATTTGGATTTTCTGGAATTGACTCTGTGAAAAGGTCTTGAATCCTTTCATGAACTTGAATCCCAAAATGGATTGCCCATCAAGGCATGGATCTACTCCTAACAGCCAACAACAACAAAATGCAAAACTTAACAAAAATAAGCGAAGAATCAACTTACCTCAAATTCATGGAAAACGAGGGACACCCATCGCTACCCAACCTAAAACCCACGAAGCCAACGAGAATCTGAATGCCTAGTACATCAAATCAACGAAAACTAACCACCGAGGAGAGAAATATGAAATTTTGAAACTCTCCACCAAGTGAGCTTCGACTTCATTAAATAGATACTGCAGGCCCGCTCTTCTCCAGGAATGCGGAGGTGAACCGATCAGTACTCCACGAACGCGACCCCGAGCCCGCGAAAGTGTAGGACAAGAATCTCCCCTCACCCAATAGACCTCCACGTACACGGAGAACCTTTTCGAATGCGGAGTACTAGGAACAACTTACAACATCGATCTTCGCGAACATGAAGACCTCACCACGAACAAGAAGACCTCATCGCGAACGCGAAGCTCAAGGACTCATACCTCTGTGAACACGGAGCATATGAACTCGGTGCTCCTCACAGACCTCCGTGAACGTTGCCTCTTGCTTGCGAATGAGGAGTAGACTCTCTCACGCCCCCGCGAATGCTAAGCCTATCTTGCAAACGTGGAGAGCCAATGAGTGTACAGTTTTTATAGCTGCACCAGCTAAGTTTTGGACAATTCCAAAACTCCGACGAGGTGCTAGGTATTCGTTCAGAACCCCGTGCATGCACACGAAATATGCTACCTCCTCGAATTCGATGTTATGGACTCAATGGCACAGTCAAAATTTCCATACGAGGCCGTTTCGACAAAAAATTGGTCCCACACCCAAAGAGCCATTTAGAAAACTTCTATCGGAGGCCTCAAAATTATATCGGAAGCTCCCGGTAATTCTCGACAGCTCCTTCTAGACCAAACTCGACAATTCAAAACTAATCGCGCTGCTGGAATTTTCATTCAAGCGGAAGTCAACCTTAAAAAAATTTCCAAAGAATAAAGAGCTAACTGTCCCCAAAATTACACCGGAAACCCCGGGACTTGGGTGAAACATGTTTCTAGCCTTATTGGGCCGCTCCAGAGCTGATGGAACTGTCAGAATTCGTATCTGAAGTCGTTTACCTGAAGTTATGATCGAAACCAACTTTTTAAGGTTAAAAAGCTCCAAAATAGGAAAATAGGCATAAAACACAAACGAACGACCAGGAGACCTAACAGTCAGTGCCAGCAAGTCATAAATGACTTGGGGTCGCTACAGGAACGCTGTAAACGATAGAAAGAAGGAATTAACACAGAAATGACCTGGAGGGTCATTAAATGTTAAACAATCATGGATAGGCTAGGTCATCTTCAATGTATTTCTATCTCATAGTTCCAATTCATAGAATCTTCTTTCGTTCTAATCTATATGAATTAGAATTCAACCCATTACCTTACGTAATATATTTTTCGAGTAGATTTGAGCAAATAAATCTGACCTATAATCTCTCTTTCTAGAAACCCATAGACATCAAACCTAAATTGCATGCATTAAACGAATTACCCACTACAATTAATCTCTTCCCAGCATCAATCAAAGACAAGAAATATGATTAAGTTTGTAGTGTTAACCCATAAGTTAACCCCATACTAATTAGGCTAAATCCATGAATAATCAGCCATAAAACAGAGCAAACACAATACCCACTATATAAGATAAACACCAAACCCCATAATTGCACCCCTAGAGTTAGGGTTTTAGCCACCCATCACAAATGTAAAGGAATTCTACCTATCATGAGAGCAACCATGGATGCGATGAAAATTAAGTTGTTATAATCAATACCCACTTCGATTTCATCTTTCAATTATTTCTAGAGTGAAATGTAAAACCCAAAATTAAGAATATTTTCTACTAAGAACTACAAAGTTAGGAACTAAATATCCTCCTCTAAAAGCTAATATGAAAAACTATCAAAAAAAGAAAGTTTGGTGAATCAAAATAAGTACAGGTCCCCAACCGGATGAAGGTTAGTTGAAATCAAACTAAAAAAGAAACACAGTTCTGAGGCTCACCTACTGGGAAGGCAATTCACCTAAAAGGTTAGGCGAGCTCCCTAAACTTTACATTGCACAATTAAAAGTTACCAAAGCACGAAAGGTGGAGTCATCTCCAACTCAACAATTCAAAAAATTGGTTTTGGTGGGCTAAGACAAGCTTGCTGAAAGTGACACTGCAACACAAAAAGAAAAATGCATAAAGTGTGATGTCCACTCCCACTTGGCGATTCCCCGAAAGGGTTTTGATGATCTAAGATAAGACCGTCGAATGGGACATGACCCAAGTCACACATACAAACACAAAAGGTAATTTGGGGCTTACTCGGTGATTCACCTAATAACCTTGGCGAGCTAAGACAAGCCCACTAAACAAGTAATTTCAGCCCAATGCCAAATTTTCACAAGTTCAAGACAAATACGAAACAATACCCAACGCCCAATTAGTTTTACAGTCTACCTACAAGCTTTTCTACACTTGGTTACTCAGACTTCCCACAAATTTCTCAAAGCCTTGCCCAAACGATAATTTTCCCGTAAGAAAATTATCACTCTATCTATCATTTGGGCAAATACTGGCTTTCGGTGCAACACTGGGTTAATCAGACTTCACACATAAACAATTCAAGCCAGACCTTGAACATTTAAAGAAATAATTTCAAATTTTGACCTTCAGAATCAATTTTCATATTTCAGGCACTAAATCAACTATCTAACATGGCACGACCCAAGGTACCCCCTAGATGTGACATGGCGTACAAGACCCCGAGACACCTTATACAAGCCACTTAGCATACATACATACAAGATCATAAAGAGATAGAGTTCGAAAGAGATTTTCATATCAAAGCTTTTAAACGAAACATCGGATGTAACCCAGGTCTTGGATGTAACCCAATACAAATCTAAAACTGAAATTAAAATATATGAAAGGAAATAAGAACTAGGCTATGTCCTTGGATGGATGAGGACTCACCAAGTTTTCTATCAAATCTCAAATCAAGCTCTAGTAACGAGTGGATGGTGAATCGCCACGTCCTACATCAAAGAAGTTAATGTAGACAAGAGTATGTGTTAGCACAATTAAGTACTAAGTATGATAGAAATGCACATAAACACATAAACCATGCTAGAGTGAGGTATAATCATGCCATGCAATTTGGGCCATGCTAACACATGATAAAAATCATACGGAACATGAAGCATAAAGCATGTACCATGGCCAAACCAAGCTAAAACATTTTAGAATTCTTCTCTTTACTTTATCATAGGAACACTTGTGTTCATTAACTTGTGTGGAATAGCCTTAACCGAGATATAAGACCACGTGAGCTATCAACATGGAATCCGGTATCTACCCCACACCAAAAAGAGGTGTCCTACTTGCCAATGTAAGACCATGAACTTCTTAGCTTATGTGGATCCACTAGCTAGTGTCTATCGTAGACACTCACCCTATGCTGGCATATAGGTTATGGGACATGGGTAATCACCGCTTGTCCACTCGGAACTAAGCATACATCCCACAGATTAATCATAATTCATTTTATCTTAGGTAGACATGGGTAGTCACCTCTTGTCTACATTAGGGAATATGGGTAATCGCCTCTTGTCCCTTCATTCATTAGAATAGCTACTTAAGAACATGAGTAATCGCCTCTTGTTCTTCTATTAGTCATAATCGGAGAATTACGTGAGAACACCTTTCACCACTCAACTATAACATCATCGATTCATAACTTTTGTACTTTACTCTCAAAGAACCCTTAACTCATTACCAACTTCATATGAGACATGCATAAGTTCATTAGCTTTATCTTTACTTAGTTCATCATGCTCATAGTTCATAGATCATAGAGTTCATATGAGTTCATGTAAGTTCAACTCATATCATGCAAATTAATGCAAGCTCAAGCTTAGAAAGCCATAACTAATACAATTTACCCATACTTGAAGGAACTCACATAATAGAGGAAAATCATGCTTTTGACTTGATCATGCTAAATTCATAGGATTATCCTCAATTCATTCATAATTCATGCTTAGTTTCGTAAAGATACCATACAATTCATCAATTCATAGCTCAACGCAACAATCAAAACATAGATTATCAAATTGGGGAAGATTAGCTTGGGATCATGGGGGTTCATGAAATCTTTACTTCAAATAATGTGATTCACGCTAATTCGTGCACTAAGTAACTTTATCACGCTAGATCGTGCACTAAGAATCATAAACTCAACAATTGAAATCATAATTGAAGAACCCACAATAATTGATCAAAATCCTAATTCAATTTGGGTAGAGTAAACCTTGAAAATCTTGAAGAAAAGGGAGGACCTATTGGAGAAAAGGACTCCTAATGGTGAACACTATCATAACTCAAAGGAACCCACAAGAATTTGGTGATGATTGAAGGTCTTCAATGGATGATCCTAGATTATTCTTCTTCCTTGAAGCTTGAGAGAGTTTCTTTTAGAGAGAGAAATATTTGAGAGGAGATATTTGGGAATGAAATATAATTAGAGAAATTAGGCTTAAAAAGTATTTATATGGTTTAGATTAGAGGTATAACCGACTTAGCTTATTAGGAAATCAATTTGGGAAAAGTCCAAAAAGCCCTTAATTAATAACTGTTGGGGCCAATCGACGGATAGGATCTATGGTCCGTACATCAGTTGACGGACCATCCTGTTCTTCCGTCAATTGATTTAAAAAGTTCATTTTGGGCTGAAAATTTGGCCAAGTCTGGAAGGTATCTACGGAACCCATCTACGGCCCGTCAACTGAACTACGTACCATCCTGCTACTTCGTAGGTCAAAGTATAGAAACTTGGAAATCCTCAAAGTCACAGTGCCATTGACGGTCCCTACCTACGGCCCATCAATCCATCTATGGCCCGTAGGTAGCCTCCGTAGGTCACTGTCTTTAGGTGAGTTCTTTAATTTAAGTTCTTTGAAAGCTTGTGGTATTACAATATCTCTCCCTTGGGAACATTTTTCCTCAAATGAGAATCAAGACATCATGAGAAGGGTAATAGACACGGACTAACAGCCCAAACTAGCATGCAATCACATAAGTGCACATATCCAAGGAGGAAACATCAACTGCAAGCTAAAGCATGCTCAACGCATCATATCATGAAGACTTTATGCAACTCAGACTCAAATGCACATAATCATATAAGAAAATTCATGAACATGCATAATCAAGGAATCATGGAAATCAACTATGACACATGAGACCAAAAGAATGAACCACGAGGAAATAGATACCTCAAGCTAGAGGAGGATTGGAATGAAAGAGATAAGGATATTGGGACATCATATCGGCCTTGGCCTCCCAACTAGCACCCTCAACTAATTGATTCCTCCATAGAACTTTCATGGAAGCAACTTCTTTATTTCTTAACTTCCGGACTTCCCGGTCTAAAATCTCAACTGGAACTTCTTCATAAGTAAGACTATCCTTTATGCCAAGATTCTCTAATGGCACTATAGAGGTCGGATCACCAACACACTTCTTCAACAATGAGACATGGAAAACCGGATGCACCGATGCAAAATCATTAGGCAAGTCAAGCTCATAGGCAACCTTACCAACACGTCTCAAAATCTGATATGGGCCTACATAACGGGGACTAAACTTCCCTTTCTTCCCAAATCTCATTACACCCTTCATGGGTGAGATTTTCAAGTAAACCCAATCATCAACATCAAATTCTAATTCTCTTCTTCTAACATCGGCATAGGACTTTTGCCGACTTTGGGCCATTTTCAACCTTTCCCCAATAAGTCGAACTTTCTCCATAGCCTCATGCACCAACTCTGGGCCTATCAAAGCAACTTCACCAACTTCAAACAAACCTATAGGAGAACTAAACCTCCTACCATAGAGAGCCTCAAATGGAGCCATACCTATGCTAGAATGGTAGCTATTATTATAAGGAAACTCAATCAAAGGCAAATGATCATCCCAAGTACCCTTGAAATCAATAACACAAGCTCTCAACATATCTTCATAGGTCTGAATAGTACTTTCCGCTTGCTCATCGGTTTGGGGATGAAAGGTCGTACAAAGCTTAACACGAGTACAAAGGCCTTTTTGGAACGACTTCCAAAATTGAGAAGTAAATTGTGCACCACGATCGGAGATGACGGATAAAGGCACTCCATGCAGCCTAACCATCTCTCTCAAATATAGCTTAGCATAATCCTCCACCGAATAAGAAGTCTTAACGGGAATGAAATCGGCTGAATTTGTCATTCTTTCAACAACGTCCCAAATCGAATCATATTGTCGCTTAGTGAGAGGGAAACCAACAATAAAATTCATATTCACATCTCCCCACTTCCAAGTTGGAATGCTAATATCTTGGGTCAAACCACTCGGCCTTTAATGCTCAA
Organism: Solanum appendiculatum; assembly: GCA_018342035.1. Lineage (NCBI taxonomy): Eukaryota > Viridiplantae > Streptophyta > Magnoliopsida > Solanales > Solanaceae > Solanum > Solanum appendiculatum. Next base: position 39,886 of record JAGDQO010001545.1, on the reverse strand, counting down.
CTTTCACTTGTTGACAATTAGGGCACTTAGCCACAAACTCCGCAATATCTTTCTTCATTCCGTTCCACCAATAAATTTCTCGCAAATCACAGTACATTTTGGTAGCTCCTGGGTGGATGGAATATCGGGAACTATGGGCTTCCGATAAAATTTGCTCTCTTAAGCCCTCTACATTGGGAACACACAAACGACCTTGATATCGAAGCACACCATCTCCCCCTTGGGAGTAAGCCTAAACGGGATTCTTTAGAACCGCTTTCTTTAATTTAACTAAGTTAGGATCAAGATCTTGTTTAGCCTTCACATCATGCACAAAAGAGGATTCAGAACCATTATGAAACGTAACACCACCTTTAGTAGAATCAACCAATCTAAAACCCAATCGGGTCAATATATGAAAGTCTCAAACCAACTCTTTCTTACCATCCTCAACATGAGCAGCACTACCCATAGATAGTCGACTAAGAGCATCCGCCACCACATTAGCTTTACCGGGGTGATAGAGAACACTCATATCATAATCTTTTAACAACTCAAGCCACCTTCTTTGGCGGAGATTCAAATCTTTCTGCTTAAACACATATTGCAAACTCTTATGGTTGGTGAATACATCTACATGTACCCCATACAAATAATGTCGCTATATTTTCAAAGCAAACACAACCGCCGCTAATTCCAAGTCATGAGTAGGATAGTTCTTTTCGTGCACCTTAAGTTGCCTTGAAACATAAGCAATGAATTTCCCATTTTGCATAAGAACACATCCTAGCCCGATTCTCGAGGCATCACAATAAACCACAAAACTATCGGATCCTTTCGGTAGAGTCAATATCAGAGCCGAAGTAAGTCGATCTTTCAATTCTTGGAAATTCTTCTCACATGCCTCTGACCATACAAACTTAACCTTCTTTTGAGTCAAAGTCGTCAATGGAGAAGCAATAGATGAAAACCCTTCAACAAACATCCTATAATAACCGGCTAAGCCCAAGAAACTACGGATATCTAAAGGTGATAAAGGTCTAGGCCAATTCTTAACCGCTTCCGTCTTCGTAGGATCTACCTCAATACCTTTACCGGAGACAATATGACCAAGAAAATCCACGGACCTTAACCAAAACTCACATTTACTAAACTTCGCAAAGAGTTGTTGGTCCTTGAGGACTTGCAATACAACCCTTAAATGATTAACATGCTCACCCTCATTCTTTTAGTAGATCAAAATATCGTCAATAAACACAAACACAAACATGTCAAATTATTGCTTAAACACTCTATTCATCAAGTCCATAAATGCAGCCGGAGCATTTGTCAACCCAAACGACATCACCAAGAACTCGTAGTGACCATACGTAGTTCGAAAAGATATTTTTGGAATATCATCCTATTCACCCCCAATTGGTGATAACCCGAACGAAGGTCGATCTTAGATAAATAATTAGCCCTTAGAAGTTGGTCAAACAAGTCATCTATCCTTGGTAGAGGATACTTTTCTTAATGGATACATACATACAAGATCATAAAGAGATAGAGTTCGAAAGAGATTTTCATATCAAAGCTTTTAAATGAAACAGCGGAAGTCTACATCTCATGTCGCAAAGCCAATCTAATATAAAGAACAAGGTCAGGGTTGTAATCCAATACAAATTTGAAACTGAAATTTAAATACATGAAAGGAAATAAGAACTAAGCTATGTCCTCGGATGGATGAGGACTCACCAAGTCTTCTATCAAATCTCAAATCAAGCTCTAGCCACGAGTGGATGATGAATCGCCACGTCCTACATCAAAGAAGTTAATGTAGGCAAGAGTATGCGTTAGCACAATTAAGTACTAAGTATGATATCAATGCACATAAACATATAAACCATGCTAGAGTGAGGTATAATCATGACATGCAAGGGCCACACTAACACACAATACAAAGCATAAGGAACATAAAGCATAAAGCATGTACCATGGCCAAAGCAAGCTAAAACATCTTAGAATTGTTCTCTTTACTTTGTCATAGGAACACTTGTGTTCATTGACTTATGGGGAATAGCCTTAACCGAGATATAAGACCATGTGAGCTACCAACATGGAATCCGGTTTCTACCCCACACTGAAAAGAGGTTTCCTACTTGCCAAGGTAAGACCATGAACTTCTTAGCTTATGTGGATCCACTAGCTAGTGTCTATCATAGACCATCACCCTATGCTGGCACATAGGTTTGGGACATGGGTAATCACCTCTTGTCAACTCGGTACTAAGCATACTTCCCACGGATTAATCATAGTTCATTTTATCTTAGGTAGACATGGGTAGTCGCCTCTTGTCTACATTAGGGAACATGGGTGATCGCCTCTTGTCCCTTCATTCATTAAAATAGCTCTGTAAGAACATGGGTAATCGCCTCTTGTTTTTCTATTAGTCATGTTGGGAGAATTACGTGAGAAAACCTTTTACCACTCAATCATAACATCATCGATTCATTACTTTGGTACTTTACTCTCAAAGCACACTTAACTCATTACCAACTTCATACGAGACATGCATAAGTTCATTAGCTTTATCTTTTCTTAGTTCATCATGCTCATAGTTCATAGATCATAAAGTTCATATGGGTTCATGTAAGTTCAACTCATATCATGCAAATTAATGCAAGCCCATGCTTAGAAAGCCATAAATAAGACAATTTACCCATAATTGAAGGAGCTCACATAATAGAGGAAAATCATGCTTTTGACCTGATCATGCTAAATTCATTGGATTATCCTCAATTAATTCATAATTCATGCTTAGTTTCATAAAGATGCCATAAACTTTATCAAATCATAGCTCAACCCAACAATCAAAACATAGATTATTAAATTGGGGAGGATTAGCTTGGGATCATGAAATCTTTACATCAAATCATGTGATTCACACTAATTCGTGCACTAAGTAACTTTATCACGCTAGATCGTGCACTAAGAATCATAAACTCAACAATTGAAATCATAATTGAAGAACCCACAATAATTGATCAAAATCCTAATTCAATTTGGGTAGAGTAAACCTTGAAAATTTTGAAGAAAAGGGAGGACCCATTCGACGAAAGGACTCCTAATGGTGAACACTATCAAAACTCAAAGGAATCCACAAGAATTTGGTGAAGATTGAAGGTCTTCAATGGAGGATCCTAGCTTCTTCTTCTTCCTTGAAGCTTGAGAGAGTTTCTTTTAGAAAGAGAAATATTTGAGAGGAGATATTTGGGAATGAAATATAATGAAAGAAATTAGGCTTAAGAAGTATTTATAAGGTTTAGATTAGGGGTATAACTGACTTAGCTTATTAGGAAATCAATTTGGGAAAAGACCAAAAAGCCCTTAAATAATAACTATAGGGGCCAATCGACGGACAGGATCTACGGTCCGTACATCAATTAACGAACAAAAATAAAGAAGCTACAAACTACAAATAAAAAATGAAAATAATAAAAAACCAACCGAACATAATATATAAAAAACGCCGAGAAGGGCATATTATCCATAAATTAGAATAAAACAAGCCTTACAAAGGCACATCATCAAAAAATCAAATAAAACAAGCCCAACGAGGGCATAATCAGATGCAAAACCAATCAAAAATCATCCTTACAAGGGAGGTACCCTAAACTTAAAATCTAACTGTGTCCTCACAGTACTACAATCAAAAAGAGAATACGAGGGACTCCCTGCAAAGATCATCACTCATCGGAGGAGCTATCGGGATCTGAAAGGATATCATCATTAGCCTCATCACCCCAGCCATAGAATTTCTAGAGTGTACTTATCAACTTGTTCAAAAACTTACTCTTCCTCTTTTCATGTTCCTTCATCTTTTTCTACCCCTTCTCCATTTTTCCATCCTATTCGTAAGAATTGATGATCCTGCACTAGAGTTGAGAGGGTAGAAGTTGCAATACCTGGGGCCAAGGAGCTCCCTACATGCCATGTAGGAAGACTCCGAGTGAACTCCTAAATCTGGAAATGAATTTGAGTATCCATAACCTACATCTGTCCTGATAAGTAGACTAGTGCCGGTGGTCCCTTCTGTAGGAACTCAACTGGAGAAGGGATAGAGTCTGAACAAGGTGAAGCGATGCCCTTAGTGAATGTGCCAAATACTGGGTCTTGTACATCAATCTTCCTCTTCTTGGTCACATGCCCTGGACCCTTCTTTTTCAATGGATGTATATGGCCCTCGAGACTTCTCATGCTATCTCTCTCACATGGCTCCACCTCATCTGGCAGGCATAAATAAGTAATCAAAGAAGGATAAGAGAGGCTCTTTATATCTTCCAAGACAACCTCCTGAATGTGTTGTACAATGATCTGCCCAGCATTAATAAGAATCCCCTCTATGATGGCACAAATCAAAAGTCCCCTTTGAAGAGACACATCGATCTCATTCCTCGAAGGAATCAACCTACTAAAAATGATGTAAATTCAAGTCTTGGCTACAGCGGTAAACTTTGAGGAGTCGATCTTGTGGTCATTCTCAATCCATTTAGGCCTATGGTAAGCATGCAAGTGTGTCACAAACAACTCTTGACCCGCTTCCCTTACCCTTGACGTGTGAAGATCATTTTCGGCATCGAGAAGACCATAGTAATTGTTGTTCCTTGTGGAGTAAAAATGACCTTTTTTATCCCAGAACAAAACTATCAAGTCACAAGAGAAGTTGGTTGCGGCGGCATTGGTAGAAAACTCTAGAACCACCGCGTTGTTAGCCTGAGTAGGCTCAGTCGTGAAACACATCCATTTGCTGGCCTCTAATCGCCCATAGAAGTCCAACATCTGCTCTTGAAGATTTATTAAGAGAATACTCGTCTCCCTTGTAATAGTCATTGTGAGGAGGTGATCATGCAAACGATGGCATTTAGCAGACACAAACTTCGCACGATCAAAGATTTCATCTCCCATTATATTTTCTACAATTTTTTCCTCCACTTGGTTGACATTGTCGGCCATGCTTTTGCAAATAAACTACATATATAGGATAGAAACATCTCAAATTAATGCAAAGGCACGTGATGAGTTGTGAATTTGCACTCATTTGATGCACTTTTCTTATGATTTTGTGGCACTCAAAGTAGAGAAAGATGCAAATTATCATTTGAATTGTGTGAATTTCTGATGGTCTTTGCTGGGATAGCAGATGATGCACAAAAGTGGAAAAAGAGCAAAACATGGTAGAAAACAAACCAGATCTCACACCTGCAAGCTGGGATTCACTTAGGCGAACAGTCAACCAAAGTCAACTGGCTGCTTAAGCGAAGGTGCGGGGTTCACTTAAGCGAACTTCTCCAAAAGGGTGGGGGTCGCTTGAGCCAACATAAGTTTGCTTTTGTGAACCTCCTGCTGCTCTTGTGAAGCCCGCCTAATTAGAAAGGCTCAGAATGGGAAATTCTTAAGAATTGGACCCAAAATTAAAAAAATAGGGTTAGAGTGAGAGGAAATCATCATCCAAGAGTTGTTAGGGAGAGAACATTGTAGTGAGAAAAACTCATCTTAAAGTAGATTTTATATTTTTATTAAGCTAGGAGTTGAAAAGTTAAACGCAAGTTGCCTCACATTTCATGTGAATTTTGAGATTGTGCTTTATTTTAGTAAATTCCTTTTACCCTTCTTCATATCCTTATTCTTAATTGCTAGAAATGTGGGTGTGATTGTGTGTATGAAATTAGGGCTTTTGTGCTAGAAATAGACAAAGTAATTTAGGTATTTGATGAATTGCTCTATTGATTTTATAATTCCTTGTTTTTATATTTGATTTCATGAAATAGATTCAATTTAGTTTTCATGTTTGATTTTATGGGTTGATAGTGCACGCTTAATCCTATCTTCGGATCTTTGTGGTTGCTTTAAAATGGAATCCGTGAAGTGGAGAATTAGATTTATAATCGCATTTTAGCTTTGAATCTTGAATTTGAGACCGAACGGAGATAATTTAGGGTTTCATTGTTGTGTTCAAGGCTTGCTTGAAAGAGATGTATAAGTTAAGGTGGTGGATTGTTTTTTATTGATTCAATTGAGACCGAAAGGAGATATAGAGATATATCCCTTTGAGATCAAAATGAGATTAGGGTTGAATTAAGATGATCTAGCCTATATATTATTGAATGATCTTGGTTTGAATTGCAATGGATTATTGAGTGTTGGTTGAATCTTAAATTTTCCCAATTCCTATACATCCCTTGTCTGATATCGTCTTGGCCTCTATTCATAGTGTAATTAGAAATATTGCCTTTTGTTTGATAATTTTTGTAAATTGCTTATTTAGATTCAAACTAGTATCTAGTTAAGCTTTATCATTTCAATTGCCAACACATTGTTCCCAGTGGGATTCGACCACGAATCTTAGTTGGGTATTTTTATTGATAACAATCGCTCACTCTTTGGATTTATTTTGAAGGGTGATTTGAGTGTAATAAAAATGTCGCCATTGCAGCGGAACAATTAGGCGTATTGAATTGATTTAGGATTTGTAGTTTACTTGTATCTATCTAGATTATTAATAGTTGCAATTATTTTCTTTTGTTTTGTTTGTATGACTTTTTGTGATCATTACATCTTTAGGGATGGTATGCCCTCTACCGACACATGGCCTTTTAGTGAAACAAATGTTATAAGTCAATTTAGGCTTAGGGCCATGGATGAAAAGTTCAGTTGGGAAAAGAAAGCCCTATTCCTACTCTCCAAAGAAATTGAAAAGTTTTGAAAAAGGCACCTAGCTAGGTTCTATGGCATGGTTGATCTTGAGTTTGGACCTGTTATTCTTAGGGCTAAGTTTAGAGAAATCGTGAGAGTGAAAACTCCTCATTATCAAATTGTCCAAAAGAGCAAAGAAGAGTCATACGACTTTGACGTTTCTCGGTATGATGAGACAATCCAACACATGTTCGGGATTGAAGTATTTGAAGAAAATACAAGAGAAAGGATTGGGGTGGATATAAAATATATCTTGAGCTTGTGCAACCAATCAAAGTCAATAACAATCCAAGAAGCCCAAATAAGTAGCATGATACTAGAGTAGTAAGAAAAAGCTAAAAACATCATAAATGGAAACTTTAGTTCATGTGAAATCGAGGGTGTCACACTATTGAGGGCCAACAATCATGAAAATAAAAATTCAAGTAGCCCAATGACCCTCTCATCCTCACTCTTGCCCAAGGGTCTCAAATGAAAGATTGATGCAGAGTTGGGCAAGAAATTCAAGTGTTCAAAGTGGAGAGATCGGGTAAAATGTGTGGTTCCCTCTTGATCTCCACATGCTCTTCGAAGTAACTATGATCTAAAGTTAGGGAGAACGTTTATTTCAACAAAGTAGAAAGATAAAGGGTGATGTACCAAGTGTCACGCCGCGACGTTAAATTGTGCGCTTGATGGGAGGCATCGCATCAAAATCTGAATAAAAGTAATTCTTAGGTTTAATTATTATTTTGACTAATCCTCATAATTTTGGAGTTTTTGAATTAATCTGAACAGGTTTAGAGGCGTGAATCTTTGAGGAAATGAAATTCAGGGCTAAAAGCCCCTCGAAAAATGACTTGGGAAGCTTTTTGGGTGCCCAGGCTCACCCAATGAGACTGGGTGGATCACCCAATAGCCCTCGAGTCCACCAAAATGGACAATGAGATGTCTGCAAAAAGGGACCTCAAAATGGGCAAGAGCGAACAACAATTCAAAAAAGCAGCTCCCTCTCGCAACAACGAGCATCACTTAAGAGGAGGGGCACTCGCTTAAGTGAACCCTTCCCTTTCATAAGCAGTCGCAAAAGTGACTAGACGTCACTTAAGTGAATGTAAGCTATTTCAAAAGGCAGTGAACATAACTTAAATAGATGAATTTCACAAAATAAAACCTCCAACTTCTTGTTCTCTCCTCTTCACTTGCCTCAAAATGATTCCTAAATCTTAGTCATCATACTGCAAGCACAATCCGATATATCTCTCTCAATATTAATCTCTTGAAGTGGTAATAATCACTGTTTAATTTTGATTGCCTTGTTGAAAGTTGGGGGTATTTAATGGGTAGCAACTTCTCTAACTTGGGGGTTAAAATTGTGAATGTGTTGGCCGAATTCCTTGTTTAAATTGTTTAATACATGCGTGTGGGATGATTTAGAGTATATAGAGAAGTCTTGAGTACCCATTTCATGATCTAATTATTGAAAATAGATTTGGTACCATGTGTTTGTTAAAATGCCCAAAAGAACTGAAAAATCATTTTCGAAACTTGTGTGCTAAAAGGATTGAGTTTCTTGTTGCTTGTTTGATTATTTTTTATTTTACACTGAAAATAGTTGAAATTTCATCCTAAAAAGTGAAATCATAAATTGGTTGTTCATGTTGAAGGGGGCGACATTTTGCAAAAGAGGACTTGCCATTAAGATAGTGATGTTCCCTTAAGTGATACCCCTTCACTTTTGCGATTTCTGTATGAGCAGCTTTCAAGTCTCTTTTGGAATGTTCACTTAAGCGAACATGACCTCTCTTTTGCGAGATCAGAGACCATTTCCTGCCAGGGTGAAAAATTTCAGCAGGCCTGTTTTGGTTCCAAATTGAGTTCCAACCCTATCCTTTGACTCATACATATGAAATACCATCGTTTAACATATGATTCTCACACTTGTATTCCATTGTGATTTATAGATTTTTACAATGTCAAGGATGGCACAAGAATGTGGTTTTGAGGAGGAAGATATGATCGATTATGACCAACATCGATTTATCTCTCTCCAAGCAAAAGAGATCTATTATGCTGATTTGATGAGGAAGAAGCTACTTCTGGAGAGAGGCATATCACTTGAAAAAGTTAAGGAAATACTCCCGAATTTCCACCCAAGGTTGATGGCATCCGGTTTGATATGCTTTGCTGCTGAACCTTGCAAGGCAGATGAGAAATGGGTGATGGAGTTTTATGCTAACCTCATGGAGACTGACATGGCATTGAGGTTAATCACCATCCGGGGAAAGTTGTCGACTATGGGACGGAGTCAATCAATCAAGTGTATGGGTTGTTCAACCATGACATAAAAGACTCCACAGACAAGGATTGTGAGTGAAGTGCTTGGCTGTCTTCCAAGCTATGTCCAGGTAGAAATGTTTCATGGGCTATCACAAAGGTCAGGATTTTATGTTACGACTTGACCGCGAAGGCAAAGACATGGATGCCAATCGTATACAGCCGTATTTCCCCAAGTGGGAATATTAGTAACATCGTGTTGCAAGCACAAATATTGGCTTGTGCACTTAATAATATCACGCTAAATATAGGACACTTAATTTTGATCGAGTTTCAGGAATTCAAACTGCATGGCAACCTATCTCTCGTTCTCCCCTCTCTTATCACAGAGCTTTGGAAATGGGCTGAGGTGGAGGTCCTTCTGGGTGACAATTGAATGGAGCCCAAAAATCCTATCTTTCCACTTAAGATGCATGGTGAGGGCACGGTGGTAAAAAGCAAGAAGAGGAAGGGTGACTCTGATATGTTCGTACATGTGGAGGACGATACTCCTACACCTCCAGTCTTGGGTCCTCTAAAGTCATTGGCAAGTTAATTGCGGATTGTGAAGGAGGAAGTGACCAAGCTGCCTCAAGGGTCGGGTGAGTCATCTTCTGGGCCGATATTGTATTTGCCCTAAAGGGAGTTTGATGCCTACTTAATTGATGAAAGGAAGAAAAAAGTTCAACTTGCAAGTTTGGAGAAGGCCTATACCGGCTTGGCTAAGTCCCATGGTGAGTTAAGCATCTCATAAAAGAAAATGAAGAAGCGGGAGAAGAGCAGTGACAAGTTCTTCACTCGAATGTGGAAAGGGGTAAAAGCCTTTTGGAATGTTTTGAAGGTAAATGAGCCACTCCCAACTTCTAGGCCAGATGCAGATGGAGATGAGCCAGCTACATGCAGGGATGCTGGTTGAGATGAGGATGGCGAGGCCACCAACACTGATGGGGAGGATTGAGCCAACCCAAGAAGCCCTTCGTATTCTATTTTTTAGTTTTATAATGTGCTGTGAGGACACAACATCATTTTTAGTTGGGGGTGCTCCCCTTTGGGTTGTTTTATCTTTTTTTGATTGATATTTTGGATTGTTGTTTTGGTTGTTTTTTCTTATTGTGTGGATTAGTCATTTATTTTATGTTTTGGTTTTATTACATTAGTATCTTTTGCTAGTTTATGGCTTGTGGTAGTAAAATTGTGATGTTGATGTTTCGCGGTTGTATGCCTTGAAGCAGGGGAAGTTTGAGTACCCATAGCTTGTGAGTTTGGAAGCCCTTGTGAATGCTGAGCAAAAAGGCTTGAATTTTACCCAATGATAGATTTGGTGACGTCATTCTTAAGGGCAAATCATCATTTTGTTGAGTACCATTGACTTGGTGGAGTCTTTACTGTAGTTCTGACATGTTTGATACTAATAGATTTAGTCAAAATTTGTGAATCGTAAATTGAGGCAAATTGATCCTTCTTGAATAGTGTTCATGCCATGTGTGGTGATTCTTTGTGAACAATACCTTGTGTTCACTTGTGTTAACTAGAACTTGCCCAATTAGTCTTGAAATGTTGGTCTTGATTGAGTTTGTTTTGAGAAATGATCTTAGGCTTTCTTTGATAGTCCTTGAACTCCACTTAGCTTAAATATCCCACCTTTCCACAAAATATATCCTTAGTTGTCCCCCTTGAGCCCTATCGTTTTTATTGGCAACCACATTACACGCCTTGACCTTTTTGAAAAATAACCTTTTCATAGGCAACCACATTACAAGCCTTGACCTTTTTGAAAAATAACCTTCTTTTGAACTATTCCCTCTTTAACTTGAAAATTGTGAAAGTTGAGGCTTAATGCCTAAGTGGGGGTTTTATGGGGAACTTATAGATAGATGCTTACCACATGAAGGCTTGATAAAAAAACAAGAGAGTTGAAGAATGGAGGAGAAAAGTTTCAAAGAAAGAAAAAGTTGTGAAAATGGTTGCATGTGGGGTATCGAGAATAAGAATAAAAAAAAAAAGTGTAAAGTGTGCATTGAGTTGAAAAATGAAGAAAAAGTGAAAAAGTTAATGAATGATGAGTTGTTGTACAGTGTTCAAGGAGGGTGCAGTCACTTCTACCTAAATGATTTCATAACCTTCCCTAAGCCTACATTACAATCTTAACAAAGATCTTTGAGATCTCAAACCAAATGAAATTGGGTCGATGTTGATTGAAAATATGGGCAAGCCTATGGTGTGACATTTATGTGCATGAGATTATTTTTTGTGAGTGTGAATACTTGTGTGTTCTTTTGTGGGGCATGTTTCTTGTTAGGGCATGAATGCTAGAATGGATTGGTGAAGTTGATAGACTCCAAAATTGAGTCAAGGGAAGTGTAAGAGTACTAGTAATTGTGAGTCACTTCTTGAGAAACTTTGTTGTCACTTGATCATTTTTTGGAAGTCATGGAATTTTGAAATTTTGCTTGATCTTGAGGGAGTTGTTTGGATTGGAAATCGCTCGATTGCATACTAATTATTAGTACCAACTAAAGTTATGACCATGATCCTTTGTGAAAATGGAGGAGTGTTGTGCTTAAATTGAGTGCCTCTTGTGTTTTGCTTGAGAACAAGAAAAGTTTTAAGTTGGGGGTGTTGATGAGTGGTGAATTTGTACTGATTTGACGCTCTTTTCTTATTATTTTGTGGCACTAAAAGTAGAGAAAGAGGCTAATTATCCTTTGAATTGTGTCAATTTCAGGTGGTTGATGCTGGGATAGCAGATGATTCACAAAAGTGAAAAAAGAGCAAAACCTTGCAAAACAACAAGCCCCCAATCTCGCACCTGCGAGCTGGGATTCGCTTAGGCGAACAGCTAACCAAAGTCAACTGACCGCTTAAGAAAGCTGGTCAAAAAAGGTGGGGGTCGCTTAAGCAAACTTTTGTTCTCTCCTGTGAAGTTCGCTTTTGTGAACCTTCTGTCACTCTTGCAATGCCCGCCTAATCAAAAAGGGGCAGCATGGGAAATTCTCAAGAATTAGACCAAAAATTTAGAAAATAGGGTTATAGTGAGGGGAATTCATCATCCAAAAGTTGTTAGGGAGAGAACATTGTAGAGAGAAAAACTCATCTTAAAGTAGATTTTATTTTGTTCTTATGCTTGGGGTTGAGACATTGAAGGCAAGTTGCCTCACATTCCATTTGTGGAATTGGAGATAGTGTTCTATTTTAGAAAATTCCTTTTACCTTTCTTCATTTCCTTGTTCTTAATTGCTAGAAATGTGGTTGTAATTGTGTATAAATTGGAGCTTTTGTGCTGGAAATAGACAAAACTATTTGGGTATTTGATTAATTGCTCTATTGCTTTAGTAATTCCTTGGTTCCAAGTTTGATTTCATGAAATAGATTCAATTTAGTTTTCATGTTTGAATTTATGGGTTGAGAGTGCACACTCAATCCTAGCTTCCGATTTTCGTGGGTTGCTTGAAAATAAAATCTGTGGAGTGGATAATTAGATTGATAATCGCATTTTAGCTTTGAATATTGAATTTGAGACCAAAATGAGATAAATTAGGGTTTCATTGATGAGTGCAAGGCTTGCTCAAAAGAGAGGTCTGAGTTAAGGTAGTGGATTGTTTTCTATTGTTGCGATTGAGACCAAAAGGAGATATCGTGATATAACCCTTTGAGACCGAAAGGAGATTAGGGTTGAATTAGGATGATCTAGCCTATCTATTATTGAGTGATCTTTGTTTGAATTGCAATGGATCATTGAGTCTTGATTGAATCTTATATTTTCCCAATTCCCATACATACCTTGTTTGATATCGTCTTGGGCCCCGTTCGTAGTGTAATTAGAAATATTGTCTTTTATTTGATAATTTTGTACATTGCTTATTTAGATTCAAACTAGAATCTAGTTAACCTTTATCGTTTCAATTACTGGTACATTTTTTCTTGTGGGATTCGACCCTAAATCTTAGTTGGGTATTTGTATTGACAATGACCACTCACGGTTTGGATTTGTTTTTGAGGGTGATTTGAGTGTTATCAGCACATAAAGCAATGTATAATCAAGCAATAAGGCCAACATAATTAGGTAAATGGAATTTAGGGAATGGGGGCAAAGCTACTATTTTTCGATAGTTTTTACTGCCATGCAGATGACTCATTGCGATCATGGGATTAGACATTACAATCGCAGAATTTCAAAATTTATCACTTTGCAATCGCTAAATGAGAATTCGTGAGTGAAAAACAGATTTAGCCCAGGAAAAAAATTCCCTTTTGCATTTTATCCTTGCAACCTGTTCTCATGCCGTTGTCACCAAGATTTCAATATACAAGATTATCATATTAAGATCAATTTTGGTAACTGAACAAAGGATTTGGGCAGAGACAATATCAAGCAATGGATATTTGGGATTTAGGAAATTCAAAACTCAACCCTCATTCAACGATCTATTGCCATCTCAACACATGAGAATCAGTCTAAGGTAGGCTAGATTATCATTAATTAACACTTAGATCCTTTCGGTCTCAAAGTACTTTCTTACGATATCACCTTTCGGTCTCAATCGTGTTCAACAACAATACAATCCAATACCTTAATCTAAACCCCAATTTCTAGCAAGTTTAGCATTCAAAAAAGAAGACACAAATTATCTCCTTTCGGTCTAAAATTTAGGTCTCAAAGCCAAATATGATTATTTATCTAATTCTCCACTTCATGAATTCTCTTTCAAAGAACCCACGAAGATAAAAATTTAGATTCAAGTGTGAACTCTCAAATCATAGATTAAAGCACGAGAATTAGATTACAACCTAGTTATGAAAGTATGAAATCACACACAAAAGAATAAGAATGACCATCAAGACAAAAATGAATTATCTATTTCTAGAACAAAACCCCAATCTCAATTAGAAATTACACCCATAATTCTAGAAATTTAAAGCAAGGAAATAAGGAAAGAAATAAGAAATTTACTAATAAGAACACAATCTTCAAAAGCCAATACGGAATTGTGAGGCAACTTGCCTTCAAATCTTTACCAATAATTAAATCTATAAGTTTTTCTTTACTCTAAGCTAAAAAGATTATATTTTCTCTCTAGGATTGTTGCATAGTAGAAACAATGACTGTTGATGAGTGTAAAATGGGTATTTGGGATCAATTTGGTGAAATTTCCAGTCTGCCTAGGTGCCAGATGATTCCTTCATCGCAATCGCGACCTCTTAATCACGCGATCGTGATGAGTAATATCATAAGATCACGCATTCACCAACATTGTCCACTCAGTTGCGCGGTCTGAATTTCTTAGCCTATGCGATCACGACCTTTGTTTGATGTGGTCGCGATGAGTACTTTTCTGCCAACTCCACATTCTTCCAATTGACTCCTTCGTGCCTCAATTCCACGTGGTTTCTTCAAATATCTTCTAAATCAACTCTCCATTTCATTTTCCTATAAATATCAAAAGATTATCAAACGAGTGGAAATTCAGTACTCATAAGGGTCCATATGAAATCAATTAAAGACCTTGTAATTGAATCAAATCATTCATAGTAAGATTGAAATCATCATAAATTGGACCCGTGGAGATTTACATGAAACCCTAGATAGTTGGGTGAAATTAACTTTTGGAGATTGAGATTTCTTGGGACCCAATGGATGAATGGAATCTATTGGTCCATTCCTACATACCTTGATAATCAAAGCCTAACAAGCAAGAGAGGATAGGAAACTTGAAGCTTGAAACCCTAGTTTCTCTTCCTTGAACTTTAGAGAATTTGGAGAGGATGAATTTGGATGGGATATTGAGGATTTGAGAGAATTAGAGGCTTTATGTAGATATAGGAGTTGAAAATCAGTTACAGGAGTAGTTATAGGTCAAAAACAAAATAGTTTAGGGGTCGGGTAGATAGGAAAGGACCAAAACTCTACTCAAGGTCAACAATTTCCTTCTTACGGCCCGTAGAACCCTCTATAGTCCATAGATAGGACTCATAGTCATTGTACCAAGCCAAAACTAAACTTTTCGATTTCTTTTCAACTTTCAAATTTCTGAGGTATTACAATCTCACATGATCAAAATGTAATTACAGGGTCCTCTCATGGAACAACAAGCCAAACCATAGTATCATACCAGGCGTGTATCTGAGCGAACCATATATAATCATACTAGGCATAATATCTGAGCCAAGTGATAATGTTCAAATGACCCTCTAAAACCAACTAAAAAAGTGAGCGATCATAGTCAGTAAAAAATCCAACGAAGAGTCGAGTCGAATCCCACAGGGAATAGTGTATCGTAGAAAATTCCTTATCAAGAAATTTAGATTTAAATTGATTCACTCTTAATAGTAAGAACAATTGGGTTGATGGAACCACCAATTTAATGTAAAGCTTTGGTTATCAATTATCGCAATTAAACTAAAAATTAGACGAAGTCAAGAGTTAACAAAAATCTAGAGTTGCGGGGATTGGAAGTCAATCTCAAATAGGGTAATTGTGCTGCTCTATTGTGATGAACATTCATGAATAGGCTGTGTCATCCTCAATGACACTAATTTTTTTTCAATCTCAAAGCATCTATGCATAGAATGTCTTTTCGGTCTTATCTATATGCCAATCCAAAACAACCCAATACCTTACTCAGTCCTCTCTTTTAAGAATAGGGAAAATAGATCTGAACCATAACTTCTCTTTCAAGAAAGCTATAGACATCAAACCTAAATTTTTAGTATTGAACTAATTACCCACTGCAATTAATCTCTCTCGAGCCTCAAATAGAGATCGGAAGTAGGAATTAAGTTTGCAACTGTAACCCAAAAGTTAACCCCATGGTAACTAGACAAAATTCATGCATGAAAAGCAGCAAAAAAGAGCATAGCACAATACCCTCTACATTAAATTAACACCCAACCCCATTAGAGCACCCTAGATCTTGGTGTTTTAGCCACCCATCACAAAAAGCAAAGAAGTTATACCTTTCATTAAAGAAGCCATTGGTAGCATGAAATTAAGCAATTACAAGCAAACCCACTTTGGATTAAACTTCAATTTGTAAGATTCAAGCACAAAGTTGTAAAACCCCCAAAAACCAAAAAAGTGTTCTTGAAAGGTAAAAGTGTTCTCTAAAACAATCTCTCAAAAATAACACTCTTGTAACTATTTTTTCCAAACTCTTCAAAAATTACATTCTTTGGATTATTTATAATTTCCCAAAATTTTACCCAAAAATCTAGTGTCTGACAGCTTCGGCAACATTAGTCGGGCTCACCAAACCTACTCGGCGGATCGCCCTTTGCTCCTCAGCTAGCCTTGTGATGCTCTAAGATTCAGGTGTTTGAACCTCAGTTGGTGACTTCTCTTGAGTCAGCCTTTCACGTTTTGCATATCGCCGAATACCACCTTAGTTTGCCGTTTGAACATTAAATATTTATCTTGCACACAGTCACTTTAGGTGGTTTCATCAAGACAACCTTTCTCACTCGGTGCATCGCCTTTAGCACTGGAGTTCGCCGACCTTCTATGCTAGATACAAGTGCCTTGCTCTGTCACTTTGGGTGAGGTCATGATCAGTAGGCGATCTGCCCTTCCTGTTAGGTGATCAACAATGTTCACTTTCACTTCTTTTTGTATTTTTTGCCCTTCTTTCAAGCATTAGTCCTTGCCTTGTTCAATTGCCTTCATAGGAGTAAATTATCAATATTCTATTAGAAAAGGATAAAATTAGTCATTGAGGACACTAATTATTGAGCTAAATGGACCTTAAAGGAGTGCAAATCTACCATTCATCAATACACCCAAATTAAACGTTTTCTTGTCCTCAAGTAAATCAACAACACAATATGCTCAATAGGGGTGTCTACAACAGTACTCAATGAGAGCTAGCATGCAAGTGCCATAGCAAGATTAGTCTCAATAGTATGTTACCCTAAATCATGATCAAAAGCTTTAAATTATGACTAGCTTGCCTCAACACAAGAGCAAGTTCACTTAAGCTTCTTGTTTAATGCAAGAACATGTTTCAACAAATGCGTTCAAGTGACCTCACATCAAGAACAATTTCATGCTCTCACAAAGCATTTTCAACAAAGGTGTAAGGAATCGATGCAACTCACACTCTCTCAAAAGAGAAATACATGCAAGCTTTGTCCCATAGGTTTACCCATATTTTCCAATCATCACATTATCCAGCTCATGTGAGATCTCAAGGGTCTTTTAGGCTTGTAATGGGACTGAGGTTTAACGCATGGTAAATTTTGTCACGACCTAAAGTACCCTCTAGACGTGACATAGCGTAAAAGACCTCGAAAGGCCCCATAAAATCCACTTAGCATGCGTCATAGAAGATAATAGTATGTAAGAAGTTCAAAGACAATTTATATCAAAGTAGCAAAAGTCTAAACATAGTATCAAAGGCATCTAATACATCATTGAAATGAAAGCGGGACGTAGCCCATACAAGTCTTACAAGAAAATGACATAAAAGGAAAATGTGGCTATGTCCTCTAACATATGAGGACTCACCAATTCTTCAAAGTTTCTAACACAACGAACTAGCCACGGGAGGATGTAAATAAGCTGGATCCTACACTAATAAGAAAATGTGGGCAAGAGTATGCATTCGTACAAGAATGTACCAAGTATGATAACTATGCATAAAGGTTACAAAATCATGCTAAAAAGGGGCATGCATGTGATACAATGACCAAGTTAAATCATACAATGACATGATAGAAACCATGAAGTAAAGAGCCATAGTCAATGCAAGTAAATCAACTTAAAACAACATATGCGTAATAAGCCTTTAGAAAGTAACCTTTGTTTATTATGTGGGGAATTAGCCTTAACTGACATAGACCATGTGAGCTACAACATGGAATCCGGTGTCTACCCCACACCGAAAATAGGTGTCCTTACTTGTCAAGGTAAGAACCATAACTTCTAGCTTAAGTGGATCCACTAGCTAATGTCTATCAAGGAAACATATGGTGGCACATAGTTTATGGGACATGGGTAATCGCCACTTGTCCACTAGGTTCTAAGCATAAATCCCATGGAATAGTCATAATTCATATCTTATCTTATCATTAATAGACATGGGTAATCGCCTCTTGTCCCTTATTTTGGAAGGCACATCAAATAGCCAATCCAAATTAGATTTCATTAGAATAGCTCCTTAATCTTTGATTCAAGTTTAGTTGACAAAACCTTTCAACCCTTACGAATCCTTTATGTCAGAAAATCCTTTCACAATTCAACATCATCAACATTTATGCTTCACTCTCAAACAAAATCTTAAATCATCATAATTTCATAGTTTGAACATGTATAACTTCATAAAATTCATCTTTTGATCCTTCATAAACTTCATCATAGAGTCATAGCTTTAAAATCATAGATCATGTATGGGCTCATATAATTTCACCTTAAAGTCATTCAATTAACTCAATTCATGCATAAAAAGACTCAATTCCATCCATTAGATCATAATTTGAAAGAACCTATAAGATAGGAGAAAAATTCTAATTTCAATTGAAGAATCTAACTTTACATAATTAGAGAATTAATGAACCCTATGGAGGAAAGGACTCCATAGGTGAAAGCTATCATACCTTGATGCCAAAATCTTGAAATCAATGGTGAAATTAGGTGATTTGAATGGAAACCCTAGAACCTTCCTCTTTTTCTTCAATCTTCTAGAGAGAGAAATATTTGGAGAAAGATTTTTTTTTTTGGAGGGAGTTTAGAATTGTTTAAAATGGGTAGAATTAGGCCTAGAAGCCTTATATAGGGTCTAGGATTAGGGCTTAACCAACTTAGATTAGGAATAGGTCAATTAGGGAAAAGACCAAAAAGCCCTTAAAATTAACTGTCGGATCTCGACCTACGGTTGCGACCTATGATTCGTAGGTTAAACTATAGACCGTCCTGTGCAATCGTAGAAAGATTCAAAAGCTATTTCTTTTGCCCTTCAAATGATGCGAACCCATGTACGGTTCGTGGGTATGGATGGGCCGAACATACCAACCGTTAGTTCAACGTTGAATCCTTAAAATTTTCACTAAGTCTTGAGAGACCGACGAGACCTACCTACAGTCCATAGAAACAGTAATGGATATTCCTGCTGAGTTATAGAAAGGATCTTCAAACATGACATTTTCAAAATGTTCACGTTGCCACCTAGGTTCCCACCTAAGGCCCGTAAGTTGACCTACCGTCCATGGATGGCTATCGTTGGTACTGGCACTAGACCTGAAAACAAAAAATTTCCTTCCTTTTGAATCCGAGGTGTTACAATATCTCCCTCTTGGGAGCATTCGTCCTCGAATGAGAATCAAGACATCATAAGAAGGATAGGAACTAAATCTAACAACCCAACATGAATGCAATCATATGAATACACATAGCCGAGTAGAAAACATCAACTCGAAGGTAAATCATGTTCAAAACAACATCTCATAAGGTCTATATGCAACATATGCTCAAATCCACATAAACATGAAGAAATCAATCAAGTTAACTCATTTTCTAAAAAATTAAGCTTTTTTTCATGAACATGCATATATGAGGACTCATGGGAATATACAAAACACGAGACCAAAAGAGTAAACCATGAGGAACTTAATACCTCAAGCTAGAGTAGGAGTGGAGGGAAAAAAATTAGGATAACGAGACATCATATCGGCCTCAGGCTCCCAAGTATCACCCTCAACAAACTAATTCCTCCAAAGAACTTTTACGAAAGCAACACTTTTCTTTCTCAACTTCCGAACTTGCCGGTCTAAAATTTCAACCGGAACCTCTTTGTAAGAAAGACTGTCCTTTACACCAAGACTCTCCAATGGCACTATAGATGCCGAATCACCAACACATTTCTTCGATAAGGAGACGTTGAAAACAAAATGAATCGATTCTAAATCAATAGGCAAGTCAAGTTCATAAGCAACCTTACCTATTCACCTCAAAGTCTTATAGGGGCCCACATAATAGGGACTAAGCTTTCCTTTATTACCAAACCTCTTTACACCCTTCATGGGTGAGATTTTAAAGTAGACCCAATCATCAACATCAAGTTCTAGATCTCTCATTCTAACATCAGCATAGGACTTTTATCGACTTTGAGCCTTTTTCAGCCTCTCTCTAATAAGCTGAACTTTCTCCATAACCTCATGTACAAAAGCAAGACCTATCAAAGTGATTTCACCAACTTCAGACCAACCTATAGGAGATCTACATCGCCTTCTATAAAGATCCTCAAATGGAGCCATACCAATACTCGAATGGTAGCTATTATTATAAGCAAGCTCAATCAAAGGCAAACGATCATCCCAATTACCCTTGAAATCAATCACACAAGCTCTCAACATATCTTCCAATGTTTGGATCATACGCTCCGCCTGCCCATTGGTTTGAGGATGGAAGGCCGTGCTAAGATTAACACGGGTACCAAGGCTCTTTTTGAAAGATTTCTAAAATTGAGAAGTGAACTGGGTACCACGGTCATATATAATGGATAGGGGCATTCCATGCAACCTAACCATTTCCCTTAGGTACAACTTAGCATTGTCTTCCGCCGAATATGAAACTTTGGCGGGAATGAAATGAGCTTATTTCATTATACGATCCACGATAACCCAAATCGAGTCATGTTCTCACCGGGTGTGTGGTAAACCAACTATGAAGTCCATATTCAAGTCTTCCCACTTTCAAGTAGGAATACTAATATCTTGGGACAAACCTCCCGGCTTTTGTTGCTCAACATTCACTTGTTGACAATTAGGACACTTAGCAACATATTTTGCAATATCATTTTTATCCCATTCCACCAATACACCTCCCGCAAGTCACGGTACATCTTGATGGCTCCTAGGTGAATGGAATATCGAGAACTATTGGCTTCCAATAAAATCTGCTCCCTCAAGTTATCAACATTCGTAACACACAACCAACCTATATATCGGAGTACACCATCTCTTCCTTGGGAGAAAGCCTCAACGGACTTCTTAAGCACCGCTTCTCTCAATTCCATCAAGATTGGATCAAGACCTTGCTTTGCTTTAATATCTGACACAAGGGACGATTCTACACCATTATGAACAACAATGCCTCCATCATTGGAATCAATCAACAGAACACCCAATCGGGCCAATCTATGAACATCTCGAGCCATTTTCTTCTTATCATCCTCCACATGAGCAACACTACCCATGGATAATCGACTAAGGGCATCCGCCACCACATTCTCTTTGGTGGGGTGATAGAGGACACTCATGTCATAGTCCTTTAACAACTCAAGCCACCTCCTTATGTGAATATTCATATCCTTTTGCTTGAACAGGTATTGTAAACTCTTATGGTTGTTGAAGACATCAACATGGACACCATATAAGTAATGCATCCAAAATATTTAGGGAAAACACAACCGCCGCCAGTTCTAAGTCATGGATAGGATAGTTCCTTTCATGAATCTTAAGTTTCCTTGAAGCATAAGCAATCACCTTCGCGTTTTGCCTAAGGACACATCCCAACCCTATTCTTGAGGCATTACAATAAACAACAAATCCATCGAATCCTTTCGGTAAAGTTAATATCAGAGCGGAGGTAAGCTTATCTTTCATTTCTTGGAAGCTCTTCTCACATGCTTCAGACGACACAAACTTAACTTTCTTTTGGGTTAATGCTGTCAATGGAGAGGCAATCAAAGAAAACCCTTCAACGAACCTTCTATAGTAACTAGCAAAACCTAAGAAACTTCTAATAGCTGAAGGGGATAGAGGTCTAGGCCAACTTTTAACCACCTCCGTCTTCTAAGGATCTACCTCAATACCTTTACTGGAAACAATGTGACCAATAAAAGCCACAGACCTCAACAAAAACTCACATTTACTAAACTTTGCAAAGAGTTTTTTGTCCTTGAGGGCTTGCAACACATTCCTCAAATTGTTAGTATGCTCATGCACACTCCTTGAGTAAATCAAAATATCGTCGATGAACACAATTACAAACGTATCTAGGCATTGTCTAAACACCCTATACATGAAATCCATAAATTCAGCTGGAGCATTCATCAAACGAAACGACATTACTAAGAATTCGTAATGACCATATCTAATCCGAAAAGCTGTCTTCGGAATGTAATCTTCCTTCACCTTCAATTGGTGATAGCCTGATCGAAGGTGAATCTTAGAGAAGTAACTCACTCCTTGCAGTTGATCAAACAAATCATCTATCCTTTGAGGAGGATACTTATTCTTAATAGTAACCTTATTCAATTGCCGATAAGCAATGCACATGCAAAGCGAACCATTCTTCTTTCGAACAAACAAACTGGAGCACCCCATTGAAGGATACTTGGTCTGATGAAGCCCTTATCCAACAAATCTTTCAATTGCTCCTTCAATTCCTTAAGTTCTACCGGAGCCATTCGGCAAGGAGGAATAAAGATGGGTTGCATATTTGGAGAAGGTCAATACCGAAGTCTATTTCCCTTTCGGGAGGAACATCGGTAGATCATTGGGAAACACTTCTGAAAACTCATTAACAATGGGGACCGACTCAAAGATAGGGGTTTGGAAATCCATGTCCCTAACCCGAACAAGACAGCATATGCACCTTTAAGAAATCATCTTTGCAGCTTTAAGACAAGAAACAAACTGACTCTAAAGCATAGAATTTCCCCCTCTCCACTCTAGGATATGCTCATTAGGAAATTGAAACTTGACCACTCGGGTCCTACAGTCCATAGAAACATAACATGAATGTGGCCAATCCATCCCAGGAATAAAATTGAAATCTAACATATCAAGCTCTACAAGATCAACATGAGTGACTCTATGAGATAGGGAGACGGGACAATCTCTATAGACTCTCTTAGCCACAATAGATTCACAAATATGAGTAGAGACAGAAAAAGGATCTAACAACACAACTAGAAGAATATCAAACCTCATAGCCACGTATGACGTCACAAAAGACAAGGTAGCACCGGGATCAAGCAAAGCATAAACATTGATATTAAAGACTTTCAACATACCGGTAACCACATCGAGTGAACCCTCTTGCTCATGATTAGTTTGGAATGCATAGAACCCGTTTTGCATCTGATTTCCACTAGACCCTGATGGAGGAAAAGGTTGAGCCCTACGACGGTCATCTCCTCCTTTGTTAGCAATGGAGGGACAGTCCCTAATCTTATGATCCGTCTTGCCACAGCCAAAGCATGCATTGGAACCGACTAAGAATTTACCCTCATACTTTTTTTGACATTTGGCACAAGTAGACAATAGAGTTCCACCACCATTCCCTCCTTGAGGTTTAGGGTTAGACACCCTTTCCTTGTTGAACTTAGGAGGAGCATTGGAGGAACCTTGATCGGAGAACCTTTGTCGAAACTTAGGACGACCATACCCATCGGAGCTTGGGCGTGAAAAGTCACCATCACCAGTCTTAGCCCTCTTATCCTTCCTAAAGTTTTTCTTATGTTTCTCCTCTTCTATATTTTACGCATGAACCATAAGACGAGAAATGTCCATATCATTGATAAGCATAGCGGTACGACATTCTTTTACCAACATTTTTGACTCTCCCGAAACTAATTTACTCATTGTTGCCCTAGGATCGACAACCATAGTAGGAGCATACCTAGACAATTGTGTGAATTTTAATGCATACTAATTTACACCCATGTTCCTTTGATGAAGGTTAATGAACTGAAGCATCATTGCCTCCCTCATCTCCAGGGAAAAAAACCTATCAAGGAAAGCCACCTCAAACTTCTCACAATCAAGAGGACATGCATCAACCACCCTGTCACTCTTCCATTACTCAAACCATACTTGAGCCACACCCCTGAGTTGATAAGCTACTAATTCCGTCTTTTCCACTGGGGTTACACCCATGATCATTAGAACCTTATACACCTCATCAATAAGTTTTGAGGATCTTCTTCAACCTTGGACCATGAAACTCTAGAGGGTTCATCCTAGTGAAATCCCTCACTTTGCACGCTGCCGAATGTACATTTGGGTTACGGGGACCACAACCTCCCTTTTGTCTTGAGCCATCATTGCTTGGGCCAACACTTGAAAAGGAGCCCTAAATGCCACATTTGTTACTTGCTCGGCCAAAGGGTCGATCGGAACTTGAGGAGCTTCTTGTTCCACATTCTCTCTCGCATTCCTCCTAGCATATGCCCTTTCAGTGGCCATATCTTAAAAAGCATCTGATAGGGATTAGGAGACAGACATATAGAGTTAAACTCTATCGCATGAAATTAGAGTGATGAAATAAATAGAGTTTCCAAACATCGTACAGACTCTCATTCATAAGTGTTGCGCTTCGCACTCATGAACAAGACTCTACTCTACGTGGCTTA
The DNA here is from genome assembly GCA_018342035.1 of Solanum appendiculatum. Classification (NCBI taxonomy): domain Eukaryota; kingdom Viridiplantae; phylum Streptophyta; class Magnoliopsida; order Solanales; family Solanaceae; genus Solanum; species Solanum appendiculatum. The sequence goes on along the minus strand of JAGDQO010001545.1, from coordinate 15,527 downwards.
TGAGACATCCTAAGACCTTTCTAAAACCTTGTGCTCTAAATACCAAGTTTGTCACGACCTAAAGTACCCCCTAGATGTGACATGGCGTACAAGACCCCGAAAGGCCCCATACAAGACACTTAGCATGCATCATACAAGTTAATAGTAAGTAAGAAGTTTAAAGAAAATTTATATCAAAGTAGCGGAATTCTAAACATAATCTCAAAGCCGTCTAATACATCATTTAAATGAAAGTTGAATGTAACCCATGCAAGTCTTAAAAGAAAATCACATAAAAGGAAAATGTGGCTATGTTCTTGAACATATGAGGACTCACCAAGTCTTCAAAGTCTCTATTACAATGAACTACACACGGGAGGATAGAGATAAGCCGGATCCTACACTTGTAAGAAAATGTAGGCAAGAGTACGTGTTAGTACAAGAATGTACCTAGTATGATAACTATGCATAAAGGTTACAAAATCATGCTAAAAAGGGGTATGCATGTGATACAATGACCATGTTAAATCATACGATGACATGATAGAAAACATGAAGTAAAGAGCCATAGTCAATGCAAGGAAATCATTTTAAAACAACATATGCTTCTTAAGCCTTTAGAAAGTAACCTTAGTTCATTATGTAGGAAATTATCCACAGCCGACATAGACCATGTGAGCTATAACATGGAAGCCGGTGTCCATCCCACACAAAAAAGAGGTTTCCTTACATGCGAAGGGAAGAACCATAAATTCAAGCTTAAGTGGATCCACTAGATAATGTCTATCGAAACAACTTATGGTGGCACATAGTTTATTAGACATGGGTAATCGCTAGTTATCCACTCGGTGCTAAGCATAAATCCCACGGAATACTCATAATTCATAGCTTATCTTTTCATTTAGAGGCATGGGTAATCACCTCTTGTCTCATCATTTAGGAACATGGGTAATCTCCTTTTGTCACTTATTATGGAAAGCACATCCAATAGCCAATCAAAATTAGACTTCATTAGAATAGCTACTTCAACTTTGATTCAAGTTTAGTTGAGAAAACCTTTCAACCCTTATGAATCCTTTATGTGAGAAAAACCTTTCACAATTCAACATCATTAATATTTATGCTTCACTCTCAAAGAAAATCTTAAATAATCATAATTTCATAGTTTGAACACGTATAACTTCATAAAATTCATCTTTTGATCCTCCATAAACTTCATTATAGACTCATAGCTTAAAAATCATAAATCATGCATGGGATAGTATAATTTAACCCTAAAATCATTAAATTAACTCAATTCATGCATAACAAGACTCGATTCAATCAATTAGATCATAATTTGAAAGACCTCATAGGATTGGAGAAAAACCCTAATTTCAATTGAAGAATCTAACTTTACAAAATTGGAGAATTTATGAACCCTATGGAGGAAAGGACTCTATTGGTGAAAGCTATCATACCTTGATGCAAAAAGCTTGAAATCAATGGTGAACTTAAGAGACTTGAATGGAAACCCTAGAACCTTCTTCTTCTTCTTCGTCACTTTTCCAGAGAGAGAAATATTTGGGTAAAGATTTTTTGGGGAGGAGTTTAGAATTGATTAGAATGGGTAGAATTAGGCTTAGAAGGCTTATACAGGGTCTAGGATAGGGCTTAACCTACTTAGATTAGGAATAGGTCAATTAGGAAAAACACCATAATCGCTTAAAATTAAATGTCAGATCTCGACCTACCGTTACGACCTACCGTTGCGACCTACGGCTCGTAGGTTTAACTACGGACCGTTCTGTGAAACCGTAGAAAGATTCATAAACTATTTCTTTGGACCTTCAAACGACGGGAACCCAAGTATGGTCCATAGGTCCATTGATGGGCCGTACATACCAACCGTCAATCTAAGCTTGGGCCCTTAAAATTTTCATTCAGTCTGGAGAGACCTACGAGACCTACCTATGGTCCGTAGAAACTATAGCGGACCATCATGATGAGTCGTAGAAATGATCCTTAAACTTGACATTTTCAAAAAGTTCATCTTACAACCTATGGTTCCCACCTACGGCCCATAAGTCGACCTACGGTCTGTAGATGGCTTCCGTTGGTACTGGTAGTAGACCTGAAAACAAGATATTTCCTTCCTTTTGAATACGAGTTGTTACAAATATTGATTTGTGACTTCACCCTTTCAAAGCATTGTTGCAATCATCATCACCTTTTCTTAAGTTCTTTTCCTTCTTTTTTCATTTGAGGACATCAACCCTTGACTTGTCATGCACTTTATTTGGAATCCCCTTTTTATTTTATTCAATCCTCTTTTTCATTTATATTTTTCTCTCATTCAACACATATTCTCTCTTTTTTTTTATAAGAATGGGTTCCTTCTTTTTAGCGGCATTTTCAAAGTTGAGCCTTATTTCATCTTTCTTTGCCTTTTACTTAGCTTTTATTCATCCTTCCTTTCTACACCTCAACTTAGGCTTTTGGCCTAAGTTGGCTATTCAAACATCACAATGCTTCAAAAAGGATTTTTTGTGATAAGGTATGAGTAATTTGGTTCAAAAGGCTTCTTTTGGTTGACAACAAATGGATTAAGCTCAAATGGTACAAAAATGGATTTCGTCCTCACAAGATAGTCACAAAAGGTTTATGAACAATTTGGTTCCCTCATTGATTTTTTGCCCAAGATCATGTCTAACAATCACCAAGATTCACACAATTGGAATAATAAGGAAAATTCTAGGACTTCACATCCATGTTGTCAAGTAAAACCTCACCACTCAAGGAACTTCAAAATACACTTATTAAGCACACCCCGAAAAGATAAAAAGTGTACCTGTGATGTCTATTGCAAGGCTCACATCAAAGTCCCGCTAGCCAACTAAAGATTCAATAGGATAATTCAAGAGTGTAACCACATCAATTTCATTCTCACAACACCAACACTACGCTTCATGCTCATCATGAGTACTATTTAAGACATCGATATTGAACACATTCGATTCTCAAATTTTTATCAATGAAAACTTCAAGCATTTCATGATTTTAAAATTAATGGAGGGTTGCATTCATCAAGAGAGAATGAAAAATGAAGTAAAAAGACACAATTTCCCAAAAGAGCAATCTAATATGAATAAATTTCAACTACAATTGTTCGAAAGAAACAACACCAAAATAAAATAAAAAAAGGGAATATTGGGACAAAGGACCTCACCCAACAAAAAATAAAATGTAGTGTCAATGCAACATGAAAGAAAATACTAGGAGGCTGAGATATAGGATCCCCCTGAAAGGCTATGTCTATTGAGCTCTCTCATCTGGAATCTCGGTTGGAGAAGCCTCAAGAGGGGCATCAATGGCCAGCAAAATTCTCACTAGAGATGGCAATGAAGGATCAGCTAGGGCGTCAAGGCCTATCTCAGAATCAGGAAGTGTGGTAGAGTCTGGAGTAACTACACTAGACCCGACTTCTATAATATCTCGAAGAGATCTCTCTGGGGCAGCATGAAGGATGACCTCCTCTGTCTCCTGCATCACTGTCAAGGTCTCAGCAATCTCATGCTCTTCTTCTTGCCATCTCATCTCATTAGTCTCCTAAGCCAACTCCTCGTCGGCCTCATCATCCTCATCCTCAGATACAATATCATCATCTACATCAACTCCCGGCACACTACAGGAAGACATAGTGCTAGACATCTCAGGCACTAGGGTAGCATCATATGAAATGGAAACATCGCCCCATAATGTCAAGATGTCCATGGACTGAATATAGGCCACCTCAGCTCTCCATGTAGTAACCTCAGTTCTTAGGGTGTCCACAACACTAAAATTACCCTTGGTCTCTTCTAAAGATGCTATTATACCAATCAAATCATCTAATCTCAAAGTGTGGCCCTCTACAACTTCCTCAAACTTGACCACCCACTCAGTCAGATGAGCCAAGGCTCTCTGGATAGACTGGTCAATTAGTCGTGGAAATTCCTTCTAAACCCGAGCACCTATAAAATCTTCTGACCGGGCAATACTACCCATCTGGTAAATAAGTACTTAGGTAAATAGTTGACGGGCAACATGAAAGGGGGGAGGCCTCATAGTAGCAAAAGGTACAAAAGCAATAACAGAATCAGAAGATCTATCAACATATGTAGGAGTAGGAATACCTACCTACTCCACAGAAGAAGAAAGTGTGCTGGTCTCAAGTGCTAATGCGGCAGGGTCAACTACTGGAGTGGATTCAGGTGGTGGCGGCATCCTCTGAGCCACTTAATCTCTCAATAACTCGGCCTCGATCCTCCGAATGTCACTATAGCAGACTGGTGTGATCTTGACATCAGTTTTCCATTGAAAAAGAACTCCAACTCTTTTGCATAGCTGGGTAACGAGCACTTGGAAGGGAAGAGAATATATTCTTGTCTGGCTCGAAGTAATATTTCTTTCACAATTATCTCTCCTACATTAATCATCTCCCTTTCAATGATGGAACCCACAAACATATCCTTCAGATGCCATAGTACAGATTCATTTTTGGATGGCATCACATTGCTATTGATAAATCTGAACCAGTATCTCGCCTCTATGCTCAGGTCCTTCTTTTAAATCTTTTACACCTTCAGCTATCCAAAAAGGTGCAGACTCACAAGATATAAGAGGGGATATCCACTCTTTTAATGTATCCAAAGTTTTCGTCATTCTGATCTTGTACTCGTCGGTGTGATTGTCCTGGGTGCACAGTACCGCATTAATCGCAGTGGCATGATACTGCACCATCTTACCTCGGACTTCCACTTCATCCACTATCTTATAGAACTCCGTTTTCTCTTCTGCGACAATTCCTTGTCATATGCATCATAAAACTCTCAAACCCACGTGGGTATATATAGTTTCCTGGCATTGTGAACTGGTCCAGTTTGTGGAATTTGATTGCCTCCCATATTGCAGGATACTCACTCATGATGCCATCAGTCCAGACTCAGCGCTCCTCCAAAATTGTTCGTTCTTCATATGCCTTGAGCCTATTCAAAGCTCTTGGAGCTATAATTGGGAGAATGAGAGAAGCAGGGTTGGTATCTTTCGAAAGTGACACATATTTTTTGCGGATACTCACTTGCTTCTTGGCTAGATGCTTCCGCACCTTTCTTCCCCTGTTGGTGGGTGTCTGAGGGTTTATTTGTTGGATATTTGAGACCTAAGATGGCTCATTAATTGAAATGCCTTGTTAATTCTTTTGAGGAGGCGGAGGATGAAAGGACTCTCTATCCTGTCCATTGTCGGAGGAGACCACATTCCTACCCTTTGTTCATTCCATTACCTGTAATGAACACATTCAAGTACAATATGTGCGAAGGTTTGTTGAAATCAAAAGCACTTTGTATCATGTTTTAAAAACACTCTTGGGGTTTGCCTAAAGGAAAGGCATATCGCCCGACAGGATAGGTGGATGCCGATGAGCCCACCGAAATTGATAGAAGCAATTAACTCATGATTTAGGCTTAAAAGGTGAAGTTAATGCCAACTCGGTGATTCACCGAGCAGGTTTCGACAAGCTAAGACAAGACCGCCGAAACTAATAGTGCAAAAGGGAAAGAAACAGGCATCAAGGGCGATCTCCTGTCCCACTCGGCGATATGCCAAATGGGTTCGACGAGCTAAGACAAGACCACCAAATGGAACATACCCAAGGGCATGCACAAGCTAAATAGGGTGATCTGGGGCTTACTCGGTGATTTGCCTTCCTTGGCGAGCTAAGACAAGTCCGCCTAAGAGGAAATTTCAGCCCAGTGCAAAATTTTCACAGCAAAATCTAATCATGCACTACAAATACGAGTTCCCCCCAACATTAAAATTCACCTATATACTTGTTCTACCCTTGCGTACTCAGACTTCCTCAGATATCACTAAGTATTGCACTAATTGATGATTTTCCCTTAAGAATGTAGTGACCCTGTCTATCATTGGGAAAAATCATGAAATGTGTCAACACTGAGCTACTCAGACACCACTCTTATTCAATTAAGCACAAACCCAACAAGTATATCAACTCAATTTAGCAATATAACCAACACAATCACGATTCACAATTTAAACAGGCATTCACAATTGAAAACACATGGGCACAGTTCAATTTCATTAATATGATGCTATCCAACGAAATTAAGGACACAATCTCAGTTCAAGGTCTCAAGCCCACACCCTATATGTATTCTAAACTCAAAATTTTCAACAAGAAGTTGAAACACCAACCTTAATGTAAAACAATAAGCAAGAGATTGAGGAATTGGGGTTGGGTTGACTCAGACTCCAAGCAAATGCATTCCTAGAACCTCAATACACTCACACGAGGCACACAAACACTCAAAATGCATGACACAAGAGAAGGGAATCGAAAAGGCTTTAAAAATTTCAATGGTTTTGATCTTTGAATTTAAATTAACCCTTGGCCTTTTTATACAAGGCCTATTCGGTGCACTTACTAACGTCGCCGAACGTGTTCGGCGTATCGCTATCTGGAGCTTAAGCTCGACGAACGTGTCTTACAAACTACCAAACTTAAGGCTGCTTCGGCAAACCCGATGGTGTCCAGTTAGTGCACTTCAGCAAATCGCTCTTTGGAGTTCTGATCACCGATCTTGAAAGTACATTATTTAATCAATTCCAGCTAAAACAACAGAAAAGAGTTAGTCTACTTAATGCCTTTTGCGTATCACCGAGTTTGTTTTGGCATTACCTAAGCTTCCATTTTCCATCTTTAAACCTCTTCTCAGCCTGACCTTACAATGCACATTTTTTAAAAGAAATAAAAACAAAAGTAAAGAGTTGGGTTTCCTCCCAAGAAGCATCTTATTTAACTTCATTGCATTATATAGTCCTCAAACTCAACATTCATTCTTGTGGTTTGAGATGGTGTCACTAGTATAAGTTTCCTTTTGCCTTGGATTTAGATGAGTGGCAATTTGACCCAGTTGGGTCTCCAGCTACTTAATGGAAACTGAGTGAGAACTCACCATCTTTGATAAATTGGAGAAGTCTTTTTTCAATACCAGCAACACCTTATCGAACCCTTTAAACTTGTTGTAGATCCTTGCAAGCATGTCCTCAGGCTGGCTTCCTTCTAGCCCACTTCGTTCTTTTGGGCATGGATGATCATGGGGAGGCACATATATATCTTTTTCCATCTCCCTATCCCTCAAATTTCCATCTCGCCAATCTTTTCAACCACTATCTCTATCCTTTTTCCAACCTAGGTTCCCACCTTGTCATTGATAATTGGTGTGAGTACCCCTCACTTAATTTCCTAGGTATTTGACTTCTTCATTGTATAATGCTTCAAATTTCGCATCATCCGGGCACTATCCAATGTTAGTTCCAACCGCATTTACCGACTTGGTTCAACCTCCCATGACATGTTTGAATGATAAATTGATTTGGGTCATCATTTTTGTCATGTTTTCATCTCTTTCTTGGTCCTTCTCAATTTTTTCTTTTGTTAGACCCACTAGTGTAGTAGGCACATGGTCCTCTATAGTGTGTCATGCTTGGTTAACCTTAGTCATATCATCAAGCAACAACCCAGCTACCTCATACGGTTGTCTAATTAAACCATCTTTGACTAATTGATCAATCACACCTTTATTGACTGAATCAAGGCTTAAGTAAAAGTATTGTAGAAGCATATTGTCTGGAACACCATGTGTTTGACACTGTAAGAGTAACCTCTTGAACCTCAGCCATGTCTCATGCAACGGTTCATCTCCAATGCGCTTAAATTTTTTAATTTGTATCCGGAGTTTAACTATCTTCGAAGGTTGAAAGAATCTCTCCAAGAAGGCATAAGTTAGCTCATCCCACGAAGTGATTGAATCATTTGGCAACTCCGCCAACCATCTTGTTGCCTCTCCCTTTAATTAGGTTGCTGATTTTTTATATCTTGCTATAGTGGGTCTCAGATTGCTATAGTGAGGGACCTCCCGTTATGGAGAGCTGCCATCAGCCCAACCCAAAAATAAATTAATCAAAAATACATCGTGCTCATTTTTTTGGAATTATTGCACTACCATACCGAACCTTTAGGAACCCATACGAGGTGCCCTTTAGTAATGATGGATTGGGTCATTACGGTAGATACCAATTTATCAATCATTTATCCCCGAACAACTACCCAGGTGGAAAGAAAATAGACCAGTTATTGAGGTGTACCACACGATTCAATATGTCCGGAACACACCCGTACTACACAAGAGACACCATGTCGCCCCATCCCATGTCCCCAAATTACTGAGGAGCAAAAATGAATGCATGAAACCATGGCAAAGTTTAGCATCTCACCGATTATACTGGATCGTGCTATAGCGGCACTCCTGCAGTGACTACCTAGTAGCTATAGCAGCCTCAAAGAAATTAGAAATTTAAGAGCGAGGGGAATGGGTTTTCATGCCCATTTGCCTCTTTCTAACTTCCAAAAACTCTCTCAATTCTTTGGCTACCATATTCAAAACTTTCAAGTCAAGGTAATTATAATTCTCCCTACACTTCCTATTACAATAAATGAATAATCATTAAAGCATGCTAAGATTTGAATAGAGTGGAATAGGAATTGAGCTATATACGAATTTGAAAAATAATTGATGTGATTATCTAAATTCCTGAAACACGAAGCGTCCCCTAATATTTACAACACCACTACAACATTCTTGGTGTAAGGGTTATGGGGAAAAGGCATAAATCATTTCCTAAATGGTGGGGGAAGTTGAAAGGTTGTTGTTGAGGAAACTTAAATGCAGACATGATTTGGGATTCAAAATGACCAGGTTCTTAAATATTTAAGCAGAGGAGTACTTTAGGAACACGGATCTATAGAAAATTTATGAAAAGTGATACTATTTTGGCAAAGGGGCACAATTTTCGTGCCCCCGGAGTTTTGAATGAAGAAGGTCATTGTAGTGGGCTTCATCTTCAGTATAGCAGCGTTTCTTTATGAGGCTACAGTTAACCATAATGGCCTCCGCTAAAGCACTCTGAGAGCCTTTATACCCCCCGCTATAGTGACCCCCTGACCGCTATAGCGAGAGGCGTAGAAATACTACAACTTTTTTGGGTTGCCAACAAGACGGATTTTTAATTCGAAGCAGTTCTATAACTATTCTAAGGTCCCCTAAGTCATGATTTCTTCTTTGTAGGCTAAGAAAACCTTTCATAACAACAAGTCCTGCAATTATGCAACAATAACTTCTTTTCCCCATGGTTCCTTACCAAATGTCGACTGTCCTGAAACCGGAGTTCCCCCACAGTCAGATATCATTTAGTATCCTTACAACTTTTACCAACGTAAGCCCATGCAGTTTTAAAATAACTCCAAGATCAGACCCATATATGTATAATACAAACCTTACCTCATGGCCATAAAAATTAAGATTTGACTATACCCAATCATTCTAAATAAAACACATAGCCATTAAACATTAATTCATCACACATAATCAAGTCAAGACTTTTCATTGTCCATAACATCGTAGAAATACAAGTTATAACACTTCCCACATATGCAGACATTCATGCAAGAATAATTCACACATACACAATTATTCAAGCAATGCAATACACATAATAACAACCATTAATCAATCATTACCAATTTGATTAAGTTCATGAATAGCTACTCGCGTCATGGATGACAAAAAACTTACCATCTATGGATTCACATGACCCCAAAGGCAAGATACCAATTGGATTCTTCCTGGTTTCTATATTCCCTTGCTTTTGCACCTTCAACCACATTAATGGCATCAACACAACTATGTTAAGATTCCAATTGGAGTCTAGAGATACTAATTGGGCTCAACCAATACCACAAGCGAAAGACCGCCCAAAAAGAGCAAAGAAGTGAGACAAATTACTAGAATGCCTCATAGCCTCTTGAAGGTTTAATGTCAACATACAAATACTCATGAATCTATTTGACATTTTATGTTTTACTAGGAGACTGGTAAACTTGGATATGATACCAACTTCTCACGACCCAACCCATCTAACCATGTGGGCACCTACTTTTTCACCTATATAAGAGAACCCTCAGCCTAAAATAAGATTAAAACATGCGGAAAATAAATCCTTAGAAGAACAAAACTTTAAATGAACTCTTTTTAAAAAAATACTGAAAACAACCCTCAAGGAACTATTTTAAATAGGTACAAGAGAGACTAAGAAAATACAGTTTAGATAATAAAATATAACACAACTCCCACCATAAGGAAAGGCAACATGGAAGCTATTGAAGACTGCCATCATCTACACCTATGAAATATCACTGACCCTGAACTAGACTTTGCCAAGTCCCATAGAAAGAGTAGTATTAGTACAAACAACATGTACTACTAGGCAACATCGGTCGACCCAAACCTACGGTATAATATGTAGTAAATAGATAGAAAATCATGCAAAAAGAAGTTACACCACTCCACTCCTCTACCCTTCCGAGGTAGAACAATGACTAAACACCCCTAACTAGTTCACCTTAAGGCTTCTCAAGCCTACTTGTCATACCATGTTGATACACGATCAAACGTTACCCATCTACCGTATTAATGTTAGCAATCTCATGCCCTTACTAGTCAAATCGACTACTGTTTCTCTCTATAGCATACTAATTCAAACGCCCTAGTCTATTCCAGAACAGCAACAGAAGCTGGTACCTTCATTCAACTCATCCATGGTGATACTCTAGACTCGAAGACCTTAGAACCAAGAAAACCACAACTTATGGAAACCTGGTGAAACGACCCCAAAAATGCCCGAAAATGTGCTCCGGAAACACCTATAATTGTAATTTCCATATATCTCAAAATCCGTGCATGATTTTGTAAATTCGACTTCATATTCTTATTTGTGGGGTCAAATTGAGTGGGAAATGGGTCTAACCCAAATTTTAGAGCAACCGTATCAAAATTCGAAAATCGCAAAAATTGCGATTTGGAGGGTCAACTTTAAAGGGGCATATCTCTTAGCACACAAGGAACTGGAAGGGCTGCAACCTATAAAATTAAAGCTCTTTGAGTTAGCTTTCCAACGCACTTGGTTTCACCTTAGTCCGAGTTAGGATGAGGGAGTTATGACCATTTTCGTAAACCCTGTCTGTGCAGATTTGCAATTTCCAGTGAGCTTTTTTTTTTGGCGGGTTGGAGACGTTTTTTATAAAAAGGGGATATGTCCCATACTTAGTCATTTTTCTTAACTCCAAAAACACTCTCTAAGCCCTCTCCAAAAATTCCACCAAGATCTTCAACCAAATTCAAACATCTCAAGCTCTAATTCCGGATTCAAGACTCAATCTCAAGCTTCGATTCTCCATTCCAATCTTCATCAAGGATTCTTCAAAGTTGAGGTATGTGGGTTTGATTGTGGAAACCTTCCTTTCCACAAGTCCAACCATTTCTCCTCTATTTCTACTTCAAGTTTATGGGTCCTTATGATTATTTATGAATTCTTGAATTATGGAATTACTACTACACACCCTATTATGGTCCATTTTGGATATTATCATGAAATGGAATTATTATGTGATGTTTATGGTTTACATGCTTCCATGATCAAATTATGAAGGTTGATATATATATGTATGTTGTTGGTGGGCTGATTTATAAGGATTTTGGAATTGGTTGGACTTAGTATTCTTGAAATACATGATTTCATTTACATGAACAATTGCCCACCTTGTGTTTGATAAAATGCCCATTTATAGAATTCTTAGGAAAGGGAAGGTCCAAGGTACGTCCTATGAGTCGGATGGTTATGTAATTACTGAAATGATGATGAAATGGACACATGTATATGATTTTCTCTAAATAAGTGTTGTGAGTCGACCAAGCCTAGTACGGGGGGTAGTAGGCCCGTATAACCGTATCGAGGGGTTGGTACCTTGGTTGCCTAGTACGGGGGGTAGTAGGCCCGTATAACCATATCGAGGGGTTTGTACCTTGGTCCCTAGTACGGGGGTGGTAGGCCCGTATAACCGTATCGAGGGGTTGGTACCTTGGTTGCCTAGTACGGGGGGTAGTAGGCCCTATAACCATATCGAGGGGTTTGTACCTTGGTCCCTAGCTCGGGGGGTGGTAGGCCCGTGTAACCATATTGAGGGGTTTGTACCTCTTTCGCCTCTCCAAGGGGGTGGTAGGCCTTGGAAATACTATATTGATGGTCACTCGCCACACATGTACTACGTCCCACTAAATATGATTTTTATGTAAGCATCATTATACATATCATTTCATTAATATGCTATTTATTGTGTATGATTACGCATTTTTCCTATGATGTCCATCTAATGTAGCATTGCATTGCATCCCATATACTTAGTACATTCAAATGTACTAACGCATACTCTATGCCTACATGATGTCACCATGTAGGGACCGGAGCACCGCTTGACCATCCTCCTCCGCGTGGCTAGTACGATTTTCTATAGTGGTTATTGGTGAGTCCTCCATTTCGGGGACGTTGCTCATGATCTTTTGCTATGTATAAAACTTTTCCTTTCTAGTTATGTTTTGACTATGAGGGTGAGCCCGGTAGTTTGTCTTGGCCCCCGCTAAGTACTCATGTTTAGAGGTGGTGTTGGACAAGTTGTGTATTATGCTTGAGCTTGACTCATCTATGGTATTTATGTATCATTTCTTTTTTTTTGCTCCCTTAGTCCCGATTTCCCCCTTGATTATGCTTATCGTTTATGGTCATTTAATTGCTTCCGCGACCAAGGATGTGTAATGATACGCTATGAGGCTTGTTTGGGGTTCCTTCGGGTTCCCCATTCGCCGGTCACATCTAGGCCCTAGGCTTGGGTCGTGACAAACTTGGTATCAGAGCCCTAGGTTGAATGATCCTCGGAGTCCAACACACCGCGTTGATTAGAGTCCGATTCATGGTTGTGTTGTGCACCACAACTATGAGTAGGAGGCTATGAGACGTTTTAGGAAATGTTTCCCTTCTCCATGTTGTAAGTCGTGCTGTAGAGTTGAATTAAGTTCTTCCCTAACGGTTGTTCTTTGCTATGCTAGATCATGTCTAATACAAGAGGAAGACGAGCCCGCGCACCCGAGGAACAACCGACCAATGGGGATCTTCGGAATGCCCTTACTTTATTTGCACAAGCTATGGCTAATCAAGCCAACCACGGGACCCAAGCCCCTCAGGCTCCTACCCCGGCATCTCGGGTGAGAGACTTCGTGCGGATGAATCCCCCAGAATTCTATGGGTCTAAGTTAGATGAAGACCCTCAAGAGTTCATTGATGAAGTCCACAAGATATTAGCTATCATGGGCGTGAGGTCAGAAAATAAGGCGGAGTTGGCGGCCTACCAACTAAAAGGAGTGGCCCAAATATGGTACAACCAATGGAAGAGAGAGAAGGGGGCAAACTATGTGGTGCCTTGGGAAGAGTTCAAAACGGCTTTCCTTAATCGATTCTTTCCTCTAGAGCTTAGGGAAGCCAAATTGGTGGAGTTCATGAATTTAAAACAAGGATCTATGAGTGTGAGGGAGTATGCCCTCAAGTTTAACCAACTTTCAAGATATGCTCCACACTTGGTTGCCGACTCACGGTCTAGAATGAATAAATTCGTGATGGGTGTGTCCGACCTAGTGAGTGAAGAATGCCGGTCCGCAATGTTGATTAGTGACATGGACTTGTCCCGCTTGATGGTCTATGCCGAACAAATGGAGGAGGAGAAGTTGAGGAAGAGGAGGGGTCATGAGGCCAAGAGGGCCCGTTTTGAGGGCAAGTTCCAAAGTCGAAGGGGAGGCCGATTTCATCAAGGCCAAGGGTCTTCTCATGCGCCCCATAGGGGGTTTGCCAATGACGTTCCAAGGGCCCAAGGTGTTGGTGGTATGGGTCCTAGTGATGTATGTCCGAAGTGTGGTAAGGGCCATGGTGGCCCGTGTTTGAGAAATACCGGTGCTTGCTACAGTTGTGGGGAAATGGGGCACAAGGCAATGGATTGTCCCCGAAATCACAACAAGGGTAAGGAGGTCCGTCCACAAGGTGCCAATGCGGTTCCTTTGGGGAGAGGGGGCCGACAAGATGGTGCCCCAAGGCACAATCGATTTTATGCTTTGCATGGGAGGCAAGGGGTCGATGAAGTCCCCGATGTCGTTACCGGTATGTTGAAAATCTTTGACTTTGATGTATATGCACTAATTGATCCGGGTGCCTCTCTTTCTTTTGTCACCCCCTTTGTTGCCAAAAAGTTTCATGTTGAGCCCGACTTGTTGCGTGAGTCATATAAGGTGTCTACTCCTATTGGTGTATATATTGTTGCTAGGAAGGTCTATAGAAATTGTCCTATTTGCATCTTGCATAAAATATTGCCTTGTGATCTTGTTGAGTTGAACATGGTCGATTTTGATGTTGTTCTTGGGATGGATTGGTTGCATGCATACTATGCTTCTATTGATTGTAGAACCCGTAGGGTCAAGTTCCAATTCCCAAGTGAACCCATTCTTGAGTGGGAAAGCCAAAATGTGGTAGTCAAGGGTAGATTCATCTCTTGCATTAAAGCCCGTAAGTTGATCTCTAAGGGGTGTTTCTATCACCTTGTGAGGGTTAGGGATGTGGAGTCCAAAACCCTTCTTATAGAGTCGGTTCCGGTCGTAAATGAATTCCTTGATGTCTTTCCTAATGAACTTCCCGATGTTCCTCCCGAAAGGGAAATAGATTTTGGCATAGACCTCCTCCCCGATACTCAACCCATTTCTATTCCCCCTTACCATATGGCCCTGGCGGAGTTAAAGGAGTTGAAAGAACAATTGAGGGACGTGTTGGAGAAGGGTTTTATTAGGCCTAGCCAATCACCATGGGGTGGCACCGGTGGTTTTGTTTGGAAGAGAAAGATGGGTCCCTTAGGAATGTGTATCGATAACGCGGCAACTCAAATAGGGTCACCGTCAAAGAATAAAATATCCTCACTTCCTAGGATTGATGAGCTTGTTCGCCAATTGCAAGGGGCTAGCCACTTTCTCTAAAAGATTGATCTTCGTCCCGGGTATCATCAAAAGTGAAAGGTGAGGGAGGGTGACATTCCCAAGACAGCCTTCCGGACTAGGTATGGACATTATGAATTTGTGGTCATGTCCTTTGGGTTGACCAATGCACCGGCTACCTTCATGGACCTAATGAATAGGGTCTTTAAACCCTACCTTGATTCCTTGGTTGTGGTCTTCATTGATGATATTTTAATCTATTCGCATAGTGAGGAAGAACATATGGGTCACTTGAGGGTTGTGTTGCAAAGATTAAGAGAGGAGAAGTTGTATGCCAAGTATGAAAAGTGTGAATTTTGGTTGAGGGAGGTTGCCTTCCTAGGTCATGTGATGTCGGGGGATGGTATTAAGGTAGACCCTTAGAAATTGGCCTAGGCCATTGACCCCGTCGGATATTAGGAGCTTCTTGGGCTTAGCGGGTTACTACCGGAGATTTGTGAATGGGTTTTCTTCTATTGCTTCTCCCATGACTAAGTTGACACAAAAGAAGGCTAAGTTGAGTGGACCGACGAGTGCGAAAGGAGGTTTCAA